>CM041781.1:111470297-112201384 GCA_023374045.1 Limonium bicolor | reverse complement strand
TTCTTGGATCAAAGCCGGTTTTTCAGAGGAAGAGCCTACTTGCTCAGAGGTTATGAATGGGATAACCCAACTACGTCACTCCATCTAGATTATCTTGATCATATTTTGTAGTTTGTAATCTATGGAATGTCATGGCCTTTACAACATCTTACATCGTGTAGTTGCTCCCTATTTTGCTGTATAGCAAAGGGGAAAGAAAAGTAATGTACTTGTGAGAGTATGTATATCGTCCTTGTATTATGTCATCTGCATGAAGCTTTATCTATGATATAACATAAAAGCTGTCACTTATGCTATCATTTGTTAACATTCTTTCATTCTTAAAAACCCTTAATAAACTTAGGGGGAATCCCTTTTAGGGGGAATCTCTCAAAATTTGATTGCCAAGTACATATAAGTGTATAGGTTGCCATCATCAAAAATGGGGAATTGTTAAGACAAGATTCTTTAGTTTTGATGATAGCAACCTTGTGTTGTCTATCTAATGCGTTTGTCAAGATTCATGATTTCAGATAGACAGGTGAAAATAAGTGGCTTAGCACGCAAGGTTGCAAGCACACTTAAGGTCATGAGTGGCTTAGCACACAAGGTTGCAAGCGCGCTCAATCCACGACATGTGCTCTACCAGTCAGGCACCTGTCGGCGAGAGCTCCGGAGAACTGCTAGCAAGACACAAGCAGTCAAGAACCACACCATCGCATATCTCTTACATCAGACATCAAACAAGGACCTAACAGAGTTAGCAACGTCGACAAACTCACTCAGATTATTCACAACCACACAGCACTTGCTCATGACAAACTCACGACAAAAGGTGTATCTCATTAATATGCAAGACAACGATAACAAACAAAGGCTATTGATTAACATCATTACATAGCCGTAATACTTCAGAAGAGAGCATTTATGAGCATTAATGAGCCAGACAAGTTCAGACAAGTTGGAAGTGTGCAAGTGGTGACCGACCACTTGGGAGACGCGCCGCCAACTTGCCCATTCACAAGGCAACGCGTGTGCTAGTGGCTCCAGATCAAGTTGGACGAAAATCTACAGTAGGGTGCGGATATAATATTTGTAAAAGAATGAGTATTCTACTCTTAGAGTCTACAACTCCTAGGTTGTTAGTGCATCTCAACTAACTTGTATAAATAGGTGCATTAATGTTCCTTGTAAGAAGCCCTGTACGAGAGAAAAGATAGAGATAATCTGGGCAAGTGTGGATCAGACTTAGGAGTGTGTGTAAGTGCTAGAGAGTTGGTGAACAAGTGATGACTGGGTTAGAGTATCAAACATTGGATATTTGATAGGACGACAGGTCTGGAACAGTCGAAGAACCGTAGGCCGATAGTCAGGAGAGGGTTGACGACTTTAGGGTAAAGTCGAAACTGTCCCGGGAGTCCGTGTGTGGGGCAAAGGGAGGTTGAGTGAATTTCGTGTGTGTAAATTCTCAATCGAATATGTTTTCTAGTTTAAGAGTTGCCTCTCATCTATCAAGTTTTATTAGAGTCCACGATACGTCCAAAATGTGTGAGAGTTTAGTGTGTTAAGGAAAAGGAATAAGTTATAAGGGACTCATATGACCAAAATGTGTGAGAGTAATGGAGAATATAATTGTGAGTAAACAATTGAGTTAGTAAGGTTGTGAGCAATTTTTATACCTTAGAAAACAAGGAAATTAAGTAGCAAATGTTTGGTAAAAAAGATGGAGAATTGTGTAATATGATCAGAATTAAGTGACAAGTTTGTTCAATGGTTTAGCAAGGTTTAGAGCATAATTATGGTGTTAGAACATGCTTAAATGTTGGGGGAAATTTAGGAAAGAATTGGGTAAAAATTGAAATACCCCAAAGATTTATTATCTTAATTAATAAGGATCAAATAAATCATGAACAATAATTGCTATAAATCATGAGAAGTAAGTAACTTTGTGAAAGTGTTTGAATTACAGGAGTTAGTAGTTGTTAATCGGGAATCATTAGAAATAAAATGGACCAGGTTAATTAAAGATAATTAACCACCCGATTCCATGAATGTTATAAGATTTGACTAGTTGGACTCCGGAGTTGGGTCGACGATGAACAACGACGGTGAACGGTATGGTTTTCTTGCAATCTGTGTCCTATCGAGTTATACTCGGCTTGTGTGCCTATGTGTTTTTTGAATGTTTACGACCTTATAAGATAAAGCATGTAACGAGTTTACATTATTTGATTATGTGAAGTTTTATTTTCGATACCATCTAACCTCGAGAGTCTGCTAACCCGTTAGCTAACCAACACTAGGATCACGTATGAGAACTGTATTCGGATTTAAGAGATTAACGTTCTAACTACGGATTCTATTGTTATATTGTTGGGATTATTGTGTGTAAATATGTCTTACCTCCCCTGTATGTCTAACTGGACTTGAATAACTATAATGTGACATGATGTGATAAGTCCCATAAAGGGAGCTTCTAACCAAAGTATAACCTGGGGGGTGAGAAATCCGGGTGTCTGGTCGCGCGCGTATGTATGGAAGTTGATATCTATATTAGAATCAACTTTCTCCCTGTATGGTTTTTTTTCCTTCTGGAATTCAACCTCCCACGAGTCTGTTAAATGGCTCTCCTTCCTTGACTATGTTCGGGGTTAGGGGACACTGTGTATGGTGTGCTTGGATCTATTATATCGACACATCTCTAGTAATCTATACATTCAATAAAAAAGAACGGTAACATGTTATGTAACGAGCTCGACATGAGATGAAAACATTCTCTAGGCTCTATAAATTGGCTAACTCTTATCTCGGTCCGAGTCTTCACATGACTCGTTCCTAAGTTTATGTTGTGTGTATGTTATTGTGTGATGTATGTTTTTGTTCATGTATGTTGATCACTGAAATCAAACCCATGTTTATTATGAGAAGTAATTGCGTGTAGCCCGGCTAAACGGATAAGTGTGATTAATAGAGTGAGGCTTCATTGAGGAAAAACCCTCAAGGTCTAAAGAACACGGTAACGTAACCTAACGAGTATTGATGTGTTAGCCTTATTGATTGTATTCCAATGTTTGGATATTGTTGAATGTGAGCATGATGTGTGTTTATAGCATTTCATGAATGTTTAAATAAAATCAATCGTATGCCCAGACGACAATTAGTTGTGTGTGGCCCGGTAGTAGCGGGTTGCACGTCTACCATACCAGCAACGGTGCTAAGCCCCTTTGGGGCCACCCATTTCTTTTCAGGTACAATGAAGTTGCCCTTCGTTCAAGAGTAGGACTGGATTGCTGTGAATGGGTAGTCTATGTTATTTTATGTATTTGTTAGTAGAATAAGACCGAACTTGTTATCGGCATTAGATTGTAAAATACTCGGTATAGTTTGGAATGTAAGTGTATTTGACTCGGTTTAGAAATGGAATGAAATTTGTAGTGTAAGTTGCTCGGGAATCTTGTCCATCAGACGTACCGGTACATTGTGTAAGTATTAGCCTTGTTAGCCACGTGGGTGGCTAACGGCGTGTACATCGATCAGCTAAGTCCGGATTATGTATGTTCTCCACTGCGATTGGTTGTTGAGCATGGAGCTTATAGTTGGGGTGTTACAAAAAGTGGTATCAGAGTGAAGTATCGCTCTGATGACTGGAATTACCGAGCTTAGGAAGTACTGAGTTGGGAATTTAAGACCTTGGGTTAGGGGTTGAGCGATAGCGTGAGAGGTACGCTAGGTAGGAATTCCCAGTGTGTACTGGATACCTACAATATCCAAACCCGCCCTCCACATCCCCCGTTTTATAACTAGGAAAGAACGCCAGAGAGGAAATTCCTCTCTTACTCAGGAAAACCGGATCTAGCCATTGTGAAATAATTCTGTAAGAACCAGAACCTGTCATACGATAGATTTATCCCGGAGACGGTTCCCGTTTGGATGACCTTAGCCGCACTTAACCAGCGGAAGATTGAAAATCCTACCCATAAGAGAACGGAAATTCCGACAGCATGGGTCGACATGCCTAGCAGTCGAGAGAACCCTGTCAGGCCAGCAAGAAGGGAAGCACTAATCGTGCAATGAAGCGGAAAAAGGAGAAGTAACAAAACCAGAGACACATGTCCATGGGGCCACATAATTATCTAATACCACCGATGGTATGGTAACTGACTAAGAAACTAGTCAGAAGCGGTAACTCCAAACCTATACATCCAAGGGATTACAACCCCTGATTGACTAAGCCCAGACAACTATGAAATATTTACGTAACATACCCCAATAGGACTACTACGTAGTGCCTAAACAAGTCAAGCCCCGGTAACCACAGTAAATGTGTGGGGACGAGCAATAAGGAAAGACACAAAACTAAATGTATAGGGGTCTTCGAGGATGGAGAAGCACCCTAATTAATGACTACGAAGTCAAGACCAATGGGAAGTTGTTCAGAAAAATTGCTTATCAAGACTAGAGAATCAAATGAAGAGCCAACAAGCTACAATAAGATTCGGGTGAAAGCAATACCGCAACTGGTATGCGTTGAACTGATAGCCAGCCTGCATGACGCACTTGCCATGGAAAGTGCTGTAATAACAGGCTATTCGGAGAAACTTTTAATGACTAGGAAGTACTTAGTAAGTACCACGATGGCGAATGAAGTAATTATAAATCACAAATCCTACGAACTTGAAGAGAGAAATCTTGGAAGGGCCTAACGGCCTAACCATTGTATTTAAGGCTATACCAGTCAACGAGAAGGTAGACTAGGTCAAGGCTAACGGACATTTTAAATATCATGAAAATTTTCTTTTAAACCCAAATTTTCTTCTAAACTCAGATTTATTTTAAACCTTCTTGCAAACTCAATATTCTTCCAAAACCTCAAATTATAAAACCAAACCCAGAAGACCTACACCGACATCAACGCCACACATAGCAAGTAAGTTACCCCCCAATTCAACTTCGAACAATCCTACAACCCGAGGGTATTAACCCGAGGGAAGGGATAAAGACCGTACTAAATACAGGCAGTGGACAAATTTCCCTTGATTAAATTCGGGAAGCATCAAATGTGCGTTATCATAGGATGCTATAAGAGGAGTTAACAACAGAATACTCCACATAGGCATGTGACGGACACTACGAGTGTACAAAAACGAAATATGGGACGATCGCACTCCGAGGGAGCTTGCGGGCCTGACAGACTTATTTATAAGTTAGTCAGGTAAGTAGTAATGTATCAGTAAGGTACCCCCAAATGTATACGAGTAGTGTAAGGAACACGGGAAGTAGTCGACTCCGTACTACGCTCAACAGTCAAAATCCAGACTAGAGCAACTGATTACCGCGAATGATTGAAGAAAAAGAACTCAGTTAAGTTAACGAGACTAAAGGAATTAGAGAACTCATTTCAAGGAAATGATTAAGAGTCAGGAAGTGCGAAGTGCACTGACTAGCAAGTAAAACATCGCATATGTCTCAAGAATCTCGAAGGAGCGCATGACTGTAGCCGGAATGAGTACCCAGCCTAAACACGGTAAGGCAAATGCCTAGCATGGACACGTCAAGGTTCAACGAACGGAATGGAATTCCCAGAATAATCACACGGCTACCGGGGGATATCGATCTTCACTGAAGGGGATATTAAACCCAGCCAAGAAACGCAAGTAAGGAAGTGTTGGAGAAATATGTGACTACTTCTACAACTTAGGCAGTGTACCTATCGTTTTGCGGAATAGTGGATTTGTGGGTTGTCGTACTCTTGGGGACCTCGCTGTGGATAACTGATAGTGTAGTAAATTGACTGAGACTTCTAGTAAATAGGTTTTTATCATTTTTTAAAGAGTATGATTAAAAGCTAACTCATGAGACAATAATAAAAACAATTAATCAAAACAGAAAAGAAAGAAATTGTAAATCTTTTTGTTATTTAAAGAAGCACCCTGGGTTGTTCTGCTCACCTATTTTATCCAATTATATCAATATAAACTTTCCCACTTTAGCAATAAACTCAGGAATCTTAATTAGTTCATTGACCGGTTCTTGTACAACAAACCCTAACTAGCAGAAATAACAAGCTGTAAAACATGCCCAAGTTAGTTCAACCAATTGCTTTATTAATAATTCCTATTGGAGACAGATTAACCTATAGGCGAGACTCGCTTCTAGTCGTTAACCTGTTTTGACTTCCTATGTCTAGAACCTTGTCTCAGCAACGCATTTTAACAAGAGACTACAATATCACTTTAATAATTGTACAAAAAGATTAAAGCGCATTAAGGACAAGAATCAAAATATTGCTTAGATAAATTATAGTGGAAAGCTTACATAACACAATTATATAAAATAGGCTCGCTTCCAAACCCAGGAAGCTAAGGTTATTACTCACGCATAATTATAAAAACAACATCGTAACTAAGATAGACAGTAAAACAATAATAAACAGGTAGAACGAAGAAATAACGACAACACAGGCAAAAGTTGGTACGCGGACACAAATCAGACACGGACTGGTTTTGTGCAGATCGTCTTCTTCGTTGGTTTTCTAGAAAATAATAGGGTAAGGCTAATTTGGTGATGGAAAAGGATGATGAATGGAGTATGGATGGAGGGAGAGTGAACGTTGATGAGCTTTGATGAACTTTGGATTTAGGAAGGGATGATTTAAGATTGATGGAGCGTGGGTTTCTATAGAGTAAAGGAAGAGGAAGAAGACAGACTGGAACACGCGTGAGGAATTTGAGGAGTGCCGGCGCCTGATATTGCTGATCGGTAGATAGATGTGTTTGTAGGCGCCACAAATGAAGAAGACAATGGGGTAGACAGCGCCGAAAGAAATCAGTCGCGTCAATTTCTGGATCTGGGTTGCATTTACACGCGTCCTTGTTTGTGTCCTTGGTTGTGTCCTTGCATAAATGGGCGGACACATTTCTAGTGTAAATGTGTCCTTGTTTGTGTCCTTGGATAAATGGGCGGACACATTACACATTAATATGTCCTTGTTTGTGTCCTTGGATAAATGGGCGGATACATTAATGTCCTTGTTTGTGTCCTTGGATAAATGGGCGGACACATTAATGTCCTTGTTTATGTCCTTGTTTGTGTCCTTGCTTATTTGGCCGGACAGCACACACAAGTCTCTTCTTGTCCGCACTAATTTCCACGGACAGCATCTCTTGTTTTCTGTCCTTGTTTGTGTCCTTCCTTTTTTCCCCGGACGCAAACAAGGACGTGTATATTTCTTTTGCAAAATTCGACAGGGTCCAGATTCTTCGTTTTAACTCTGATTCACTCGCCGTTTGTTGCGTTGGATAGCTTGTGAAATAAACTATGTGATTCCAAAACTTTTCCTATATTTGATACATAAAAATGTATCAGTTCATATCAAAACATAAATCTAAGAAAAACATATGATAATAGAGAAATACGACATGATTTGTTATGAAAATGGGAAGAATTATAGCCCTAAAAATAGATGTATTTCTCACTTATCAAACTTCCTCACACTTAGCTTTTGCTTGTCCTCAAGCAAATATAGAATAAATCTATCTCTAAGGCCGTAGTATCGAACCTCGGGATCAAACAGATGCAAAATAGGAAGTAAGCAGAGTGACAATCAAAAGAATAGTTCTGCTCTTGGTTGTAGGTTTCCGCAATCAGTGATACAGAAATGATTTTTTAAAAGCATAGATAAGTTAGATTACAAAATCTGAATATAGATTATCTTGGGATCTTCCACCATTTCTTTCTTCTAACCTTTGGATGACAAGGGGTGTGAAGTAACGCCTTATTCCGCGATACCTTTCAACACCACGTACTCATGATCAAAAACAAAAATTCAAACTGCAAAATTTTTTTTTTCGTATGCAAAAACATTCTTCTTCAAGAGATATATACAAAACAAACGAGTAATTGCGAATTTGTAGAATTATTCCATAACCCAGACTTTTCTCTCTATCCTTGTAACGGTGTTGGGCCAACTATCCCAGATCCCGAGACCTTAGGTAGATAGGTGTTAAGGCACCCCTAGGACTTAATAACCAGATAGACGAGGCCTGCTTTTGTTAGGAAATTTTTTGATCAGCGGAGTATCTTGCCTTATCCTTTCATTCCAAACTTTTCACATCATTCTAAAATCCCAAGATTAATTCAATTTCCACAATCAAATTAATCCATCAAATTTTAGTGGAAACAGATTCATTTGAATAAAGCTAAATATACAAACAACCTAAAGCAGAAAGATTCTTGAGGTGGTCACCTAGATCAACTTCAAATTTGTGCAAAATTTTTTACCCAAGAATTACATTATAAGCACTCAGAGAAGTGATTCTCTCAATGCAAGATGACAAATAAAACAAGTGTGGCATTAAGTGTAACTGGCACATTTTCAGGGAAAGGTCTCTACTTCCTCTCACTTAAGATGAGCAATGTCCTCATTGTTTGAAAATAAAAATCAAGAAAAGACCTTTCAAAATATGCCAGACTCATAAAGAATTTCATTCAGGACATATCATGGACTGATATAAAAAAACATTAAGCGTGATAGACTGAACACAAACATTTAAAAATAAAGAAACTGAAACTCCCCTGATATCGTAGATTGAGGAAGGTTCCCTTCCTCACACTTAGGTTCGAACAATGTGGTAGTAGCGTTCCTCACACTTGCATTTAAGCAAGTGTCCAGCCTTGGAGATCATCAAATATCATGATAAGAATTTCACCTGCACACACTCACAACTACCCAAAATAAACGCTGAAAAGCGTTGCATTAAAGCAAACACCATTAAAATAAAATATTATAAAATCATATGCTCCCTTCTTCATTTGATAGCACATCTTCCTTCCTTTGAATTTTTTTTTAAAAACATATATAGGAATAATATGGAAGACAAAACATAAAACAAAAATAGTAGGATAATAAAATTTAACCACTGGGTTGCCTCCCAGTAAGCTGCCCGTATTTATAGTCTTTGGCTAGACTCCCCGCTTCGTTATCCTGGATCAAAAATAAAAGTAGACAACAGCTTTTCCAGGAAAACAAAGTTAGCAGTAATTAAAAGCAAACCACCCGGATCAAAACAGAACGTCACCTCGGCAAATAAAATAGGAAAATGAATACTCCACAAAACCTGGTGTTTGAGGAGGTACTGCCGGCATCGTAGTTCTAACAGGAGACCAGGTGGTGATGACTTTTCTTCCTCAAATTGGAGGATGTAAACATCCTTTCCTTGTTGTTAAGGCTTATGGAGGCAGGGTGGAAGTTGATGAGAGACTGGTGGTATCGGTGTTCCTTCCTCAGATTCGAGGATGTAAATTTCCTCTCCTGGTTGATGAGGCTCAATAGGATAATCCTTCTCTAGCTCGCGGACTGGCTCATACAAAATATATTTAAATTTTAATTGCTCCTCTTGTGTTGGGGATGGAGATGGAGAATTGTACTCTCAGACATTTGCTCCAACTCGGCGTCGGAGAAAAATGTCCTGATAAGTTTCTTTATCTCCTCATCAGAACTTGTAGCTTCATGAATATCTGGCTCGAATCAATCTTTGTTCCTTGGAGCCACCACTGGAATCTCTTCTAATAGCTTGGTCTGACTCGGGAGAAATTCGTCTGGCCCTTGTGTAGATTGTTGTTCCTTCTGATTGAAGTAGTCATATCCCAACTGAGCTTCTTTGTACTGTGTATTTGCCTGGTCGACTTCCCACCAATACGGCTCTCGATTTGATTGTTGAGGTGGTTGATAATCCTTGACCAACCTTTGATGGAGGACATCTCCTCTTGCATGTGCGTCCATTCCAAATCAATCAACAATCTTCTCACCTCATCGTAGCCGCTCTCCATAATCAGTAACTATCCTACAAAAACAAAAATAAAAATACCAAGTAGAATAGAACTAAAAATAGAAAATAAACACAAAAATAAAATTAACTAAATAGAAAAAAAAGAAATAAAACAGAAATACAAGAAAATTGCTAAAAGAAATAAGTAAGTAAAATTAAATAAAATTAAATGAAGCAAAAAGATAAAATAAAAGAAAAACTAAACAGAATTAAATTACTGGAATTTAAATGACAGCAATTTAAATGATAATAATATAAAGAATTGAATTTAAATGAACTGAAATTTAAATGACAGAATTTAAATGACAGAAAATTTAAATGTCAGAAATTACATTACTGAAATTTAAATGTTAGAAATTAGATTACTGAAATTTAAATGTTAGAAATTAGATTACTGAAATTTTAAGGACAATGGAAACTAAATAACTGGAAAATAAATGACAGGAAACTTAAATAACTGGAAAATAAATGACAGCACACACAAGTCTCTTCTTGTCCGCACTAATTTCCACGGACAGCATCTCTTGTTTTCTGTCCTTCCTTTTTTTCCCCGGATGCAAACAAGGACGTGTATATTTCTTTTGCAAAATTCGATAGGGTCCAGATTCTTCGTTTTAACTCCGTTTCACTCGCCGTTTGTTGTGTTGGATAGCTTGTGAAATAAACTATGTGATTCCAAGACTTTTTCCTGTATTTGATACATAAAATGTATCAGTTTGTAACACCCACCCCATCCAAAGCCAATCGTGGTTTTCGCAAAAATGAACACTTAATCAAATACGTCACAGCGGAAATAACGAAACACCTGGACCTTGCCACGGTCTGATCGTTAGAATATACCGGCCTTAACAATTACAACACTTATCCAAAATACATAACCAACCCAAAACATCACCATCCATAATACCGACAACCAACCGAGTACAAGTAGCTAAGTCATAATCACAACCTTACATCAGTTTAAATATAAACAGACGGGCGCACAGGCGCAACCCGAACTCAAAATAAACATCCCATCCTAAGTCTAACCGCTCCTACTCTCGTAGTGCGTCCTCATGGGTCTCTTACCTGCAAGTGTAAAAATAGCCCCCAAAGGGGGTCAGCACGAATGCTGGTACAACCCTCTCATGGCCCCCAAGCTAACGGGGCTACGACGACTAATTGTCGATAGCATGGAAATTGATTACATACACAAGCATGATATGAAGTGCAATAACAATACCCACAGATGAACATATATAGTTCACAAACAATGAACGACTCAAGCGTTCCCTTACCAAGTGGGTTAGTACCCCCTCCTTAGTCCTCATTTCCTTAATCTCAGTATCCTTACCTTACCTTACTCTTAATCTCAACGTAATCTCAGATAACATCAAACCGTTGCGTAAGGGAAATGTTTTTAGCTTATTCGAAAACCCTGGGATTTAGGTGATCCCACACCGCAACCACTTATGCCATCTACTCTGGACGGGAGTCCAGCGTAGCTGAGCCGGCAACCGGCCCTAGGCTACAAGTCCGAGACAAGTCCTTAAGCGGAGGGCGGATCTGATTCAGATACCGTCCCCCTTTTTCCTTAGCATGCATGACCGGAGATCGGTCCCGGGTTTCCTCACTCAAGTTTCAGTTAGTAGAAGTCTTAATCACCATGTGCTAGCTAAGCCTTAACGGCATTAACCAACAACCACCAACTTAACTCTTATTCTTATCTCAGTAAGTACTAAACTTGGTTAGTAACAATCTCAAGTCTCGCGGGTTAGTGTAAAGATAACACATACACAACGAGAACAATATAACCGGTTGCATGCTTTATCTTGCTTTAGTCATAGCAATTAAATAGATAGCACACAAGCCGAGGACACCTCGTTAGCAAGCAGGTCACAAGAAAGATTGTACCGTTCACCGTCGATCGTCGTTTGTTTTATCTTCTCCAGGGTCCCAATTCACAAACCTAAAACATTGGCTCATTTTTAGACCATTAGTTATTTGCACCTTACTTATCTCACTTAATTCCTAAAGATCCCCTTTGAATACCTTCTTAAGTCTTTGCCACTTAACTTACAAACTTAACTTTAAACATTAAAATTTATACTTAACTTAACTTAATCCCTTAAGTTCTTAGGGTCCTAATCATTACCACCCTTCCAGGCATACCTTATTACCTATTACCATCCTTAGAATTCAAAATTTCTTTTTTTTTATTTTAGGCTCGACCGAACTTCCGACCGACCTTACCCAAGGTCGGTCCGTTCCAGAACATATTACCGCTTGAAAATCTATCTACCCCGACCGACCTTGCAAGTCCGGTCCCCAAGGTCGGTCCATCCCGAGAGTTCCCCGAGGAATTTAAGCTCGACCCGAACTTGCCAAGTCCGGTCCCCAAGTTCGGTCGGTTCCAGAAACTTCTCTCCGGCAGTGTAAACTGAGCTCGACCGACCTTGCAGGTCCGGTCTCTAAGGTCGGTCGACTCCAGAACCTTGTTTCTAAATTCTCTTTCAACTCCAAACTTCTACTCATATATCCTAATATGTTATAACCTCATTCGGGCACCTCAAGTACACCTTAAGCCAACCACTAAACACTTTAAATCACTCACCAACATCCACTTTAATCATTATGCATTTTTCCTTGTAACCATGCCAACACTTGTAACATTTTCCACTAGGTTTCTAGGTGGTGGTTCATACCTAATGTAACCACTATGCCAAATGTTTCCCCACCACTATAACATCATCTCCCAAGCATCTTTCACCATCTAAACTCTTTTATGCATTTACTTAAAGTTCCTTCACAAGCTTAAGCTTCCATCCATCACACCTTATTTCCTTCCTAGTTGTTTACCAACATTTGCCTAAGTCCTAAATACTCAAATACATTCTCTTGATTCTTGAATCCTTCATAGTAATGCCTAAGTCATTATAACACTTTATCTCACCCCTTTTTCATCAAAACAACCTCTAAAACTTCCTAGTACTTCCTTAGTCATTAAATTCCCTTAGAACATCTAAACACTTAAGTTCTCCTTTAAATTTTGCCATGGTTCTCTAGTATATAGTACATCCTAACACTTGTTTTTCTCCATCAAACACCAATACCACTGAAATTCATCACACACACACTTAACACACAATTACACAACCAAAACTACAACACATCATCTTATAGTGCATAAACTTAAATGCTTGGCACTTAGGCCCTTAAATAACAATAATCTTAACCACTGAACTTCCACATATATTTGCCTTCAACCTGCGAATACACACAACAGGCTCCCATTGAAATAAAATGCTTCTTGTAATTCACCTTGATATTCTTAAACTATCTCTTTTTCTCATTTGCTCCTTAGTCACAAGTTCACAATCATGATCATTGTTCCTCCTAGGTCATATATAACCCTTTTCTAATGTAAACTCTACACTAAACTCATCACATATCTAAATCCCATTTCCTTAAACAATAAAACACCTTAAGGTAAGTAATTTACCTTGTTCTTTTACAAGCTTTAAAAACTTTCTTCCTTAGGTTTTCCTTCCTCAATCTCGGTCACCCATATATATCTCCTTGCCAATGTTCTAACCAATATCCAATGACTCCAATGAGTACTAGATAATACATTAACCCTAAGGACCAACCCCAGGTTAAAAAAATGTGCTTTAAGGTATTAAGGGATTGTTTTACCTTGGTTTCTCAAGACAAGCTTGGATATGAAGCAAGAAGGACCTCCTCAATCCTTTGAAGAGTAGAAAACAAGCTAGAACAAGGCATAAACATGGAGTCCCATGAGTGCAAATTTTCGGACAAGGAAAGAAATGATGGAAACCTAGATTTTCTTACACTTTCTTTACCTTAAGAGAATGGAGAAGCCAATGGAGTCTCCAAACTTGAATTTCCTCCTCTAATGGTGGTCTGGCTTGGCACCAAATCAAAGCTCTTGGAGTTTTGAAAGGATAGAAAGAGAGCTTGAGCTAACTAAGAAGAATATGTAATTTGTTTTGGTTTTGGAGCCAAAATGAGTAAGTTGTGTGCAAGAGAAGGTGGAGCTAGCATGGAGAAGAGCTTCACGTTAATGGAGAAGGGAGAGAGCAGCTCAAACCGTGGGAAACAAGAGAGAATGAAGAAGTGAGGAGAGAGGTGAGTAAAATGAGATCTTTATTTGTAAAGTAAATAGTACTTTTGCTTTATCCTTTATTTCTTTCTTATTTGCTTAATGACTCATAAAGGTGGTGACTCACCTTATAAGAAACCGGCCCCCATTTAATAATAAGGGTACTTAAGTCTTTGTTGACCAAATCTCTCACTTATATTGACTTATGTTATAAACTAGCTTAATTAAGTTACTATTCACAAAATAAGGCACATTGTTGTGAAATTTTTGATTTCCCATTGATATAGACTTCCAAATGTGATACTATATAGTACACATGTTAATTAAAGAGTAATGATGGACATCTAGCCATTCAAAACTCATTTACAAGACAATTTTTCAAAAATGTGCTTTAAGACTTCTTAAAGCACATTTTGTGTTTTAACTTGTTTTCAAGCTTGGTTTTCTTTGGTAATTGATTTAAATTGACCATTAGGATATTAATAAGGTCTTAGAACAATATTTGGGTACTCTCCCAAGTCTCTCCAAGCTTAGAGCACGTTTTTGCTTAAACTGCTCTTTTGGTGTTTCCTTATATTCTTTTGATTAGAAATGTTTCTTAATGTTTCTAAGGCATTATTTAGCCTCCTTATATCTTAGTTATCATTTAAACACCATATCTAAGTTTGGGGTATTTCAATCTACCCCCCTTAAAAGAACTTTGTCCTCAAAGTTCACATATATGCTTAACCATTCACGGTACTCAATTCCCTTAATCTTAACACCACATCTTATACTCACATTCACACATCTCAAGACTCAAAGGTCAATCTCAAATAATACATAAGTATTATACATAACTCAAACTTAACACCAAAGTGTAGCAACTGTAGACGTGTTATCTTGAGTGGTTAGAACTGGTGTAATTAAAATAAAGAAAAGAAATTAAAACTCAAAATAAACATCGGGCTGCAAACAAATCCCAGTCGTGGTAGTATAGTAAAGTGTAAGCGACCGGATATCGAACCGTGGGACTAAGGTGAATTATTTAGTACCTAAGCGTGTCACAAAAAGGGGGGAGTTAATTGACTTGTTTTTGAAAAGTAAATAACAGATTAATTTAGTGAAATGAAGTTAAATTAAACGGAACTCCGGGTTCAGGTTAATATGATATGATTAATTATGCTATCTCTACCGGTTTAATAAAATAATTTGGCAAGATTCCGGTTATTATCTTAAGGTCCGATGAAAACTCATAAGAACTCGTTTACCTGAAAATGCAGGGTCCGATGAAAACTCAAGCAAAATGCGTGTAAACGGCAGAGGAGTGTGAGGAATTTTATTCTTGCAACTTGTACTAACTTAAACGATGAAAATAAGTTCCTACAGTTTTACGGCTTAATTAACCTGTCTGTTCGTCACCGATCAGATTAAAAACAGATTTAGTAAGGCTTTTTAATAATCGATGAAATTTTAAAAAGGGAGAGAACACAACTTTAATCGTAACAAACTGAATTTATTTTAACCGGTAGAAATATAGATTACACAACTAAACAACCATAATTAAACCTTCGCCCGGAGTAAATCCTTCTTAGCCTGATATTAACTGGTAATAAGTCAGACAGAGGTTGGACGTATATTAATAATAATGCGAGGGTGTGGATGGTGAATGGAGAATGAAGAGAAGAAGAGTGGAGAGTGTACGTGAGATTTCTGTATATGAAATGAGAGATTTGGAGTGTTGAGTTTTGGGGGTGGAACGTGTGTATTTGGTTGAAGGTGCAGTGTGTTTTATATAGAGGAAGGGAAGAGGCAGATCTGGAGTGGAAGAGCATTGATTGCTCATTAATTGCAGGGGACAGAGCTGAAGACGCGTGAGGAAATAAGGTAGGCGCTGCGGAGTAGATGGATATGGTAGAAGCAAGTCGACGGGCGAAGAAGAAAACTGGCGCGCGTTGATTTTTAGTCACGTCCGCTTGTTGTCCTCGTTGGCGTCCGCCTCTGAAACCATGCGGACGTCTCTGTCTGTTTCTGTCCGCTCCTCTGTCCGCTCCTCTGTCCACCCAGGCTCACGCGGACATCTCTGTGTGTGTCCGCCTATCTCCATCACTTGTGTCTGCCCCCTCCACACTTGTGTCCTGTCCGCCTAGCTGTCCGCCTATCCCCATGCGGACACAGGGGGTCTCAGGCGATGTGGCTTATTTCCTTCTACGAACTTTGACCGGCTCTAGATTCTTCGTTTGGACTCCGTTTTCTGAGCCGTTTGCGTCTATGCGTTTGTCTCTTCGTCTACTTTACTTCGCTTGGTTTTCCTCATTTTAAACAATAAATTTGTGAGATAACAATAAAACATAAACTAGAGGAAAACTAACCGAAGTGGAGAAATGAGCAAGAAAAGTGCTAATATAATATATGAAATACACCTATAATCATGCTCATTTGGACACTTATCACACCCCCACACTTATCTTTTTGCTTGTCCTCAAGCAAAACCACGTACCCAAGCAAGTAGGAATGCTCAATACTAACAAATATTATTATGAAGGGTAGGATAAGAAGTGAACAGTTCATGATCTTTTTAACTTATTGAGGAGTGTGAAAAATCAACTGCTGGTGGCATAGGTGTGCTCAGGGTAAAATAAAATATAGAGTTTCGGGGTATGATCTAAGGTACTTCAATGTTTCTTTTGTTTAAGTGACTCTGAGAACTTTTACCATGGCCAACTTCTCTCAAGAATGGGCATTTTGAGGAGAAAACAAAAGGAAGAAAAGATTTATGCATTTGTTTCACTTTTGCATAAGGGATGAGAAAATGTAGGCATCACGCCTTTGTATTTAAGAACACTCAACTCTCTTTTGTTGGTTACCAATGGTGTCTCGCAAGTCCCTTTTTTTGTATTTTTCTTTCTTTTTTTTAACAGAGAAGCACCCCTTAGCAATCCCTAAGAGAGACAGAAAGAAACCCTGAGCAATAAAATCCAACCATTTGCAGATCATTTGGTCACACCGCATATAAAATGCTCCTCAAAGTAATCAAATGAATTTTTTTAAATTTGTACCATTTATCCCACAATTCATAATAGTATTTGTTTTTAAAGAGAACAACCTACATTAGCAGGGTACATAATTTTAATTTTTGAACAAATGCAAGATAAGCAGAGAGATTTAAACATTTTTAGCACAAAATGCCCTGAAAAGGCTCTTCCCCCACACTTAAGCTCAAGCAATGCCCTCATTGCGTAGATGGAAGAAAATTACTAGGGCATGCAATTAATAAAGGAAATAGTGTACTCCCCAAATTTCGTAGAGTGTGTTGAGCTCCCCCACACTTGAGTGCAGCTGTGGAATGTCATGAAATGAACCTGTAAAGAATATTCTACACAGCCAGAAGAACTCAAGTAAACCTGCATTTTATTATAACATAAAAGGGGAAATATAGTACAAAAAGGAAAACAACATTAAATTTAAAGGAAAGACAAAAGATAGATAGTGGGTTGCCTCCCACCAAGCTGCCCGGGTTTAACGTCTCTAGCTAGACGTATTTGACCAAGCTTTAGGTTGGAGAAGAGTTTGAGGCGGTATCTGAACTGCTGGTGTTAGGAAGTTTGTACACTTTTGTAAACTGATGATGTAGAGGTGTTGTCTGCTGTCCTTTGGGGTGGAGGCTTCCTCGTATTCCTGTAAGAAAGAAATTGCGAACAGAGCATTATTATTTTCAAGAATTCCGGCATACCTTTTTAGACGGGATCCATTGACTTTGAAGCATTCTCCTTTTTGTTCTGGAGTTCGTAAACACCAAAAGGAGTGGTTCCAACAACTTGGAATGGGCCAGTCCAGTGAGACTTGAGTTTTCCAGGAATATTCTCAATCTGGAATTATAAAGCAGCACCCCGTCGCCAACCTTAAAGTCGCGTTTATGGATCATTTGGTCATGATGTTTCTTGGTGCGTTCCTTGTATATTGTCACACTACGGTATGCCTGATCTCTTAACTCCTCGAGTTCAGAGAGTTGAAACTTTCGCTTTTCTCCTGCATTCTAGATCGAAGTTTAGGGCCTTGAGTGCCCAATATGCCTTATGTTCCAGCTCTACAGGCAGGTGACAAGATTTCCCATAATCAAGCTTAAAGGAGACATCCCGATGGGAGTCTTGAATGCGGTACGGTAAGCCCAAAGCGCATCATCTAACTTAAGTGCCCAATCCTTTCGTGATGAGTTAACCGTTTTCTGGAGAATCCATTTTAACTCACGGTTCGAAACTTCTGCTTGGCCGTTTGTCTGGGGGGTGATAAGGTAGAGCTACCTTATGACGTACCCCGTACTTACCCATAAGCGCTTCAAATGAACGTTACAGAAGTGAGATCCTCCGTCACTGATAATAATTCTAGGCACGCCAAAACGCGTAAAGATGTGCTTCTTAAGGAATCTGGTTACTGTCTTTGCATCAGCATGATGACAGGGTATGGCTTCTACCCATTTTGACACGTAATCCACCGCCACTAAAACATATTGGTGGCCCTGTGAGGAAGGGAACGGTCCCATAAAATCAATGCCCCAACAATCAAAGAGTTCCACTTCTAGTATTCCCTTTGTGGCATTTCATGTCTCCCTAGATGTGTTACCCATTCTCTGACAATTATCACATTGTTTGCAAATTGGTAAACATCCTTGTGAAGAGTCGGCCAATAAAATCCTGAGGCCAGGATCTTAGCAGCGGTCCTTGTGGGTCCATGGTGACCTCCGGCTTCCCGTGAGTGACAAAAATGTATGACGCTATAAACCTCATCTTCAGGAGACACCGGCGAATCAACCCATCAGCACAGACTCGGAACAAATACGGATCTTCCCAGAAATAATGCTTTGAATCAGAAAGAAATTTCTTCTTCTGGGAGTAAGATAGATCATAGGTATTGTTCCAGACTAGATAATTGGCCAGGTCCGCATACCATGGCTCTTGCACTTGGTGATAGAAAAAGTAGTCTCATCGGGGAAGAATTCGTTGATAGGCACACTATCAGTAGGAGTGACTAACCGGGAGAGATGGTCAGCGACGACATTTAATTTTCCGCTCTTGTCTTTGACTTCGATGTCAAACTCTTGCAGTAGAAGAATCCAGCGCAATAAGCGAGGCTTGGCTTCTTGTTTTGCAAATAGGTATTTGAGAGCGGAGTGGTCTGTGTGCACTATGACTTTGCTTCCCCATAAGTACAACCTGAACTTATCAAGGGAGAATACTATAGCCAGAAGCTCTTTTCCGTGGTCGTATAGTTTTTCTGGGCGTCGTTTAGTGTCCTGCTGGCATAAGCAATCACTCTTAGAATCTTCTCTTTTTTCTGGCATAGAGCTGCCCCCACGGCGTAGTCACTTGCATCACACATGATCTCAAACGGGAGAGACCAGTCGGGTGGTATGACAACAGGTGCTGATACCAATTTTTGTGTTATAGTTTTGAAAGCAGCTGAACACCTTTCATCAAAATGAAACGGGCATCTTTCTGTAGCAGTCGGTCAATGGTTTAGTGATTTTTGAGAAGTCTTGTATAAACCGCCGATAGAATCCTGCATGCCCGAGAAATGCTCGAATATCTTTAACAGAGGTTGGTGCTGGTAATTTCTCGATAACCTCTACCTTGGCCTTATCCACCTCTATTCCTTCTGCTGATATTTTATGTCCAAGGACAATCCCGTCCTTAACCATAAAATGACATTTTTCCCAGTTCAAAACGAGATTTGTATCCTCACACCGTCCTAGGATCAAATCAAGTTGTACCAAGCATTTATCAAAACTAGAGACATAGACCGAGAAGTCATCCATAAAGACCTCTATGCTCTGTTCGATGAAATCAGCGAATATTGCTTGCATACATCTCTGGAAGGTAGCAGGGGCATTACATAGACCGAAGGGCATTCGTCTGTATGCAAAGGTACCGTATGGACAAGTGAAGGTGGTCTTGTCCTGGTCCTCTGGTGCGATTGGTATTTGGAAATACCCTGAGAACCCATCTAAAAAGCAGTAGTACTCTTGCCCTGCTCTCTCTAACATCTGATCGATAAAGGGGAGAGGAAAGTGATCCTTCCTGGTCGCCAAGTTTAAGCGCCTGTAGTCAATACACATACGCCATCCCGTGATTTTTTTTTGAGGGATAACCTCCCCTTATCATTTATAACAGCTTCGATGCCCCCTTTCTTCGGGACAACTTGTACAGGGCTTACCCATGGACTGTCAGAGATAGGATAAATGATGTTCGCATCTAGGAGTTTCAGAACCTCCTTTTTAACTACCTTCTTGAGGTTAGGGTTTAGCCGACGTTGAGGTTGCCTGATAGACTTGTAGTTTTCCTCCATATAGATGTGGTGCGTGCAATAGGAGGGATCAATTCCTCTTATATCATAATAGTCCACCCGATCGCCGTTTTGTGTTTCTTCAATACCTCGATAGCTTTATTTCCTTATTTCCTCCCCGGAATTCAGAGAAGAGGAAATAATGACAGGCAAATGGTCATCTTCAGCTAAGAAGGCATACTTGAGTTTAGAAGGTAGCTCTTTAAGCTCGAGCTCTGGTGGTTGTTCTATTGATGGAATTGATTTTTGAGGTTTTCTGTCGAGTTCTTCGATTGGTGGCCGGTAGGCTTGATAACCAGCCCTCCTTTTTTCCACATACGCCAGCATGGCGTTAACTTCTGGATCCTCCACCTTTTCTTCTAAAGAAGTAAATAATACTTGCTCTAGTGGTTCAGCTTCAGCTTTCGGGATGGAAGATAGGGAATACATATCCTCATCTGTAGAAAAATCGCCTTCCTCCTCCTCATCATCTGTTAATCCCACTGTCTTAGCATGAGGAGAAAAGTTAGAACTCTTCTTCATCATTTTCTTCTGCATGTCGAATTCGATCGTTTCGTCCTCGTACCGCAGAGTGATTTTCCCATCGTGGACGTCAATGATGGCTTTGGCAGTACTTAGAAACGGTCGACCCAGAATCAGGGGAACCTCAACATCGTCATCCATTTCTAGAATGACGAAGTCAGCTGGAAAGATAAAGCGAGAGACTCCAACTACCAGATCTCGGACTATGCCCATGGGCTTGATCTCTGATCTGTCTGCTAGTTGGTTTTGAAAGGAACCGGTTGCATTTCTCCTCCTTTTACTTTCAAGAAGGTGGCGTAGGGCATGATATTAATGCTGGCTCCCAGGTCGCATAAACCGCTTCCACAGTCCACTCCTCCTATAAACACGGGATTACGGGATTTCCCGGATCTGTTTGTTTGGGAGGGAGTGCTCGAAGAAGGGCAGCAGAGCATTCCTCCGTGAGGTGCACTGTTTCTTTTCCAGGTTTCTTCTTCTTCTTTGTTAAGAGATCCTTTAGAAATTTGGCGTAGTTAGGCATCTCTTGCAAAGCATCAATTAGAGGTATGTCGAGGGTCAGTTTCTTGAAAATGCTCAAGAATTTGGAGAACTGCTCATCTAGGTGTTTCTTTTTCATTTGTTGGGAAATGGGAGTTCACTGTTTTTAGGAGATGAGGATGGAATGTCGATGGTAACTCGAGATGGAGATGGAGTAGCAGGATAGGAACTTGGATTTCTGAGGGAGGTGAGGCTGGATTGGTTGTGTCTTCATCATTGATGTAGGCCTCTTCATGATTTTCTTTTTCTTTTCCTTTTCTGGTGGCAAGTTCCCTTCCGCTCCTTAAGGAGACTGCACACAAGTTTGTTGATTGGAATGTGCCGTCGTCTATAAGGATTGAATTTGCTTGCTCTTTTGGATTGGGGTTTGTCTGTGAAGGGAATTGACCAGGTGGTCTTTGTTGGGTTAGTAACTGTTGAATCTGAGATTGCAAGGCTTTTTGGTCTTTGCGCAGAGCTGCGACCTCTTCTTGCGTATCTCGGGACTTACCCATCATAGCTTTAAACATCTCTTGCATTTGAGACATTTCAGACTCAGGATTCGAAGGAGGCTGGTCGACTCGAAGAAGCTTCATTGCCATAAGGCTGTTTGCTGATATTGCCTTTGGCCTCCTTGAAATTGGACTGAGGTCTGTAATTTTGAGATGGTTGTAGTGTATGTGGGTTTTGGATATTGTCGGTGTTTGAGTAGCGAAGGTTGGATTGCATGTTATGTTGCCAAGGTTGTCTGTATCCTGAATTGTTGGTGAGATAGTTTGCCTCCTCTGCTGCTTTCAATTCTTGTAGCTGGGGGCATTGTTCATAGTCATGAGGCCCACCACATTGCGTACAAGAAATAACAGGAGATGATTGGGACAGAGGTGCATAGCCTGGAGGGGTTGTAGATGATCGGGAAATCATCGACTTAGCTTGCTGGGGGTAGGAGTTCATAGCCATCTGCTCAACCACTTTCTGCAGAGTACTTACTTTTGTTGCCTGCTGAGCATTGCTTTCCATGAGTTGCTCATGGCTTTTCATCAGCTGGTCAAACTTGTTATCACTTTCCCCAACATGATATAAACCTGGAGTACCGCTCCTTGATCCACCGGAGGCCCAGTCTCTGATTTCTTCACAGAGAGACTCCATGCTATTCAGAAATTGTGCTCCTGGCTTTTTCAGAATATCGGCCCCTAACGAGGACAGTACCATTGTTCTGCACGGACCGATCAAGCCTTTGTGGAACAATTGCGATACTTGTTCTTTCGTCAGATCATGGTGAGGACAAGTAAGTAGTAGACCTTTGAAACGGTCCCAAGTTTCACAAATATTCTCCGACCCTGGTTGCTTGAAATTATAGATTTCAGCAATCATCTCCAACGTTCGGCTCGGGGGTGGAATTTGTCGTAGAACTTGGTGGCCATGTCATCCCAGGTTCCGATGGTACTTGGTGTCAGGCTATGATACCACTTGCTCGCACTTCCTGTCAGGCTGTGAGGGAATAATGACAGTCTTGCGTACTGGAGTACTGCGTCGGTTGCAGTGAGACTGTTGGCATGTTACAAGAATTTTGTAACATGTAACAGGCTTCGTTCGTCTGGACTGGAACCATCAAACATGCCCAGCTCCTTAACACATCTGGTCTGATGATATGGCTTCAGCTTCTGCCACTCATCGTATTCGGATGGGCTAAGGTGAGGAAGGATGATAGCAGGCTTTTGTCCTTGGTTAGACGGCCTGTTGATATTTCGAACTGTCGCTGGTGTAGATGCCATGTCAGCTTCCGGGTCAGATTCTATCACTGTGGTGGTAATGTTTTGTTGAGTTTGTCTCTGCCTTAGAGTGCGCAGAAAGGTTCTCTCGATCTCTGGAATGTAACCAACCGTGTGATTATTAATATTTTCTGGGAGGCTGTTTGACCTGGTAAAAGGCATTCACCACTCAAAACAGAGAAAAGAAACTCGTTATGTGTTAGAATAAATAAAAATTTTAGGAATTAGTTGACAGAAATTTAATGTAGTAGTTAGAGACAATGGAAAGAAATGACAGAAATTGAAATGACAATGGAAAGAAATGACAGAAAATTAAGTTAGTAGTTAGTATACTGGAAATTATAAGTTAGTATACTGGAATTGAAGGACAATGGAAATTAAATGTTAAGGAATGGAAATTAAATACAATATATAAGAGTTAGTAATTAGATGTCAGAAGTTAGAAGTCCGAAGTCCAAAGTTAGATGTCCAAATTAGATTAACAACAAAATAATATTAACAGATTATTAAATTATAACAGGTGAATTAACCGGGCTTAGGGACTAGAATAAATCAGTCCCCGGCAACGCGCCATTTTGCAGACGTGTTATCGTGAGTTGTTAGAACTGGTGTAATTAAAATAAAAGAAAAGAAATTAAAACTCAAAATAAACGTCGGGCTGCAAACAAATCCCGGTCGTGGTAGTATAGTAAAGTGTAAGCGACCGGATATCGAACCGTGGGACTAAGGTGAATTATTTAGTACCTAAGCGTGTCACAAAAGGGGGGAGTTAATTGACTTGTTTTTGAAAAGTAAATAACAGATTAATTTAGTGAATTGAAGTTAAATTAAACGGAACTCCGGGTTCAGGTTAATATGATATGATTAATTGTGCTATCTCTACCGTTTAATAAAATAATTTGGCAAGATTCCTGTTATTATCTTAAGGTCCGATGAAAACTCATAAGAACTCGTTTACCTGAAAATGCAGGGTCCGATGAAAACTCAAGCAAAATGCGTGTAAACGGCAGAGGAGTGTGAGGAATTTTATTCTTGCAACTTGTACTAACTTAAACGATGAAAAATTTCCTACAGTTTTACGGCTTAATTAACCTGTCTGTTCGTCACCGATCAGATTAAAACAGATTTAGTAAGGCTTTTTAATAAATCGATGAAATTTATTAAAAGGGAGAGAAACAAAACTTTAATCGTAACAAACTGAATTTATTTTAACCGGTAGAAATATAGATTACACAACTAAACAAACCATAATTAAACCTTCGCCCGGAGTAAATCCTTCTTAGCCTGACATATTAACTGGTAATAAGTCAGACAGAGGTTGGACGTAATATTAATAATAATGCGAGAGGTGTGGATGGTGAATGGAGAAATGAAGAGGAAGAAGAGTGGAGAGCGTACGTAGATTTCTGTATATGAAATGAGAGATTTGGAGTGTTGAGTTTTGGGGTGGAACGTGTGTATTTTGTTGAAGGTGCAGTGTGTTTATATAGAGGAAGGGAAGAGGCAGATCTGGAGTGGAAGAATTGATTGCTCATTAATTGTAGGGGACAAAGCTGAAGACGCGTGAGGAAAATAAGGTAGGCTTGCGGAGTAGATGGATATGGTAGAAGCAAGTCGACGGGCGAAGAAGAAAACTGTCGCGCGTTGATTTTTAGTCACGTCCGCTTGTTGTCCTCGTTGGCGTCCACCTCTGAAACCATGCGGACGTCTCTGTCTGTTCTGTCCGCTCCTCTGTCCGCCCAGGGCTCACGCAGACATCTCTGTGTGTCCGCCTATCTCCATCACTTGTGTCCCTTGTGTCCGCCCTCACTTGTGTCCTGTCCGCCTAGCTGTCCGCCTATCCCCATGCGGACACAGGGGGTCTCAGGCGATGTGGCTTATTTCCTTCTATGAACTTTGACCGGCTCTAGATTCTTCTTGTTGGACTCCGTTTTCTGAGCCGTTTGCGTCTATGCGTTTGTCTCTTCGTCTACTTTACTTCCAGCTTGGTTTTCCTCATATTTAAACAATAAATTTGTGAGATAACAATAAAACATAAACTAGAGAGAAAACTAACCGAAGTGGAGAAATGAGCAAGAAAAGTGCTAATATATATATGAAATACACCTATAAATCATGCTCATTTGGACACTTATCACACCCCCACACTTATCTTTTTGCTTGTCCTCAAGCAAAACCACGTACCCAAGCAAGTAGGAATGCTCAATACTAACAAATATTATTATGAAGGGTAGGATAAAGAAGTGAACAGTTCATGATCTTTTTAACTTATTGAGGAGTGTGAAAAATCAACTGCTGGTGGCATAGGTGTGCTCAGGGTAAAAATAAAATATAGAGTTTCGGGGTATGATCTAAGGTACTTCAATGTTTCTTTTGTTTAAGTGACTCTGAGAACTTTTACCATGGCCAACTTCTCTCAAGAATGGGCATTTGAGGAGAAAACAAAAGGAAGAAAAGATTTATGCATTTGTTTCACTTTTGCATAAGGGATGAGAAAATGTAGGCATCACGCCTTTGTATTTAAGAACACTCAACTCTCTTTTGTTGGTTACCAATGGTGTCTCGCAAGTCCCTTGTTTTTTTGTATTTTTCTTTCTTTTTTTTAACAGAGAAGCACCCCTTAGCAATCCCTAAGAGAGAAGACAGAAAGAAACCCTGAGCAATAAAATCCAACCATTTGCAGATCATTTGGTCACACCGCATATAAAATGCTCCTCAAAAGTAATCAAATGAAATTTTTTTAAATTTGTACCATTTATCCCACAATTCATAATAGTATTTTTTTTAAAGAGAACAACCTACATTAGCAGGGTACATAATTTTAATTTTTGAACAAATGCAAGATAAGCAGAGAGATTTAAACATTTTTAGCACAAAATGCCCTGAAAAGGCTCTTCCCCCACACTTAAGCTCAAGCAATGCCCTCATTGCGTAGATGGAAGAAATTACTAGGGCATGCAATTAATAAAGGAAATAGTGTACTCCCCAATTTCGTAGAGTGTGTTGAGCTCCCCACACTTGAGTGCAGCTGTGAATGTCATGAAATGAACCTGTAAAGAATATTCTACACAGCCAGAAGAACTCAAGTAATACCTGCATTTTATTATAACATATAAAGGGAATATAGTACAAAAAGGAAAACAACATTAAATTAAAGGAAAGACAAAAGATAGATAGTGGGTTGCCTCCCACCAAGCTGCCCGGGTTTAACGTCTCTAGCTAGACGTATTTGACCAAGCTTTAGGTTGGAGAAGAGTTTGAGGGCAAGGTATCTGAACTGCTGGTGTTAGGAAGTTTGTACACTTTTGTAAACTGATGATGTAGAGGTGTTGTCTGCTGGTCCTTTGGGGTGGAGGCTTCCTCGTATTCCTGTAAGAAAGAAATTGCGAACAGAGCATTATTATTTTCAAGAATTCCGGCATACCTTTTTAGACGGGATCCATTGACTTTGAAGCATTCTCCTTTTTTTCTGGAGTTCGTAAACACCAAAAGGAGTGGTTCCAACAACTTGGAATGGGCCAGTCCAGTGAGACTTGAGTTTTCCAGGAAATATTCTCAATCTGGATTATAAAGCAGCACCCCCGTCGCCAACCTTAAAGTCGCGTTTATGGATCATTTGGTCATGATGTTTCTTGGTGCGTTCCTTGTATATTGTCGCACTACGGTATGCCTGATCTCTTAACTCCTCGAGTTCAGAGAGTTGAAACTTTCGCTTTTCTCCTGCAGTTTCTAGATCGAAGTTTAGGGCCTTGAGTGCCCAATATGCCTTATGTTCCAGCTCTACAGGCAGGTGACAAGATTTCCCATAAACAAGCTTAAAAGGAGACATCCCGATGGGAGTCTTGAATGCGGTACGGTAAGCCCAAAGCGCATCATCTAACTTAAGTGCCCAATCCTTTCGTGATGAGTTAACCGTTTTCTGGAGAATCCATTTTAACTCACGGTTCGAAACTTCTGCTTGGCCGTTTGTCTGGGGGTGATAAGGTAGAGCTACCTTATGACGTACCCCGTACTTACCCATAAGCGCTTCAAATGAACGGTTGCAGAAGTGAGATCCTCCGTCACTGATAATAATTCTAGGCACGCCAAAACGCGTAAAGAGGTGCTTCTTAAGGAATCTGGTTACTGTCTTTGCATCAGCATGATGACAGGGTATGGCTTCTACCCATTTCGACACGTAATCCACTCCACTAAAACATATTGGTGGCCCTGTGAGGAAGGGAACGGTCCCATAAAATCAATGCCCCAACAATCAAAGAGTTCCACTTCTAGTATTCCCTGTTGTGGCATTTCATGTCTCCTAGATGTGTTACCCATTCTCTGACAATTATCACATTGTTTGCAAAATTGGTAAACATCCTTGTGAAGAGTCGGCCAATAAAATCCTGAGGCCAGGATCTTAGCAGCGGTCCTTGTGGGTCCATGGTGACCTCCGGCTTCCCGTGAGTGACAAAAATGTATGACGCTATAAACCTCATCTTCAGGGAGACACCGACGAATCAACCCATCAGCACAGACTCGGAACAAATACGGATCTTCCCAGAAATAATGCTTTGAATCAGAAAGAAATTTCTTCTTCTGGGAGTAAGATAGATCATAGGTATTGTTCCAGAGACTAGATAATTGGCCAGGTCCGCATACCATGGCTCTTGCACTTTGGTGATAGAAAAAGTAGTCTCATCGGGGAAGAATTCGTTGATAGGCACACTATCAGTAGGAGTGACTAACCGGGAGAGATGGTCAGCGACGACATTTAATTTTCCGCTCTTGTCTTTGACTTCGATGTCAAACTCTTGCAGTAGAAGAATCCAGCGCAATAAGCGAGGCTTGGCTTCTTGTTTTGCAAATAGGTATTTGAGAGCGGAGTGGTCTGTGTGCACTATGACTTTGCTTCCCCATAAGTACAACCTGAACTTATCAAGGGAGAATACTATAGCCAGAAGCTCGTTTTCCGTGGTCGTATAGTTCTTCTGGGCGTCGTTTAGTGTCCTGCTGGCATAAGCAATCACTCTTAGAATCTTCTCTTTTTTCTGGCATAGAGCTGCCCCCACGGCGTAGTCACTTGCATCACACATGATCTCAAACGGGAGAGACCAGTCGGGTGGTATGACAACAGGTGCTGATACCAATTTTTGTGTTATAGTTTTGAAAGCAGCTGAACACCTTTCATCAAAATGAAACGGGGCATCTTTCTGTAGCAGGTCGGTCAATGGTTTAGTGATTTTTGAGAAGTCTTGTATAAACCGCCGATAGAATCCTGCATGCCCGAGAAATGCTCGAATACTTTAACAGAGGTTGGTGCCGGTAATTTCTCGATAACCTCTACCTTGGCCTTATCCACCTCTATTCCTTCTGCTGATATTTTATGTCCAAGGACAATCCCGTCCTTGACCATAAAATGACATTTTTTCCTAATTCAAAACGAGATTTGTATCCTCACACCCCTCTAGTCAGATCAAATCAAGTTGTACCAAGCATTTATCAAAACTAGACCATAGACCGAGAAGTCATCCATAAAGACCTCTATGCTCTGTTCGATGAAATCAGCGAATATTGCTTGCATGCATCTCTGGAAGGTAGCAGGGGCATTACATAGACCGAAGGGCATTCGTCTGTATGCAAAGGTACCGTATGGACAAGTGAAGGTGGTCTTGTCCTGGTCCTCTGGTGCGATTGGTATTTGGAAATACCCTGAGAACCCATCTAAAAAGCAGTAGTACTCTTGCCCTGCTAGTCTCTCTAACATCTGATCGATAAAGGGGAGAGGAAGTGATCCTTCCTGGTCGCCAAGTTTAAGCGCCTGTAGTCAATACACATCGCCATCCGTGATTTTTCTTTGAGGGATAGCCTCCCCCTTATCATTTATAACAGCTTCGATGCCCCCTTTCTTCGGGACAACTTGTACAGGGCTTACCCATGGACTGTCAGATAGGATAAATGATTCGCATCTAGGAGTTTCAGAACCTCCTTTTTAACTACCTTCTTGAGGTTAGGGTTTAGCCGACGTTGAGGTTGCCTGATAGACTTGTAGTTTTCCTCCATATAGATGTGGTGCGTGCAATAGGAGGGATCAATTCCTCTTATATCATTAATAGTCCACCCGATCGCCGTTTTGTGTTTCTTCAATACCTCGAGTAGCTTTATTTCCTCCCCGGAATTCAGAGAAGAGGAAATAATGACAGGCAAATGGTCATCTTCAGCTAAGAAGGCATACTTGAGTTTAGAAGGTAGCTCTTTAAGCTCGAGCTCTGGTGGTTGTTCTATTGATGGAATTGATTTTTGAGGTTTTCTGTCGAGTTCTTCGATTGGTGGCCGGTAGGCTTGATAACCAGCCCTCCCTTTTTTACATACGCCAGCATGGCGTTAACTTCTGGATCCTCCACCTTTTCTTCTAAGAAGTAAAATACTTGCTCTAGTGGTTTAGCTTCAGCTTTCGGGATGGAAGATAGGGAATACAAATCCTCATCTGTAGAAAAATCGCCTTCCTCCTCCTCATCATCTGTTAATCCCACTGTCTTAGCATGAGGAGAAAAGTTAGAACTCTTCTTCATCATTTTCTGCATGTCGAATTCGATCGTTTCATCCTCGTACCGCAGAGTGATTTTCCCATCGTGGACGTCAATGATGGCTTTGGCAGTACTTAGAAACGGTCGACCCAGAATCAGGGGAACCTCAACATCGTCATCTATTTCTAGAATGACGAAGTCAGCTGGAAAGATAAAGCGAGAGACTCCAACTACCAGATCTCGGACTATGCCCATGGGCTTGATCTCTGATCTGTCTGCTAGTTGGAGTTTGAAAGGAACCGGTTGCATTTCTCCTCCTTTTACTTTCAAGAAGGTGGCGTAGGGCATGATATTAATGCTGGCTCCCAGGTCGCATAAACCGCTTCCACAGTCCACTCCTCCTATAAAACACGGATTACGGGATTTCCCGGATCTGTTTGTTTGGGAGGGAGTGCTCGAAGAAGGGCAGCAGAGCATTCCTCCGTGAGGTGCACTGTTTCTTTTCCAGGTTTCTTCTTCTTCTTGTTAAGAGATCCTTTAGAATTTGGCGTAGTTAGGCATCTCTTGCAAAGCATCAATTAGAGGTATGTCGAGGGTCAGTTTCTTGAAAATGCTCAAGAATTTGGAGAACTGCTCATCTAGGTGTTTCTTTTTTCATTCTTTTGGGAAATGGGAGTTCACTGTTTTTAGGAGATGAGGATGGAATGTCGATGGTAACTCGAGATGGAGATGGAGTAGCAGGGATAGGAACTTGGATTTCTGAGGGAGGTGAGGCTGGATTGGTTGTGTCTTCATCATTGATGTAGGCCTCTTCATGATTTTCTTTTTCTTTTCCTTTTCTGGTGGCAAGTTCCCTTCCGCTCCTTAAGGAGACTGCACACAAGTTTGTTGATTGGAATGTGCCGTCGTCTATAAGGATTAAATTTGCTTGCTCTTTTGGATTGGGGTTTGTCTGTGAAGGGAATTGACCAGGTGGTCTTTGTTGGGTTAGTAACTGTTGAATCTGAGATTGCAAGGCTTTTTGGTCTTTGCGCAGAGCTGCGACCTCTTCTTGCGTATCTCGGGACTTACCCATCATAGCTTTAAACATCTCTTGCATTTGGAACATTTTAGACTCAGGATTCGAAGGAGGCTGGTCGACTCGAAGAAGCTTCATTGCCATAAGGCTGTTGCTGATATTGCCTTTGGCCTCCTTGAAAATTGGACTGAGGTCTGTAATTTTGAGATGGTTGTAGTGTATGTGGGTTTTGGATATTGTCGGTGTTTGAGTAGCGAAGGTTGGATTGCATGTTACGTTGCCAAGGTTGTCTGTATCCTGAATTGTTGGTGAGATAGTTTTCCTCTCTGCTGCTTTCAATTCTTGTAGCTGGGGGCATTGTTCATAGTCATGAGGCCCCCACATTGCGTACAAGAAATAACAGAGATGATTGGGACAGAGGTGCATAGCCTGGAGGGGTTGTAGATGATCGGGAAATCATCGACTTAGCTTGCTGGGGGTAGGAGTTCATAGCCATCTGCTCAACCACTTTCTACAGAGTACTTACTTTTGTTGCCTGCTGAGCATTGCTTTCCATGAGTTGCTCATGGCTTTTCATCAGCTGGTCAAACTTGTTATCACTTTCCCCAACATGATATAAACCTGGAGTACCGCTCCTTGATCCACCGGAGGCCCAGTCTCTGATATCTTCACAGAGAGACTCCATGTTATTCAGAAATTGTGCTCCTGGCTTTTTCAGAATATCGGCCCCTAACGAGGACAGTACCATTGTTCTGCACGGACCGATCAAGCCTTTGTAGAACAATTGTGATACTTGTTCTTTCGTCAGATCATGGTGAGGACAAGTAAGTAGTAGACCTTTGAAACGGTCCCAAGTTTCACAAATATTCTCCGACCCTGGTTGCTTGAAATTATAGATTTCAGCAATCATCTCCAACGTTCGGCTCGGGGTAGGATTTGTCGTAGAACTTGGTGGCCATGTCATCCCAGTTCCGATGGTACTTGGTGTCAGGCTATGATACCACTTGCTCGCACTTCCTGTCAGGCTGTGAGGGAATATGACAGTCTTGCGTACTGGAGTACTGCGTCGGTTGCAGTGAGACTGTTGGCATGTTGCAAGAATTTTGTAACATGTAACAGGGCTTCGTCTGGACTGGAACCATCAAACATGCCCTGCTCCTTAACACATCTGATCTGATGATATGGCTTCAGCTTCTGCTACTCATCGTATTCGGATGGGCTAAGGTGAGGAAGGATGATAGCAGGCTGTTGTCCTTGGTTAGACGGCCTGTTGATATTTCGAACTGTCGCTGGTGTAGATGCCATGTCAGCTTCCGGGTCAGATTCTATCACTGTGGTGGTAATGTTTTGTTGAGTTCGTCTCTGCCTTAGAGTGCGCAGAAAGGTTCTCTCGATCTCTGGAATGTAACCAACCGTGTGATTATTAATATTTTCTGGGAGGCTGTTTGACCTGGTAAAAGGCATTCACCACTCAAAACAGAGAAAAAACCCGTTATGTGTTAGAATAAATAAAAATGTTAGGAATTAGTTGACAGAAATTTAATGTTAGTAGTTAGAGACAATGGAAAGAAATGACAGAAAATTGAAATGACAATGGAAAGAAATGACAGAAAATTAAAGTTAGTAGTTAGTATACTGGAAATTATAAGTTAGTATACTGGAAATTGAAGGACAATGGAATTAAATGTTAAGGACAATGGAAATTAAATGACAATAATATAAGAGTTAGTAATTAGATGTCAGAAGTTAGAAGTCCGAAGTCCAAAGTTAGATGTCCAAAATTAGATTAACAACAAAATAATATTAACAGATTATTATATTATAACAGGTGAATTAACCGGGGCTTAGGGACTAGAATAAATCAAGTCCCCGGCAACGGCGCCATTTTGCAGACGTGTTATCGTGAGTGGTTAGAACTGGTGTAATTAAAATAAAAGAAAAGAAATTAAAACTCAAAATAAACGTCGGGCTGCAAACAAATCCCGGTCGTGGTAGTATAGTAAAGTGTAAGCGACCGGATATCGAACCATGGGACTAAGGTGAATTATTTAGTACCTAAGCGTGTCACAAAAGGGGGAGTTATTGACTTGTTTTTGAAAAGTAAATAACAGATTAATTTAGTGAATTGAAGTTAAATTAAACGGAACTCCGGGTTCAGGTTAATATGATATGATTAATTGTGCTATCTCCACCAGTTTAATAAAATATTTGGCAAGATTCCTGTTATTATCTTAAGGTCCGATGAAAACTCATAAGAACTCGTTTACCTGAAAATGCAGGGTCCGATGAAAACTCAAGCAAAATGCGTGTAAACGGCAGAAGAGTGTGAGGAATTTTATTCTTGCAACTTGTTCTAACTTAAACGATGAAAATAAGTTCCTACAGTTTTACGGATTAATTAACCTGTCTGTTCGTCACCGATCAGATTAAAACAGATTTAGTAAGGCTTTTAATAAATCGATGAAATTTATTAAAAAGGGAGAGAAACAAAACTTTAATCGTAACAGACTGAATTTATTTTAACCGGTAGAAATATAGATTACACAACTAAACAAACCATAATTAAACCTTCGCCCGGAGTAAATCCTTCTTAGCCTGACATATTAACTGGTAATAAGTCAGACAGAGGTTGGATGTAATATTAATAATAATGCGAGAGGTGTGGATGGTGAATGGAGAATGAAGAGAAGAAGAGTGGAGAGCGTACGTAGATTTCTGTATATGAAATGAGAGATTTGGAGTGTTGAGTTTTGGGGGTAGAACATGTGTATTTGGTTGAAGGTGCAGTGTGTTTATATAGAGGAAGGGAAGAGGCAGATCTGGAGTGGAAGAGCATTGATTGCTCATTAATTGCAGGGGACAGAGCTGAAGACGCGTGAGGAAAATAAGGTAGGCGCTGCGGAGTAGATGGATATGGCAGAAGCAAGTCAACGGGCGAAGAAGAAAACTGGCGCGCGTTGATTTTTAGTCACGTCCGCTTGTTGTCCTCGTTGGCGTCCGCCTCTGAAACCATGCGGACGTCTCTGTCTGTTTCTGTCCGCTCCTCTGTCCGCCCAGGGCTCACGCGGACATCTCTGTGTGTCCGCCTATCTCCATCACTTGTGTCCGCCCGGTCACACTTGTGTCCTGTCCGCCTAGCTGTCCGCCTATCCCCATGCGGACACAGGGAGGTCTCAGGCGATGTGGCTTATTTCCTTCTACGAACTTTGACCGGCTCTAGATTCTTCGTTTGGACTCCGTTTTCTGAGCCGTTTGCGTCTATGCGTTTGTCTCTTCGTCTACTTTACTTCCAGCTTGGTTTTCCTCATGTTTAAACAATAAATTTGTGAGATAACAATAAAACATAAACTAGAGGAAAACTAACCGAAGTGGAGAAATGAGCAAGAAAAAGTGCTAATATAATATATGAAATACACCTATAAATCATGCTCATTTGGACACTTATCAGCAACTCACAAATTCACATCTTAAACAACCAACAAACGACAAACATGATCGTTTCCTAACTCAAAAGGCAAGGAAGCTCTACCCCCCTTAAAGGGGTACGCCCCGTACCTATACATACAGACGATCTAGTCAGTAAACAAAGAAGGTACTTCGCCCATCTTATCCTCTAATTCCTACGTGGCCTCTTCGACATCCTGGTTAGACCAGAGAACCTTCACCAGTCGCACTGACTTATGGCGAGTGTCCCTAGTCTTACTGTCCAAGATTCTTTGAGGAGTCTCCACTGATCTCATATTTGGTTCTAAAGTCAACCTCTCAGGTTCTAACACATGGGGGGTGGTGGTGCATGTTTTCTTTAGCTGTGAAACATGAAAAACATCATGCACTTTACCCAGCTCAGCAGGTAAATTCAACCTGTAAGCAACCGGGCCCACCCGCTCCGTAATCTCAGAAGGACCAACAAATTTCGGGCTTAATTTGCCATTCTGCCCAAACCTGAATACACCCTTCATCGGTGAAACTCGCAGAAATACCTGGTCGCCCACTGCGAACTCCAGGTCCCGTCGTCGAACATCAGCATACGACTTCTGCCTATCTTGAGCAGCTTTCATGTTCTCCCTGATTTGCTGAACTTCAGCCTTAACTTGCTCTAAGTACTCTGGTCCTATAATGACCATCTCACTCGACTCATCCCAGCAGAGCGGTGTACGACATGGTCTACCGTACAACGCTTGAAAAGGTGCCATCTTGATCGAAGCGTGATAGCTGTTGTTGTATGAAAACTCGATCAGATGTAGTATGTCAATCCAACTGCCCTGGAAGTCTAAGGCACATGCTCTCAGCATGTCCTCGAGTGTCTGAATAGTACGCTCAGTCTGACCATCTGTCTGAGGATGGAACGCGGTACTCAGCTTGAGTTCTGTACCCAACTTCTCTGGTAGCTCTCCAGTACCTCGAAAGGAATCTGGTATCTCTATCTGACACTATGGTCTTTGGTATCCCGTGATGTCTCATGATTTCTTCTCAAATAATTCAGCTAATTTGGTCACCTTCCAAGTATCCTTCATCGGTATGAATCGGGCTACTTTGGTAAGGCGATCCACCACCACCCATATCATGTTGAGACCTCCCCTAGCAGGTGGAAGCCCAACTACAAGTCCATGGAGATATTATGGAATTTCCACTCCGGAATTGGCATCGACTGTACCATTCCGCCCGGTCGTCGGTGCTCGAATTTCACCTTCTGGCATGTGAGACACCTCAAGACGAACTCGGTAACATCTGTCTTCATCCCCGACCACCAGAATATCTCTTCATGTCTTTATACATTTTAGAGGCTCCCGGATGAATGAAACTGAAGAACAGTGTGATTCTCTAAGTATACGGTCTTTCAGATCCGTGTTGCCCCGTGGTATGCATAACCGACCCTTAAGTCTGATCAGATCATCATCATGAAGTCTGAAGTCGTATTTCTGACTCTCAAAGGTACCATCTGTAAGCTTCTGTCTGACCTCTCTCATATACTCATCTGTCCTCTGAGCCTCTCGCACCTCATCAACCAAGCTGGAGAAAGAAACTAGCGAATGGAGTGAGTGCGCTCGATGGCTCAGGCATCTGCTACAACATTGGCCTTCCCCTTTTGTATTGGAGTCAATGTCATAGTCTTTCAGAAACTCTAACCATCTCTCTCTGTCGAAGATTTAACTCTTCTGAGTGATATGTATCTCAAACTCTTGTGATCGGTGTAGATTGTCACACAAACCCGTATAAGTAGTGGCGCCATATCTTCAAAGCGAAGACTACAGCTCCCAACTCTAAATCATGTGTGGGGTAGTTCTCCTCATGTTTCTTCACTGGCATGAGGCATATGCCACCACCTTGCCATGTTGCATAAGCACGCAACCCAGCCCTCTGCCGGATGCATCACAATAAACCTCAAAGCCCTCGGTACCGTCTGGAATGGTCAGAACCGTGTGCAGTGGTCAGTGAGTCCTTCAGCTCTGAAATGATCCTCACAGTCAACTGTCCACAGAACGGTGCAATCCTTCTTCATCAGACTGTTCATCGGTTTCGCGACCTTCTGAAATCCCTGACAAACCTCCCTGTAGTAACCTCCAGACCGAGAAAGCTCCGGATGTCGGTAACAGTCTTCGGCCTTGGCCAAGTACGTACGGCATCAATCTTTGCTGGATCCACTGAGATCCCAGCATCTGAGATGACATTACCTAGGAAAGAGACCTGGTAAAGCCAAAACTCACACTTGGAGAACTTATCATATAGCTGGTTCTCCCTCAATATTTCCAATACTCTCCTCAGATGTTCCTTATGTTCAACCTTAGACTTCGAGTATATCAAAATCTCATCAATAAACACCACAACCGACTTGTCCAGCTGCTCCCGGAACAAGCGGTTCATCAGATCCATAAACTTCGCCGGTGCGTTCGACAATCCGAACGGCATCACTGTAAACTCATAGTGGCCGTATCGTGTCCGGAATGCCGTCTTCTCAATGTCTCCCTCCTTAATGGCTATCTGATGATACCCCGATCTGAGATCAATCTTGGAGAACACAGATACTCCCTTCAACTGATCGAACAGATCATCAATGCGGGGTAGTGGGTACTTATTCTTCACTGTCACTGCATTCATCTCTCTGTAGTCGATGTAGAGGCGGAGACTACCATCCTTCTTCTTCACGAAGAGGACTGGCGCTCCCCATGGTGACACACTTGGTCTAATAAATCCCTTATCCAATAAATCTTTCAATTGTTCCTTTAACTCAGTCATTTCTGCCGGAGCCATACGGTATGGTGCCTTGGCTATTGGTCCGGTACCAGGTAGCAGCTCGTTGGTGAACTCTACCTCCCGAGTGGGTGGCATGCCGGGCAGTTCCCGTGGAAACAAGTTGGGGAACTCCGACACTACCGGTAAGTCGGGGTCGAACTCAGGGTCTCTCTTTATGTCCTGTACATAGCAGAGGTACACTTCTTCCTTTCTCCTTAATTCCTTATACATTGCCATGGCGGTGATGATCTTAGTCGAAGGCTCTCTGGGCCTCTGGCGGTATGATATTGTTACCCCAGACGGACTCCTGAGTAGCAATCTATGCTCGGCGCAGAGGATACGTCCCTTGTGCCGCTCCAACCAGTTCATTCCGAAGATAACATCAAATCCTAGCTTACTGAACTCAATAAAACTGACTGGAAAGTCTTCTCCCTTAATTCTGACAGTGGCTCCTCGGTAATAACGAGTGCAACGAACCTTCTCCTTAGACGGGAGCGTAACCGTGAAGTCGGGTAGCTCATCAGCGTCTAGCCCCAACCTGCTCGCGAATGATGCCGAGACAAAGGTATGCGAGGCCCCTGAGTCGAAGAGAACTGATGCCTCAATCCCATTAATCGGAAAGGTGCCGGTGAGGATAGTACCGCTGGCGTCGGCCTGTGCCTCTGTAAGTATGCTTAGTGCACCTTCCGTACCGAGTCCATAACCTAATTGTATTCATAAGCTTCATGAGTATTGATGGTATAACAAGAGTCAAAACAATTTATATGAACAACACTGTTATTTTATTCATAACCATCCTGTTTACAACATGTGCCTCAATCTTACATCTCATTCCTCATCTCCTTCTAACATTACATGGCTAATATTGTCTAAAGGTTAGGTTCAATCTCCCAGGTCTCATGTGTGTCGCATTGATCACTGCTGACGGTGCTGTATTCAGCTTGATTCTCTTAATCCCATGGTATAACATCCTTGATTCTCCTCCCATAATTAATACATCTCCTGACTTAAGTACCAACTTATTTGCACGGTCCGCACGCTTCTGCTCGCCGTATAAAAATTCTGCATCATCCCCAATGGACCAAGACACCACGGGTATCCCTCTTTCGAGAGACTCCGTTGTCTCGTCCTTATCCTGGTGTAGTCCAAGTCGCTCATCCTTCTCGTAGAAGTTTACAATGCAAATGTCTGCCTGAATGTCTGGAATCGGTTCAGCTTCCAACTGCTGAGCGATTTCCACAATTTGTGTAATAACTGGATGGAACTCTTCGGGTATTTCCGATGGTGAGACTCCATCTTGCATCCTCGTGGTTTGGTAGTTCTTGGCATACGGATTCCAATCCTTGCCTAAGCTCATCATTTTTAATTTCATCCTTGCTCCCCCTGGGTACTCCGGTGTGTAAAAACCTCCCGGTCCCATTCCTAGTTGGTTGCATCTTCTGATGATGGCTATTTGTGCTCCGGGTGTCAGGTATCCCCTTAATAAAATCTAACCTGGGCGGATAACCTGACTTTGTTTGGTTGGAAAGTCTATGGTTTCGATGTCGGTGTGCTCCGGGCTAGGTGTAGATGGTATTGGGTAGCAGATGTTGAATCTTCCTAAAGTGGTAGTAGGTTATATCTTACTTAAGTTCTAATCTCATCTTATTCTTACTTGACTCAGTTATTCACCAAACATGCATGATAATGCGGTAAGCAGGTAGTTTTATTACTAAATGGTTATAGTGGTACCTGGCCTCGATGAGGGTTCAGGCTCATCGTCCCGGTCCACCATGTGTAGTGTGGGTCTCGACTTCTGGGTCACCCTTGGGTTCTTGTCTGCCGCCTGCTGCACCTTCCTCTGACCGTCAGATCCAGCTCCCTGATCGGTCTTGCCCTTGCCCCTGGTGTCGGGCCTATAGGCTCTACTAGCAGGGTTCCGGTAACACTCATATGCCCGGTGTCCGTACACTCCACAAAAGTTGCACTCCACCTTATTCCCTTTACAATCGAGCCCGGGGTGGTCCTTGTGACACCACCTACAGATGTAGCGTCGCTGGTAGCCACCACCGGCTCCCTTCTCAGTCTCAGATCCTGATGATTCATAATATTAGTACCCATTTCTCAAACGGTCACTAAATTGATTCTTAACTCATTCAATATCAATTCCTTACCCTTTGGCGCCCTAGAGCGCAGGGGTGTAGCTGCATAAGCATATGTCAACTTCAATGGCTCTTCCGGAGCCTTCTCTTTTTCCTCCTTCCCCTTTGGGTTCTGATTTTTCTGGGCCTGAGGCTGGTACTTCTGTTTCTTGTACCCACCTTGCCCTTGACTCTCCGAGCTCTTACCAGCATTCTTTCTCTTAGCATTATCCTCGTCCCTCAGCTGGACGGTTATCTCAACCTTAGCAGCGGCATGATAGCACTCCTGCTTTTCCACAGTATTAGTCACTCTTATTTCTCATAATCTAAATCTTACTCATTTACTTACCCAAATCTCAATCATTCTTATTACCTGCAAGGTAGTGTAACTCGTCGGCCCCATGCCGTAGCAGAGTCGATGGCTAAGCTCGCCATAGAAGTGGTCCACCAGGATCTGGTCAGAATATCCAAGACCTGGCAGAAGACGGAGCAAGGCGGTGAACTCTGAGTAATACTCGTTCACCGTCATCTTGTCTGTTTGCTTAAGCGCATCCAACTGCAAGCGCTTCTTCGTCTGGACATGGGCGGGGTAGTACTTTGCTCGTAGCAAGGCGGTGTACTGCTCCCAGCCGAACTCTGGATTGGCCACATGCTCGGCCCTCACCAGCTTCCACCAATCGCCTGCCGCCCCCTTCCGATAGAAAGCAGCTAGACGCACCTTGATCCCAGCAGGGACATCACGGGTCTCGAAGGCGGTCTCCAGCTCGGAGATGTACGCCTCAAGCTTGGCGGGATCGGTCTCCCCCTTAAAGTGTGCGGGTCGAAGGTCTGCAAGACTCTTCACCCAATTTGGTTCCCTGGGTTGTGGCGGTGGAGGTGGTGCACCCACACCAGGCTGATAGCCCATGTGCCCTAATGCGGCAGCTACGATCTCTGCGATCGTCCGCCCTCCAGGTATTCCTGAAGCATCATCACCTTGGCCGCGACCTCGGCTTCCCCTAGGACGTCCTGCCATCTGAACAAGCATAACTCACATTAGATTCGTAACCACCACTGTTTCGGTTAACGAATTTATAACGTCCGTAGACGGTAAAGACGATCCACACTTATTAGTGGTCATCTGACTCTACTCACTCTAACTTCTCACACCCTTAACCCATCACTTATTCCTTAACTTATATCCTAACTCGGTGGTTACTCATGTCCGGTATTTCTTGATCAGAGCGTAACTACGCTCTGATACCACTTTTTGTAACACCCCATCCAAAGCCAATCGTGGTTTTCGCAAAATTGAGCACTTAATCAAATACGTCGTAGCAGAAATAACGAAACACCTGGACCTTGCCACGGTCTGATCGTTAGAATATACCGGCCTTAACAATTACAACACTTATCCAAAATACATAACCAACCCAAAACATCACCATCCATAATACCGACAACCAACTGAGTACAAGTAGCTAAGTCAAAATCACAACCTTACATCAGTTTAAATATAAACAGACGGGCGCACAGGCGCAACCCGAACTCAAAATAAACATCCCATCCTAAGTCTAGCTGCTCCTACTCTCGTAGTGCGTCCTCATGGGTCTCTTACCTGCAAGTGTAAAAATAGCCCCAAAGGGGGTCAGCACGAATGCTGGTACACCCTCTCATGGCCCCCAAGCTAAGGGGCTACGACGACTAATTGTCGATAGCATGGAAATTGATTACATACACAAGCATGATATGAAGTGCAATAACAATAACCACAGATGAACATATATAGTTCACAAACAATGAACGACTCAAGCGTTCCCTTACCAAGTGGGTTAGTAACCCCTCCTTAGTCCTCATTTCCTTAATCTCAGTTCCTTACCTTACCTTAATCTTAATCTCAGTATACAAACCGTTCCTGGAAGGGAATGGTTGTAGCTTAATTTGAACCTGGGATTTAGGTGATCCCACCGCACCATCTTAATGCCATCTACTCTGGACGGGAGTCCAGCGTAGCTGAGCCGGCAACCGGCCCTAGGCTACAAGTCCGAAGACAAGTCCTTAAGCGGAGGGCGGATCTGATTCAGATACCGTCCCCCTTTTTCCTTAGCATGCATGACCGGAGATCGGTCCCGGGTTTCCTCACTCAAGTTCCAGTTAGTAGAAGTCTTAATCACCATGTGCTAGCTAAGCCTTAACGGGCATTAACCAACAACCACCAAACTTAACTCTTATTCTTATCTCAGTAAGTACTAAACTTGGTTAGTAACAATCTCAAGTCTCGCGGGTTAGTGTAAAGATAACACATACACAACGAGAACAAATATAACCGGTTGCATGCTTTATCTTGCTTTAGTCATAGCAATTAAATAGATAGCACACAAGCCGAGGGACACCTCGTTAGCAAGCAGGTCACAAGAAAGATTGTACCGTTCACCGTCGATCGTCGTTTGTTTTATCTTCTCCGGGGTCCCAATTCACAAACCTAAAACATTGGTTCATTTTTAGACCATTAGTTATTTGCACCTTACTTATCTCACTTAATTCCTAAAGATCCCCTTTGAATACCTTCTTAAGTCTTTGCCACTTAACTTACAAACTTAACTTTAAACATTAAAATTTATACTTAAGTTAACTTAATCCCTTAAGTTCTTAGGGTCCTAATCATTACCACCCTTCCAAGGCATACCTTATTATCTATTACCATCCTTAGAATTCAAAATTTCTTTTTTTTTATTTTAGGCTCGACCGAACTTCCGACCGACCTTACCCAAGGTCGGTCCATTCCCGAGAGTTTCCCCGTGGAAAATTTAAGCTCGACCGAACTTGCCAAGTCTGGTCCCCAAGTTCGGTCGGTTCCAGAAACTTTCTCCGGCAGTGTAAACTGAGCTCGACCGACCTTGCAGGTCCGGTCCCTAAGGTCGGTCGGCTCCAGAACCTTGTTTCTAAATTCTCTTTCAACTCCAAACTTCTACTCATATATCCTAATATGTTATAACCTCATTTGGGCACCTCAAGTACACCTTAAGCCAACCACTAAACACTTTAAATCACTCACCAACATCCACTTTAATTGAAGATGTAACAGAAGTTACTCTCCCAACACAATTTCCACACCATGATGTATAGTGGTTCGGCCAATAATCCGGCCTACGTCCACTTCTAGACAGAGCTATTATTCATCCTTTGGTTTACAACACTAGAGAGCTTTTGGGATGTGAGCTCCCTTTTTTAACTTGAGTCCCTTACAAATGAGCCCTTCTACTCCTATTTATAGACTTTCTATCACTAAGTTTACTCTTTTGCCCTTATACATGTGGTGGTGTTACATAAACATAACTATCAGTCCTTTTACGGGTCTCCGGACTGAGACACTGCCTCCGCACTGGACTAACTCTTCTAGACCGTTACCTTAACAATAATCCCTCCGGTAGTAGCTCTATCGGTAGCGATCCTTTAGATGGCAGCCCTTCCGGTAGCGGGTCCTCCGGTAGTAGGGCTTCCATCGATAGGCCTCCGACAATTGGCCTCCGGTAGACTCTCTTGGTAGGTCCTTCCGCACCGGGCCCTTTCGGTAGCAGGCCTTCCGACAATTGGTCTCCGATAGTAGTCCTTCCGCTAGCAGGCCTTCGGTAGACACTTTAACCTTCCGCATGGTATATTTCATACCATTACATCAGTCCCACAAGTTCTACTTTTTAGCATTAAAAAGTGGAACTTATAAAAAGAAGATGAAATTTACAGTCTGTACTCTTTTCTTTTCTACTATATATCTCCTAGTCCCACAAGTTCTTTTTCTTTTGCCTAAAAAAGGAAATGAACTTGAAAACTTTAGCCTATGTAAGAGCTTGTCTGCCGGAAACAAAGAAGTCCCACGGGTTCCGGGGGCGATGAAGTCCCACTTGTAATCCTTAGAGGAGGTCTCCGTTCCTTGACCGTGCCATAACAAGAAATCCAAAAGATCTGGAATTCCGAAGGGCCATAATAATCCCAGAAGACCGTAATAATTCCAGAAGGCCATAATAATTCCAGAAGACCATAATAATCTCAAGAAGTCCGAGATAATAATAATAATGGGATATTACTTCATAATCAGATTCCTGCTTGAATCACTTCATTTCCTTGGTCCTGCATACCTAAATTTAACAGATTAAAAGATACTTGTCTTTTGGGCTGCCCGGAGCGACCGGACTTCCCAAAAGTTTCTTGTTAGTCAGAGCATATTAATCACGGGGATAAAAAACCCAAATATACAGCCTATAGGTTTTTTAGAGCAGCCTTTCTAAGTACATGGATAACACAAGTCTGAGTTGAACAAAAAGGAACTCCTACAAATTCTATTGCTTCTCAAAAGTTGGAGATTCTGATAATGAAGAATTTTAGACCGCTCTTTTTGTTTTTTTTTTTGCCAAGATCTCTTTTGGTAACCCCTTAGTTACACCTTTATGCTTTCACACTCTACCACTGTACACATGGTGAGATCGTCGATTTAACACTCTACCGACTTTGAGCCGGTGAGATCGTCGGATTAACACTCTACTGCCAGGACGCTGACAGTGAGATCGTCGGATGAATTACACTACCATCGTTGATGGTAGATCGTCGGATACAAAACACTCTCCCATGGCCAATGGTGAGGTCGTCGGATACATTCTTTTTTTTTTGTCTTTCTTTCTTTCTCTTCTCTTTTTTTTTTCAAGACCCGCTGGTCTTTGTTTTAAGTAAATCAGAAATTGTTGTAAAATATTTCTTTTTTTGAAAACTAGAGGGTGATCAATCCTCTAGAGAAAGTTTTGTAAACTTCCGGTGGCAAAATAATATTCACAAGGAAATATCAAAAGTTGGTACCTCTTTTTTACCTGTGGAATGACATTTCTGGCGGATGTCAAACTGCTACCAGTGAAAAATGATTTCCTTTTTCCTTGTCGGTAACTGGTTCCGGAGAATAATGACTATGTAACAGTAGCCAGGAAGGTCCTTCTCGCTAGTTTTGGAAAAAATGACCGGGCCCTCCCCTTCCTTCCGGAGATAAAGTAACCCGGTAACTCCAAATACTTGTGTTTCTTTCTACCCAAGACCCAATGACATAAGTGAACAGGGATTCCTCCACCAACCGAGTTTTCTTTCATAAATACTTTTCGAGTAACTCCTCCATCGACTGAGATTTTTATTGTTGGTTCAGACCGGAAACTTGTGGCCTGCGACATGTTGAACCGTCCTCTGGAGACTGCATCCCCTCTTTAGTTCCGGAGGTAGAAAATCGTATTCCCGGAGAATTACTTTCGGAAGAACTTGTCTGGACTGGATTTTATTAGCGGTCTTTGGGCGTGTGCCTCCGTAGAGCGGACGTTACTTTTGTAGACAATCGTTTTCCTCTTGGGGGGCCCTCGCTGGTAGAGTTTGATGGTGGAGAGGCAAGTTGTTGTCGGTAGGGATTTCGAGTTGTTAGCTGTGGAGATTTCAAGTTCCTACCGAGACACGACGCAAGTTGCTACCAATGGAGATGTAATATCTCTACCAGTCCGACAACTCTGTCAGGGCTCTTTTCACCAAATATTTCCCGACTTAATCGCGCTAGATCCCAAGTCCGATCTTCATATAGATGAGGCCTTTTAGAGTTGATGTTGCCTCCGCTGGTTTGTGGTTTCCGACTTGCTACCGGAGACGGTGAAATTTTGCTACCAGTGGAGATGAGGATCTTTGGACTTTGCAAAATTCTACCGGAAGGAGTTACCAGTGCAGCAGCGTACTTTGGTTGTGGCGGCTACCGAGATAACCTTTTGGATCTGATCTAGGTGGAGAGAGTTCCTTTTTTCAATTGCCTTCCGGAGATAAGTCACGTGTTTCTACTGCGCACCAGTTCTCAACTTCTCATTGACATCCAGGATATATCGACTTGGGGTCCAAGGGATTTGTGCTTTCGATTCCAATGAGGCTGGTATCCGATTTGAGTCTTGTCTTTCGCTGATAATTGGGAGGAAAAAGAAATGGAAGGAGGTATGCTGCCACGGGTGGAGAAGTGAAGTGTAACAAATTGTTACCGGTAGGGGTGGGAAATGGCTACCGGTGAACACGAGGAATTGCTACTGGAGAAGGAATCAAGTTGCTATTGATGGAGAAGCGAAGTCGCTATCGGTGAAGGCAATATTTTTACCGGAAGAAGTGAAAAGTGGCTAAGTGCTGCGGTTACTACTTCGGAGAGTCCCCTGTTTACCGGTAATCAAATCCTTAGTCCAGAAGTCACAGTTTCTTGCCTCCTTCCGTGCAATATTTTTTATTCCCTCCGGACTGGAATACCTTGCAGGCACCCATATAAAAGATGCGCCCTTCCGGTGACTGTTAAGCGTTGCGACAAGTTCATCACAAACTGCAGTTTGCTACCAGTGGAGATGACGAGTGCTACTGGTGACGAAGACAAGATGCTACCGGTGAAGACTCCAAATTGCCACCGGTGAAGACGCCACTTATGCCTTGCCCCATTGTTGCTTCCAAATCTTGAGTCTCTAAAAAATCCATTTCTACCGGAATCTTATTCTCCATGTTGCCATACCAAGCCTCCGACAGCTAGTTCTTCTGCCTATTCGAGTTGAGAATTCGGTGGAGATCTCAATTTGCTACCGGTGAAAACTCCATGTTGCTACCGGACGGCCCTAAAATTTTTATCCTTCTTAAATGCCGTAGCAACCCCATGTCTGCTATCGCCTCCAGGAAGCGTGTCTAGAGCATGATTTGTAATGTGCAACCTTCTATATGCCGTGCGCAACGTTGAGATTGAATGTGAAGCCTATTGATTGCCATTCTCATTTCATCATGGCTAAACTTGTCTGCTCGCGTTCAGTAGCTGGGTATTACTGGTTGCCTGGTATTACCGGTGGCTTGTCATTACTGGTGGTTTTGTATTACCGGTGGCCCATCGTTACTGGTGCTGAAAGTTTGAGAAGTGTAAGGTCGGAGTATGCAAATTTTCAGGAGATAAATTCCTTAAAACCCGGTGAACGTATCTCTTCGTTACGTCTACGCCAGAGGCGTCGCCCGGACCTGAACTGAGGTTGTAGCCTGACCTTACCGATAGTTTGATAGGATCTGTAGAGTTTGGTGATGCTTTTACTTTTAACTTCTGGATTTTGCTCAATGTACTTCATCTTATTCCTTTGCCGCTTCTCGCATTGAGATCCACCTCTGCTTGGCTCAAGACTGCCATTGTTTTCATCCTTGATAAACCAAATGACTTTGTCGTCTTCAAAGATTTCTTGATGTTGATCCTGTTCAATTGCGATCCTCAGGTTGAGTCGCTTTCCAACGGAATATGATCAGGATCTACGCTTTGCGGAAACAAGAAAGGATTTGTGCGCATCGTAAAATCATTCTTTCTTTATCGATCTGTCTTTATACGCTTTTTAACTCTTTGTCAAGTGAGCCGGCTTTCTCGTGATTTCTTGAATCGCCAGAAGAGGAATGTTATCAAAATGATTCGCTAGTCCCTCTCGATCAATGTTCGACCTGAATCCCCTTTTTTGAATGCGTAATCTTGCTCATTCTCGATGAACTTCTTTCGCCCTCTCTTCCTGATCAAAAGATTGCCTCTCGGTTGTGGTCGGATTTGTGGTTTGAATCGTGGTTTTCGATCTTACGAAGATTTTGAGGTTTCTTTTTTATGATGAGTCGTCCCGCTCCATAGATTTTGAGGATCCTTTTGGTGATCATTTACAATGCGGTTGCCCGGTAGATTATGATGAACGACCTCGACGTACTTTAGGCTGAATCGTCGATTTGGATCGAAGATTGAGCAAGAATGTGGTTGAATCGTGGTTTGATGTTTGTTTCCCACAGACGGCGCCAGTGAAGATGTAACAGAAGTTACTCTCCCAACACAATTTCCACACCATGATGTATAGTGGTTCGGCCAATAATCCGGCCTACGTCCACTTCTAGACAGAGCTATTATTCATCCTTTGGTTTACAACACTAGAGAGCTTTTGGGATGTGAGCTCCCTTTTTTAACTTGAGTCCCTTACAAATGAGCCCTTCTACTCCTATTTATAGACTTTCTATCTCTAAGTTTACTCTTTTGCCCTTATACATGTGGTGGTGTTACATAAACATAACTATCAGTCCTTTTACGGGTCTCCGGACTGAGACACTGCCTCCGCACTGGACTAACTCTTCTAGACCGTTACCTTAACAATAATCCCTCCGGTAGTAGCTCTATCGGTAGCGATCCTTTAGATGGCAGCCCTTCCGGTAGTGGGTCCTCCGGTAGTAGGGCTTCCATCGATAGGCCTCCGACAATTGGCCTCCGGTAGACTCTCTTGGTAGGTCCTTCCGCACCGGGCCCTTTCGGTAGCAGGCCTTCCGACAATTGGTCTCCGATAGTAGTCCTTCCGCTAGCAGGCCTTCGGTAGACACTTTAACCTTCCGCATGGTATATTTCATACCATTACATTAATCATTATGCATTTTTCCTTGTAACCATGCCAACACTTGTAACATTTTCCACTAGGTTTCTAGGTGGTGGTTCATACCTAATGTAACCACTATGCCAAATGTTTCCCCACCACTATAACATCATCTCCCAAGCATCTTTCACCATCTAAAACTCTTTTATGCATTTACTTAAAGTTCCTTCACAAGCTTAAGCTTCCATCCATCAACACCTTATTTCCTTCCTAGTTGTTTACCAACATTTGCCTAAGTCCTAAATACTCAAATACATTCTCTTGATTCTTGAATCCTTCATAGTAATGCCTAAGTCATTATAACTCATTATAACACTTTATCTCACCCCTTTTTCATCAAAACAACCTCTAAAACTTCCTAGTACTTCCTTAGTCATTAAATTCCCTTAGAACATCTTAAACACTTAAGTTCTCCTTTAAATTTTGCCATGGGTTCTCTAGTATATAGTACATCCTAACACTTGGTTTTTCTCCATCAAACAACCAATACCACTCAAATTCTCATCACAACACCTTAACACACAATTTACACCAAAACTACACCACATCATCTTATAGTGCATAAACTTAAATGCTTGGCACTTAGGCCCTTAAATAACAATAATCTTAACCACTGAACTTCCACATATATTTGCCTTCAACCTGCGAATACACACAACAAGGCTCCCATTGAAATAAAATGCTTCTTGTAATTCACCTTGATATTCTTAAACTATCTCTTTTTCTCATTTGCTCCTTAGTCACAAGTTCACAATCATGATCATTGTTCCTCCTAGGTCATATATAACCCTTTTCTAATGTAAACTCTACACTAAACTCATCACATATCTAAATCCCATTCCCTTAAACAATAAAACACCTTAAGGTAAGTAATTTACCTTGTTCTTTTACAAGCTTTAAAAACTTTCTTCCTTAGGTTTTTCCTTCCTCAATCTCGGTCACCAATATATATCTCCTTGCCAATGTTCTAACCAATATCCAATGACTCCAATGAGTACTAGATAATACATTAACCCTAAGGAACAAACCCTAGGTTAAAAAAATGTGCTTTAAGGTATTAAGGTGATTGTTTTACCTTGGTTTCTCAAGACAAGCTTGGATATGAAGCAAGAAGGACCTCCTCAATCCTTTGAAGAGTATAAAACAAGCTAGAACAAGGCATAAACATGGAGTCCCATGAGTGCAAATTTTCGGACAAGGAAAGAAATGATGGAAACCTAGATTTTCTTACACTTTCTTTACCTTAAGAGAATGGAGAAGCCAATGGAGTCTCCAAACTTGAATTTCCTCCTCTAATGGTGGTTTGGCTTGGCACCAAATCAAAGCTCTTGGAGTTTTGAAAGGATAGAAAGAGAGAGCTTGAGCTAACTAAGAAGAATATGTAATTTGTTTTGGTTTTGGAGCTAAAATGAGTAAGTTGTATGCAAGAGAAGGTGGAGCTAGCATGGAGAAGAGCTTCACGTTAATGGAGAAGGGAGAGAGCAGCTCAAACCGTGGGAAACAAGAGAGAATGAAGAAGTGAGGAGAGAGGTGAGTTAAAATGAGATCTTTATATTGTAAAGTAAATAGTACTTTTGCTTTATCCTTTAATTTCCTTTCTTATTTGCTTAATGACTCATAAAGGTGGTGACTCACCTTATAAGAAACCGGCCCCCATTTAATAATAAGGGTACTTAAGTCTTTGTTGACCAAATCTCTCACTTATATTGACTTATGTTATAAACTAGCTTAATTAAGTTACTATTCACAAAATAAGGCACATTGTTGTGAAATTTTTGATTTCCCATTGATATAGACTTCCAAATGTGATACTATATAGTACACATGTTAATTAAAGAGTAATGATGGACATCTAGCCATTCAAAACTCATTTACAAGACAATTTTTCAAAAATGTGCTTTAAGACTCCTTAAAGCACATTTTGTGTTTTAACTTGTTTTCAAGCTTGGTTTTCTTTGGTAATTGATTTAAATTGACCATTAGGATATTACTAAGGTCTTAGAACAATATTTGGGTACTCTCCCAAGTCTCTCCAAGCTTAGAGCACGTTTTTGCTTAAACTGCTCTTTTGGTGTTTCCTTATATTTTCTTTGATTAGAAATGTTTCTTAATGTTTCTAAGGCATTATTTAGCCTCCTTATATCTTATTTATCATTTAAACACCATATCTAATTTTGGGGTATTTCACAGTTCATATCAAAACATAAATCTAAGAAAAACATATGATAAGGGAGAAATACGACATGATTTGTTATGAAAATGGGAAGAATTATAGCCCTAAAAATAGATGTATTTCTCACTTATCAAACTTCCTCACACTTAGCTTTTGCATGTCCTCAAGCAAATAAAGAATAAATCTATCTCTAAGGCCGTAGTATCGAACCTCGGGATCAAACAGATGCAAAATAGGAAGTAAGCAGAGTGACAATCAAAAGAATAGTTCTGCTCTTGGTTGTAGGTTTCCGCAATCAGTGATAAAGAAATGATTTTTTTAAAAGCATAGATAAGTTAGATTACAAAATCTGAATATAGATTATCTTGGGATCTTCCACCATTTCTTTCTTCTAACCTTTGGATGACAAGGGGTGTGAAGTAACACCTTATTCCGTGATACCTTTCAACACCACGTACTCATGATCAAAAACAAAAATTCAAACTGCAAATTTTTTTTTTTCTTATGCAAAACATTCTTCTTCAAGAGATATATACAAAACAAATGAGTAATTGCGAATTTGTAGAATTATTCCATAACCCAGACTTTTCTCTCTATCCTTGTAACGGTGTTGGGCCAACTATCCCAGATCCCGAGACCTTAGGTAGATAGGTGTTAAGGCACCCCTAGGACTTAATAACCGGATAGACGAGGCCTGCTTTTGTTAGGAAAATTTTTGATCAGCGGAGTATCTTGCCTTATCCTTTCATTCCAAACTTTTTACATCATTTCCAAAATCCCAAGATACTAATTCAGTTTCCACAATCAACTTAATCCATCAAATTTTAGTGGAAACAAATTCATTTGAATAAAACTAAATATACAAACAACCTAAAGCAGAAAGATTCTTGAGGCGGTCACCTAGATCAACTTCAAAATTTGTGCAAAAATTTTTACCCAAGAATTCAATTATAAGCACTTAGAGAAGTGATTCTCTCAATGCAAGATGACAAATAAAACAAGTGTGGCATTAAGTGTAACTGGCATATTTTCAGGGAAAGGTGTCTACTTCCTCACACTTAAGAGGAGCAATGTCCTCATTGTTCAAAAATAAAAATCAAGAAAATACCTTTCAAAATATGCCAGACTCATAAAGAATTTCATTCAGGACATATCATGGACTGATATAAAAATAAGCATTAAGCGTGATAGTCTGAACACAGACATTTAAAAATAAAGAAACTGAAACTCCCCTGATATCATATATTGATGAAGGTTCCCTTCCTCACACTTAGGTTTGAACAATGTGGTAGTAGCGTTCCTCACACTTGCATTTAAGCAAGTGTCCAGCCTTGGAGATCATCAAATATCATGATAAGAATTTCACCTGCACACACTCACTGAAATACCCTGAACTTAAATATAGGGATTAAAATTAAGCAGGTACATGTTTAAGGGCTTAATGGTACCTAATTAGTATTGGTAAGGAAAAATAAATCCAAGAGAATTAGAGAAACGCTTAAAGGCGAAAAACGCTAAATAAGCGTTAAATAACCATAGGAGGTATGAGACCTCGGGTAGCGTAATATACGGATTCTAAAGGTTTAATAAGACCTAAATAATATATGGGAACGACTCCCGAAGAAAACGGATCCAAATAATGAGTTAAAACGCTAATAGAGCTTTAGAGCACGTTTTTCGAGAAAACCCGAAAAACGTGACTTTGAGTGGTCAAACGGACCCGAGAAAATTATAGATCATTAAATAAAAATTATTAAGCATTATGGAAGCTTAATAACCAACAAAAATAATTAAACAAGAAAATTCCGGAATACGGGCCCGGTTAGTGAATAGTACCTAAACCGGGTAAAATAACGAGCATTTTCTGTAAAAGACGAAAAACGCTCCAACTAGTATACTACATGGGGGCCGGTTTTACTAGTTAAATAACCCCTCACACACACATGTAACTAGTTAACAAATAAAGAGAACCGAAGAGAAAAGTAATAAAGTAAAAAGCAATCCCCACACTCTCTCACCCCACCTCTCTCTCTTCTCTTTCCTCTTCCTCATCTCTCCACCGATTTCTCCCTCCTCTCTCTGCTGGAATGGGCGATTTTGAGCTCTCCCAACAACAACAATGGCAACTCTCATTTCTCTCCCATGCTTACCTCCATTTGAGCTTCAAATCACAAAAAATTTACATATTGTAATCCCTATCCTCCTCTACACTTCTCTCTTTTCAAAATCCAAAAAATGAGAAGTTTATTTTCGTGGGTTTTCCCCATTCAAAGAGAAAATAGCACCAATGGTATCTTGGAGTTCATTCTCCATTAAGGTAAAAATCTACATGAAAAACTCATGCTTCTCCATTTCCTTATAACCGATTTGCCCATTTGTAACCACTTCATTTTCTCTCTCTCTTTTGAGCATAATATCAACCTTGCAATGGTGGTGGATTCACCTTCTTGAACCAAGGGCTAAAACCCTCCTAAAACACTCCAAAGGTAAACCTAGATTTGTATTTTTAACACTTCAATGAATTAGTGTTAATTTAAGGGCTAGTAGTTTAATTGCTTTTTTGTGTACTTTGGGTGATGGGAGGAGTTGGCAACTCCATTCCCCACATGACCGGTTTTGAGCAAAGAAGAGAGAAGAAGGAGAATGGGAAAGAAAGAAGAAATATAAGCTCAGGTAAGGGCTCCTTCCTAATGTTAAGTTTTAATTGCATTAGAGTAATGGGAATGGATAAACCAATTTAAAAGAACCCAAAACATTGTATTAGTATCGTATGTGGAAGTATGAGTAATTGTGAGCTTGTATTTGAATTGTAGGCCTTAGAGCCAAGTATGTGTATTTGATTGGCATTGTTGTTTGATGGATTATTTGGAGTATTGGTATTGACTTGAGTGCTGGTAGGACCCTTGTGTGGGTGTGGGTAAATAGGAATGAACTCGGTGAAGAAAGAATGTGTATGGCTAAGTAAGAATAGGTGAACTATGGCGAAATTTGGTAGGAATTATGTATTTAAGGATGACTTGGTGAATGGGAGAACCAAGGTGTATATTGGATTGAGTAGGTATGTTTAGTGGTGATGAGGTGGTAGTTGTAGTATGAGGAAAAAGAAGTGTAAAATCTGTAGCAAAGAGGTATCAAAGTGCATTGTGGAACTAGGAAGAATTAGGGTGTAAGAATGGGTAAAAAGTGTTGGACTTGGGTATAGATGTGTAATGGCTTGGAAATGTATTTGGGATGCTAGGAGTGACATTGGTAGAGGAAGTATTGAATAGTAGAAGTTGGATTAGAAATCTGTAGCATAAGTAAAACAAAAACTGTTACATTTGTGGGAAAGATGAGGAATTTGTGTAAGTTGATTGATGGATTTAGTAAGGAGTTTGGTGGATGAACTAAGGCAATTTGAAGGGCCTAAGAAGTGTTAAAACATGTGGGATTAGTGTAGGACCAATGGGGGAAGTATGGGTAAAAGATAGAACTGAAAACAGTAATACAAATGCAAGTACTGGGCCGGACCACCTTGGGACCGAACTTGCAAGGTCGGTCGAGCCCAGATTACAAAGACGGGAAACCTTCTGGAATGGACCGAACTTGCGACCGGACTTGCAAGTTCGGTCGGACCAGAAAATTCTCCCGTTTGTAACCTACTGGAATGGACCGACCTTGCGACCGGACTTGCAAGGTCGGTCGACACAAATTTTTCCGTCTTGTAAGCTACTGGAATGGACCGACCTTGCGACCGGACTTGCAAGGTCGGTCGGGCTAAAAATTTCATCAGGTAACTCACTGGAATGGACCGACCTTGGGACCGGACTTGCAAGGTCGGTCGGCCCTGTAATTCTCCAGCGTAATTCCCTACTGACTTCGACCGACATTGGGGACCGGACTTGTAAGGTCGGTCGAGACATACAAAAAAAATTTAATTTAATTAAAAATAATTATATTATTATATATCTATATATATATATATATATAATATATATATGTATACCCACCTATACATATGTGCATATATTGTAAGTAAACCATTGTTAAGTAATTACGAGTAAGTAAATAAAATATAAGTATTGGAATGCAAGACTTAGTAAGTATGGATTAGTAAACGTAAGAGTAATCGGGTTAAGTTAATGATAGTTAGATTAATCATTCAACTGTATGTATATAATAGGATTTGATTTGTGAACACCGGAGGAATGTTGGGATACAAGTACAACGGTGAAAGGTATGATTTCTTCATGCCCTGTATCCTAATCTGGTTACCCCGATTTGTGTGCTTATTTGACCACCTAATAAGATAAATGCATGAATCGGATATATTGCACTTACTTGTGCTTGTTTACATTGTTCTCGATATTTGTCTTGAACAATAGTTTGTATAATTCATGAATATGAATGATGACGATGTGTAATTGTACCTTGTAGTGTACTTGTATTTGTATTGTATTTGAAGGGATGTGTATATGAATAATGTATTTGTGTATGTGGTTGGATGTTGACTTCTACTAATTCCTAACTACCTAACTCCTAACTTAAGTGAGTAAACTGGAATGAGTAGAAGTCCGATATAGCTTTGGCCACACGTGAGGATGCGGAGTCACAAGAGGTTGGCTGCAATTCCTGACTCTTAAGCTGGTCCGCGGCCCAAACCCCTTAAATGGGTAGCATCCCGGATTGGTGAGTCAAGTAAATCCCGGTGGTGGGACGGAGTAGTCCCCGGGCCGGAGGTCCCGACGACTTAACATGAGTAAGAGTAAGAGTAAGTAAGTAGGTATGAGTATGAGTATGAGTATGTATGCGTATGTATGAAGTAACGAGTAAAAGAGTAATCTCCACCCGATTAACCCGGGTAGACCAATGAAGCTAACAAGAACTGTAGTTTGTGTATGTAATGAGTATGTGTATTCGGAAGGAGGTAAGTATGTATTGGGTGGTTATATCGTATTCCTTGTATGTAATGAATTGTATGTATGTATGCTTGCGTAAGTATTATTGTATTGTGTATAAGAGCATGTATGCATGTATGTTTGAATGAAAATGAACTGCATGTATTCGACCAAGTGGTCGGCGTACCCTCACTAGTACGCGGGGTATGCGGTTATCATGCGCAGCGAAAGCTGACCCCCTAGGGGGAACGTTTTTAGTGTGCAGGTACCCGGAGCGGCGGCACACCCTTGTACTTAGAAAGTAAGTAGTTGTGAGGAATGGGTAAATGTAGACTCTTAGTGAGTGTGTATGAACTTGGGAGAGATATTATAATTGTATAAGGATCCTAGTAGACTCGGTTAAGTATATTGTATTGTGTGGATTGTGGAGGAGTAAGTATTGAATGGAGCATTGTTGTATTTGATTGATGAATGGAGTATGTATTATAGATGTGTAGCACTCGGGATTCCGGTCCGTCAGACTGATGCTGTATGTAGAAGTAGTAGCCTTGTTAGTCATGTGGATGACTAACGGCATTGTATCACCCACTGTATGTAAGTATGTATCCGCTGCGTGTATCTGATGTGTAAGGAGATTGGACGGTAATCTTTGTATTAATGGTAGGGGTGTTACAAAAAGTGGTATCAGAGCGAAGTGTCGCTGTGATGACTGGAAATACCGAGTTTAGGAAATACCGAGTTAGGATTTAGAAGCTTAGGGCTAAGGGCTGAGTGTTAGCATCAGAGATATGCTAGTTAGGAACTCCGGTGAGTACCGGATACCTACAATACCAGACCCGCCCTCCACAAATCCCTTTTGTATAACTTGGGAAAGTACGCTAGAGAGAAGAAAAGCCTTCTCATACTCGGGGAAAACCCGATCTGGCAGTAGCGAAGCAATCTCATAGTAACAAGAACCGACATATGGTAGATACCAAGAATTGGGAGTCCCGGGATGGACCCCGGTTGAACAACAATACCCGCACTCACAAGTACATAGTAAAGTACGGTGACCGTAATGAAAAACTACAGGATCACACATCCTAACAACTAGAAGTATGGAACCTTGGAAAGGCCTAACGGCCCGATCACTGTATTTAGAACATACTAGTCAGCGAGAAGCTGGACTTGGTCAAGATTTCGAACATGGCTATGCCATGGGGAACTTCTTTTAACACCGAACCATAACTTTCAGACCAATTTTTCTTTCAAAACCACAACCTTTCTTTTAAACCTTGGATTTTAAAACCAAACCAACAGAATTACGGTGAGTATCATGGAATGATACAAGAGGAGTTGACAATAGAATGCTTCACCTAGGCGTATGACGAACACTACATGTGTACCCAATTACGGGATGTGGGACAACCGCACTCCGAAGGAGCTTGCGGGCCTGACATATAGTTGGGTAAGTGGTAACGTATCAATATGGTACCCCACGTATGTATACATGTAGTGTGCGACACACGGGAAGTAGTCAACTCCGTTCTACGGACCATGAGTAAATTTTAACCAGAACGCTTGGACACCGCAGACAATCAAGGAGAAGGGAACTCAGTTAAGGGACAAGTGTAAGGAACTCAGAGAATCCATCTGAAGATAAGGAATGAAGACTGAGAAGTGCACAAAGCACAAATTAGTAAGTATAGACATTGGATATGTCTAGAGGACACCAAACAAATACGTGATAGCTGGAAGGTATACCCAGCCTAAACACAGTAAGGCAGTTGCCTAACATGAACACCACAATGCTCAACAAACGGGACAGAACTCCCAAGAGCAATCACAAGATTACTACGAAGCACAATCCATAATCAGAGAGGATATTTAAACCTAGTCTCAAGCACTGGGAGCAAGTACAGACGGTCTACCCAACGACAGGAGACGTTATAACCCAAAAGGGGAATAACTTAACTACAATACCGCAAGGCGGTATAATGATAACATATCATAAACATTAGCCGGATGTAACGGCATAATCTAACAACACCCAGGAGCAATCCTTGAGGGTGACTGGATTAACAACAATCAAACAAAGCGTCAAGACAAGAATACAGGAGCTGGAACGAGCACTCGGTTAAGACACCGAAGGGATTTCACTTGACAGGAAATACCCTAGTCTACAAAGGCACTGATCAGCACCAGATTGCCTAAGAGTCTCCTATGAACAGAGGCGTGATGTCACGACTTACCACGGAGCCCAGCAATACCTCCAACCTATGGGGTATACATGGAGTGGAAACATGTACAAGCAGCTTGCAAGGAGCATAGCTCGCAGCAATAAGGCTCAGAAGCCGTAAACCAAATACGTTATACAAACTTAAACGGTTGCAAAACCTGCACCATTTGTTAACAAGACTTGCAAGAGGTATTGCCTCATACGACAAGAAATCAACAACTGGACCATCAATTCAAACTCAACATCGTAAGTGGCTCAGAGTAATGGCTACTCAGCGTCACTGTCACTACAGCATCAGTCTAGTATACAGTTGACGGAGTTCTTAATTACCTTTATGCCTTCTGTAGAAATGGTAACATAGAGGCATGGAAATCGTAATAATGCCAACAATGGCCTAGTCCATGCTTGGACACTACGAGAACCCAAGGGAAGGTACCCCTCGTTAACCGAAGACCACCAATGTGGTGAAGATGAGAACCCTTAGAAAGGCTTCCATCTATTATAACAGTAAAGCCTACGCTTATAGATATTGCCAAGAGGCGATGGAATAAGGAAAGGAGATTTCCAAACCATCACGACTTAAGGAGCAAGCATACTCCGTATGCACCCAAGCATGCGGTGAACCGTTGTATAAACACCAACATGATAAACCTCGTCACGAGACCTATGAGTGGAGACAACCCCTCAACAAGAACCTTCACTGGTTAGTGATAGAATACCCTTCAATTAGAGAACGGGACCCGAAAACCCTCGAAGCTCCTTGGGATGTCCCGGTGGTGTACATACAAGTAGAACTACACAACTAGAGCCTATAACCAATGCTCAGCACTATGGAGACAACAATTGTAAAAAATAATCAATGTATGTGCACACTACACACCATGAATGACCAACGCTCAAGAGAGCTTGTAACCTGATAAACCACTTCATCTTTGGTCAACCAAGTTATTTGGAAAACTATATCATGAACGAGGAAGTAATGTGAGGTAAGATAACCTACACATGAAACCTAAATTAAAATAAAACATCCCTACAATGGGAAGATAATAGCATTGTGGTATACTACGACAACCGTCATACATATGAACTAGGAACCTCCTAGTGTATGTACACCATAAGGAAATGGTGCCAATGATAATGGCAATAAGTAAAGAGGAACTACCACAGTAACAGAAACAGTAAAAACAATGTTGTACAATGAGTAAGAATACGGTGCGCAACAAGCGACCGATATGAGGAAGTAGCAGATAATGACACGGAGTATAAGTATGAGATGATAGACAAAAATATTCTTTCCTATCACATAACTGACTTACTGTCAAGCGTTTACGCCTCTGCACTCTGTATGACTGAGTGTTTTGGTATTGCACTTGTGCAGCTAATGATCTAATGGGATGGATAGGGATATGGAAAATGTAAACCGTAGTAAACCCTGCTTTTCACCAACAAACATGGCATAAGCCAACTAAGGAAGCTTAGCAACAGACCGTGCGGCCTAGGGCCAAAGAAGCACGAAGTGTGTGAAGCACACTAACAATCACAATATGTGAATTCCAGTGGAATAAAAAGGTGAAAGGAGACTTAAGAAAGTCACTAGGACCGACGCATAGAAAATGCAAGGTCATACAAGTAAAGAACACTTGTACTGAACCAGAGAAACTGGTGTATATAGACAACAGAGGAAGCACTACAACTAGGTAGTGACTTAACCTCACCCGACAATAAATCGGAGGAGCTTATCAAATAATCGTGGAAGCACGAATAGCATGTGTAGTAGATTACCAGAGAGCTGGTTACAAGCTAGAACTAAGTATAGTTCAAACACGGTAAAAGAATACCGCAATTGTTTAGTAAACCTTATCCCCATAATAGACGGATAAAAAGGTGATGTATAGCACATTAAGGATAACACGAAGGGTAAGTAACCCGAGTTATCAGGGTCGCGCAGCAGAAGCTAGTGGGCCCTAGCTAGGAGACAATATACCTAGTAAGTATAGTAGAATGGCTGTTAGTGCCTTGAAGCCTAATAGGCTGGAACCGAATTAATTATGAGTTAAATAAACTCATATAGGAATCCTTGGTGCAAAGACTAAACCATTGTTATGATTAAGACCCTTTGACAAGGGTATATTATGTAACAAACCGTAAAGAAGCTGAAACGTTTCAGACCGCCCAATTGAGTAAACCAATGTTTAGTAATAATAACATATGGTAGATTACGTGGGCGTAATCCCTTTTAAGGGGGGTAGAGCGAAAACCGCTTAATGTAAGTTTCATGAATAAAACACATAAACTATAATGTGCATAGCACAAATGAGAATTGATTGGATGATTGGTACTATGTTAAATAAACATAAGTATCCATTCATATTGAAATTATGGTAATTAGGCATGAGAGATGCAAACACCATAGGATGGATATACCTACCGTGTAACACCATGTAAAGAGTATTACCAAAAGAAAAGGAATGAGTAGTGGACGGAGTTCCACAAGTATTGTAGTCCTTGAAGAGGTAGTACGAAACGATTGAGAGTAGTAGAGGAAGGTAGCCCATGAGTAGTGTATTCGTATGTAAGTTATGGGAAGTAAATTGAGGATGACTAAATTTTATAAGTATGGTAATCCCTAGTGAGAATAATTGAAATGATGGAGAGTAATGGAGGGAAGTAGTGAAGGTTGATAAAATGAGCATTTAGGTATTGAACCATGGAGTAAAGCATTCGGGAAGTAGAGTGAGGACGATTGATGGATTGATTCCATCCTTTGGAGATGTATGAATTCGTATCACGACTAGAAAGAGTAAAAAGATAGAAAATGAAAACAATTAAATTATTTGTTTGTTTGAAACCGATGTGGGAAGTCGAATTTGATCCTGATCAGATCAAGGGAAACCAAACACAAATTGGGGTGGAAAGATAGTTCAACACTGGTGCTGATCACATCAGGGTCGAACGATTCTTGAAGCTTCCCTCAAGTGGTCACAAGAATCACACATAGGATAGAAGTAATGAATATAAATTGGAACTTGGAGTTGGATACTTTAGAAAGATTTCTAATTAGCTGTGGGGAAGGATTTTTCTTTAGACTGAGAATAAGGATTTGGCTAGAAGCTTATACCGGAGAAGATAGTAGTGTAGCATATTATATTATTCCAAGGGCAGCGGGACATAGAGGAGTCCTGTGTCTAGTTGACCTGAGTGCCTGCGGGACTGTATATGTATGTCATTGCTTTGGGGATGGCTTGCACTGTATGTATGTATAAATTTTGTAATGAGGAACCGGATGGTTGCTAGTATGCGGATTGGAGTAATTATAGTACATTGGTATGGTGTGGTATGTAGAGACCGTGAGTAATGGATTTGGGAATTGTAAGGAGGAAGAAGGTATGGCTTTGGTATTAGACATGTAAGAATGAGTAGGCATTGTAAACCTATAACCTCGAACAACTTTGAGGACAAAGTTCTTAAGGGGGGTAGATTGAAATACCCCGAACTTAAATATAGGGATTAAAATTAAGCTAGTACGTGTTTAAGGGCTTAATGGTACCTAATTAGTATTGGTAAGGAAAAATAAATCCAAGAGAATTAGAGAAACGCTTAAAAGGCGAAAAATGCTAAATAAGCGTTAAATAACCATAGGAGGTATGAGACCTCAGGTAGCGTAATATACGGATTCTAAAGGTTTAATAAGACCTAAATAATATATGGGAACGACTCCTGAAGAAAACGGATCCAAATAATGAGTTAAAACGCTAATAGAGCTTTAGAGCACGTTTTTCGAGAAAACCCGAAAAACGTGACTTTGAGTGGTCAAACGGACCCGAGAAAATTATAGATCATTAAATAAAAATTATTAAGCATTATGGAAGCTTAATAACCAACAAAAATAATTAAACAAGGAAATTCCGGAATACGGGCCCGGTTAGTGAATAGTACCTAAACCGGGTAAAATAACGAGCGTTTTCTGTAAAAGACGAAAAACGCTCCAACTAGTATACTACATGGGGGCCGGTTTTACTAGTTAAATAACCCCTCACACACACATGTAACTAGTTAACAAATAAAGAGAACCGAAGAGCAAAGTAATAAAGTAAAAAGTAATCCCCACACTCTCTCACCTCACCTCTCTCTCTTCTCTTTCCTCTTCCTCCTCTCTCCACCGATTTCTCCCTCCTCTCTCTGCTGGAATGGGCGATTTTGAGCTCTCCCAACAACAATGGCAACTCTCATTTCTCTCCCATGCTCTACCTCCATTTGAGCTCCAATCACAAAAATAATTACATATTTGTAATCCCCTCATCCTCCTCTACACTTCTCCCTTTTCAAAATCCAAAAATGAGGAAGTTTATTTTCGTGGGTTTTCCCCATTCAAAGAAAAAATAGCACCAATGGGTAGCTTGGAGTCTCCTCTCTCCATTAAGGTAAAAATCTACATGAAAAACTCATGCTCTCTCCATTTTCCTTCATAACCGATTTTGCCCATTTGTAACACTCCATTTTCTCTCTCTCTTTTGAGCATAATATCAACCTTGCAATGGTGGTGGATTCAACTTCTTGAACCAAGGGCTAAAACCCCTCCTAAAACACTCCAAAGGTAAACCCTAGAATTTGTATTTTTAACACTTCAATGAATTAGTGTTAATTTAAGGGCTAGTAGTTTAATTATGCTTGTTTTGTGTACTTTGGGTGATGGGAATGGAGTTTGGCAACTCCATTCCCCACATGACCGGTTTTGAGCAAAGAAGGGAGAAGAAGGAGAAATGGGAAAGAAAGAAGAAAATATAAGCTCAAGGTAAGGGCTCCTTCCTAATGTTAAGTTTTAATTGCATTAGAGTAATGGGAATGGGTAAACCAATTTAAAGAACCCAAAACATTGTATTAGTATCGTAGATGTGGAAGTATGAGTAATTGTGAGCTTGTATTTGGATTGTAGGCCTTAGAGCCAAGTATTGTGTATTTGATTGGCATTGTTGTTTGATGGAAGTATTGGAGTATTGGTATTGACTTGAGTGCTGGTAGGACCCATGTGTGGGTGTGGCTAGAATAGGAATGAACTCGGTGAAGAAAGAATGTGTATGGCTAAGTAAGAAAAGTAGGTGAACTATGGCGAAATTTTGGTAGGAATTATGTATTTAAGGATGACTTGGTGAATGGGAGAACCAAGGTGTATATTGGATTGAGTAGGTATGTTTAGTGGTGATGAGGTGGTAGTTGTAGTATGAGGAACAAGAAGTGTAAAAATCTGTAGCAAAGAGGTATCAAAGTGCATTGTGGAACTAGGAAGAATTAGGGTGTAAGAATGGGTAAAAAGAGTGTTGGACTTGGGTATAGATGTGTAATGGCTTGGAAATGTATTTGGGATGCTAGGAGTGACATTGGTAGAGGAAGTATTGAATGGTAGAAGTTGTATTAGAAATCTGTAGCATAAGTAAAACAAAAACTGTTACATTTGTGGGAAAAGAAGTGAGGAATTTGTGTAAGTTGATTGATGGATTTAGTAAGGAGTTTGGTGGATGAACTAAGGCAATTTGAAGGGCCTAAGAAGTGTTAAAACATGTGGGATTAAGTGTAGGACCAAAGGGGGAAGTAATGGGTAAAAGATAGAACTGAAAACAGAAATAAAAATGCAAGTACTGGGCCGGACCGACCTTGGGACCGAACATGCAAGGTCGGTCGAGCCCAGATTTACAAAGACGGGAAACCTTCTGGAATGGACCGAACTTGCGACCGGACTTGCAAGTTCGGTCGGACTAGAAAATTCTCCAGTCTGTAACCTACTGGAATGGACCGACCTTGCGACCGGACTTGCAAGGTCGGTCGACACAAAATTTTTCCGTCTTGTAAGCTACTGGAATGGACCGACCTTGCGACCGGACTTGCAAGGTCGGTCGGGCTAAAAATTTCATCAGGTAACTCACTGGAATGGACCGACCTTGGGACCAGACTTGCAAGGTCGGTCGGCCCTGTAATTCTCCAGCGTAATTCCCTACTGACTTCGACCGACCTTGGGGACCGGACTTGTAAGGTCGGTCGAGTCATACAAAAAAAATTAATTAAATTAAATAATAATTATATATATATGTATACCCACCTATACATATGTGCATATATATGTAAGTAAACCATTGTTAAGTAATTAGGAGTAAGTAAATAAAATATAAGTATTGGATTGCAAGACTTAGTAAGTATGGATTAGTAAACGTAAGAGTAATCGGGTTAAGTTAATGATAGTTAGATTAATCATTCAACTGTATGTATATAATAGGATTTGATTTGTGAACACCGGAGGAACGTTGGGATACAAGTACAACGGTGAAAGGTATGATTTCTTCATGCCCTGTATCCTAATCTGGTTACCCCGATTTGTGTGCTTATTTGACCACCTAATAAGATAAATGCATGAATCAGATTATATTGCACTTACTTGTGCTTGTTTACATTGTTCTCGATATTTGTCTTGAACAATAGTTTGTATAATTCATGAAATATATGAATGATGATGATGTGTAATTGTACCTTGTAGGGTACTTGTATATTGTATTGTATTTGAAGGGATGTGTATATGAATAATGTATTTGTGTATGTGGTTGGATGTTGACTTCTACTAATTCCTAACTACCTAACTCCTAACTTAAGTGAGTAAACTGGAATGAGTAGAAGTCCGATATAGCTTCGGCCACGCGTGAGGATGCGGAGTCACAAGAGGTTGGCTGCAATTCCTGACTCTTAAGCTGGTCCGCGGCCCAAACCCCTTAAATGGGTAGCATCCCGGATTGGTGAGTCAAGTAAATCCTGGTGGTGGGACGGAGTAGTCCCCGGGCCGGAGGTCCCGACGACTTAACATGAGTAAGAGTAAGAGTAAGTAAGTAGGTATGAGTATGAGTATGAGTATGAGTATGAGTATGTATGCGTATGTATGAAGTAACGAGTAAAAGAGTAATCTCCACCCGATTAACCCGGGTGGACCAATGAAGCTAACAAGAACTGTACTTTGTGTATGTAATGAGTATGTGTATTCGGAAGGAGGTAAGTATGTATTGGGTGGTTATATCGTATTCCTTATATGTAATGAATTGTATGTATGTATGCTTGCGTAAGTATTATTGTATTGTGTATAAGAGCATGTATGCATGTATGTTTGAATGAAAATGAACTGCATGTATTCGACCAAGTGGTCGGCGTACCCTCACTAGTACGCGGGGTATGCGATTATCATGCGCAGCGAAAGCTGACCCCCTAGGGGGAACGTTTTTAGTGTGCAGGTACCCGGAGCGGATGTGGTCAAGGTAAGAGACCGGCAGCACACCCTTGTACTTAGAAAGTAAGTAGTTGTGAGGAATGGGTAAATGTAGACTCTTAGTGAGCGTGTATGAACTTGGGAGAGATATTATAATTGTATAAGGATCCTAGTAGACTCGGTTAAGTATATTGTATTGTGTGGATTGTGGAGGAGTAAGTATTGAATGGAGCATTGTTGTATTTGATTGATGAATGGAGTATGTATTATAGATGTGTAGCACTCGGGATTCCGGTCCGTCAGACCGATGCTGTATGTAGAAGTAGTAGCCTTGTTAGTCACGTGGGTGACTAACGGCATTGTATCACCCACTGTATGTAAGTATGTATCCGCTGCGTGTATCTGATGTGTAAGGAGATTGGACGGTAATCTTTGTATTAATGGTAGGGGTGTTACACTCACAACTACCCAAAAATAAACGCTGAAAAGCGTTGCATTAAAGCACAAACACCATTAAAATAAAATATTATAAAATCATATGCTCCCTTCTTCATTTGATAGCACATCTTCCTTCCTTTGAATTTTTTTTTTATAAAAACATGTATAGGAATAATATGGAAGACAAAACATAAAACAAAAATAGTAGGATAATAAAATTTAACCACCGGGTTGCCTCCCAGTAAGCTGCCCGTATTTATAGTCTTTGGCTAGACTCCCGCTTCGTTATCCTGGATCAAAAATAAAAGTAGACAATAGCTTTGCCAGGAAAACAAAGTTAGCAGTAATTAAAAGCAAACCACCCGGATCAAAACAGAACGTCACCTCGGCAAATAAAATAGGAAAATGAATACTCCACAAAACCTGGTGTTTGAGGAGGTACTGCCGGCATCGTAGTTCTAACAGGAGACCAAGTGGTGATGACTTTTCTTCCTCAAATTGGAGGATGTAAACATCCTTTCCTTGTTGTTAAGGCTTATGGAGGCAGGGTGGAAGTTGATGAGAGACTGGTGGTATCGGTGTTCCTTCCTCAGATTCGAGGATGTAAATTTCCTCTCCTGGTTGATGAGGCTCAATAGGATAATCCTCCTCTAGCTCGCGGACTGGCTCATACAAAATATCTATAAATTTTAATTGCTCCTCTTGTGTTGGGGATGGAGATGGAGAGAATTGTAACTCTCAGACATTTGCTCCAACTCGGCGTCGGAGAAAAATGTCCTGATAAGTTTCTTTATCTCCTCATCAGAACTTGTAGCTTCATGAATATCTAGCTCGAATCGATCTTTGTTCCTTGGAGCCACCACTAGAATCTCTTCTAGTAGCTTGGTCTGACTCGGGAGAAATTCGTCTGGCCCTTGTGTAGATTGTTGTTCATTCTGATTGAAGTAGTCATATCCCAACTGAGCTTCTTTGTACTGTGTATTAGCCTGGTCGACTTCCCACCAATACGGCTCTCGATTTGATTGTTGAGGTGGTTGATAATCCTTGACCAACCTTTGATAGGAGGACATCTCCTCTTGCATGTGCGTCCATTCCAAATCAATCAACAATCTTCTCACCTCATCGTAGCCGCTCTCCATAATCAGTAACTATCCTACAAAAACAAAAATAAAAATACCAAGTAGAATAGAACTAAAAATAGAAAATAAACACAAAAATAAAAATTAACTAAATAGAAAAACAAATAAGAAATAAAACAGAAATACAAGAAAATTGCTAAAAGAAATAAGTAAGTAAAATTAAATAAAATTAAATGAAGCAAAAAAGATAAAATAAAAGAAAAACTAAACAGAATTAAATTACTGGAATTTAAATGACAAAAGAATTTAAATGACAGTAATTTAAATGACAGTAATATAAAGAACTGAATTTAAATGAACTGAAATTTAAATGACAGAGAATTTAAATGACAGAAAATTTAAATGTCAGAAATTACATTACTGAAATTTAAATGTTAGAAATTAGATTAATGAAATTTAAATGTTAGAAATAGATTACTGAAATTTTAAGGACAATGGAAACTTAAATAACTGGAAAATAAATGACAGGAAACTTAAATAACTGGAAAATAAATGACAAGAATTTAAATTACTGAAAAAAATAAATGACTGTAATTAATACGATATTTAAATTGCTAGAAAAATTAAATAACAAAGAAAAAATTAGAAACAAAAATTAAAGAGTAGCAAAAGCTAAACAGAAAACTCAACAAAATTAAAAACTATCAATTAACCGTGCCGGAGGTCCCCGGCAACGGCACCAAAAACTTGTTGGAGAAATATGTGACTACTTCTACAACTTAGGCAGTGTACCTATCGTTTTGCGGAATAGTGGATTTGTGGGTTGTCGTACTCTTGGGGACCTCGCTGTGGATAACTGATAGTGTAGTAAATTGACTGAGACTTCTAGTAAACAGGTTTTTATCATTTTTTAAAGAGTATGATTAAAAGCTAACTCATGAGACAATAATAAAAACAATTAATCAAAACAGAAAAGAAATAGAAATTGTAAATCTTTTTGTTATTTAAAGAAGCACCCTGGGTTGTTCTGCTCACCTATTTTATCCAATTATATCAATATAAACTTTCCCACTTTAGCAATAAACTCAGGAATCTTAATTAGTTCATTGACCGGTTCTTGTACAACAAACCCTAACTAGCAGAAATAACAAGCTGCAAAACATGCCCAAGTTAGTTCAACCAATTGCTTTATTAATAATTCCTATTGGAGACAGATTAACCTATAGGCGAGACTCGCTTCTAGTCATTAACCTGTTTTGACTTCCTATGTCTAGAACCTTGTCTCAGCAACACATTTTAACAAGAGACTACAAATATCACTTTAATAATTGTACAAGAAGATTAAAGCGCATTAAGGACAAGAATTAAAATACTGCTTAGATAAATTATAGTGGAAAGCTTACATAACACAATTATATAAAATAGGCTCGCTTCCAAACCCGGAAAGCTAAGGTTATTACTCACGCATAATTATAAAAACAAACATCGTAACTAAGATAGACAGTAAAACAAGAATAAACAGGTAGAACGAAGAATAACGAACAACATGCAAAAGTTGGTACGTGGACACAAATCAGGACACGAACTGGTTTTGTGCAGATCGTCTTCTTCGTTGGTTTTCTAGAAAATAACAGCGTAAGGCTAATTTGGTGATGGAAAAGGATGATGAATGGAGTATGGATGGAGGGAGAGTGAACGTTGATGAGCTTTGATGAACTTTGGATTTAGGAAGGGATGATATTTAAGATTGACGGAGCGTGGGTTTTTATAGAGTAAAGGAAGAGGAAGAAGACAGGCTGGAACACGCGTGAGGAATTTGAGGAGTGCCGGCGCCTGATATTGCTGATCGGGTAGATAGATGTGTTTGTAGGCGCCGCAAATGAAGAAGACAATGGGGTAGACAGCGCCGAAAGAAATCAGTCGCGTCAATTTCTGGATCTGGGTTGCATTTACACGCGTCCTTGTTTGTGTCCTTGGTTGTGTCCTTGCATAAATGGGCGGACACATTTCTAGTGTAAATGTGTCCTTGTTTGTGTCCTTGGATAAATGGGCGGACACATTACACATTAATATGTCCTTGTTTGTGTCCTTGGATAAATGGGCGGACACATTAATGTCCTTGTTTGTGTCCTTGGATAAATGGGCAGACACATTAATGTCCTTGTTTATGTCCTTGTTTGTGTCCTTGCTTATTTGGCCAGACAGCACAGACAAGTCTCTTCTTGTCCGCACTAATTTCCACGGACAGCATCTCTTGTTTTCTGTCCTTGTTTGTGTCCTTTCTTTTTTCCCCGGACGCAAACAAGGACGTGTATATTTCTTTTGCAAAATTCGATAGGGTCCAGATTCTTCGTTTTAACTCCGTTTCACTCGCCGTTTGTTGCGTTGGATAGCTTGTGAAATAAACTATGTGATTCAAATACTTTTTCCTGTATTTGATACATAAAATGTATCAGTTCATATCAAAACATAAATCTAAGAAAAACATATGATAAGGGAGAAATACACATGATTTGTTATGAAAATGGGAAGAATTATAGCCCTAAAAATAGATGTATTTCTCACTTATCAGAAGCGTACCCGAAATGAGAGATACCATAATTCTTAAATAAGACAGTCTGAAATACGATACCGCAAGGCGGGGTAGTTAACTCAACATATCCGTAAATACAAACCAGAGGAAATGGTATAACTTAGCAACACCCAGGAATAACCTTGGAAAGGTGTCTGAGTCAACAACAATTGAATGAAATATCGTGATGAGAACACAAGAGCTAAAACAAGTACTCGGTTAAAACACCGAAGGGGAATCCTTGTAACGCAAGTACCCTAAATTACCTAAAGGCAACTTGCTATTGCCTAAAGGGCCGCCCCTATGAACGGAAGCGTGATGCAACGATCTTATCATGGAGCCCAGTACTACCTCCACACCATTTGAGGGTATACGGAGAAGTAAAAACTTACGTAAAAGCCTACAGTGAGCGGAGCTCGAGGCAATGAGGCTTATAAGCCGTAAATAAATTGTGTAACGTAAATTTAAATGATTACAAAACCTTTGGGATCATAAGGAGAATTGTCGGGAATGGCACCAGTAAGAGAGGAAATTATTTTATACGAATGAATAGAGCGGTGAACGAACCACTCATTATAGGAGTGGGGATACCTCCCATTACTATGAGGCCAATGGAGCGGTAGTTATGTAGACCCTCCAGAAAGAGGCTTTCACCTGTTAATGTGTTGAAACTTGAACATATGGCTATTGCCAAGGGACATTATGAGCAAGGATGAGAGACTTCCAAGATAAGCATGAAGGAAGAGGCTTTTATTGCAATTGTCGAAAACCAAAAGAGTAGTCGGTTTAGAAGCAAACACAGTATGTGTACAATACGAATTGTAAAGTGAATAACGCTCAAGGTGCATAGATATTTAAAGAATAGCATACTCGGTAGTAAGCCAAGTAAATGGTGAGTTATAGTATGAATGGTAGAAATACATGAGCGGAAGCCAACATAGAAGCGGATGCCATGTAATCAACGTTGTATAATGAATAAGAACATGGTGCGGAACAAGCGGCCGTTATGTGAATATAGTCAGACAATGATATGGGAACAAGCAGAATTAGGAGTTAGACTCAGTTGAGATGAAAAGCAAGAGATATAGTCTGTATCATATGAAAATGATCTCATAGGGAACACATTATTCACTCCTATTGCAATTGCAGAAGGAACTGGAAGTGTATTCCTAGGGGATCAACATGAAATAGAAGTAATAAGCCTTGGGACGAGAGTACCCGATTGCTAAATAACCGACCCGTACTGGATACGGAAGTCTTGCAAACATAATAATGAATATTGAGCAAACCGCTTGAGGCGAATCCCAAAGTCAAAATAGTTGGACATACCAACCATCACAGTAGAAATAACCCTACCGCAATAAAAGCGGAAAGAGACTTATAAACATTATGAGGACCGATGCATTGAAAATGCAAGGTCGTACAAATGAAAGAGTACCCGTACAGCACTACTGTAGGATCGGGTGGCTAACTCAAACCAACCAAAGGTGTGAGTCTAAGAGTTGGTTTGACTCAATCAGTCTTTGTGGGTGAGAAACACTCTGTGATGTAGAGGCACTCAATCGATTTATTTAAACTAAGGATGCGGAAGACTTTGAAGTAATCGAAATGAAATGATGCTAGAAAGATAGAAGGACTCTGTGGAACTCAGCAAGATACACAAATAAGCTATTTCATTTCCTGGTCAAATAAAACAACTTACAAATGCCCACTAAGTAGAAGGGATCTACTTAGAGGTTTTTCACTCACTCACCCAATACACTTTCTGATCAGATCGATTGTAAGAGTAGCGAAACTAGGATCTTCCTAGGCAGAGTCTATCTAGATGCACTAACTAACTTGGTACGTATTCTCTCTCTTTCTTGCTTACAAAGCAGTTCTCTCTCTCTAAACTCTGAAATATATCTCAATGAAAGCACCCTTGAAACTAGCTGTTACACAACCTATTTATACTAGCACTACAACGGGTAGGTCGAGGGAGTTAGTTCCAAAAATATCGGAACTAACTTAGTTGAGCAACGTCCAACGTCTTTGAGTGGTCTTCTTACTTGGGCCGTGATCTTTGGGTGTTTAAGGGAGGACTTTATGACCGTTGTGGCGTTGAGGCATTCTTGAGTTGACTCCTTATTATTCGCAACAGCACGGGAGAGTCTGTGAAGCCTCCTTAGTTGCGCGGACTCCATTGAAGTGGCTCACTCTTTGTGTCTGACTAAGGATGATTGACTCTGTCGAGCTGATTGGCTATCTCTGCAACACTCTGAAGTCCCAACAGTTTCCCCCTTGTTGCTGATGATAGCAAACCTCCGTGAATCCCGATGGAGTCAATCCTGAAACAGAAGCACAAAGGACTAGGGGAACCGACCCTGTCAAAGTTCCCCCTTAATAGCAGCAGTAGTAATTGAGTTCAAAGACTCCATTTAGGTTCCCCTTAATCGTAGAGGGACTCCAGGCAAGCGAATAATGAATAGGCAGTGTAACAGGCATGATAAGGCATATTATATAAAGCAGTTATAGTACTAGACCACGCGGTCCAGCAGCAAGAATCCAAAAGCAGTTTAAAGCAACAACAGAGTCACCCGTACACCAGACGGGATTCACCGCTTCCCCCTTTTGCTGTCATCATAGGGAAGCCCAAAGTCACAAAAGAGTTAGTCCAAAAATTCACACACAAACCAGCAAAAAGTGTTTAGAACTTTAAAACAGCCTAAGTCCTAACACTACACACACACACACGTCATGGCTAAGGGGTTGGGGTCAAGGAGGCTTGGATATCAAGGAGTTGTTCTTGCAAGGCCGTCACAGTCGTCTCGATCTCAGCGAGTCTGTCCATCATCCGCGTTTGGCCCTGAATCAACTCTGCTGCCTGCGCGAGGAGTCGCTCCACTTTCTCTAGGAGGGGTAGGAGAGAAGCTTGAGGGACTGCCTCTTGAGAAGTGGAAGTTCCCGCCGTCGTTGGAGTTGATGGTGGGGGCAGCAACTTGGATTTGTCGATAGATGTCAGCCGATTCAGATAGTGGAGGTTGATGGTGTCTGCCTCTTTGATGGACTCTGGCGTCGATGTCGCCAGGGGTACCTGAAAGAATTTGAGAATTTGAGGCAGCCAGAACACATACCCCAGGGAGTGTTTCGGGGTATCGACAGACTGGGCTAAGTGATGAAGAATGATGTGGGCCAGATTAATGGAATGGCGGTTGATTATGCAGTACATTATGGTGAGGTCCAAGCAGTTGGCCATGAGATTTCCTTCTTTTCGGGGGACAATGTTCTTGATGACAAGTATGTGCAGGAGTTGGTGGAGGATGGAAAGATCGCCTCAGGGTATTGGGGAGCCCACTTTTTTCTTTGAGGAGAAAAAGCGGTAGATCTTAGTTTGAGGGACCCCGGGGATTTCTGGAAGTACTCCTTTTTCATAAAAAGACAAATCGGTATGAGGGACTCCAAGAATTTGAGACAGTTTTTCAAGATTAAAGAAAATGGGAGTTGAATTAACAAAAGATTGTGCGACACCGTTTCTGATAACTAGATTTTGAAAGAAATCGACAGACTCTTGGGGATACCACTCCGTTATCTCACAGAAAAGGTGTTTCCACCCTTGAACTTCTAGCATGGTCACTAACTCCCCCAGGTTTGAAGACAGAGCCCATGAGAAATTGAGGAACTTACCCCTGACGATATTTCGCTCTGAAGTAGTGAAATACCCCAAACCTTGATATGTGGTTTAAATATCAAACTATGTTATATAAAGGCTAAAAAGTGCCTTAGAAACATCAGTGAACAATTTAAAGCATAGTAAATGCAATAAAACGCTAAGATACAGTTTGAGCAAAAACATGCTCTAAGCTATGAGTGAACTTGGTTAGGACCCAAAGAGCCTACCAAGACTTAATAATATTCAATTATGATTTAATAGGGCTAATTAAGTCCTTAGAAACCTTGGTAGACATTGGAACCAAACAAACATAAATAAATACCTTAAAGTCAATAAGAGCAAGATGTGCTCTAAGCTTGGATTAAATTTGTAAAAGACCAAGTCATACCCATACCTTATAAATATGTTAATGAACATATTAAATCATAATAAGAAAACCAAGCTTGAAAACAAGTTAAACAAAAAAGTGCTTTAAGGAGTCTTAAAGCAACTTTTTGAAAAATTGTCTTGTAAATGAGTTTGAATGGTCTCTAAATGCCCATCATTACTCTTTAATTAAACATGGTGTACTATATAGTATCACATTTTTTGGAAGTCTATATCAATGGGAAATCAAAAATTTCACAACAATGTGCCTTGTTTCATGAATAGTAACTTTTATAAGCTAGTTGTAAACATATATTGTTATAAGTAATTAATTGGTCAACAAAGGACATATACCCTTCTAACTAAAAGGGGGGCCGGTTTTTAAGTGTGGTTGACTCACCATCTTGTTAACATATCAAATAAGTAAAGTAAAGTTTAAAGTAAAGTACTATTTTGCTTTATAACATAAATATCTCCAAAAGGCAACTTACCTTCTCATTCTCTTCTTTCATTCATTTCACACGGTTTTCTTTCATCTTCTCCTTTCCTCCATTTACGATTTGCTACAGCTCCATCTTCTCTCCATCTTCATTCTTTACCAAATCCAACTCATGCTCCAAATCAAATTCTAAAGACCTATTTGTCTTAGTTAGACCAAGCTCACACTTCTATCTTTTCAAATCTCAAGAACTCAATTTGATGCCATGAAGATTCACCATTTGAAGGAGCTTGAGCTCACCTTTCCACATATTTGCTCTCCTTGCTTCAAGGTAAGGAAACTCAAAGAAAATCCATGTTTCCTCCATGTTTTCATGTTGACCGAAAATTCACCTCACAATGTGTTTTCACACCTTGCTTGTTTTAGCTTCATTTGAAATTTCCAGGGGCTAGGAGGAGTCCTCTCTTGATACTTGTTCAAGCTCTTTTCCATTCCAAGGTAAAACACTACCTTAATGTTTAAAACAATATGTGTAACTAGGGTTTACAATGAGATGAAGATAATGCTTGAATACTCATTCTATTTTGTACATTGTTTAGAAGTTGACAAACAACCAAACACCCCACCGGTTTTACAAGGAACAAGAAAGAAGTTTGTGAGGAAAAAGAGGTAAACAAGCTATCTCAAGGTAGTTTTAAAGTGCCTTAGGAAAATGAGCTTGATTTTTTAATAAATACCTAAAGGAGCCAATGGTGAATGAGCTAGTAAAATGCTCTCAAGGAGTTTATAAAGGGATAGTTATTGGGTGTATTTGCAGGTCAAAGGCAAACTTATGTGGGGAAATTCAGTTGTTTAAGTATTTATGCAATTTAAGGGCCTAAGAGCCATGTTATTTAAGGGCCTACGTGCCAAGCAATTAAGTTATGCACTATATTTGATGTAGTGCTTAATGTGTGAAGTTTGTGTATAAAAAGTGTTTGATGGATTTTAGGTGTTCTTGAATGAAATAAGGTAAAAACCTAAGTGTTTGGATGTGAGTATATACAAGAGAAAGCTATGGCAAATTTGGAAAATGTGTTAAGAAGTTCTAAGTGTTTCTAAGTAAGTTTTGGTGAACTAGGAAGTATTAAAGGTGAACAAATGTTTTACTTGGGAAGAAAACATGTATTAAGGTGATTTATAGTGATGCAAGGATTTAGGGTTACCTTGGAAGTTCTAGGAATTCAAGGTGTGTTTTGAGAATGTATTTAAGTCTTGGAGAAGTTCGTTTAAGGTTTAGGTAACGTTGATGAATAAGGAGGAATGATGTTTAGGCAAGGGTTTTGAGTAAGGAATTTTAAGGAGTTGTGGTGAAAAGGAGATTTAGTTACTAAGAGGAGATGCTTGGGAGATGATGTTATGAAGGTGAGGAAGCATTTTAGTGTAGTGGTCATTTAAGGTGAAACACCACTTGGAAACCAAAAGGAGATTTACAAGTGTTAAGAGATTTGATAAGAAGATTGAGTAACAAGTTGGACAATGTTTTAAGGTGAATCAAAGTGATATTCTAGTATTAGAATATGCCTAAGTTCATGTAGGAAGCTTGGGTAGTCAATGGATGAAGAGGATAGATGAAACAAAACTTGGAAAGTGAAGTTCTTGGCTGTCCGAACTACCGTCCGAACGTGGACGTTCGGACGTGCCTGTGTGCGCGTGAATATTCTGATCTTCGAACAGCGTCCGAACTACCGTCCGAACATGGGAAGTTCGGACACACCTATTTATTTCTCTGGATTGGCCTCGAACAGCGTCCGAACTTGGGAAGTCCGGACGCAAGTTCGGACATTCACCAATTTGCACCCATAGAGTCTCGAACGGTGTCCGAACTTGGGAAGTCCGGACACAAGTTCGGACAAGGCGCTGTATGGACCAAAAACATTGTTTAAAGTATGGAAATGATGTGTAATGATGGGGATTGATGGTTAGTGATGTTATGAGGTTGTTAAGGACATGTTAGGTGAGTTTTTAATGACAATTAAGTGGGTGAGAAGTTGTAATAAAATATGAAAGTAAAACAAGTTAAAAGTGAAGTTATGTAACTAAGTTAACGGGGAAAAGTTATAAGCTTTAGACATTAAACAATCATGTTACCCCGAAGTTAATAAAAGATATGCAATGTTGTCAGTTGTTCGAGAATTGCTCGAGGAACATAAGTGGACGTGGTAAAGTGGACTCCGGTGACAGGTATGGTTTTCTTGCAACTGTGTCCTACCGGATTACACCGGCTTGTATGCCAATGTGTTTTTCTGTATGTTTGCCACGTTGTAAGATAAAACATGTAATGAGTTTACAGTAATTCATATATGTGGCGTGTTCAACTCCGATTACCATTTAACCTCGGCAGTGTTAACCTTAGTTAACTGAGTCTAGGATCACATGAGAGTTCGGTATTCGGATTAAACGACCGAACCATGGGGCGTTCTAACCACGGCTATGCGTGAGTTGATTGTGTGATATGTGTATGTGAATGTAGGGATCTCCCTTGTGTGTCTAACCCAGTTGTAATACTGTATGGTGTGTTAGTTATGATAGACTCCATAGTGGGGTTCTAACTAATATCTGAAGTAAGTATGTACTAACAGTAGTGAGGAATCCGGTTTGGCCGGTCGCGCGTTGTTTGGGAGAGGGTATCCTTCTTAGCCTTACCCTTCTCTTTGTTATGGTTGTTTCCCTCACGGGTTATGATCTCCCATTAGCTTATTCCAAAGCTTAGCTATTCTGACTTATGATCGGTTTAGGGGGAACATGTGTTTGTGTGGTGTGTTCGGGCCTCCAAACCCGAACCGCCTTAACTTAAGTTACTCGTCCGACTATTAGGACGGTAATGAGTGTTGTTGTTAGTATAACGAGCTTATCATGAGACTGGCAACATCTCTAGGCTCACCAGTGTATAAGCAATGTTTGGGTCGGTTCCTAAGAGAACCATTCCCGTTATGTTATGTATTTTGTTGTGATGCAATATCTATTGCGGTGTTATGTTGTACACGTGGAAACGTGCAAAGTGTGGTTATGTGTTGTTATGTAGTGTATGTTATATGTTGTATAATGTGGAGTATGTGGATCATGGTTATGAATCCCAGTTTGAGAAAAGAGGCGTTTAAGGATAACCCGATTTAAGGGTAAGCGTCGTCTATTAAGGAAGTAGCTCCATTAGAGGAGGAACACTCTAGGGATAATGAATACCAAGAGTGACTTATTAAGTAAGGATGTATTATCCGTTTGTTGAGCCCATTGAGGCAAAATGTCATGTGTTGTGTGTTTACAGTTGCATGCATGATTTAAATATAATCAATCGCATGCTAAGACGACAATTAGTTGTGCGTGGCCCGGTAGCATGTGGGCTGCGGGATTACCATACCAGCAAAGGTGCTGAGCCCCTTGGGGGCCACCCTTTCTCTTCTTTTCCTATTTCAGGTACAGAGAGCTGGAAGCCGTTCGAGAGTAAGGACGGGGTAGTCATTGTACATGGGTATTCATTTAAGTATATATATACAGTAGGTGTAGTAAACCGATATTGTTGTCGGCACCAGTTTATAAATACTCGGTATAGTTGATAAGGTGTATGTTGTTGTTGTTGTTAATGGAAAGGGATAAAATGTGTAGTTGCTCGGAATTTAGCCCATCAGACCGGTACAATGTATATGTATTAGCCTTGTTAGCCACGTGGGTGGTTAACGGCGTGTAACACCAAGAAGTTAAGTAATGTGTTGAAGATTGTTTTCCGCTGCAGTTTGCTGTTAAGTGTGTATGTTGTTTGGATGGGGTGTTACAAGTAGGATCACCGAGCATGTAGCACTGGTTGAAGGGGTCTATCTTCGCACATCTTCGGTGCGGCTTGGGAGATTTCTAGTCCCTGGTTGAGGTGGCGCCAGTAGATGTATCATGACTGACGGTGGGCAATTCTTGTACCGGTGAAGATTCGCCGGAACCAGAGGAGACTGGTTGGGCCTTGACAGAAGAACGAAGAACTCTTTTGGCTGTGGGTCGAGTGGAGGTTTGAGCTTTTCTCTTGCGGGGTTTGGGTTTAGGAGATTTTGGAGGTGTTGCGGATTTTTCCGGAGATGCGGGTGGGGTTGGTGTTGGAGATTTGTGGGGTGGGGCTTGCGGTTGATCAGTAGCTTGAGTGTTGACAGGAGGGTTTTGATCTTGTGGTGGTGGGGATGGTGGCAGGGTTTGTAGCGGGGTGATTTCCTCAACATCCATTTCAAGAATGTCGGTTTTTGCGGCAGAGGGTGGTGTTTGATGGGGGGATGTATCGCGGGTGGTTGGTGGTGGTGTGGCGGAGTGTGTGGGGGATGAGGTAGCAATGGTTTTAGTGGGAGAGTGAGTGGTGGTGGTGAGTGGAGATGGATTCGGGGTGGCCATGGATTGGAGGTACGCCTGAAGGCGGATGGGATCTTGAAAAATATCGGTCGGGATATTGATACCGTTGAGATTAATGCCTGCCATTTGGAGATTGGAGTACACTTGGGTGTAAAGGGGATGTAAGTGAGAGAGATGGAGTAGACTGGTGATGGATATAAAGGCTGGAATGTCTACGGAAGTTGCAGGGATGGCGTGTGTCAGGTGAGAAAAATAGGGGAACGTCAGGGGTTGGCGAGATTAACGGCGAGGATTTAGGCAGGGTTGGTTTGGATAGATGACTTGGGTGTGTAGCGCCAGAATTAAAGCCGTGCTAAGCAATAAAACACATTTCACAGATTTAAGTGCAAACAAGGACAGACTCGATGAGACATGAGGGAGTACCTGCTGAGTATTGCGGTAGGGGCAAGGAGATGCGACCGTCTAGGTAGACGGAGTCAACCCGATTGCTGATCGCAGTGCTTCAAATCGTGCTATAGATAGGGGTTTAGTAAAGATATCTGCAAGTTAATCTTCTGTGGGCACAAAGTCAAGTTGGATAAGCTTTTTCTCGACAAAGTCTTTCAAGAAATGAAAACGAATTTCGATGGGTTTGGTTCTTGAGTGTTGGACTGGGTTTTCGGATATTTTGATTGTGCTTTTGTTGTCACAAAAGATTGGGATTTGTTCTTGGGTGACATGATAGTCTTGAAGTTGTTGTTTCATCCAAAGGAGTTGGGAGCAACATGCTGCAGCAGAGACATACTCTGCCTCCGCTGTAGAGAGTGCTACGGAGTTCTATTTTTTGGAGGACCATGAAACAAGGCAAATACCCAAGAACTGCGCATTACCTAAAGTACTCTTTCGATCTTGGAGAGAACCAGCCCAATCAGAGTCACTATATCCAGATAAAGTGAAAGTAGGAGATTGTGGATACCATAGATAGAGTGTACTTGTACCTTTAAGATAACGGAAGATACGCTTGACTGCTTTGAGGTGAGATTGCTTTGGTGCTGTTTGGAAGCGAGCACAGAAGCAGACTGCGTGAAGAATGTCGGGGCGACTGGCAGTTAGGTACAAGAGGGGCCCTATCATTCCTCTATATTCTGTGGCATTGACACCGACTCTGTCATCATCAAGATGAAGTTTGGCAGATGTACAACTTGGTGTGGACATACTCTTGGCATTCTGGAGGTTGTACTTGTCAAGGAGTTCCTTGATGTACTTTTGTTGATGGATCTTGATCCCTTCCTTGTCTTGTTGAATTTGTAATCCTAAGAAGAACTTGAGCCCACCTAACTCATTCATGGAAAACTCTTGCTTCATGAGGTTAGCAAAATGGTCACAGAGGGTGTTACTTGTAGAGCCATAAATGATATCATCAACATAAATCTGTACTAGAAGTAAGTCATGCGATGAGTGAAGAATGAAGAGCGTTTTATCTACGGTACCTCGAGAGAAACCATTTTGCAATAGATATGTAGACAGTCTTTCATACCAGGCGCGCGGAGCCTGTTTCAGTCCGTAAAGGGCCTTACACAGTTTGTAGACGTAGTCGGGATGGACGGAGTCTGTGAACCCTGGAGGTTGCTCGACGTAGACTTCTCTATCAATATAGCCATGGAGGAAGGCTGTCTTGACATCCATTTGATATAATGTGAAACCTTTGAATGCAGCAAACACAATTAACATGCGAATTGCTTCAAGACGAGCTATGGGTGCGAAGGTTTCATCATAGTCAATCCCTTCTTCTTGATTGTAGCCCTGGACGACCAATCAAGCTTTATTCCTGAAAACTTGTCCTGCATCATCAAGTTTATTACGAAAGACCCAACGAGTACCAATTGTTTGTTGATGTGTGGGTCGAGGAACTAACTCCCAGACGGCATGTCTTTGGAGAGAATTTAGTTCCTCCTGCATTGCAATGACCCAATCACTATCAAGGAGTGCTTCTTTGACATTTCTTGGTTCTGTGCTGGAGAGAAAAGCACCAAAGGCACAGAGGTTTTGCATAGCTTGGAGGCGTGTTTGAACACCTGAGTTTGGGTCTGTGATGATGTTTCCAGGAGGGTGGGCTGATTTTTGTTGGAACTGTCGACGTGAAGCAGGAGGGGGTGTGTCTTTGTCAGAGGAGAAAAAGTTCAAGTTTTGTGGTAAAGGTGTCTCAGGGTTATTGTCAGAGTCAGTAGAGTCTAATGTATTGTTCTTGTTTTCCGGAGAGTCATTAGGTGTGATGGATTGGGAATTGGGGAGTCTTCCTATGGGGACAGTGATGAAGTGTGGATCAGTAAGGAAATCGTCGGGAGCAAAGTCAAGTTGATCAGAAGATGAGCCAACATTGTGGGTGTAACACCCCAATTACTAACAATACACTTAACAACACCTTGCAGCGGAAATCACAACTCACAACAGAACTTAAACTCCTTGGTGTTACACGCCGTCAGCCACCTACGTGGCTAACAAGGCTAACATACATACATTGTACCGGTCTGATGGACTAAACTCCCGAGCAACTACACATAAATCTGTTCCATGTCCAACAATCATCATACACTTGCATTACAGCTGTACCGAGTAATTACCAACTAACGCCGATACATTTTCGGTCTTACTACACCTATAATACACCCAATTCTCATGACTACCACATACAAACACTACCCCGTCCTACTCTCGAACGGCTTCCAGTTCCTTGTACCTGAAAAGTATGGGAGCCCCCAAAGGGGGTCAGCACCTTTGCTGGTATGGTAATCCCGCAGCCCGCATGCTACCGGGCCACGCACAACTATTTGTCGTCTTAGCATGCGGTTGATTTATTTCAAACATGCACAAACTCACACATATCATGCTTATGAGCAAACATTCATTAATAGAATACAGACACAAGGTTAGCACACTCAACATAACAACACACTTCACTTTATAACATACACAACTTAATTTCACTCTTCTTAGGGTACATGAACTTCACTTAGGGAGTGCCGGGATGATATAAGCCCGAGCACAACATACATACATTTTTTTTTGCTTGAGTGGCGGCCTCATATAGGACCGTACACAACATACACAATTTCCCCTAGCTCCAATAGTGATGAGGTAGGTAAGCCTTGGTTAAGCTTGTGGGTGGTTGTAATTCAAGGAGGAAGAACAACTGTAACATAACAAAGAGGGAGTCGAAGCGAACTTAGGCATCGACACCCTACCAACATTATACATAATTTCCCTCCTAGCCCGATGTGGAGGTCGGGTAGGTAAGCTTTGGCTAAGCTAGTGGGAGGTCGAAATCCAATGAAGGAAAACAACCTTAACATAACAGGATGGGAGTTAATTCTCATATATGTATTAACTCCCAAACAACACGCGCGACCGGAACAACCGGATTCCTCTCCATACAAACATATACTTATTAGTTAGAGGTTCCCTTATGGAACTTACCACATACATACATCACATAGTGTTACTAACTCGGTTAGACACATATGGGGAGTAATATCCCTTTTTAACAAACATGAATAACTGTATCCAATAACAACAACAAACATATCCAACAAGTCACATCATCACTCATAGTAACAACATACACTAACGCACTGATAGTCGTAGTTAGAACGTTCCCATGGGTTGGGACGTTTATTCCGAATACCGATCTCTAATGTGAACCTAAAGTCGGTTAACTATTATTTAACACATAACTAAGGTTAAGCGGTATCGGAATTAATTACGCCACAATAATGAATTACTGTAAACTCATTTCATGCTTTATCTTGCAAGGTGGCAAACACACAGAAAAACATATTGGCATACAAGCTGGTGTAATCCGGTAGGACACAGGTTGCAAGAAAACCATACCTGTCACCAAGGTCCACTCTATTGTGTCCTCCTATGTTCCTCGAACAACCCTTGAACGACTGGTAACAATACAATTACTTTCATTAACATTGGGGTAATATGTTGTTTAACGTCTATAGCGCCCATAGTTAACCCCGTCATCCCGTTATACTTAATTTACTCTTGTGATCTTAAGTTTACAACTCTCACACCAAACCTAACACTTGTTTACCCACTTTAAGGCCTTTACATGACACCAAACAGGGCCTAAACATCATCTAAAACCATTACCATTCAATCCCTCATCATTAGGAGCCTTAAACAAATTTTTTTGTGTTTCTCTGGTATGGACCGCCCCTCTGGGGCGGTCCCAGGGGCGGTCCACAACAGAAGCTACCCGTTTTTTCGTTTTCTACATTTCTGGGCACTGGACCTCCCCACAGGGGCGGTCCCGAGGGGCGGTCCAGAACAGAACCCATTTTAAAAACCGTTTTCTACACATTCTGAGCTCCAAATTCATCCAAATTTTTTCCACTTATTCCACAATCTTTCCACATGTTTCCTACATGTTTAAACATCTTTAAACATGTATTAAACCTCTCCAAATCATTGGTTAAGTCCTTACCCCAATTCTTGCTCAATTTTCAACAAACCAAACTCTCACAATTTGCATTCTTTACACTATTTTGCATTTCCTACTTCTTGCTTGTTTTTATCCCTTACCAACCTCACCAAAACCATCAATGACCATCACAAATCATTCCTACATAAATGCACAACCAAACCCACATTCACTCCTTGTTTCACAAGTTATAAACACTAACTCTCTTCTAGCATTTCTCAGCTCCACATGTAACTTGCTACAGATTTTCATCCTTCTCTTCCTAATTTCCCAAATACCATTTCAAGGCTATTAAACCACTCTACTCAACTACAACACCAAGGTTCCCCCATTCACCAAGCCATCATCAATACACTCATTTTCTACCAAAATTTCGCCATAACCTCCCCATAAACTTAGCATCTCCCAAACCTCATCTTGTCATCATTTTTCAAACCTAAAATAGCCAAACCCACAAGGGCTCTATCAGAGCATAATATATCCTCAAAATTTCATTAAACAACAATATAGCTCCAAAATCAAATGCATTGGCACTTAGCCTCTTAAATCAACACAAGTTCACAATTATCTCTTAAATAAATTTTACACACTCCCCCACATAGATTCCAACTCATAATTGGGTTCATTAATTTAATTACCCATCTCAAATCCTAAAGCAACTTAAAACAAGCCTTAAGGTAGATTTCTTACCTTAATTTCACAAGTCTCCTTAATTCACCTCTTGCTCCTCATCTTCTCCAAAATCGGTTAAGGGGGTATGGAGTTTCCAACTCCATCCCAACATCCAAGAACACAAAAACATACTTAATTAATTATCTAAACCCTTGGAATATCTCAATTCAATAAAAGGGCTAGAACACAAAGTTAGGGTTTACCTTTTTGAAGTTTATAAGAGGAACTCTCACCCTTGAATCAAGAAGGAAATTACTCCACCATTGAAGGGTCAATTTGGAGCTCAAGAACAAGAAGGAAAACAAGGTATCAAAAATGGTGAAAAATCGATTACACCATGAGGTGAAGGAAAGATGACTTTTTCTTGGAAATTTTTACCTTAGAAGGAAGAGGAGACTCCAAGCTTCACATTGGTGCCATTTTCTCTTCAAATGGGGAAAACCCATGGAGGTCAACTTCATTATTTTCAGATTTTGAAAAGAGGGAAGCGTAGAGCTTGAAGAGAGGATCGCAAATATGTAGTTATTTTTGTGATTTAAGCTTGGAGCTAGCTTGGACAAGGAGGAGAAGTGGAGGAGGCCATGGGGCTCCATTGTCGTTCTGCACAGCGAGAGGGAGGAGAAAAAAAAACGATGGGAGGAAGAAAGAGAGGAAAGAGAGAAGGGAAAAGAAAATAAAGGAGGAGAGAGAGTGTGGGTGGGGGTATAAGTTACTTTTTGTTTTATTGCTTTTTGACTTATTTAACTAGCTAACTAGTCAAGAGTGTGAGAGAGCTAATTAACATATTAAAACCGGCCCCCTTACAGTAACACATGCTGGAGCGTTTTTAATTTTTTTACAGAAACGCTCGTCTATTTACCCGAAAACAACTAAGAGTGGCTACGGGATGGAAGTAAGGGTTTAATCTAAGATGATTAGGTAAATTCGAGTTATATATGTATATTGATATTAGAACAATGTATGTACCAGAGGTACGAGTTGGTAGACACGAGCATTGTGAGCGCTAGAGACTACGCGGGAGATATCACGCGAGTGTTCGACGGTGTACGGTATGTTGGATTCTGTGGTCTGAACCCCTGAGGGAAGCCTCAGAATCGGGTATTGTTTGGCTAAATGATAAGAGTGATATGTGTGCTATGCATGTTGTGTGGATTAATTCCTTGATTTGTTACGCGATTATTATTGTGCACGACGTCTTCGGACAATATTATTATGCCTTCTCATATGATTGGAATACTAATATTCGAGAACTTTATTCCTAAGCAACCTAAGTAAAACACTTAGGAACGAGACTCGGGATCCCCAGTCTCTAGAGCTTTACACTCGATAATGAATATAACCTAGATCATTTCTAGGGAAGTATATAAGACTTTAAAGGTAATTGTAATGGTAATGACTTCTCCATGACCTAAGACTTTACTTAGGGTTGTTGATTAAGAATTAATCACATATTGGAGAGTGTTGGTTTATGGTATGTGGTATGGAAATCCCAATTAGTCTTCGACTAGTTGGTTGCGCATTGGTGATCACCGGAGTATAACGTCCGTATTGGACCGTCTCCCTCTATATTCCAACGGGCCTAGATAGACTGTTGGACAAAGGGTGCCGCACTTGGCATACGGCTTCTGGCCTTTCATGGACGCCTTTATTAGGCAAGTGGAAGTCCCGGGATTGAATGATCCTTGGCAAATGAGCACCTTGTGTGTACGGGAGGACTACTTTCCAGTAAGGTTATTTACGGGTTGTCCTAACATGACGCCCATTGGTATTGAGAGTAAAACTTAATGGCAACTAACATAATTTAAAGGAAATACTACGATTATCCTGGTGGAAATAATTACGCGCTAGAATAATGTGTGTTGTATACAGTATACTGTGTATTGTATTTTACTCGTTGAGTATTGTGTGTAGTGTATGTACGGTTTCATTGATGGGATGCTAGATGCTTATTTATGTCATTTACCGTTGTATACATAAACTATAAAATGAACCAGCATGTAATCAACCTCATGTTCAGACGGCTAATTGACCTAAAGGGTCTAGGACAACATAGTTTAACATACTCGGCCAAGTGCTGAGCCCTCCATGGGCACCGATATTTTATGTTTCATGTGATTGATGATTGGCGCCGGAGTGCGGGATCGTGGGTAGATGACCTCGACTTTTATCATGCTTCTAGGATTAATTCATGTTAGTATGTTGTAAGCCGGGAATTCTCTAAGTGCTCACTTGTCGTAGTTATTAAGTTGTGTTTAGGACGTTATAGTAAATATCTCGTTCATCACTGCGGTTAGTTGTTGTTGAATTGTTGTATTTTGGTTATGCTTCTTTACTCGCATGGGCGAGTAATGGCATATGACACCCAAGTGAGGATTAATGTAGTTTAACTTCTGCTGTGAGACGTCTCTAATTATGCTACAAGAGTGATTATTACGAGAGTGATTATTACAAGTTATTGAGTGGGGTGTTACAAAAAGTGGTATCATAGCGGAGTACCGCTCTGATGACGAGATACTAGGATTAAGACAGTGAGCATAAGACTTGGGAAATACGGGGAACGTTTGTGAGGTACGAAACGCCTGGTCTTAGACGAACCAGTGACTTAGCAACGCTAAATGCGTAACAATATGGGCCTTAATGACATATCAGTGTTATTAATTTCTGTACGATAAACTACCTAGTAATAATACGACGGGGCATATTACGGGTGTCAAGAAGAGGCATGCCGGGGTGATGGAGGTCCTGTAACCCCGAATAGCGTTGAGACGGCAATCACCGCACTAGCTTGATGGAAGAACATCCTGGGGAACAGCAGTGACCCCACCCGCCGCTGCCCACATCTCGAGTATCACCCATGGAGACAATGTAATGGATGGCGCCAAGGAGACAGTAGAATCCCTCCTATTCGGAAGACCGATGTGGTTGCTATAGTCACTACGACATCAAGACAAACAGAAGAGCTTGAGTTACAATGAGTCATTAAGGGTCGGGGGTCCCGATAGCTACTATCTAGAAGTGTACTTATACGCAGTGCAGAATGTACATTAAACCTTACCTTGAAGAGGGATAGGAAGTCCATAGGACAATCGGGTCGGCTTACTATTAAACACCGAAACCCTGTCCAGTTAATCCGAGGAAAGCACGCACGAGTGCACCTGAAAATCGAGAGATATAAGAACAAGTTTTAGACGACTATCAAAATGCATAACATGTGGGACCAAGAACTGCATAGAAGTCTCTCCCAGAATGGGAATAGCTTCAACCGAATATAACCTAGAAGGCTCAGAAAAACCTGACCTACAATCACGATAACCATATGAGCTTACGAGCTAAACTCCTGAATTACTATAACACAACGCTCAAGAAGAGAAATGTCGTACCTAGGACGACTAGAATGCTCCATCTGCTGGACCCATAGCACCACGAGGTAGCCACGCGGAGCAGACCCCAGCCGATATGAGCTACTAGAAGGGGAAAGGAGTCACAAGGGGAAGAATACCCCGAATTTGGTGGGAACCTTAGGCGCTGGTACTAGTACACAGCGCGATTCAGGTAACCGCACATCCTTAACTTAATGAATTGACTGCAGGAACATGAGTCAGAAACCTCCTCCTACCATGAAGGAGTTTAAAACAAAGCTCAGAAATAGCCTAACTCAGAGAACCTACAAATAGAATTACCTTAGAAAACTTACCATACCTTAATGAAACGAAACAACGCCAATACTACCCTGTCCAAGGCTAACCACCTAAACCGTACTCAAACGACCGAAGTGTTAGTGAAACAAACAACGATGATTCAACCTATATGGCGCGCTTCCTACAGTAAGCGCTATAGCCAATACTATACTCACAATTTCGTCTACCTCGGGCACTTGCTACAGCAAGTTCTACAATGATGGCTATAATTATGACTACAATCACAACTATAACTATAATGGAAAATACAACTGAATGCTACAGACCGAGTAGACCACAGGCACAACGCCATGTCTACCGGTAATCACCAAACATTCATACAACTTCAGTACGAATCTCGTAACTGCAACCACTACTACAACTACAACTGGAATTATAACTATAACTGTAACTATGATTGCAACTGTAACTACAATGGATAACGGCAGTAGGATTGGATTCTACAAGACCGTGTAGGTCATGACTACCAGTAATCACTAAATATTCATGCAATTATAGTACAAATTCTATAACTACAGCTTGTCACCATAGGGTCACGAAACCCTTAAAATACAAAAACTGCAACCACAGGAGGACCCGACGAGTCTGAACATTACAACTAAAGGGCATACTCCAGCCCATAACAAACTACACCCCTTAAATAATAATAAATCAATAACATCAGCTTATGAGACAACCACCACAACATACTTGACAATTATTTAATGGTTTGAAATTGACGTGGGAGGTAGAACTTGATCTGGTACAAGTCAAGGAAAGCTGAACACAAATTAGGGTGGAAGGATAGTTCAACACTGATACTGATCACATCAGGGTCGGATGATTCCTGAAACTCTCTACAAGTGGCCACAAGTAATCACATTAGAAATAAACGAGGAACTGAAGTATGCCAGCTGCAAGCAGCTAAAACTCATACAAGTCAAGGAAAGCTGAACACAAATTAGGGTGGAAGGATAGTTCAACACTGATACTGATCACATCAGGTCGGATGATTCCTGAAACTCTCTACAAGTGGCCACAAGTAATCACATTAGAAGTAAACGAGGAACTGAAGTATGCCAGCTGCAAGCAGCTAAAACTCATACAACCTAACAAGTAAAGCACCAAATCTGAATGTTTGTAAATAACAGTTCACCCCCGAATATTTTTATATGAAGAATGAAGATGGAACATAATCACGTGACAATTAGGACAATATTACGCCATAAAGGCATACGCCAATACGTAATAAATATTAGAAGAAGAAAAGAACATACTAGTCCTTAGTAGGACCAACATTGAAAATGTTACATTACAACACAATTAATACTTAAACCGATCGCAACCTTAAACTTGAATCGGAGCTGAGCACTTGAACAATTACCACCCAAGGCACTAACCATACCAAGGAATGCCATAACCAACTAGGGACGAACAGATGACAAATTACAATTATAAACTGTTAATTCATTTGATCGCACCGATCATCAAATGAGGGTTCCGTATAAAAGGGAATGGCTACCGCCATTGGCATCACGCCAGACAGTAGGTGACAAAAAGGCATGCATGTTTAAGACATGTCGTCTAATAACATAGCGACTGTCAGGGAAATGACTATATGAATTAAACGATGACAAACAGCCTAAACGGTGATGCAAGATAACAAGTCTAAATGTTATAAAACACAAGTTTAAGTGGAAACACTCAATGTAGCTTTAGAAGGACACAAGTCTAGGAGAGCGAAAGTACCACCTCCTGCTATCTTCAATGTATACCAATCGAACAATAACATCCAAAATAACATGACAAGTAATGGGAATTGGTTAAAACCAGACCACAAAAAGGGACTCCCATATAAAGAAGAAAATGCACAAATCTTCGCCATAAAGCTCAGAAAATTACACAAAGTGATGTAATCTTAGGATAGGGTAAAGCCAGAAGAACCATAAAAGGCACCATAAATAACGTGCATAACATACTAACTAATGAACAATGAACAAGCGCCAAGCCGCGCGCAGGGTAACCAGCTGACAATAATTAGAATCAACACTTAAGTAACTCCAACAAAAGATTTACTAAATAATAAAACAACAATAACTCATCAATACGAGGAGTTATAAATCCTTTTGAAACAACGGTGAACTCATGTCAATAACGAAGCCCATGACAGATGGAAGGATCACCTTATATCACTCAGAAGAAAATCTTACCGTTAGGGCGAGGTATCGCAAACACCGATTGATGAAAGGTACATGATCACACCATTGGACTGGGAACCCAGGGAACAGAAAAGAAATTCTCTCAGGACACCCCGACACGAATTGGAAAGGGAGATTGACAACAGAATACTTCACGAACCCGTGACGGATGCTACGAGTATACAAAACAAGATGTGAGACGACCGCACTCCATAGGAGCTTGCGGGCTTGACAAACTTATTTATAAGTTAGTCAAGTAAGTAGCAATGTATCAGTAGGGTACCCCATATCTGTAGACAAGTAGCGTAAGAAACGCAAGGAGTAGTCAACTCCACACCAAGGTCAGTGATGCAAATCCAGACCAGTATAAATAACTACCTCAAGTAAATTAACGAGAAGAGTTCCAATTGAACCAATGAGATTAGAGGTACCAAAAACCTTGAATAGAACACAACTAAGTCGTAACTCTGCAAAGACATGGTTAACACACAATAACATCAAAGGAAACCTCTCGAAAGAGGAGAGAGTTGGTAGTCAACCTAATGACAGCTATGAAAACCCATTAAATGAGCGAATAAACATAACTAAAACTCTCATAAGGTTCAATAACTATTTTACACTAACATAATACTTTACATTCAAAAGAACCTACTTAATAATGAAAATCGCCACCCGTAAGAAGGGCATAAAGGGAATTACTTTCCAACAGAGAACACAAGCACTGCCGTATGAGGTAACAATTTTGTATGCCCGGATTAAGGGCAACGATACGTCTTCACCCACAAAGGGGCCGAACATGAGTACACCTATATACAACAAAGGACAGGCAAGCTAGCACACTAGCAGAGGCCATAAGCTATAGAACAAGTGTCACAATATCTTAACCGCCAAATTGACTGAAATATGGTGCGCACAGAAGCAACCACTATGAACGAACATTAGAATGAATACCTTGACAAAAACTAGACAAGTGAAACTCGTATAGGACTCAAATGATGGAAAACAAATCGTAGGCAGACTATACAAACAGCCTAGACCATCAGAAGACACACTTCAAATAAATATGGAATTCAACGTTATAACCCACGCAAGAACTCATAAATGTACAATTACACTCCTGATGAACAACATGAAAAAGAAAAAGGATATAAAGTGTACCGTAGAAAAATGCCTCAATTGCCAAGGAACATACCCATACGGGATGTCGAAAGATGCAAGGCTCTATATAAGCACAACAATGGATTCCCAAGCAAAAGCAGGGTGATCCATACAAGTATCGGCGTGAGAACAATATGCCGAAAATACATTATATATAACATCACAAAGTACATGAAAAAAATATTACGATTAAGGTATTACTCCGGAACAAAACAACCGAGAGACACGGGATGACAAGAATTATTTTTGTGGATTATAGGCCAATACAACCCAAAATTTCAGAGACTAGTGCAAGGAACACTAAGAACAAATGATAGCCAATGTCATACTTCACTTCAACCAGAAACCAATAAGTGAAGATAATAACAATCCAAAATATATTCCGCACTAGTAATGAAATACCCCAAACCTAAGTATGCTAAGTAAACATCAAATCATGATGTAGTAAGGCTAAAATATGCCTTAGAAAGATTGGTAGACAATTTAAACCAAGGAAAACACAAGAAAGTGCCTTAAGGGCAATCAGGGCAAAAACGTGCTCTAAGCTTGGAGTGACTTTGATTAGCACCAAAATACCATTATAAGACTTTAGTAATATGATAATGGACATTTTAAATCAATTATCAAAGAAAACCAAGCTTGAAAACAAGTTAAAACACAAAATGTGCTTTAAGAAGTCTTAAAGCACATTTTTGAGAAATTGTCTTAGAAATAAGTTTTGAGTGGCTAAATGCCCATGATTACACCTTAATCAACATGTGTACTAATTAGTATCACATTAGGAAGCCTAAATCAATGGGAAATCAAAAATTTCACGAATATGTGCACTAATTAGTGAATAGTGCCAAATAGTGCCCAAATTAAGCTTAAGTCAACATAAGTCAATGAGATGGTCAACTAAGACCATAAATATCTCCAACTACAAGAGGGGGCCGGTTTTTGATGTGAGGAGTCACCATATGACTAAGCAAATAAAGGAAAAGAAGAGTAAAAGAGAGAATAGTACTATTTGCTTTATAAAAGCAAATACCTTATATTAGCCTACCTCTCTCCTCTCTTCTTCATTTCTCTTCTTCTTCCACGGTTCTTTTCTTCTTTTCCTCTGTTCCAAACCGTCCCAAGCAGCCTCCATGGTTGCCTCACCTTGCCTTGTCCATAACTTGCTCATTTTAGCTCCAAATCAAAAACTAAGCATAGATTTCTCTTAGTTAGACCAAGGCCTTGCTTCCTATCTTTTCAAAATTTGAAAAGCCTCATTTTGGAGCCATGGGAAATCGCCATTGAAGGGGGAAAAATAAGTTTGAAGAGCTCATTAGCTTCTCCATTCTCTTAAGGTAAAGAATATGTAAGAAAAACTAGGTTTCCACCATTCTTCTCCATTACCGAAAATTTATACTCATGGGGCTTCATTTTTATGCCTTGTTCTAGCTTGTTTTCTATTCTCCAAGGGCTAGAGGAGGTCCTTCTTGATTCATATCCAAGCCTACCTTAAGACTTCAAGGTAAAATATTCATTATAAGACCTTAAGACACATTTTTAACCTAGTTTTTATTCCTTGAGGTTGGTGTATTGTTTAGTACTCATATGAGTCATTGAATATTGATTAGAACATTGGCAAGGGGAATTTAAGTGGTGGCCGAGATCTATGCAAGAAGAAGGTCTAAGGAGGAGATTAAGATAAGCTTGAGAAAATAAGGTAAAATGCTTACCTAATGGTGGTTTAAGTTTAAGGAATGAGTTTTAGATGAGTACTAATGTAGCTTAAAGCTTACATTAGGTAATGGGTTGTATAACCTAAGAAAAAGAACTTAAATAAGCTTGAGAACTTGTGACTAAGGAGCCAAAGGAAATGAGTTAGTAATGTAAGTTTAAAATGAGTTTTAAGAACATTATAATTACTATGAGATTGATGGGTGTATTTGCAGGTTGAAAGCTTTTATATGTGGGAAATTCAGTGTTTAAGTTTAAGTCATTTAAGGGCCTAAGAGCCATGTCATTTAAGAGCCTTGGTGCTATGCAATTTAAGATTATTGCAATATAATGAGTTGTTGTGAATGAGTTGGTTTGGTGATGAGATGTGATGAGGAAAACAATGTGTGTGGGCATGATAAGATACTAGAGAAGCTATGGCGAAATTTGAGTAGAAAACAAAGTGTTTAAGTGGTAGTGGTGAGTTAATATGCCCTAGGGTTTACTAGGGAGCATGAAAAGAAAAATTGGGTGGAAATGAGTTAACTAAGGAATTCTTGAGGTTTAGAATGACCTAGAGATGCCTATGAGGAAATTAGAGTTTAGATGGGTGCATTGAACACACCAAGTCATGGTATGAGGAATGGTAAGACTTGTGCAAATCTGGAGGAAATGATGTGTAATGCTTTGAGATGATTTAGGCATGAACTAAGAGAAGAACAATGAGAGTTCGAGAAGTTTGTGTAAGAGGTGGTGATGTTAGTGGTGGACTAGTAAGGTTTAGTTGAATGGTAATGTGAGGACTTGGGTGATGGAAGTGAAAATGGTAGGAGGATGTTGTAAGTCATCAAGGAAAATGACTAGAAACATATAAGAGGGTATGATCATGAGAATGGTGAATAAGTTGCATAAGAGAAGTGGAAATGTCTAAGGAGGGTGTTGCATGGTTAAGGTAAATGAAGAACAATGTCAAGGTATTAAGATAATGGAAAGAAATGTATAAGCAAGCTTAAGAGTTTAAGAGTGATGAGTAACAAGTGAAAAGAAGAGAAATTGTGCATGGACATGCAAGATAACCTTGGAAGTTTTAACAAGCAAAGATGGAGTGCAATGATGTTAAGAAGGAGTTATATGGGTAGAAAAGAAACACTTTGGTTAGTTGAAGTTTTAGGCAAAAATGTACATGTTAGAAATATAAGGAATTAAATGATAAGTGTTAGGAGTGTTTGTAAGAATTGAGCAAATGTTTGAGAAGATCTTTGGAAGTTGTTTTAATGAGTTTGGTGGAGGTTATAAGGTGTGTTTGATGTGCCAAATGATGTTAGAACACTTAGGAGGCTTGAGGAAAAATTTGGAGAAAGTTTGACAATGTATGGGAAGTTTCTGCAGCCGACCTACCCAGGGGACCGACCCCAGTCTGGGTCGGTCGGGCTGAAACTGTGAAGTTGGATGTTCTCTGCAGCCGACCTACCCAGGGGGTGGGTCGGTCGGTGGGTCGGTCGGACCAAAAAAAAAAAAGAAAGAAACCCTAAGAGAGTTTAGTGGTATTAATGGTACCCCATTAAGGGGGCAATGATGATTAGAGGTATAAAGACCTAAGGGATTAAGTTAAGAATAAACTTAAAAGTTTAAGATTAAGTTTGTAAGATTAAGTTGTAAGACTTAAGAGGTGTTAGGTTGGAGTCATTAAGGGTTAAGTAAGTTAAGTAAGATAAGTAAGTTGAATTGAGTTAAGTGATTAACAACCTAAAACTGAATGAATGTTTTAGGACTTGGAAATTGGACTCCGGAAGAGATTAAGCAACTGAACGGCCAACGGTGAACGGTACAGTTCTTCTTGTGACCTGCTTGCTAACGAGGTGTCCCTCGGCTTGGGTGCTATCTGTTTTTGTGTGCTCACTAAACAAGATAAAGCATGCAACCGGAATATTATGCTTATTGTATTGTTGTGTGATGTTTGAAAACTAACACAACATACCGTGAGAACTTACTAACTAACGTTTAGTAAGGAATTGAGTGAGGCTAAGGAACACACCCTAATATGGGTCTGATATAAACCGAAAGAGGTTAACCAACAAACATGGTCTTGAGACTATTACTAACTGGAACTTGAGTGAGGAAACCCGGGACCGATCTCCGGTCATGCATGCTAAGGAAAAAGGGGGACGGTATCTGAATCAGATCCGCCCTCCGCTTAAGGACTTGTCTTCGGACTTGTAGCCTAGGGCCGGTTGCCGGCTCAGCTACGCTGGATTCCCGTCCAGGGTAGGTGGCATTAAGATGGTGCGGTGGGATCACCTAAATCCCAGGTTTGGACTTAGGTTACAACCATTCCCCTCCAGGAACGGTTTGTATTCTGAGAATAAGTTAAGATTAAGATAAGTTACAATCATTCCTTTTTAAAGGATGATTTGTATTGTTAAGATTAAGATTAAGTTAAGATTAAGATAAGTTACAATCATTCCTTTTTAAAGGATGATTTGTATTGTTAAGATTAAGATTAAGTTAAGATTAAGATAAGTTACAATCATTCCTTTTTAAAGGATGATTTGTATTGTTAAAATTAAGATTAAGTTAAGATTAAGATAAGTTACAATCATTCCTTTTTAAAGGATGATTTGTATTGTTAAGATTAAGATTAAGTTAAGATTAAGATAAGTTGCAACCATTCCTTCTTAAAGGATGGTTTGTACTATTAAGATTAAGAGGGAACATTACTTGAGGAGTTGAATAGTTAACTCTCTAATTAAGGGAGCGCATTTAAGTCGTTCATTGTGTGTGAACTTTGATTGTTCATATCTGAGTTGTTGTTTACTGCACTTTCTATTATGTTGTGCATCTAATCAACCTCCATGCTATCGACAATTAGTCGTCGTAGCCACGTTAGCTTGGGGCCATGAGAGGATCGTACCAGCATTCGTGCTGACCCCCTCGGGGGCTTTTTTTTTACTACACAGGTGAACATCAGGAGGCGGCTGTCGCGAGAGTAAGAAGGAGTACACGTGTTAAGGATTAAGTGTTGCCTACGAGTTGTGCATGTACACTCGTATGGCAATTGAGTTAGTAAGATGTATAGGATGTGAGAGGATTGTAAGAAGATTATGTATTTGGTTAAGGTTGTTATGTACTAATGTTCGGTATATTCTGTAGTCAGACCGTGGCAAGGTCCTGGAGTGTAAAGAATTCCGCTGTGACATGTATATATATATGCTGTTAAGTTGCGAGACCACATTTGGATTGAGTTGGGGTGTTACAAAAAGTGGTATCAGAGCGTAGTTACGCTCCGAAGACAAGAAATACCGAACTTAGGAGAATGATGAGGTTGAGATTGAGTTATGGGTTAAGGGTTGAGAGATAGAGTGAGAGGTGCGTTAGTCAGGACTTCCTGGTGTTTACCGGACATCCATAGTACCTAGGCCCGCCCTCTACATCCCTAACCCTAAATATGTGGAACAAACGCCAGAGAGAAGAAAGCCTTCTCTTACTCGGGGAAACCCGATCTGGCAGTTAGCTAACAGTGAGCAATACGAGAAACATCTTGTTGTACAACAGTTATGGAAAACTTGGAGGTTTTTAATGGAGCGCAATAGAGGAACAGGCGCTACCTATGGAATTCTATCAATAAGGGAACGGTAATTACCGGCAACATGGGTCGACATGCTACGCAGTCAAAATAACCCGCAATACCAATGATGAGGAGAGCACTACAGGTGCAATAGAAAGGAAAAAGGGAAGTGACATGAGTACCGGACAGTGGTCCGAAGGAGCATAACAGTAGGATAATACAAAGCACGAGGATTGAGATTACTGGAAAGTCCAATTAAGAACCGGGAACTCCAAACCTCATACAATGAGAAAGGTTACAAACCTGGCCGACACAACGCGGACAACGGTGGAAACACATGCAAATTGTATACCGAAATAGGACTACGATGTAGTGCTTAGAGGAGAACCATTACTGAGTAACCACAACAAAATGTGTGGAGATAGGAGCGAGGATTAAGACATAAGAAAACATTAAGGGGTTCCCTCAGAAAGAGGAACGCCCTGATAAATGACAGTACTGTCAAACAACAAGGAAACTGCCGGATGGTTAGTTATCCAAAATAAGATATTATTGAAGGAGTCCCGAGGACTACCAATTACATGAAAATTAGAAAGAAGTATCGCTACCAACGTACCTTGTACCAATAGCCCATCCTGCATGGCGCACTTGCCATAGCAAGTGCTACCACGGTTAAGCTACACGGAAAGCCATCATGGCAAGATAGGAGAACGCTACAGTTGAAACGCATATTAATACCGGATTGTAAATCTATAAGAACAGAAAAAAAATATAGGACCTTGGAAGGGCCTGACGGCCTGACCATGATGAGATCAACCAACACATCAGCCAGCAAGGAGCTGAGCTTAGACGAAATAATAAACCATATAAATGCTAGCAACGGTATAACCCACTACAACAACGACCGACAGTGCGGTAAGAACACCAATCTCAAAACTCCACGAGGAAAATCTCAGAGATCGCCCGGTGATCCGAGCAAAACAATGAACATAAGCTATAACCTACTAAGGATTAAAAAAAATGTATAATCCCGACAGAGGGAAGCTCAACGGACTACCCACACAGAGCGGGTATAGTCGAGCCAAATAACTGATGAATGACAGCTAATACTGTTTGTTTAACTCATTAACACCCAAGTATGATTGATCATCAACGGGTGGCATAGTCAACGGAAGTTGAACGAAGCGTTGAGATGGAAGTATAAGATGACTGGAAGATATCCAACTTGGACACCTTAAGGCAAACGCCTAATACGAACTTATCCTTATTTGCTAAAAGACATAGGTCTAATAAAATGACAGTATTGTCAAAGACATTAAGTAACCTCAGATCACCTGAACAACTTCCATAGCAGGAAGCAAGATGCAGCAACTTACCATGAAACCCGATACTACATTTAGTGTATAACCTAACGGTGGATAGTGCTCAAAGAACCAGAATCTTATAGGGATGACCTGCAGATGAGTAAGAGTACAAATAATGAACTGAGACATTAAGCATTAAGAGCCTACGAGCCAAGGATGTTAACCACATCAGAGCCCGAGGCGCAGTAAGTTATAAGAGAGCTTGTTTAAGCCACGAAGGGACTACAATTTGTAGATATGAACGGTTACCAAACCTATAACTTAGATTGGGAAGATATTACCAAGAAAGGGTACCAATGAGAATATTGAGATAATGCTAAGGACAGGAGCGGAGAACGAACCATGCCTTTTAGGGTGGGGATACCTCTCCTTGTTGTGAGGCCATGAGTGGGAATGAACCCCTCAAAAGGGCTTTCACTTATTAGAGATGAAATACATTTTATTTAGAAAATGGGAACCATGAACCTTGAGATTACCTTAGAACATACCAGATACACTTGAGTAATAAGGTAGGTTGCAGAGATAGACCCCATATCCGACACCAGGATGTAAGAATTAGTGATCGTCAGAGATAAACACCGTGACTGCACATTATGGCACGTCAATTAATCAATGCTCAGGAGAGCTTGTGATTCAGTGGATGACTTCTTCAGTAACCAGTTAAACTACATGGTAGATAACATCACTAAGGGTGAAAGAAAGCGAAAGAGATTAGCCTACTTACGAATCTGAGATTGGAGCAGAACATCTTCATATCAAGAGTCAACTATTTTACAACACGGTACGACAACCGCCAATACCGGAATGAGAGAACTCCCAGTGTGTTTACACCAAGTAGGGATTGAGTATAAGGTAAGACATTAGAATAAGTGAGTAAGAGGTTGCACCATTAATGGGCAACATGGTAAAGGCCAACTACCACGGTAGTAATGGTCGTGAGTATAATAGTTAGATAAGTGGATTAAGTCATGGTGCGCGGTAAGGCGACCATTATGTATGAGCCGTCAAATATTGACACTGAGGCAATTAGATTTATGAGTTAAGACCAGCATAAGTAAGAAAATAAGATGGTAGACGAACTGAGCATTGAGGCCAGTAGTCTGGACTTGGTTTGGTAAGATTACACAGGAAGCACACAACCCATTCCTTAAGGAACTGGAAGTGCATTCCTAGTAGCATAAATATGAGGAACATGATAAGAGGCTCTACGGAAGAGACCTCAATTATTAAGAGACCGAATCAGTACGGAATACAGAAAGGAGCTAGAGCATACCATACCCAAGAACACAGTAAATGGACTTCCCTTGATTGACTTCAAGAAGAACAATAAATGTTATTATGGAACGATGAAAGAGGAGATCGACAACAGAATACTTCATAATTAGCAATGGCTAAACGTGTGACGGACACTATGAGTTTACTAAAACGAGACGTGGGACGACTGCACCCCACAGGGGCTTGCAGGCCTGACACGCTCATTTATGAGTTAGTTGGGTAAGTAGTAATGTACCAATAAGGTACCCCATGCATGTGGACGAGTGGTGTAAGGAACACGGGAGGTAGTCGACTCCGTACCACGGACAACGATGCAAGATCACACGAGAGCAGCTACTACCACAGACAGTCAAAGAAAAAGAATTTAATTGAACCAGCAACACAGAGGGACCGAAGAACAGATAATTAAGGACTATGAAGTGCGAAGAGCACGGATTGTTAAGTATAGACATAGGACATGTCTTAAGATGAATAAGATTAGACTGTAAAGTGCAATAAGCACTAAACAGTAGTTTCAGATTAAGAATCATCCTCAGACCAAAGGTCAGTTGGAGAGAACAACTTAGACATTCGAGAAAACACTAAGAGTATGAACATTAGATCTCCAGGGAGACTGGATAGATGAGCTACAACTCATCAAGGCCGTGTATATATAAAGATAACACGTGACCATTAAGGGACCTTTAGTGCTAAACCATAAGCACGCAAGAGAAAGATATCTGATACTGTAAAAAGGATAAGAGGGGCAAATAAACCTAAAACTATCAGAGTCGTGTAGCGGAAGCTAGCAGATCACTACCTTTGAGATTAGACCAAACTAAGTTAAGGAAACGGTATAAGTACCGTTAAGAATCATCGATACAGAGAATAAGTCATTTCTGATCGAAATATAAGTAAGATAGATGACGTGGAAGCTAGAATGCTTGGTGAGAATTAGACATCTTGAACTTATGTTCAAAGATCATGTAATGTTGATTACGTGGGCGTAATCCATCTTAAGGGGGGTAGAGCGAAAACCGCTTAGCGTATGTTTGTGTACTGAGTACATAAACTACGGTGTGCATAGCACAAAATAATTTGAGAATATGTTTTACATAAACATTTTGAGATAAATCATGGTTATTGCACACGGAAGATGTGAATACCATACATATTAAGTACTTATCTTGTTAACTCCGGTGTGAGTACAAGTTAAGAGAATTAAGGAAGAAGAATAAGGAGATTTAAGAAATAAGGAATATATATGAGGTATGAGTCGATATGAGACTATGTGTGAGATAAGAATAAGATAACACTATGGGATACTGTTCGATATGAATATAAGGAAGAAGATAGTAATTTTATGAGATATAAGATGGTGAGAATTGGTATGGGACAGTTATAGAACTTAGTAGGAATTTAAGTCTTGAGGTAATTACTAAGAGATGGATCGGGAATGTTTGATGGACTTAGTCCACACTTTGGAGATGTATTGATTTTGATTAGAAGAACTAAAAAGATAGAAAATTGGACATGAGTGAATTATTTGGATGTTTGAAAATGACGTGGGAGGTGGAACTTGATTTTCTAGGGATCAAGGGAAACCGAACACAAATTGGGGTGGAAGGATAGTTCTACACTGTTGATGATCACATCAGGGTTGGATGATTCCTGAAACTCCCTGCCAGTGGTCACAATTAAATCACACTAAGGATAGAGGCCTTAGGATAAAATGAAATTGGAGTTGCTTGTATTTTTAATTAGAGGAATTATTCCTCACATGACCTCTTAAAAAGGATTACCTTTTTACTGAGTCTCGCCCATGAAGTCGAGGACGCACGAGCCTTTGTCTTCGGACCGGTGACATGGGGAGAGCAGGGTGTTTTGTATTCTGGCCCATGGTGACGAGGATGAATGAGCCATTGTCTACGGACCGGTGACATGGGAGAATACGTTGGAAGTTATGTGAATGTTTTAATCATCAAAAAGGAACAAAAGGAATTTTGAGTGCTACACATGCTTAAGCATGTGGTGTGATATTTAAGTATAAGAATATGGCGGATCCAATGATCCAATGAGATTAAGTATACATAAGTATGATCTAAGGAATGAGGTAAGACATGTATTCTAATAAGAAAAGATGCATGGGAACTTTGGGGACAAAGTTCTTTTAAGGGGGGTAGATTGAAATACCCCAAACCTAAGTATGCTAAGTAAACATCAAATCATGATGTAGTAAGGCTAAAATATGCCTTAGAAAGATTGGTAGACAATTTAAACCAAGGAAAACACAAGAAAGTGCCTTAAGGGCAATCAGGGCAAAAACGTGCTCTAAGCTTGGAGTGACTTTGATTAGCACCCAAATACCATTATAAGACTTTAGTAATATGATAATGGACATTTTAAATCAATTAGCAAAGAAAACCAAGCTTGAAAACAAGTTAAAACACAAAATGTGCTTTAAGAAGTCTTAAAGCACATTTTTGAGAAATTGTCTTAGAAATAAGTTTTGAGTGGCTAAATGCCCATGATTACACCTTAATCAACATGTGTACTAATTAGTATCACATTAGGAAGCCTAAATCAATGGGAAATCAAAAATTTCACGAATATGTGCACTAATTAGTGAATAGTGCCAAATAGTGCCCAAATTAAGCTTAAGTCAACATAAGTCAATGAGATGGTCAACTAAGACCATAAATATCTCCAACTACAAGAGGGGGCCGGTTTTGATGTGAGGAGTCACCATATGACTAAGCAAATAAAGGAAAAGAAGAGTAAAGAGAGAATAGTACTATTTGCTTTATAAAAGCAAATACCTTATATTAGCCTACCTCTCTCCTCTCTTCTTCATTTCTCTTCTTCTTCCACGGTTATTTTCTTCTTTTCCTCTGTTCCAAACCGTCCCAAGCAGCCTCCATGGTTTCCTCACCTTGCCTTGTCCATAACTTGCTCATTTTAGCTCCAAATCAAAAACTAAGCATAGATTTCTCTTAGTTAGACCAAGGCCTTGCTTCCTATCTTTTCAAAATTTGAAAAGCCTCATTGTGGAGCCATGGGAAATCGCCATTGAAGGGGGAAAAATAAGTTTGAAGAGCTCATTAGCTTCTCCATTCTCTTAAGGTAAAGAATATGTAAGAAAAACTAGGTTTCCACCATTCTTCTCCATTACCGAAAATTTATACTCATGGGGCTTCATTTTTATGCCTTGTTCTAGCTTGTTTTCTATTCTCCAAGGGCTAGAGGAGGTCCTTCTTGATTCATATCCAAGCCTACCTTAAGACTTCAAGGTAAAATATTCATTATAAGACCTTAAGACACATTTTTAACCTAGGTTTTTATTCCTTGAGGTTGGTGTATTGTTTAGTACTCATATGAGTCATTGAATATTGATTAGAACATTGGCAAGGGGAATTTAAGTGGTGGTCGAGATCTATGCAAGAAGAAGGTCTAAGGAGGAGATTAAGATAAGCTTGAGAAAATAAGGTAAAATGCTTACCTAATGGTGGTTTAAGTTTAAGGAATGAGTTTTAGATGAGTACTAATGTAGCTTAAAGCTTACATTAGGTAATGGGTTGTATAACCTAAGAAAAAGAACTTAAATAAGCTTGAGAACTTGTGACTAAGGAGCCAAAGGAAATGAGTTAGTAATGTAAGTTTAAAATGAGTTTTAAGAACATTATAATTACTATGAGATTGATGGGTGTATTTGCAGTTTGAAAGCTTTTTATGTGGGAAATTCAGTGTTTAAGTTTAAGTCATTTAAGGGCCTAAGAGCCATGTCATTTAAGAGCCTTGGTGCTATGCAATTTAAGATTATTGCATATAATGAGTTGTTGTGAATGAGTTGGTTTGGTGATGAGATGTGATGAGGAAAACAATGTGTGTGGGCATGATAAGATACTAGAGAAGCTATGGCGAAATTTGAGTAGAAAACAAAGTGTTTAAGTGGTAGTGGTGAGTTAATATGCCCTAGGGTTTACTAGGGAGCATGAAAAGAAAAATTGGGTGGAAATGAGTTAACTAAGGAATTCTTGAGGTTTAGAATGACCTAGAGATGCCTATGAGGAAATTAGAGTTTAGATGGGTGCATTGAACACACCAAGTCATGGTATGAGGAATGGTAAGACTTGTGCAAATCTGGAGGAAATGATGTGTAATGCTTTGAGATGATTTAGGCATGAACTAAAGAAGAACAATGAGAGTTCGAGAAGTTTGTGTAAGAGGTGGTGATGTTAGTGGTGGACTAGTAAGGTTTAGTTGAATGGTAATGTGAGGACTTGGGTGATGGAAGTGAAAATGGTAGGAGGATGTTGTAAGTCATCAAGGAAAATGACTAGAAACGTATAAGAGGGTATGATCATGAGAATGGTGAATAAGTTGCATAAGAGAAGTGGAAATGTCTAAGGAGGGTGTTGCATGGTTAAGGTAAATGAAGAACAATGTCAAGGTATTAAGATAATGGAAAGAAATGTATAAGCAAGCTTAAGAGTTTAAGAGTGATGAGTAACAAGTGAAAAGAAGAGAAATTGTGCATGGACATGCAAGATAACCTTGGAAGTTTTAACAAGCAAAGATGGAGTGCAATGATGTTAAGAAGGAGTTATATGGGTAGAAAAGAAACACTTTGGTTAGTTGAAGTTTTAGGCAAAAATGTACATGTTAGAAATTAAGGAATTAAATGATAAGTGTTAGGAGTGTTTGTAAGAATTGAGCAAATGTTTGAGAAGATCTTTGGAAGTTGTTTTAATGAGTTTGGTGGAGGTTATAAGGTGTGTTTGATGTGCCAAATGATGTTAGAACACATTAGGAGGCTTGAGGAAAAATTTGGAGAAAGTTTGACAATGTATGGGAAGTTTCTGCAGCCGACCTACCCAGGGGACCGACCCCAGTCTGGGTCGGTCGGGCTGAAACTGTGAAGTTGGATGTTCTCTGCAGCCGACCTACCCAGGGGGTGGGTCGGTCGGTGGGTCGGTCGGACCAAAAAAAAAAGAAAGAAACCCTAAGCTAGTTTAGTGGTATTAATGGTACCCATTAAGGGGGCAATGATGATTAGAGGTATAAAGACCTAAGGGATTAAGTTAAGATAAACTTAAAAGTTTAAGATTAAGTTTGTAAGATTAAGTTGTAAGATTAAGAGGTGTTGGTAGTCATTAAGGGTTAAGTAAGTTAAGTAAGATAAGTAATTGAATTGAGTTAAGTGATTAACAACCTAAACTGAATGAATGTTTTAGGACTTGGAAATTGGACTCCGGAAGAGATTAAGCAACTGAACGGCCAACGGTGAACGGTACAGTTCTTCTTGTGACCTGCTTGCTAACGAGGTGTCCCTCGGCTTGGGTGCTATCTGTTTTTGTGTGCACTAAACAAGATAAAGCATGCAACCGGAATATTATGCTTATTGTATTGTTGTGTGATATTTGAAAACTACACAAATACCGTGAGAACTTACTAACTAACGTTTAGTAGGAATTGAGTGAGGCTAAGGAACACACCCTAATATGGGTCTGATATAAACCGAAAGAGGTTAACCAACAAACATGGTCTTGAGACTATTACTAACTGGAACTTGAGTGAGGAAACCCGGGACCGATCTCCGGTCATGCATGCTAAGGAAAAAGGGGGACGGTATCTGAATCAGATCCGCCCTCCGCTTAAGGACTTGTCTTCGGACTTGTAGCCTAGGGCCGGTTGCCGCGCTCAGCTACGCTGGATTCCGTCCAGGGTAGGTGGCATTAAGATGGTGCGGTGGGATCACCTAAATCCCAGGTTTGGACTTAGGTTACAACCATTCCCCTCCAGGAACGGTTTGTATTCTGAGAATAAGTTAAGATAAGATAAGTTACAATCATTCCTTTTTAAAGGATGATTTGTATTGTTAAGATTAAGATTAAGTTAAGATTAAGATAAGTTACAATCATTCCTTTTTAAAGGATGATTTGTATTGTTAAGATTAAGATTAAGTTAAGATTAAGATAAGTTACAATCATTCCTTTTTAAAGGATGATTTGTATTGTTAAAATTAAGATTAAGTTAAGATTAAGATAAGTTACAATCATTCCTTTTTAAAGGATGATTTGTATTGTTAAGATTAAGATTAAGTTAAGATTAAGATAAGTTGCAACCATTCCTTCTTAAAGGATGGTTTGTACTATTAAGATTAAGAGGGAACATTACTTGAGGAGTTGAATAGTTAACTCTCTAATTAAGGAGCGCATTTAAGTAGTCGTTCATTGTGTGTGAACTTTGATTGTTCATATCTGAGTTGTTGTTTACTGCACTTTCTATTATGTTGTGCATCTAATCAACCTCCATGCTATCGACAATTAGTCGTCGTAGCCACGTTAGCTTGGGGGCCATGAGAGGATCGTACCAGCATTCGTGCTGACCCCCTCGGGGGCTTTTTTTTTACTACACAGGTGAACATCAGGAGGCGGCTGTCGCGAGAGTAAGAAGGAGTACACGTGTTAAGGACTAAGTGTGGCCTACGAGTTGTGCATGTACACTCGTATGGCAATTGAGTTAGTAAGATGTATAGGATGTGAGAGGATTGTAAGAAGATTATGTATTTGGTTAAGGTTGTTATGTACTAATGTTCGGTATATTCTGTAGTCAGACCGTGGCAAGGTCCTGGAGTGTAAAGAATTCCGCTGTGACATGTATATATATATGCTGTTAAGTTGCGAGACCACATTTGGATTGAGTTGGGGTGTTACAAGTAATCCAGAACGTCAGGATACGATTTAGACCTAATCGTGTGCATGTACGATTAATGATACTACACCGACTAAGACATCTCCGTTTCTAAATTAAGAAAAGACCATAAATGACACTGGCATATTGGAACGAGTTCAGCCATAACTTGCTGCTAATAAACCATCTATAATATGTCCTTATGAACAAAAAGGGCAAACTAAGCCCTATGTCCGTGGGTCTGCACCTCATTATGAAGCGAGTGGGCCCAATATAACGTATTTGGGGGAGCGCACAAAGTATTCTACGCCTTGACTGAACAGAGTATGCACCTCACCCTTCGCATAGTTTTCTTTTAGAGCCGAGTGACGAGAGATCGACCCGTCTCTCAGTTATAAGAAGACTCCACTCTGAAGTTTCAATACGGAAACGAGGGAGACCAGGAACAACACCATTAAAAGGGTCAAAGTCCGTTGGTCGAACCATGAGGCGAAAAGGCCACATGGGAGTTAGAGAACTCCATGAGTTTCAAGTACCCAGCGCTCTTTTCATAGCGAATGTGCGATACTTTGGGGGTCACGGGCGTAACCCTTTTAAAGGGGGTAGATCCCTTGACACATTTAGCCATTTTGTGTTGTTTTGTGGTGTGTATGTGCGTTAAGCACTTGTGATGTGGTTGTTGTGTATATGTGCCTTAAGCACTTGTGATGTATTTTGATTATGTGTATGTGCTTTAAGCACTTGGAATGTGTTTTGTGATATGTTTGTGCCTAGAGCACTTGAACGATTATGTACTGATGTTCTTCGGGACTTGTGATATATATGTGTTGGTTTGGATTGTTGGGTGGGATCGGAAAACTAGTCGTTGAATGGAATGGATTACACTTCAGAAAAGTATTGAGACTTTAGAATTGATAGGTCGGATGGATTGATACCTTAAGGTTCATTGGATAGTTATGCACATATTCGATTTAGATGACTTCGGGACGAAGTCCTTTTAAGGGAGGTAGAGTGAAATACCCCAAAGATTTATTATCTTAATTAATAAGGATCAAATAAATCATGAGCAATAATTGCTATAAATATTATGGCATAAAATATATAGTCCAAAATGGACATTAAATTATACACTAAATCTCTAATCAAAAAGGAAATATTATTAAGGAGAAATCAACTCCTAAATTTAATATCACATGTAACATACTAGTACATGCATTAAATACCACCAATGTCACTCAATAAATTACATAAATACTTTATATAGTCTAAACAATCATAGATACAATATATATTCATGAATATGCATTTAAAAACCAAAAATACTATATGTCACTATATAACACATAACATAGTCACACTTATATATATATATATATATATAGAGAGAGAGAGAGAGAGAGAGACACTAGTGTTACAATATTAGCTAATGGAAAAAAAAAATTCAAACTCCCTCCAAATGTCTCATACTGTCGGCTACTAAGTTGGTAAAAGAAGAGACAAAAAAAGAGAAATATCACTAGACAAATAAATAAACATATAAGTACAAATCAAGTACAAACTTACCTCCTAAAGCACTTGCTTTTCCCACTTCCCATACTGCACTCTGATCACCCTTCTTCCCCATCACTTTAGCCTTTCTTTTTCTTCTCATTCACACGCCAGCATGCTCTCTACTCCCAAATAGCAGCCTCCTATAATACCGGTTGCAAGAGTGTCAAACAGAGGCAAGAAGAAGACAATATTCTTTTCTCTTCGTGCCTACCGTCTGTTCTCTTTTCTTTCTTGTCCTTCTGCTCCTACAGCTGCTGTAGACAACAAATAACAGCAAAAGATCAGCCGCTTCTCCTTCCCCATTTGAATGCAATAGCAAGAAGATAACAATAGCACCACTTCTTCATCTTTCCATCATCGACATACAGCTGCTGCAACATCCATCCTTTCCCATTTTGCATGCGACAACAAACAGCCAGCTATCTCAACAATAGACTTCTTCCCTCCATCTCATCCTTCTTTATCGTTTCCTTCATGGGTAATATACCCACTGCTGTCTCCTTCTCCAGCATGACAGAGGGCTCCATCTCCCCCTCTTCTTGATCCAAACCGCAACAGCAGCAAGTATAATACTACTACTTTACCCTCTCATGAGACAGAAAAAAATCCCCTCTCATTCTCGATACAACAACCAAGACAATAACAACAAAGACAAGGTAAAACATCATCTTTATTTTCCTCACACACATGTACGAGAGTGAATGATTTTTGACACTCCTTTTTGCCTATTTTATGCTCACATATGGAGGTTTCTTCCAGCCTTTTGAGTGAGCTGAAGACACCCCAAAGACACACCATAGAAAGGGGTACTTCACAAGGTTAAAACCGACATTCTTCATAGCTGTTTATTTTAGCTTCTTTTCTTCTTCATTTTACATACAAAAACTGATTTTATGTTCCTTATGTTAGCTGCCGAAACTCCATGGAAATCCCTCCAAAACACCAAGGTAAGACCCACCTTGTTAAGTTCCAAATTATGCTCTTAAAGCCTCCTTAAGCTAGCTATTTAAGAGAGTGATTAATCTGATTTTATTCCTTGTCAAAATGTCAACCGAATGAGGCTATACTCCAAAGAACAAACCGTGAGCAGTAGAGGATATTACAAAAGGAGAAAATCAAGTTTAAGAGGTATTTATGCTCTTAAAAACCTTAAGGATTATATGATGGGTTTAAGGAGAATTCTTGAACAAAAAAAATTACTAATTTAAGGTTGTTTCTAATAGTGCCATGGAGAATAAGAGTGGTGGAGAAATTCTTGGTGACCAAAACAAGGTAAAAATACTTAAATCATATTTTTAATGTTTTTAGGATTATGAGTTTATAAGAGGAATTAGTGTCGAGAGTATATGTAGGTATTAGTGCGGTTAAGTCCTAAATAGGTGGAGGAAGCTAAGGGCTAAATATTTGATTAGTAAAACTAAATGCTAATGACTCATTTAAGTTTAGTTTATAAGTGATCAATGAAAGAAAATGGGAGAAAATGATTTAGAGAAGTTAATTATAAATTCTGTTGCCAGCCGTGACCATAACATAATTTTGAGGACATATTAATGTCATTTAAAATTTATTATTATGCTATTTTAAAGGCCATGTAATTAGGCTATGTTATTATGTGCATTTTAAGCTTTAAATAGTTATTAATAAATTTTTTTTAGTTGATTTAAAGGATGTATAAGTTTCTGGTGCAAAATCACAATGCTAGTGAATGTAGCTACCTAGGAATATATTAGAAAAATATTGGTAGATTTATAAGCCTATAACATGATTAAATGAATTTAAAACCTTATACAATGTTTAAGTAAACAAATAAATTATATATGGGGTCAAAACATAATTAAAAAGAAATATAGAGCACTAAATATAATTAAAACCGAAAGGGATTAATTTTAGGAAGTCTAGGAGTATAGATTGTGAATTTTATGAAATTAAGGGTCAATTATAAAAATAGAGAATCAATTAGGGTATTTCGTAAATAAAAACAAATATGGTCAAAGGAATAAATTAGGTGGTCAACCTTAGCCACATGTGAGTGTTGACCAAATTAAAATGATGAAAATAATTATTTTGGGTATTTAAAGAAATATTAAGTAAAATAATAATAATAATAACATTTATAAAAAGAAATGGGGTGTTTATGTAATTACTGAAAAATATAGGTGTTGGAAAATAAATATTAAGACCCTAGGGGTCTGTTTGGAAATTAAAAGAATTTTTGGGTTAGTTTTAATGATTTAATAAATAAAAGATTATAATATATGGTTTAACTTATGTAAATTAAGGGTGGATATTGTAATTACCAAAACATGGGGTCAAAAATGGAATTTAGGAACCTTGGGGTCAGTATGTAATTTTGGGAAGATTTTGGGATTAGTTTAGTGATTTAAATGATTAAGATTTATAATATATAGTTTAAGGATCAAATGTGTAACAGTTTTAAAGTTTATGGGCATATAAAACAATTACCGAAAATATTGGGGTACAAATCGGAAATCTGGAAACTTTAGGGGGCCTGTTTGTAATTCTGGTGAAAATTGGGTTTAAAATGATGAATTGAATAACTAAGGTGTATAATATAAAGTTTTAAGTAATCAAGTGGAAGTTTATAGAATAAGGGGGCTATAGTGTAGCTAAGAGGAAGATGTGGGTGAACAAATAAATCTGAATAATCCGTGGGGCTATTCGTAAATATATACGTGTATATGTATATTATAATGTTGGAATATCTTAGGTTATAAATTAATAAGGGTTGATAATATTTTAACAAATATGATAAATGGGATAGTCTTGTAAATAATCAAAAACATGTGGGGAAGATATAGGGATTTCCGAAAACCGTAGGTGCTGTTCGGAATTATGTACATGATATATGTATATGATAATATTTGAAAACCCTAGGATATAAATTAATAAGGTTAGAAATATAGTAAATATGATATATGGGTTGATTTTATACATAATCAACATGGATGGTTGAATAATGAGATTACCGAAAAGTTTCTTGGGCTGTTTGGGAATTTTGAAAAACATGGGCAAAATATAATATAAAGTTCTTGGGTGATATAATGTGACATTATATTAAAGTATTAAAGGATTTATTATAAAGGGGTTATTAAAGAGCAAATATGCATTATATACATTTATATTAATTGGTGGGGTAAGTGGGCGAATTTTGGAAGTATAAGATATGATTGGAATTTTATTACAAGAAGAGCTCTATAATGTATATTAAGTGAATTTATAACGTTGCATGAGGGTATAATAAGGATAGTAAGTTACTTGCGGGATTATACCATTACGAGTAAAAACGTGACAATAACGTCAACAACGTTATAAGCATATACGAATGTAAAGTATATTACATACACGTAAAAGGGCGCGCAAATGTCAACGCATAACAACAGTCATAACGTATGTGTACCTGCATATATTTAAATGTACGCGCACTTACATAAATATAACTACGCGAACTAGTTCGTACAACGAAAGGTTTAATTGTCATACATGCGCGAGTATAACATGTCTCTCTAGAAACAAAGAAAAAAAAGAAAAAAAAAAGAGGCTAAGTAAATGGTGGTGGTAAACCGGGGCGTTACAACCTCGTAGCGACAAGAATATATATATACTCGTAAAATATAACGAGTAACGGAAATGTAAATTCCTAAGGTTAACGAACATCAAGTTGAACAAGAAAACAACTAAGAGTGGCTACGGGATGGAAGTAAGGGTTTAATCTAAGATGATTAGGTAAATTCGAGTTATATATGTATACTGATATAAGAACAACGTATGTACCAGAGGTACGAGCATTGTGAGCACTAGAGACTACGCGGGAGATATCACACGAGTGTTCGGCGGTGTAAGGTATGTTGGTTTCTGTGGTCTGAACCCCTGAGGGAAGCCTCGGAATCGGATATTGTTTGGCTAAATGATAAGAGTGATATGTGTGCTATGCATGTTGTGTGGATTAATTCCTTGATTTATTACGTGATTATTATTGTGCGCGACGTCTACAGACAATATTACTATGCCTTCTCATGTGATTGGAATACTAATATTCGAGAACTTTTTTCCTAAGCAACCTAAGTAAAACACTTAGGAACGAGACTCGGGATCCCCAGTCTCTAGAGCTTTACACTCGATCATGATATAACCTAGATCATTTCTAGGGAAGTATATAAAACTTCAAAGGTAATTGTAATGGTAATGACTTCTCCATTACCTAAGACTTTACTTAGGGTAGTTGATTAAGAATGAATCACATATTGGAGAGTGTTGGTTTATGGTATGTGGTATGGAAATCCCAATTAGTCTTCGACTAGTTGGTTGCGCATTGGTGATCACCGGAGTATAACGTCCGTATCGGACCGACTCCCTCTATATTCCAACGGGCCTAGATAGACTGTTGGACAAAGGGTGCCGCACTTGGCACACGGCTTCTGGCCTTTCATGGACTCCTTTATTAGGCAAGTGGAAGTCCCGGGATTGAATGATCCTTGGCAAATGAGCACCTTGTGTGTACGGGAGGACTACTGTCCGTACGGTTATTTACGGGTTGTCCTAACATGACGCCCATTGGTATTGAGAGTAAAACTTAATGGCAACTAACATAATTTAAAGGAAATACTATGATTATCCTGGTGGAAATAATTACGCGTTCGAATAATGTGTGTTGTATACTGTATACTGTGTATTGTATTTTACTCGTTGAGTATTGTGTGTGGTGTATGTACAGTTTCATTGATGGGATGCTAGATGCTTATTTATGTCATTTACCGTTGTATACATAAACTGTAAAATGAACCAGCATGTAATCAACCTCATGTTCAGACGGCTAATTGACCTAAGTGACCTAAAGGATCTAGCACAGCATAGTTTAACATACTCGGCCAAGTGCTGAGCCCTCCATGGGCACCGATATTTTATGTTTCAGGTGATTGATGATTGGCACCGGACTGCGGGATCGTGGGTAGATGACCTCGACTTTTATCATGCTTCTAGGATTAATTCATGTTAGTACGTTGTAAGCTGGGAATTCTCTAAATGCTCACTTGTCATAGTTATTAAGTTGTGTTTAGGACGTTATAGTAAATATCTCATTCATCACTGCGGTTAGTTGCTGTTGAATTATTGTATTTCGGTTATGCTTCTTTACTCACATGGGCGAGTAATGGCATGTGACACCCAAGTGAGGATTAATGTAGTTTATCTTCCGCTGTGAGACGTCTCTAATTATGCTACGAGAGTGATTATTACGAGAGTGATTATTACAAGTTATCGAGTGGGGTGTTACAAAAATTGAGGTTGGAATTGAAATTGGAAATGTTAAAATGTTGCAGAGCATAGCAGGCTCCGGGACTTAGATCTAGGAAGAAGTCCCGGGCCAACAACAAAAATCTGCCGAAAATTGCTGTAACATTGGTCCGGGACTTAGGTCTTGCATAAATACCCGGACCAACACTAAAATGCAGCCGAAAGTCCACTAAACAGATGGTCCGGGACCTTGTCCCAGGGTGTCGTCCCGGGCCACACCATAAAACTATCCGAAACTGACCAAACACATTGGTCCGGGAGTGTAGGTTCGGACCTAGTCCCGGACCACACTCAAAATTCTTCCGAAAGTGTTTAAATGTCACTAAATGAATGGGGATTGATTGGTAATGGTATTAGATGATGGTTAAGACTTGTTTGGTGACATGTAAAGGTCATTAGAAGTGTGAACAAGTGTAAGTGATAATGAGAAGTAAGTAACTTATGTGAAAGTGTTTGAATTACAAAGAGTTAGTAGTTGTTAATCATGAATCATTAGAAATGAAATGGACTAGGTTAATTAAAGATAATTAACCACCCGATTCCATGAATGTTATAAGATTTGACTAGTTGGACTTCGGAGTAGGGTCGACGACGAACAACGACGGTGAACAGTATGGTTTTCTTGCAATCTGTGTCCTATCGAGTTATACTCGGCTTGTGTGCCTATGTGTTTTATGGATGTTTACGACCTTATAAGATAAAGCATGTAATGAGTTTATAGTATTTGATTATGTGGCATTTTATTTCAGATACCGTCGAACCTCGAGAGTGTACTAACCGTTAGCTAACCAACACTATGATCACATAAGAGAATGGTATTCGGATTTAACGTTCTAACCTACGGGAACGTTCTAACTACGGCTATTCATGTGTTAATTGTGGATTATTGTGTGTAAATATGTCTTACCTCCCCTGTGTGACTAACTGGACTTGAATAACTATAATGTAACATGATGTGATAAGTCCCATAAAGGGAGCTTCTAACCAAAGTATAACCTGGGGGTGAGAAATCCGGGTGTCCGGTCGCGCGCGTATGTATGGAAGTTGATATCTAGATTAGGATCAACTTTCTCCCTGTATGGTTGTTTTCCTTCTTGGAATTCAATCTCCCACGAGTCTTTTAAATGGCTCTCCTTCCTTGACTATGTTCGGGGTTAGGGGGAAACTGTGTATGGCGTGCTTGGATCTATTATATCCGACACATCTCTAGTAATATATACGTTCAATAAAAAAGAACGGTAACATGTTAAGTAACGAGCTCGACATGAGAATGAAAACATTCTCTAGGCTCTATAAAATTGGCTAACTCTTATCTCGGTCTGAGTCTTCACATGACTCGTTCCTGAGTTATGTTGTGTCTATGTTATTATGTGATGTATGTTGTTATGTTCATGTACGTTGATCACTGAAATCAAACCCATGTTTATTATGAGAAGTAATTGCGTGTAGCCCGGCTAAACGGATAAGTGTGACTAATAAGAGTGAGGCTTCATTGAGGGAAAACCCCTCAAGGTCTAAAGAACACGGTAACGTAACCTAACGAGTATTGATGTGTTAGCCTTATTGATTGTATTCCAATGTTTGGATATTTTTGAATGTGAGCATGATGTGTGTTTATAGCATTTCATGAATGTTTTAAATAAAATCAATAGCATGCCCGGACGACAATTAGTTGTGTGTGGCCCGGTAGTAGCGGGTTGCACGTCTACCATACCAGCAAAAGTGCTGAGCCCCTTTGGGGCTACCCATTTCTTTTCAGGTACATTGAAGTTGCCCTTCGTTCAAGAGTAGGACGGGGATTGCTGTGCATGGGTAGTCTATGTTATGTTTAAGTGTATTTGTAGTAGAGTAAGACCAAACTTGTTATCGGCATTAGATTGTAAAATACTCGGTATAGTTTGGAATGTAAGTGTATTTGACTCGGTTTAGAAATGGAATGAAATTGTAATGTGTAAGTTGCTCTGGAATCTTGTCCATCAGACCGGTACATTGTGTAAGTATTAGCCTTGTTAGCCACGTGGGTGGCTAACGGCGTGTAACACCGATCAACTAAGTCCTGATTATGTATGTTCTCCGCTGTGATTGGTTGTTAAGCATGGAGCTTATAGTTGGGGTGTTACACTTTAGGAGCGGAGCTTGCTGGAGTTTAATACTTTTCGATCGAGAATTCTTAGCTAGGCAGTGAGGTGAGAATTTTGCGCACGAAGCTCGCTCGAGTGTTTGTAAGAGAGAAAAGAAGGTGATTGTATGCTTTAAAGAGATTGAGGGCAGTAGTGTGACAAGAGTGGAACTCTCATCGCCCTTTTATAGGCATCGAGTGACGGTCGGTGACCGTTCCCCGTCCGCTCGCTGACAGGTTGTAACGGTACTATTCAAAATGGGCATCGGTCATGACTGTCAGTTGTCGATCCGTTGTGTTTTTACCCGTTTCTATCCGTTACCCCCTTTCTATTTTATTCTCTCTTTTGTGAAATGGTTGACATATCTGTTTCAAGTAGCCGTTTTGATAAACCATATGTGCATTAATTATTACAATGACCATTGAACGACATACTTGAAGTGTTGCTGACTGGTTGATGACTAGTCGTAAGAGTTTAAAGACAGCCTAATCATGATTAATGATCATCATTCCAAGATCACGAGTAATCTTGTTGAATCTATCTCTACTTAATGGTTGGTAAGGTTGTCTACTAGTTGGTTTTCATTTGAAATGTAATTTGACCCAACTAATCCCTTTTCACAACAATCTCTAAGAAAATGATGTCTAACTGGATTTTTGGAAATAGGTATGGTACTAGTATCATCACACATAAATGGTAACGTCCCTGTTTTGATACCGTAGTCATCAATTTGTTGTTCGAACATCAAGAGTTGAGCACAACAACTTGTTGCAGCTATATATATTCAGATTCAGCAGTTGAGATTGCTACACTTTGTTGTTTCTTCAATCCCCATGCAATCAAGCATGATCCATCAAAGAATGTTGTCCCAGACGTGCTCTTTCGATCGGTGATAGAGCTCCCATAGTCTGCATCTGAAAATCCTACAATGTTTCAGTTAGTAAATTTTGGATGAAAGGGACCAAGATTCATAGACCACTTGAGATGACGTAGGATTCTTTTCACAACTGTAAGATGAATTTCTCTTGGATCTGCTAGAAGCCATGATCTTGGAACTTGTTTGAGCCTAGGGGTGAGCATTTGGATTGGATAATTTGGATTTATCCAAAATCCAAATTAACCGAATTTTTTTTTATTTTTATCCGAATTTAAAATTACGGTTATTCGAATATCCGAATTATAATTCGGTTTTAAAAAAAAACCCTAAACTTTTCCTTAATAGTTAATACTCTTTAAACATGACAAACAGAACGACAAAATTCATAACTCTATCTCGTATTGCTCCAATGCTTCAATTATATAATGTCATACTATTCTTTTTTCGTCAAATTAATTATATATAACTGGTTTATTTGGAACATCGTTCATCGCTGCTCACCACTAGTTTGATGTAACTAGTCTAATGTTAGAGTGAGTTCTTTCTGTTTCTGTTGTGATGAATTGGCAACTAGGGAATTCACAATTTTCTAGCAGCTTATGGTTATTACTGCTACTGATGATGAACATGAAACAAAAAACTGTGTTTGGTTTTTTTTTTAAATCGGTTAACTAAAATCCGATTTTAAAAATCGGTTTTCGGTTTTTTTTTTAATTTCGGTTAATTGAAATCCAAACTAAAGCAAATTTTAGATTTCAGTTCGGTTTTCGGTTTTCAACTTAAAAAAAATCGGATTTTGGATAATTTGGATTTCGGTTAATTCGGTTTTGATCAAAATTCGGATAATTCGGTTTTTAACCGAAATCCAAAACTTTTTTTACAATTTGGATTTCGGTTAACCGAATTATCCAAATGTTCACCCCTATTTGAGCCTATAAAGAGCTTTGTCAAGCTTGAGCACCATGTCTTTCCCTTCTTATGTCTCAAGACCCGGAGGTTGTTTAACATACACTACTTTTTGACATATCCACTGAGAACGGAACTCTTGATGTTGAGTTGATGGTGATACGTGATCTTTGACACCTCCATTTCTTTTAATGACATGTTGCTGACCAGTTGTTGACCAGTTACTGACCTTTCGGGCACGAGTTATTCAGTAGGTGACTTATCCTTGTGATTTTGTTTGGTTAGATCAAGTCTAGAACCCTCATCCTCTTCAGATTCCATGATTTGACCTTAGATCCTTGATCTAAAGGTTCAGTTGTACTTGGATTTGTCCTGCAGGGACTTAGAATTTCTCAAAGACTTCGTCTTTGGAGCAGTGAATATCGTCCATACAACTCGTGAGTGATCATAGATAGCAAACTCAAACATCACAAAGATTAGTCTCAGAGAGACTTCTAACCAGCCGTTTCTATACTAGTTTTCTTAGTAGAGTAATGTCATCATGTCCTAGTCTTTAGTGCAATAAGGTAGAGTCAGCTATTGAAGCAGTCAAACATGGAAGATTTGAACTGTCAGTATCCTCCAGACATATTCACGTTTTTCAATCTTTTGCCTCTTAACAAATCTTTTTCCATTTCTTAGACTTTCTATGCTACAATATGTAGAATAGAAGTGAGCAAAGTTAACGTTGTCAAAAATTTGAGATCACTAGTAGAAAACAGGCCTACGGCGGCGGTTGTTTGGCCCCTATGGCGGCGGTTCAAAACCACTAAAACGGGTGCCGCCGCGGTAGGTGAGATACCTATTGCAGCGGTTGTAGAACCGCTGAGGTAGGCACTCTAACGCAGCGGTTCTTTTAACAACCTCCGCGGTAGATACCTATCTCAGCGGTTCTACAACCGCTGCAGTAGGTCTCTACTGGAAAAAAAGAATAAAAAACGCCCTTTTAAAAATGGTTATATTGTAAATCATTTTTTTATCATATTAAAGAACGATTATAAAATTAGGTGTTGTTTTACTTTAAGGCCGGACATTTTTAAAAAACGCTTCACTTAAGAAGCGTTTTTATTGTACCGCGCCAAAGACAGAAAAAACGCTTCCTCAGTGAAGCGTTCTTTATATGTAACATATAAAAAAAGCTTCACCGAGGAAGCGTTTTTAAAATTTATGAACGCTCAGCATAAAGAATGCTTAACTTAAGAAGCGTTCTTTATGTTACATTACGCTCAGCATAAAGAACGCTTCTTAAGTGAAGCATTCTTTATGTTACTTAAATTAATTCTCAAATTTCGCCCAAAAAATTAATCTCTCCCGCGCTCTCTGTAGAACCTCGCTCTCTTCTCGATCGACACCGTCCTACTGCCATCGCCGCCACTGCCGTCGCCGCCCGCGCCTTTCTTTTGTTGTTTTTCTTCACAAATTGCAACCCAAACTGGTGAAGGAACATGCATGTCTGTCGCCTCTCTTCACTCTTCGGTAATTTTGCAACTCTGTGAATTGTTTGATTATTTCAATCGCTTGCAATCGTGAGTTGGCTCATCTTCTGTAGCTTGTAATCGATTGGGAATGAGTTGGTTTCCCTCTGTTTAATTTGTTTCAATCCCTAGCTTTATTTGTTGTTTTTCGATCGAGAACCCCCTCTGTGTATAATTTTAATTGCAACCTGCGAACAGGAACATACATGCCTGTCCAATAATTTTACAACCCCAACTGACGAAAGAAACATCCATCCTCTATCGCCTTTCTTCATTCTTGTTGGAGGTAATTTTGCAAACCAAACTCTCAATCAGCAACATACATGCTCTGTTGGTTTCTCCTCTGTAATTTTTGCAACCTGGCTAACTAACAGGAACATACTTGTTCTGTCTGAAAGTATGGGGGTTTGAGGGAATGATGCAAATATTAGTGTTTAATTAACATGATTTAATTGTTTCTGATGTTTTTTAAATTAGGATTTGATCGATTGGAAACGGGTGTTTTGGCGATAAATGTGTGTGCTGATTTTTACTTGCTGGTTGTGTCCAAATGGACTTGGGATTAATGTGTTTGATTAGGCGAGAAATATATAATGCGTTTGGGCATGCATACAAATATAGCCACGAAGTTATGGTGAAATTTGGTTAGAAACTAAATGGGGATTAAGTGTTTTTGAGGCTTTTATGTTTTTAAAAGGTTATATTATTATAGTATAACCTAGCTAGGGTGCAAATATTAGATGACTATAGGCTGTATTAGAGAAGATTGAATTGATGCTTAATTAAGTATTAATTTGAAAATGCTAGATAGAAGAGATTTACATATTCTCTATAATTGGTGCATGGTTGATTAGTTGGGAAAATTATAGGAAGATGCATATTGTTCGATCAAGTATATATTTTTTACAACGTTCTTAAGCAAATGACTGAAATTCGTGTGTATTGTGGTTGATTATTTCTATTGTGGTGAAACCCTATATTTTTAGGGGGGATTTTGTCGGATTTCCCAGAAAATTTGGTCAAACTATTGAATTATTGGATTCATAATTTAATTATTGTTGTGTACAAACTATCTCCAGGAATTGGTGCTACTTTTCATTGTCTCACACCTGATACGAGCCGGTTGAAGTCTAGCTCTTTCACATTAGGACTAATCAGACTACTACTTACCAGATTAGGTTAGTTTATAATTTTGTCTGATTAATTCTTAATTGTTCAATATTGTGTTTGTTTGAATAGCTACTAAATCTACTCGAACATAGTCACTCGTCCGAGATATACCTACTAGAGGTATATCTTGGATAGTCCCTGTCGGGACTGTCCAATCATGTTTGATCTCACCTTCTAGGTAGTGAACAAGTTTATAAAAAACAGTTCGTTGAAAATTTCGGGAGCATTTCCTTTTTGTTCTTCGCGTGTATACATTCATATATACACTAGAAGAACGGAAGGAAAATGCTGCCGAAATTTTCAACGAACTGTTTTTTATAAACTTGTTCGCATGTGAGATTGAACGTGATTGGATGGGTTTAGGTTGTAAAATTTTAAAAAGTAACTAGGCTAATATCTGCCAACATATGAACCGATCAGCTGTAAAGTAATACATCTTAAAGAAAGAGATGAAGCGTTCAAAGATGTACAATAACAGACTTGATAACGATTACCTACAAGGGGTCGATAGGTTCTGTAAGATCATTGTCAACAATCTTCAACCGAAGGATAAGGGATATATTCTGTGTCCATGCATCGACTGCAAAAACGACTTCAAGTACAGAGATATTGAGAAAATTAAGGATCATTTGATTCGTCATGGGTTTACGAAAGATTACAAAGACATAGTATTATGGCATGGTCAGCATGCAGTGGATGTGTTTGACTATGCTGCAGAAGCTTCAGTAGAACAATCAGAACTGGATGGCACTGAAAACTTTAGGGACACAGAAAACTTTGGGGATGATGATAATTGTACGATTAATGACGAGACAGAAGATGCGAACCTTGACACAATGTTAGAAGATGTAGAACAACATTTTACCAACAAACCGAATACACATGAAGACTTTATGCACTTATGTAAAGAACCACTGTACGCTGGATGTGATGCACTAAAGCTGAACAAATTAAGTGTGACCCTGAAACTATTTAATCTCAAACCGAAACATGGATGGAGCGATGTAAGTTTCACGGATCTATTGCAAATTATTAAGGAGATATTACCAACAGACAATGTCATACCTACAACTACTTATGAGGCGAAGAAGTTAATGTGTCCAAGGGGTATAGAGTACAAGAAAATACATGCTTGTCCATCGGGGTGTATTTTGTTCTGGAAGGAGCATGAGCTAGATGATTATTGTCCAAAATGTGGTGAATCACGTTATGTAAAGAAAGATTATCAGGACGACAAAAAGCTAAAGGTTCATTCCCCAGCGAAGGTATTATGGTATTTGCCAATAATCCCAAGGTTTATGCGGTTATTTGCAGTTCCGAAGGACGCTGAAAACCTTAGGTGGCATGCAACACATAGGATGGACGATGGTAAATCAAGACATCCTGCAAATTCACCGTAATGGAGAAACATTGACAGAATGTATCCTGAGTTTGGTACAGAATCAAGAAATTTAAGACTTGGCATATGCACGGATGGAATGAACCCGAGTAGCGTACACAGTACTTGGTCTGTTCTGTTGACTGTATACAACCTCCCACCATGGTTGTGCATGAAGCCTAGGCATATTATTCTATCAATGTTGATATCAGGTCCAAAACAACCGGGGAATAAAATTGATGTGTTTCTGCAGCCGCTTATTGACGACTTGAAACTCTTATGGAATAAAGGAGCAATAGTATATGATTCTTGTGCAAAGGAAAACTTCACACTGCGTGCTATGCTGTTTTGTACGATAAACGACTTTCCAGCATACAGAAACCCATCTAGATATACAATCAAAGGAGCATTAGCGTGTCATGTATGCGGTGATAACATATGCAATATCCGATTGAAACATAGTGGACAAAATGTGTACATGGGTCATCGAAAATTCCTTCCAAGACATTATAAATACCGAAAGATAACAGATGAATTTAACGAGATGACTGATCATGCTGTATCTCGGCAACCTTTATCAGGTGTCGATGTTTATAACCGGGTGAAAGATATTGTAAACAACTTTGGTCCTCCAACTAAAGATACAGAGAAGAGTGTTTGGAAGAAAAGGTCGATATTTTTTTATCTTGAGTATTGGAAACATCTGCAAGTAAGGCATTGTATTGATGCCATGCACGTCGAGAAAAATGTGGGAGAAAGTCTTGGTGGAACGTTGTTAAACATTAAAGGGAAAACAAAAGATCATTTAAAGAGGAGAAAAGATTTAGTAGAGTTGGGCATACGAAAAGAGCTCCACCAGCAACAAAGAGGAACCCGTATCTTCCTGCCTCCCGCATGTCACACTCTATCCAAAGAGGAGAAAAAGAGTTTTTGCAGTGCCCTTTCTAACATCAAAGTACCATCAGGTACCTTCAACGTAAGAAGTTGGGTGGCCATGTCTGAACTCAAGTTAGTAGGGATGAAATCTCACGACTACCATGTTTTGATGCAACATTTGCTTCCCATTGCAATTTGTGGAATTCTCCCACATGATGTCATGAAAACCATTACAAATTTGTCTGTGTTTTTCAATGGAGTTTCTGCCAAAGTTCTAGATGTGCAGACATTGGACAAATTGCAAGCTGAACTAATTGTCACCATGTGCCGGTTGGAGATGTATTTTCCACCTTCATTTTTTGATATTATGGTGCATCTGCTTGTTCATTTAGTAAAAGAGATCAAGGAGTGTGGCCCATTATATGTCAGGTATATGCATCTATTCGAAAGATACATAGTTGTGCTTAAAAAAAATGAAAAACCGTAGACATCCAGAGGGAAGCATTGTTGAAGGATATGTAACTGAGGAAGTGGTTGACTTTTGCACCCAGTACTTAGAAGGTGTGGACCACATAGGACTTCTAAGATCAAGGCATAAGGGCAAGTTACAGGGTGTTGGTACAATCAGGAAAAAATAGTGTAACACCCCTACCGCTAATACCGTCATTACCGTCCAATTACTTCCTACTTACATACCTTCGCAGCGGATACTTACTTATACAACGGTGGGTGATACAATGTCGTCAACCACCCACGTGACTAACAAGGCTTACTACTACTACTTACAGCATCGGTCTGATGGACCGGAATATCCGAGTACTACATAACTACTATACATACTCCCATTACCAACCGAGTATTACAATTCTCCAATCAATTTAATACTCCAAATACATTACTTTACAACACATCGAGTTTACTAAGATCCAAATACAAATATAATAAATCCTTCAAGTTTACACATACTCACTAAGAGTTTAACATCTACCCATTCCTCACAACTACATACTTTTAATTTACATGATGGTGTACCCCTTGGTACACTTCTACATACAAGGCTACAAGCCTTTTTTGACTCTATACTAACTACAATTCATTCTAGTTATATAAGCGTAGTCGCCGGTCTCTTACTGTGACCATCTCTGCTTCGGTACCTGCACACTAAAAACGTTGCCCCTAGGGACTCAGCTTACGCTGCATATGACTTCCGCATACCCCGTGTACTAGCGAGGGTACACCGACCACTTGGTCGAATACATGCAATTCATTTTACAATACATACATACATACATGCTCCATTCATAATGCTACAATGCTACACAAGGAATACATACATACAAGCCAACCGATACTTACTTACCTTTTCTGAAATACGCATCCACAATACATACTCAATACACAATACTTGTTAGCTCCATTTGTCCACCCGGGTTAATCGGGTGGAGATTATTCTTTTACTCGGGGTCAATGACTTACACCAGCCAAGACCGTTACTCATACAATACTTTACTTACTTACTACTTACTCAAGTCAAGTCGTCAGGACCTCCAGCCCGGGGACTACACCGTCCCACCACCGGGATTTACTTGGTTCACTAATCCAGGATGCTACCGATTTAAGGGGTTTGGGCCGTGGAAAAGTTTAAGAACCAGGAATCAGATCCAACCTCTTGTGTCTCCTCATCCTCACGCATGGCCGAAACTATATCGGACTTCTACTCATTCCAATTTACTCAATACTTACGTTAGGAGTTAGGTAGTTAGAAATTAGTAGAAGTCGCACATCCAAGCCACACACAAATACATTGCTCATATACACATCCATACAAGATACAATACAATACACAAATACGATACAAGGTACGAATTCACTTCATCTTCATCCATTCATTTCATGAATTATACAAACTAAATGTTCAAGACAATTATATCAAGAACAATTTAAACAAGCACAAGTAAGTGCAATATAGTCCGATTCATGCATTTATCTTATTTAGGTGGTCAAATAAGCACACAAATCGGGGTAACCAGGTTAGGATACAGAGCATGAAGAAATCATACCTTTTACCGGAATTTACTTTACCGGGTGTTCCCTTGTTCCTTTTGTTCACTCTAGTTCCTCGATCCTTATTCTCGAACCAATGACTACATGTCAAATGATTCCATTAATACTAAGCGTTACGATACTTACATAATTACTACTCCCATACCTACCCCGTTATCCCGTTGTTTCGGTTTAACTTAATGTTCTTAAATTCACAACTTTCTTAGTCACTTCTCAAACTTGTTTACACTTCTTAGGGCCTTTAAAGGTCACCAAAAAAGGCCTTAACAACACCTAAAACCAATACCATTCACTTCCCCCATCATTAAACACCTTTAAAACACATTCTGTTACAATTTTAGCATGGTCCGGGTTTGTGTCCGGGGTTACAAACCCGGACCAAACACGGAAATCACTTTCTGGACAAATTTAGCTATGGTCCGGGTTTGTGTACCGGGATACAAACCTGGACCAACCCCTGTTATGCCTTTCTGGTGCGTTTTTGCTATGGTCCGGGTTTGTGTACTGATTTGCAAACCCGGACCACCCCTGGAACTGTCAAAATTTACAGTTTTTCACCAGTTTTCAACCCCTAATTCACCTCTAATCATTCCCTAATCATTCCACATGTTTCCTACATGTTTAATCATCTTAAAACATGCTCTAAACCTCTCCAAAACATAGGTTTAATCCTTACACAAATTCTTGCTTACATTCATAAATCTTTCATTCTCTCTGTTACATTTTGCACACTTGTGCTACAGATTTTTGCCTCTTGGCAATTGCATTTTGTTCTCACTTCATTAGACCATTCCACATCCTCCTAGACAATGCACTCCTCACACCAAGGTTCATGCCTTACTCCTAAAGCCTTAAATCTTCTTTATTTCTTAAAACTCCTAAGGCACTTAAACCAATTTCCTTTGCTACAGATTTTGCACAAATCTCCTCTCCTTGAACAAACATTCCGAAAGTGGTTTACTAACCCAAATAAATCTCCATTCTTACCTAGTTAACCCTAGGTTATACTTCACTCAAATAACACTAAAATCACCTAGGTTTCTACCGGAATTTCGCCATAGTCCGGCTACTTTTCTAACATTGCCCAAAACTCATTTCTTCACATAATTCATTCCTACAACTAGCCAAACCACAAGGGTTCTACCAGCACACATACTAAATCCATCAATACTCATCAATTCCCCAAATACCATACATTGCACAATTCATAAAATGCATAGCTCTTCAATCAGCACTAACTTCACAAATGCTTTCTCAATCCACAATACTAATACTCATACACACATTATTTGGCTCTAAGGCCTGCAATCCACATACCAACTCACAAATACTCCAACTTCCACAATTACAATACTAGTACAATATTTCGGGTTCTTTAAACTTGTTTACCCATTCCCATTACTCTAATACATTAAAATTTATCATTAAGAAGGAGCTCTTACCTCAAGCTTATCATTCCTTCATTCTTTTCCAATTCCCATCTTCCTCTATTTCTTGCACACAATCGGTCAAGTGGGCAATGGAGTTGCCAAACTCCATTCCCATCACCCAATGAACACAAAAATAAGTGTAATTAAATTACTAACCCTTAGATTAATGCTAGTTCAATGAAATACTTAAACATAATTTCTAGGGTTTACCTTTTTAAGCTTTTAGGAGGGGTTTTAGCCCTTGGTTCAAGAAGGTGATTCTGCCATTATTGCAAGGTTGGAGTTATGCTCAAAAGAGAGAGAAAAATAAAGCATTACAAAGGGGGTAAAATCAGTTATAGAGGAAGATGGAGAAAACATGAGTTTTTCATGTAGATTTTTACCTTAATGGAGAGAGGAGACTCCAAGCTACCCATTGATGCCATTTTCTCTTTGAATGGGAAAAACCCATGGAGATGAACTTCCTCATTTTTGGATTTTGAAAAGAGGGGAGTGTAGAGATTGATGAGAGGATCACAAATATGTAATTATTTTTGTGATTGGAGCTTTAATAAAGCTTGGGCATGAGATTGAAGTTGAAGTAGCCATGGAAGGAGGAGGAGAAAAATCGCTGCCATGGGGGAGAAGAAGAGAACGGCTGGGAAGAAAGAAAGGAGGAAAGAGAAGGAAGAAAGAGAAATGAGAGAGGAGAGAGAGGGTGGGGGTACCTTTCTACTTTTTTCCTTTCTTTCTTTTCTTTTCTTTCTTCCTTTCTCGCTTAGTGTGTGTGAGTGGGGGCTACTTTACTAATTAAAACCGGCCCACTATATATGTACCAGCTGGAGCGTTTTTCGTCTTTTACAAAAAACGCTCGTTTATTTACCCGGTTTAGCACTATTCACTAACCGTGCCCGTTTTCCGGAATTTTCTCGTTTCTTTAATTCTATTGGTTATTAAGCTTCCGTTAATGCTTAATTATTTTTATTTAATGAATTATAATTTTTACGGGTCCGTTTGACCACTTAAAGTCACATTTTCGGGTTTTCTCGAAAAACGTGCACTAAAGCTCTATTAGTGTTTTAATACATTATTTGGATCCGTTTTCTTCAGAGTTGTTCCCATATATTATTTAAGCCTTATTAAGCCTTAAGAATCCATATTATACTCTAACCGAGGTCTCGTACCTCCTATGGTTATTTAACGCTTATTTAGCGTTTTTCACTTTTTAAGCATTTCTTCATTTCTTTTGGATTTATTTTTCCTCACCAATATTACTTAGGCGTCATTAAGCCCTTAAATATATATTAGGATAATTTTAATCACTATATTTAAGTTTGGGGTATTTCAAATAGTAAGGCCTGATTTTGGTGCATTGTGTAAAGCACATATAACCGTGTTAAGTCATGTCGAAGATGTTGAACCATACTTCACGTCACACTTAAGCGCTCTCAGAGCACAACATCCGTCAATGAGTGACGTGAGATTAAAGAAGGAGCAGAATGCAACATTCGTTACATGGTTTAAAGAAAAAGTTATGCATGAAGATTTAGACAATGTGACTGAAATGGTTAAGTTATTAGCGCTCGGTCTGAATCTTGATGTTTGATCATACATGGGTTTCGATGTGAATGGGTTCACAGTTTATACTGAACGCCAAGACCGTAAGTCAGCAAATCAAAACAATGGTGTTCATCTAACTGCTTCACAAGAAATATATCAAGATGCAGTCAGTAAGGGAGTGACAATGAGGAAAGAGTATTATGGTGTGATTCAGGAGATCTAGATCCTTAACTACACCTGTTATGAAACTTGTGTCTTTCAATGCAAATGGGTAGACAACAAGCGCAGTTACCGTCAGGTGGAACATGATATGAAGTTGGTTGACCTAAACGCATTGACATACACAGAAGAACCATTTATAGTTGCTTCTAAAGCTAGACAAGTGTTCTACTGTCATGATCAATCTAATCCCAGATGGTCAATTGTATTGCAAAGTAAGCGACGGATAGTTGGTGTTGATGGTGTTGTGGACGAGGAAGATTATGACCGTGAAATGGACAATGTTCCCCTCCAAATGCCAATGGAAGTTGATAATGTGACTAACTTTCAGTGCACAAGATCAGATCATAGAGAAGGGTTGTGCGTGGAAAAATGAACAAAAAGTAAGTTTGGCTTAAAAGTGAATACTCAGCACATGCATGTACAATTTATGACTATTTATGACTCTATTTATGTCACTGACTATATTTATGTAATGATATTGTGCAGATTGTGGATGCCGACGATGATGTGCTCCTACAGTGTGATGAGGCCGAGGAGATGGAGATAGATGCAGAGATGCAGTTAGTGGAGCGTACACAGACCACCGTTACTGCTGATGCTCCTACGTCCTCTCATCACCCTCCATGAAAGACACGAGGACCGTCACGTGGTCTAAATGAGAAGAAGGAGAGTACTGAGATTGATCTGGTGTGGGATAGGTATATCTTACACCTATATGTTATTCTGTTTTATTTTTTCATATACTGGTATATTATACATTTATATATAAATATTTATTACGTATTACTAACGTGTATATATATATATATATTACAGGTATCTTAGACCCACTGGCGGGTCTAAGCAGAAGTTTGCCAGCGCCATGGGTCGATTGGTTAAGACCCATTGCAGTATCAACAAAGGTTGGAGGCACCAAGATCCGGAAAAAAAGAAGACCATGTGGGAAAGCTTGCAGAAGAAGTACAAGATCCCAGATGAAGCACATGATAAGGTGATGTCATTGCTTGCTTTGCGTATGCGAGCGTTCAAAAATAGGCTGGTGGCTGGTTGGATCAATACGAACAACCCGAAGAAGGAGCCTCCCTATGAGTTGTACATTGGCATGATCACTGAGGAGGAGTGGAAGGAATTCTATGACTACCATATCACCGATGAGTTCAAGGTAAGTAATTGTTTTCATAGATTAACTTTTAAGTTTATGTTGTTAATCTAACAAGATAAAGTTAAAATGAATTGTATTCTTTTCCACAGGCAATTCAGGAAAAAGCTCGAGAGAATCGCTTGAAAGATCAGAACCCACACTACATGGGTCGAGCTAGGTATGTGGGACATATACCAGGTTGGATTGAAAAGGGGTATCTGAAGCGTATGCGTGAGGACGGCACGGTTGGGTTGATTCATAGTGTGGATGAGGTGAATCGAGCACAAGCATACATGCTTGGCCGACAATTAGAGAAGGACGGCGAAATGTATTATCCGCGGAAGGAGACTGCAGACTTAGTTGCAAAAATTGTGAGTGTCCTGAGTATTTAGTATTTTATAAATTTTTCTTCCAATTTATTCATGTTTTACTTATTTGATCTAATTCATAATTTACATGTTTTTTGTATGTACAAGACTGCAGAGGGTGCTGAATCTTTTCTCGCCGAGCCTCATAGTCAGGATGATCCATTGAACAAAGCGCTTGGCAAGAAGGATTACCCTGGGAGAGTTCGAGGATTCGGATCCGTAGTGCGTCAGAGGGATGTTTTTCCTCGCTCCCAGCGGATGGGGAAGAAGGAAGCATTGAGGGAGGTGGAAGCAAGGTTGACAAAAAAAATTCCAATCTGATCTGCAGCAGCAGATGCAACAAATGGAAGCGAGATTGATGCAACAGCTGCTTCAAGGGCATCAATCTTCTAGTTCATTAGTGTCCGCTCCTGCACCTGCTACCGCCCCTGCACCCGCTTCCGCCCCTGCGCCCTCTTAGGTTCCGGTTCCTTACACCAAGTTGTTGCCGGTTGTGATCACATTCCACTACCGATAGAGTGGAATGATTGGAGTACCCTCGTTGAAGCACGTGGCTCACAAGTACCATGGCCTTGCCATCTGGTGGATTTATCTGATACGGTAAGTAAAAGAACTTAAATTAACTTACTTAACATTTCATTAAATGCAGTTTTTGGAATAGTTTTCTAACGTATACTAACTTGTCATTTCTTAGACCCCTGTTTCTATGGCTGACAAATGTAAGCAAGTCAGTGTGTCGAAAGGAAAGGGACCATCGAGTGAGTAGGATGACTATATCAGTCCAATTCGGCGCAATTTCATTATTCACGAAAAGGTGGTGAAGTCACTGGGAAGCGTTAGCAACTATTATATAACACGATACTCGCACAGGGTGATGGTTTCATTGACTTCAAGGTTAAGGTCCCGAAGCATTTGTTCCACATAGAAGCTATCATGGATTTGCTGATCAGTATTAGCGATGTCAAGGAGCTGCTGCTTGGTGATATGCAGAACATCTCGGTGATTCAAGCCTACTACTTGTAAGTATCACATTTTTTCTCTCTCAAAGTTAATAGTAAGTTTTATGTATAATTTTAATTAAATGCCTTTGTCATCAAAGGCCCTTAATATCGAAGTTGTTGTCAAAGAAAATTGGACATTTGATCACCTTTCTATGTCCACAAGTCATGTCTGCTGATGAAGCTATGAGAGACGGTGTTGCGTGTCAGAACCGCATGCGCATTGCCACAATTGTTGCGGTTAGAAGGAGTAGCCGATTTGTGCTCATACCATATCATCAGATGTAAGCGTGCTTGACCCACCTTATGCTTTTGTCTTTATTGTTTTATGTTAACTCATATTTCGAAGCTGAAGTTGATTTGTTGTTGTTTGAACTTGTAGCAATCACTGGTTGTTGTTAGTGGTGTGTACTTACTCATCAACCTATTTAGTGATTGACCCTATTGAAGGATATAAGAGAAACATCTTCATTTCTATGCTGCTGAAAAAGTAAGTAAATTGTGCATATTTTCATTCCAAAAATAAACTTGTATACTTTTTTATTACTTGTCACTTAAATGCTTGTTTAATTAATTTCAGCAGTTTTAGAGATGGTATGACCGGTATTCATGCTACGAATTTTCCATTGGATATAAGTATATAAAGGTAAAAATCATTCCATTTACTCATGCATACTTAAATATATTTTGTATATTAGTGTGTATATATAATAATATAATGTTATTGATAAAGTGTCCCAGGCAACCAGATAGCAGCAGTTGTGGATATTTTGTGATGCGATACTGCAGAGTGGATTTATCGTGAGTTATTAGCACAGGTGAAATTGATAAAAGAAAGAAATTAATACTCAAAATATCCGTCGGGCTGCAAATTATAACCCGGTCGCAGTAGTATAGAAGACAGAAGCGGCCGGGGTCAAACCGTGGGACTTATAGCGAGATAAAATAGTTCCTAAGCTTGTCACAAAAGGGGGGAAGTTAATTGACTTGTTTTAGAGAAAATAATAAGCAGAATAGAAAACTGAGTGCAGTTGTATAAAATGGAACTCCGGGTTCAGGTTTTATATAATCTGATTAATTATGCTATCTCTACCGGTTTAATTTATTAGTTTGGCAAAATTCCTGTTATTATCCTAAGGACTAAGTCATAGACCCTTAAGAACTCGTTTACCAGAAAATGCTCGGTCTAATCAAGGTTCGAGCAATACTATGAAACGGACGTTAAATTCGAGGAATTATAATTGCATCTGTAAATACTAACTTATTAAATCATAATAAGTTTTCTCCAGATTTACGGCTTAATTAACCTGTCTATTTATCACCTGGTCTGATCAAAATAGACTTAGGAAAGCATTTTAATAAATTCATGTAATTTATTAAAATGGTGAGAGAAAACCTTTAAGCGTAACAAACTGTATTTATTTTAACCGGTAGAAATAGCATAATTAATCAGATTATATAAAACCTGAACCCGGAGTTCCATTTAATTCATCTGCACTCAGTTTTAATCTGCTTAATTCTCTAAAACAAGTCAATTAACTTCCCCCCTTTTGTGACAAGCTTAGGAACTTTTAGCTCGCTATAAGTCCCACGGTTTGACCCCGGCCGCTTCTGTCTTCTATACTACTACGACCGGGTTTTAATTTGCAGCCCGACGGATATTTTGAGTATTAATTTCTTTCTTTTATCAATTTCACCTTCTAATAACTCACGATAAATCCACTCTGCAAAATGGCGCCGTTGCCGGGGACTTGATTTAATCTAGTCCCTAAGCCCCGGTTAATTCACCTGTTTATTATAATCTTTAATTTAAAAAAAAATTAAAAAAAAACTGTTAATCCAATTTGGACATATAACCTCGGACATCTGACTTGGACATTGGACATCTAACTTTGATCTGACTTGGACATCTGACTACTAACTTGTTAATATTATTGTCATCTATTTCTGTCATTTCGTTCCATTGTCATTTCGTTTCATTGTCATTTCGTTCCATTGTCTCTAACTACTAACTTAAATTTCAGTCATTTCGTTCCATTGTTATTTCGTTCCATTGTCATTTCTTTCCATTGTATACTAACTACTAACTTTAAATTTCTGTCTACTAATTCCTAACATTTTTATTATTCTAACGTATAACCAGTTCTTTTCTCTGTTTTGAGTGGTGTATGCCTTTCACCAGGTCATAGAGCCTCCCAGAGAATATTAATCACACGGTTGGTTACATCCCAGAAATCGAGAGAACCTTTCTGCGCAATCTCAGGCAGAGACGAACTCAACAAAATACCACCACAGTGATAGATTCTGACCCGGAAGCTAACATGGCAGCTACACCAGCAACGGTTCGAAATATCAACAGGCCGTCTAACCAAGGACAACAGCCTGCTATCATCCTTCCTCACCTCAGCCCATCCGAATACGATGAGTGGCAGAAGCTGAAGCCATATCATCAGATTCGATGTGTGAAGGAGTTGGGCATGTTTGATGGCACCAGTCCAGACGAAGCCCTGTTACATGTTACAAAATTCTTACAACATGCCAAAGCCTTACTGCAACCGACGCAGTACTTCAATATGCAAGATTGTCGTTATTCCCACACAGCCTGACGGGAAACGCGAGCAAGTGGTATCATAGCTTAACACCGAGTACCATTGGTACCTGGGACGACATGGCCACCAAGTTCTATGACAAATTCCTACCTCCGAGCCGAACTTTGGAGATGATTGCTGAAATTTATAATTTCAAGCAACCAGGGTCGGAGAATATTTGTGAAACTTGGGACCGTTTCAAAGGTCTACTACTCACTTGTCCTCACCACGGTCTGACGAAGGAACAAGTATCACAATTGTTTTACAAGGGCTTGATCGGTCCGTGCAGAACAATGGTGTTATCTTCGTTAGGGGCTGACGTTCTGAAAAAGCCGGGAGCACAATTTCTGAACAGCATGGATCTCTCTGTGAGGAAATAGAGACTGGGCCTCCGGTGGATCAAGGAGCGGTACTCCAGGATTATATCATGTTGGGGAAGTGATAACAAGTTCGATCATGAAAGCCATGAGCAACTCATGGAAAGCAATGCTCAGCAAGCAACAAAAGTGAGCACTCTACAGAAAGTGGTCGAACAGATGGCTATGAATTCCTTCCCTCAGCAAGCTAAGTCGATGATTTCCCGACCACCTACTACCCCTCCAGGCTATGCTCCTCAATCTCAACGTCACCAACAATTTCTTGTACGCAATGTTGCGGGCCTCATGATTACGATCAATGCCCCCAACTACAAGAAATGAAAGCAGCGGAGGAAGCAAACTACATCACCAACAATTCAGGATACAGACAACCATGGCAACGTAACATGCAATCCAACCTTAGCTACTCAAACACCGGAAATATCCAAACCCACATACCCTACAAACATCCCAAAATTACAGACCTCAGTCCAATTTCCAAGGAGGCCCAAGGCAATATCAACAACAGCCTTATGGCAATGAAGCTTCATCGAGCGACCACTCCACCTCCTTCGAATCCTGAGTCTGATATGTCTCAGATGCAGGAAATGTTTAAGGCGATGATGGGTAAATCACGAGATACGCAAGAAGAGGTCGCAGCTCTGCGCAAAGACCAAAAAGCCTTGCAATCTCAAATCCAACAGCTACTCACTCAACAAAGACCACCTGGTCAATTCCCTTCACAGACTAATCCCAATCCGAAGGAACAAGCAAATTCAGTCCTTATAGACGATGGCACATCACAATCAACAAACTTGTGTGCAGTCTCTTTAAGGAGTGGAAGGGAACTTGCCACCAGCAAAGGAAAAGAAAAAGAAAATCTTGAAGATTCCTACATCAATGTTGATGAAACCACCAAACCAACTTTACCTCCCTCAGAAATCCCAATTCCTACTCCTGTTACTCCACCTCCATCTCGAATTACCATCGACATCCCAACCTCCACTCATAAAAACAATGAACTCCCATTTCCGAACAGAATGAAAAAGAAACATCTTGATGAGCAATTCTCCAAGTTCTTGAGTATTTTCAAGAAACTGACCCTCGACATACCTCTGATCGATGCTTTGCAAGAGATGCCTAACTACGCAAAATTCCTCAAGGATCTCTTGACAAAGAAGAAAAAGAAACCTGGAAAAGAGACAGTGCACCTGACAGAGGAATGTTCTGCAGCCCTTCTTCGAGCACTTCCCCCAAACAAACAGATCCGGGAAATCCCGTGATCCCGTGCTTTATAGGCGGGGTGGACTGTGGAAGTGGTCTATGCGACCTAGGAGCCAGCATTAATATCATGCCATACGCCACCTTCTTGAAAGTTAAAGGAGGAGAAATGCAACCGGTTCCTTTTAAACTCCAACTAGCAGACAGATCAGAGATCAAGCCCATGGGCATAGTCCGGATTGGTAGTTGGAGTGTCTCGCTTCATCTTTCCAGCTGATTTCGTCATTCTAGAAATGGATGACGATGTCGAGGTTCCCCTGATTCTAGGTCGACCGTTTCTAAGTACCGCCAAAGCTATCATTGACGTCCACGACGGGAAAATCACTCTTCGGTACGAAGATGAGACGATTGAATTCGACATGCAGAAAATGATGAAGAAAAGCTCAAACTTTTCTCCTCATGCTAAGACGGTGGGATTCACAGATGACGAGGAGGAGGAAGGCGATTTTGCTACAGAGGAGGACACGTATTTTCCATCTTCCATCCAGGAAGCTGAAACTGAACCCCTAGAGAGTATATTACTACTTCTCTAGAAGAAAAGTGGAGGATCCAGAAGTTAACGCCATGCTGGCGTACGTAGAAAAGGAAGGGCTGGTTATCAATCGTTCCGGCCACCAATCGAAGAACTCGACAGAAAACCTCAAAAATCAATTCCATCAGTAGAACAACCACCAGAGCTCGAGCTTAAAGAAATACCCTCTAACCTCAAGTATGCTTTCCTAGCTGAAAATGACCATTTGCCTGTCATTATTTCCTCTTCTCTGAATTCCGGAGAGGAAACGAAGCTACTTGAGGTATTGAAAAAGCACAAAACAGCAATAGGGTGGACTATCGCTGATATCAAAGGAATTGATCCCTCCTATTGCACGCACCATATTTACATGGAGGAAAACTTCAAGCCTATCCGACAACCTCAACGCCGGCTAAACCCTAACCTCAAGGAGGTAGTTCGAAAGGAGGTTCTGAAACTCCTTGACGCAGACATCATCTATCCAATTTCTGACAGTCCATGGGTCAGTCCTGTTCAAGTTGTCCCTAAGAATGGGGGCATCGAAGCTGTTATTAATGAAAAGGGAGAGACTATCCCTCAAAGAAAGATCACAGGATGGCGCATGTGTATTGATTATCGGCGTTTGAACTTGGCCACCAAGAAGGATCATTTCCCTCTCCCCTTCATCGACCAGACGTTGGAACGACTTGCAGGGCAAGAGTACTACTGTTTTCTAGATGGGTTCTCGGGTTATTTTCAAATACCAATCGCACCTGAGGACCAGGACAAGACAACCTTCACTTGTCCTTACGGTACCTTTGCATACCGACGAATGCCTTTCGGTCTATGCAACGCCCCTGCTACCTTCCAGAGATGTATGCAAGCAATATTTGCTGACTTCATCGAGCAGAGCATAGAAGTCTTCATGGACGATTTCTCAGTCTATGGCTCTAGTTTCGACAAATGCTTGGCACAACTAGATTTGATCCTAAGACGGTGTGAGGATACGAATCTCGTCTTAAACTGGGAGAAGTGTCATTTTATGGTTAAGGACGGAATCGTCCTTGGACATAAAATATCAGCAAAAGGGATAGAGGTGGATAAAGCCAAGGTAGAGGTTATCGAGAAGTTACCAGCACCAACTACAGTTCGAGATATACGAGCGTTTCTAGGGCATGCAGGATTTTATCGGTGGTTTATTCAGGACTTCTCCAAAATCAGCAAACCATTGACCGACCTGCTACAGAAAGATGCCCCGTTTCATTTTGATGAAAAATGTTCAGCTGCCTTCCAAACTATAACACAAAAATTGGTGTCAGCACCTGTGGTCATACCACCTGATTGGTCTCTTCCTTTTGAGATCATGTGTGACGCAAGTGACTACGCCGTGGGAGCAGCTCTATGCCAAAAGAAAGAGAAAATCTTGAGAGTGATCGCCTATGCTAGCAGAACACTGAACGACGCACAGAAAAACTATACGACCACCGAAAAAGAACTTTTGGCTATAGTTTTCTCCCTCGATAAGTTCAGATCTTACTTATGGGGAAGCAAAGTCATCGTGCATACAGACCACTCCGCTCTCAAATACTTATTCACGAAACAAGAAGCCAAGCCTCGCCTATTGCGCTGGATTCTTCTACTTCAAGAGTTTGACATCGAAGTCAAAGATAAGAGCGGGAAACTGAATGTCGTCGCTGACCATCTCTCTCGGTTGGTGACTCCTACGGATAGCGTGCCCATCAATGAATTCTTCCCCGACGAGACTGTCTTCTCCATCACCAAAGTACAGGAGCCATGGTACGCAGACCTGGCCAATTATTTAGTCTCAGGAACAGTACCCTATGATTTTTCCTACTCCCAGAAGAAGAAATTTCTTTCTGACTCGAAGCATTATTTCTGGGAGGACCCGTACTTGTTCCGAGTTAGTGCTGATGGGTTGATTCGACGATGTCTCCCGGAAGAAGAGGTTTCGAGCGTCATTCACTTTTGTCATTCTCGGGAAGCCGGAGGTCACCATGGACCCACGAGGACCGCTGCTAAGATCCTGGCCTCAGGTTTTTATTGGCCAACCCTTCATAAAGATGTGTACCAATTCTGCAGACAATGTGATAATTGTCAGAAAATGGGTAAACACATCCAGGAGACATGAGATGCCGCAACAAGGGATACTAGAAGTAGAGCTCTTTGATTGTTGGGGCATTGATTTCATGGGACCGTTCCCTTCCTCGCAGGGCCACGAATATGTTCTAGTGGCAGTTGATTATGTTTCAAAGTGGGTGGAGGCTATACCCTGTCATCATGCCGATGCAAAGACAGTAACCAAGTTCCTCAAAAAGCACATCTTTACCCGTTTCGGCGTGCCCAGAATTATTATCAGTGATGGGGGATCTCACTTCTGCAACCGTTTATTCGAAGCACTTAAGGTTAAGTACGGGGTACGTCACAAGGTAGCTTTACCTTATCACCCCCAGACAAACGGTCAAGCAGAAGTTTCCAACCGTGAGTTAAAATGGATCCTCCAGAAGACGGTTAACTCATCAAGAAAGGATTGGGCACTTAAACTGGATGATGCGCTTTGGGCTTACCGCACTGCATTCAAGACTCCCATCGGGATGTCTCCTTTTAAGCTGGTCTATGGAAAAGCATGCCACCTTCCTGTAGAGATGGAGCATAAAGCATATTGGGCAATCAAAGCCCTAAACTTTGACATGACTTCTGCAGGAGAGAAGAGGAAATTTTACTTACCGAATTAGAAGAGCTGCGAGATCAGGCTTACCAGAATGCTAAGATCTATAAAGAGCGCACCAAAAAGTTCCACGACAGGATGATCCTCAAGAAGGAATTCGAAATTGGTGATTGGGTTCTGTTATATAACTCGAGATTAAGGATTTTCCCTGGAAAGCTCAAGTCACATTGGGCCGGCCCTTTTCAAATTGTTAGTGTGACCCCGTACGGTGCCTTTGAACTCCAAAACAAACAAGGCGAAACTTTCAAGGTCAACGGGGCACGTCTTAAAAGGTATAATTCTCATTCCAATATTTCAACTGACCTATCTGCTACTTATTTTGTCCAAGAACAGCGGGATAATTTGCCCTCAGAATCTTCTCCAAACTAAAACTTGGTCAAATACGTCTAGCTAGAGACGTTAAACCCGGGCAGCTCGGTGGGAGGCAACCCACTATCTATCTTTTATCTTTCCTTTAATTTAATATGTTTTTCCTTTTTGTACTATATTTCCCTTTTATTTGCTATAATAAAATGCAGGCTTCACTTGAGTTCTTCTCGCTGTGTAGAATATTCTTTACAGGTTCAATTCATGACATTCCACAGCAACACTCAAGTGTGGGGGAGCTCTACACACTCTACGAAATCTGGGGAGTACTCTCTTTCCTTTACATTGCTTGCCCTATTAATTTTATTTCATTTACGCAATGAGGGCATTGCTTAAGCTTAAGTGTGAGGAAGGGCTACTTCCTCAAATCCAAGGATATAAGGGGAGTCATTTGTTTTAATTTTTGCAAAAGTTAAATAATGTTAAGGTCGTTTTACTTCTCTTATTTGATTTATCTCTATTGCTATACATAACCGATTTCCTCCATGAGTATGACACATTTTGAAACGTCTTCTTTCTTTGAAAAATTTAAAACTGAACAATTGAGGACATTGTTCCTTTTAAGTGTGAGGAAGTAGAGACCTTTCCCTGAAAATGTGTCAGCTGATCTAATTCATATAGACATTAGATTTACGGGTGAAAATATTTTGTAGAGAAATCAAACATGGTAAGCAACTTTAAGATTAGTTTTGCTCATAATTGTTAGCTTTCATGGTTTCATTATAAAAATTATTTTGTGTGCAAGCTAATTAATAAGTCTGAACTGGTTTAACTCGGTACCTTTGGAAATGAAAGGAAAGTTTGGAATGGAAGAAAAAGGCAAGGTACTCCTCTGATCTAATATTTTTTTTGTTTAAACTGAAACGGGCCTCTTCCATTCGGTTATTAAGTCCTAGGGGTGTTTCATCACCCATTTACCTAAGATCATTTGATCTGGGATAAAAGACCCAAAACTGCTACATGAATGAAGAGAAAAGTCTGTAGGGTTTAAAATAAATTTGCAAACAGTGCTATTAAAAAAAAGAGCTTAAGGTTATTTAGATCATGAGTATGTGGTGTTGAAAGGTACTGCGGAATAAGGCAATACTTCACACCCCTTGTCATTTCTGGGTATTTAAGGAAAGAAATGGTGGAAAGATCCCGAGTTAATCTGTGTTCATTCTTGATGATTTAACTTCTCCAAATTTTTGGTTTGAAGAGCTTGTTTCTACTAAAAAGAAAGGAACATACAGTTATGAGTAAAGGTTAATCTTAGGATTGTTATTATGTTTAATTCCCTTCTACGTTTGTTTTTAACCCAGAGATTTAATTTCTAATGGATTCCTCAGGTGCTTAATTATGTATTTTGCTTGAGGACAAGCAAAAGCTAAGTGTGAGGAAGTTATAGAGACCTTTCCCTGAAAATGTGTCAGCTGATCTAATTCATATAGACATTAGATTTACGGGTGAAAATATTTTGTAGAGAAATCAAACATGGTAAGCAACTTTAAGATTAGTTTTGCTCATAATTGTTAGCTTTCATGGTTTCATTATAAAAATTATTTTGTGTGCAAGCTAATTATTAAGTCTGAACTGGTTTAACTCGGTACCTTTGGAAATGAAAGGAAAGTTTGGAATGGAAGAAAAAGGCAAGGTACTCCTCTGATCTAATATTTTTTTTGTTTAAACTGAAACGGGCCTCTTCCATTCGGTTATTAAGTCCTAGGGGTGTTTCATCACCCATTTACCTAAGATCATTTGATCTGGATAAAAGACCCAAAACTGCTACATGAATGAAGAGAAAAGTCTGTAGGGTTTAAAATAAATTTGCAAACAGTGCTATTAAAAAAAAAGAGCTTAAGGTTATTTAGATCATGAGTATGTGGTGTTGAAAGGTACTGCGGAATAAGGCAATACTTCACACCCCTTGTCATTTCTGGGTATTTAAGGAAAGAAATGGTGGAAAGATCCCGAGTTAATCTGTGTTCATTCTTGATGATTTAACTTCTCCAAATTTTTGGTTTGAAGAGCTTGTTTCTACTAAAAAGAAAGGAACATACAGTTATGAGTAAAGGTTAATCTTAGGATTGTTATTATGTTTAATTCCCTTCTACGTTTGTTTTTACCCAGAGATTTAATTCTATGGAATTCCTCAGGTGCTTAATTATGTATTTTGCTTGAGGACAAGCAAAAGCTAAGTGTGAGGAAGTTTGATAAGTGCAAAACATATAGACTTTTAGGGTTTAAATACCTTATGAATTGCAATATCTGAAGCACATGTTTCCCACTTATTATGCGTTTTTTCCTAAGATTTATGTTTTGATATGAACTAATGCATTTTATGTGTTCAATGTAGGAAAAATCCATGTAATTAAGTAGATTTACTCATGAGGATTCCAACGCAACAAACGGGGATCAAATCGGAGCTAAAACGAATATTCTAGAGGCAAATGAATTTTGGTCCGGACCAGCTGGTTCGGACCCATACATTCCAGCGCAGAACCGTACAAAATCGACATGGTCCGGACCAGTGTCCGGATCACCTGGTCCGGACCAACATTCCAGCGCGCCAGATAAGAGCGAAATCGACATGGTCCGGACCACACTGGTCCGGACCATGGTCCGGACACATGTATTTTGAACGCATACAGAGCATCGACATGGGTGTGAATTGGTTAAATATTTTATTTACCAATTCACACCGACACCCCCCTTCATTTCTACCCCATTTTCACTATAAATAAACCTATAACCCCCCATTAAATCATATCTCATTCCACCCCAAACTCATGCCATTTTCCTTCCATAAAAATACCATAAAACTCTCCAAAAATCATACATCTCATCCACATATTATCCACACAAATTCCATACTACATCTCATCCCATAAATCATTCCACTTCATACCGTTATCCTATCCAACCTCTGTCAAAAATATTAGCAAATAAGATAGCGGAGCGGAAATAAACATCTTTTCAGATGTATTCCTCTACTTCTTATTCTGTCTTAAATATGTCGGGCTAAGAGGATATACTCCGGGCGAGAGTTTAAATTATGGTTTGTTTAATTATGTAATCAATATCATTTTGCAGAGTGGATTTATCGTGAGTTATTAGCACAGGTGAAATTGATAAAAGAAAGAAATTAATACTCAAAATATCCGTCGGGCTGCAAATTATAACCCGGTCGCAGTAGTATAGAAGACAGAAGCGGCCGGGGTCAAACCGTGGGACTTATAGCGAGATAAAATAGTTCCTAAGCTTGTCACAAAAGGGGGGAAGTTAATTGACTTGTTTTAGAGAAAATAATAAGCAGAATAGAAAACTGAGTGCAGTTGTATAAAATGGAACTCCGGGTTCAGGTTTTATATAATCTGATTAATTATGCTATCTCTACCGGTTTAATTTATTAGTTTGGCAAAATTCCTGTTATTATCCTAAGGACTAAGTCATAGACCCTTAAGAACTCGTTTACCAGAAAATGCTCGGTCTAATCAAGGTTCGAGCAATACTATGTAAACGGACGTTAAATTCGAGGAATTATAATTGCATCTGTAAATACTAACTTATTAAATCATAATAAGTTTTCTCCAGATTTACGGCTTAATTAACCTGTCTATTTATCACCTGGTCTGATCAAAATAGACTTAGGAAAGCATTTTAATAAATTCATGTAATTTATTAAAATGGTGAGAGAAAACCTTTAAGCGTAACAAATTGTATTTATTTTAACCGGTAGAAATAGCATAATTAATCAGATTATATAAAACCTGAACCCGGAGTATATCCTCTTAGCCCGACATATTTAAGACAGAATAAGAAGTAGAGGAATACATCTGAAAAGATGTTTATTTCCGCTCCGCTATCTTATTTGCTAATATTTTTGACAGAGGTTGGACAGGATAACGGTATGAAGTGGAATGATTTATGGTATGAGATGTAGTATGGAATTTATGTGGATAATATGTGGATGAGATGTATGATTTTTGGAGAGTTTTATGGTATTTTTATGGAAGGAAAATGGCATGAGTTTGGGGTGGAATGAGATATGATTTAATGGGGGGTTATAGGTTTATTTATAGTGAAAATGGGGTAGAAATGAAGGGGGGTGTCAGTGTGAATTGGTAAATAAAATATTTAACCAATTCACACCCATGTCGATGCTCTGTATGCGTTCAAAATACATGTGTCCGGACCATGGTCCGGACCAGTGTGGTCCGGACCATGTCGATTTCGCTCTTATCTGGCGCGCTGGAATGTTGGTCCGGACCAGGTGATCCGGACACTGGTCCGGACCATGTCGATTTTGTACGGTTCTGCGCTGGAATGTATGGGTCCGAACCAGCTGGTCCGGACACTGGTCCGGACCAAAATTCATTTGCCTCTAGAATATTCGTTTTAGCTCCGATTTGATCCCCGTTTGTTGCGTTGGAATCCTCATGAGTAAATCTACTTAATTACATGGATTTTTCCTACATTGAACACATAAAATGCATTAGTTCATATCAAAACATAAATCTTAGGAAAAACGCATAATAAGTGGGAAACATGTGCTTCAGATATTGCAATTCATAAGGTATTTAAACCCTAAAAGTCTATATGTTTTGCACTTATCAGATACATGTACGAAATCATGGACAATATCGACACCATACTCAATGCAAATCAGGTACGTATTATAAGTTTTGTGTTTGAATTGGTAATTTAACTATTTGTGCATATTTGAATAAGTTTAAATGGTGTACTTGATTTTATATTTCTCGCACGCAGCTTGTTGATTTCTTCTTAAAACAAGGAAATACTTATTCACAAGCCGATCTCGAGATTGTCAAGGAGCACATGTGCTCTTACTGGTTGAAAGCAATACTTGATCAGATTCAGAAGAAGTCATGAGTTGTAGCTATCTGTAGCTATCTTTTCTTTTTCAAATGGTTGTAGTTGTGAACTTGAACCATTTAGTAGTTTGGTTAATTAGTTACAAATGTTTGTTGGCATGTATTGATTGTACGCTTAAGCACTGATGTACTGATATAATGCAAACAAATTGTTGCATATCTGTTATAAGCTGTGGTGAATTAAAGTTCCTCTGTTGACAATGCAATAAAACTATTGCATTTTGGTCTGGCGTGATGAAAATAATGCAGTTGTTGCATTTGATTATTTGTACAGGTTCTGCATAATGGCAATTGTTGTTGTTGCAATTACATCTGTTATGTTATGTGGCGATAAAATGCGCAGGGTAAAAATTCTGAATAAAAAAAATATTAAAAAACGACCACATAAGAAACGCTTATACATATAAGCGTTTCTTATACTCTCGCGCCAAATGTCATAAAGTACACTTATAGTATATAAGCGTTTTTTTGTTCATACATAAAGAACACTTTCTGCTAGAAAGCGTTCTTTATGCCCTATCGATCCCCGCCACCTTACGCACCTTAAAAAACACTTTAGTAAGAAGCGTTCTTTAAAAGCGTATAAAATACGCTTACAAAGCGTTCTTTTTGTTTGTGACCATTTGCGTCGCTGGCATAAACAACGTTTATAAAACATTCCATAAGGTAAATAAAAGCGTTATTTATTCTTTTTTTCCAGCAGTGGGTACTCTACCGCGACAGTTGTTAAAAGAACCACTGCATTAGACAGACCTATGGCGGCGGTTGTTAAAGGAACCGCTGCATTAGGTTGTCTTCAGATAGTCATTAGACAGGGCCTATTGCAGCGGTTGTTACAATTGTAGGGTAGAAAGGAAAAAAGCAAAAAAAAAAAAAAACCTATCGCAGCGGTTGACACCCGTTAACTCGGCCCTAGTAAGGACCGGGTATGCCTTCAGGTATGCACACTGCCAGGGTGGCTTGGTAGTGACTCCAATAGCATGAGCACACTGTGCTTAGTGCTGCCCTTAGGTTGCAAGTGCCAGTGTCACCACGGGCACGAAGCAACTAGAGGATGTTTGGCCGAGCTGAGTTACGTCAGCTTGTGACTCAAGTGAGGGCCATGTTTGCGGATGCTGTGGAGGGCATCTGTCCGGGCCTAATAAGGACCGGATGTGCCTTGAGCATGCTTGCTGCCAGGGTGGCTTGGTAGCGACTCCAATAGTCTGTGCACGTTGTGCTCAGCGCTGACCCTTGGGTCAGTTAGCGGGTGCTGTGGAAGGCACCTGCCCGGGCCTGAAGGGGACCGGGCAAGCTTGTGAGCATGCATGTTCCCAGGATGGCTTGGTATCGACTCAAGAGGTATTGGCCACTTTGTGATCAATGCCGCCCTTAGGTTGCGAGTGCTAGTGTGACCACTAGCACGAGACAACTAAGGGTCATCCTGAGTGTATGACTCCTGCCACGAAAGGTGCAAGGGGCATTGCACATCAGAGCCGTCTTACGGTTCGGCAAGTGTTGAGTCCTGGAACAGGGTGGAGACAGGGTGCGACGTGGTCCGCGTTAGCACACCTCACTGACTCGTACTAGTCGGGGTCTTTGGCTGTTGGACTGTTGGAGGCCCGACGGTGCCGAGAATGAGTGCGGCCGCTAAGGGACGCATATGTACTCGGGCTGCAGGGAGAGGGACGGAGTTGACTCAGTCTGAGCTGCGGCCTGGCATTCGACCGAGGCAAGTGGGCCACGGGAATGTGAGTTAGTGAAGGAACTTGTCGTTGGGAGGTTTAAGTCCACTCTTGACTCTTGCTTGTGGCTAAGTGGATGGTTATTCCATCTGCACTGAGAAATAGGCTGGTTGGGTCTTTGGACCCAACGCCGGTGATGCCTAATTGGTCTTATGGCCTAATCCGTAAGAGCCTCTTGGGGTCTCGCTTCCGCGCAAAATTTTCCGGATTAAGGTTGGGCATTAGCCAACTTGACATCTAACACTGCACACCTGACCTTGTCATTGGGCAAACACTCTCGTAGAGTTTGCATGACACTTCACGTACGAGCAAGTTATCCCGATCCCATCAAGGACTGAACAGGATGAGCCAACCATCAGAAGAAGGATCTTTTCCGACTTAGACAAATGAGTCAACCTACAAAAGTAGGGTCTCTTTGCTAAAGGCATTCAAGAACCCATTTGCAGTCTTTGACTAAGGATTAGTAAAACATTAGAATAAGGATTACAAAATACCTTGACTACATTCCACTTAATGTTCTTAACTCTCGCTTGCTGGACTTGCAACAATACAGCTTGAAAGGTACTGGAATTCGTTACACAGACAAAGTAAAAGTTATCAAGCACATGATTAAGAAATAACTGAAAATTGATAATTAATCAAGTTAAGTAATTCACCTCATCAACATGCTAGATATCATTGGCTTCTTGGGACGCCGAGATGCTGAGTCAAGCTGCAGGACTCTTGGGCTCTTTAAACATAGAACAAGCAATGACCAGTGTCGGTTGTTCATAGATTGCAACACAACACACAGAGCTTAATTCAATCGAATAACATAATACAAGTATCACAATTTTTAGATTAACTTAACACTTGATAAAATTCTTACCCCTGATGAATTGGTACCAGAATATACGATTTATCAGTACATGCATGTGCATGTATCGCAGTCGACAAGTACTTGACCAAAGCTTGGGGGTCAGATGCCATAGTAGTTTTGGAGCACATTACAGGGCATAAGAAACCGAAACTACTATTGCCATAAATTTGTACCGCCTTATCATCCACAAACCTGCGCAATATAAAGAAACCGATATTAGTGATTTAATTTTCAAGTATGCAGAATAAAATGTGTACAAAGTGTGTTAGTTACTCACATGCAAGCTGACTTGATAATCGAAATATTCAACCAATCTTTGTTGAATAGCTCCACAAAGTCAGTACTGATGTAAATTTGAAATCCGTGAGCGTCTTCATAATGAAAAAGATCCGGTTTTGGCTCCACTGTAACCGAATCTCTTTCCACCGGTCATCAACAGTGTGGAGTGCAAGAGTCTCAGTTTTGGGGGCAAGGCATTCAGAACCGCCGGCTCCACCAAATTCGCTTTCATTTTGGGCACAAAGTTAGTGGCGGATGACACTGAAGGATTAGCTGGTGCAACCTTAACAACTTTCTTTCCTTTTCCCTTATCAGATTTTGATTGGTTGTGTTCCTAAGATATTAATTTAATAAGTATATAACATTCTACCCTAAAATATGTTTAAGAGTAAGTTTTTCGAGTGCTTACATGCTGCTCCCCAAGCTTTATCAGTGTAACTGACCACTGTATTGTCATGGATTGTACTTCACGAAAGGTGGATCAGCCTATAACTGGCACCGGTAGTTGAACATCGTCATACCCCGGTGCAGAATCATCAACGAGCACCCGGGCATGGTACTCCCGGAGCGCTTCATTCCGCATGATGTCACCATGAGCAGACTTGAAAAGCTTACCCCACCCTACCACGACTTCACCAGCGCTGATTATTTGAAACAATGTGTAGTCAATCGGTTTCTAATTTTTAAAATTAAAGATTTTAGATGCACATGATTAAGTGTATAATTTGGTTTTTTTTTATTTGTAATTAACATATTGTTCTAACCTCAAGAGATGAATATGGAAAAGGATTGACGGAGTGAACACTACTGGGAGGCACTATTCTGGGCTTTGATGCTTGTGAGTGATTTGGCGGTCTAGAAACCTCCTGACTCATTCTCTCAGATCGCATCGTGGCCATAGCTCGAGCGATTTGAAGCTGGAATTCATTTCTTAGTCGCTGCTCGAGCTCAGCATTCAGGCGTAAGTTCTCCTCATAGGTCATGCTCCCTCCCGCACTCTGTCTAGACCCAGGGTTGCCGAAGGCTTGGCATATACCGACATGACCACCAAAGCCAACTGCACGACCCGGATGATCCTTCTTCCCGAGAGCGCGAGAAAGTGGATCATCCTGTCTAACGGGCTGCTAAGTTCCTTGGGTGGTATGGGAGCTTAACTATTCCTGTTATGAAGTTTAATAATTCAAATAAGATGCATATAATGTAATTGCTATTGTTACTCTGATATTATATAATAAACATTCTACTTTTTTCAAACTAAAAAGCACTTACCATTTGGTTGATGATTTCTCTCGTGCCGTCATCATCCTCAGCAGGTGCTGTCGGATCTGAAGGTTTCTTCCGCTGACTTAAGTCCCAAACCTTCATCCTTCTGTCACTGATATTTGATTCAGCTGGCAGCATCCCCTCTTTCTCCCACTCTGGCACACACTGAGCAATATTTTTACCGCCCGTGATGGGGGTAAAGATTTTTCTTGGCATTTTGTTGTTATTTCTCACGTAAATCCTACGTATATGTATGAAAAAGACAAATTATACAAAGAATAAATGGAAAAGACAAATTATAAAGAAATTAACTCTAATGACACTTTAAACATTTATCATATGAAATAACGACTACTAGTGTGAAACTCACCTTGAACTCAGGGGTCAAACGCTTCTCAACAAACTTCTTCCACTACTCTTCAGTAATACCATCGTATTTCTGCCACGGTGGTCTCCGATCATCCATATCTTCATTTGTTGCTTCCTCTATGTCTGTTGGCTCCTCATAGTAAATGTACTGCCTTGTGAGCAGAGATCTGAAGTCTCTAAACTGTCTGCCAATTCCCTTCATCACATCGTCCTTCATAGAAGGATCTATACTGAATTGGGTCTATACGTAAAAAAATGGATTAGTGTTAAATAGTAACTACATTAATCTTAAAACAAACTATAAACATCAATTAATACCTGAAGACGCTCAAATATCTGCTCCTTCAACGCTAGAGGCACTTGCTTCCAATGGTGGTTTATATTGCAGTATGAACTCAGCAAATGCCTAGCCAGAGCAGTGAAATCATTCTTCCATGTACCTATGGGCTGATTCCATTGATTGAATTCCAAAGGCTTGGTCGGGGGCCTCTATTTTCCTTCAGTCCATGGGTAACGCCTCGTTTTTTCTGTTTCTTGATAGGTGGAGAAGCAACTTGTATCTCTTGTGTTTCATGTGAAGGCCCAGCTGCCTCAGTCTGCTGTCTTTGACTTCTTTTTACCACCTTGTGTGGTGCGTTTCGCCGGTTTAGTCTGCTGGGGCTGAACTTCCCCAGTCATGAGCAGCTCTCCTATAGGATCGTCCATCGGATGATCATCCACTGAGAACAAAAAAAAGCACAAAGATTAGATCAATATTCATGTAACGATGTATAATTGCAAAAATAAACATAATAAATAATTTTGATAACATTGTACTAACAATATGCAATTTCAACCAGTGGTGTTACCTAGACATGGTAACTTATATCATTTTGTGTTTTCTACCCAAACCCCCTCGTCATGGTCTGAACATCATCATTTTGTAAATCATAAGTTGAAACATGCAACTCTGTATGAAACAATACTGTTTCATCTATTGGCTCAGTGTCATCATCATCATTGCTTTCATCCTCAAACAAAACCGGTCTTCTCCCTGGAAGAACAACATACCATCTACCATCTTTTGGGTCTTTAACATAAAACACCTGGTCACAGTCTTTACCCAACACAAATTGATCTTCCTTATAATTTGTAACACGTGAGAGATCAACCAAAATAAGTCCTTTATCATTTTGGGGTCCATGTCGGTTGTCTACCCATTTGTAGCGGAACACTAGAAACGAATCAATGTGGTAGTCTAGTTCCTATATGTCCTCTATGATACCATAATACCAACTACTGCTGCTCATTGGTTGAACCTGGTTACCGAGAACATATTCAGTCACTGATGCTTCAATTTTTACCCTACTGTTCTGGTATATTAATTTAGCATCTTTGCATGCAGTGTAGTATGTACATCCATTAATGTCATACCCTTCAAATGATACAACATCAGTTCCAGGACCAATTGCTAAACATCTGATTTCTTCACTGACATCCTTTGGGTTCAATGAAGCTTGCTCAAACACATATACCTTAAACCATTGGACGAACACTCGATTTTGTTCTTTTTTAAGCCAGATATGGTTTTTGGTAGGGTTTTGTCGCCTTAACTCAGCAATGTGAATATCAAAGTAGGGTTCAACAACCTCAAGATGTTGTAATACAAATAAATGTGCTTACTAAATAAGATCATGAGAGACACGCACGACTTTTTTGCCAGTATCACCTTTACCCTTAAATCTACCATGGTGACGTGGTTTGGGAATACCAATTGACTCTGCATCGTTCAAATAACTTGTCACAAATTCTGTGACTTCCTCAGTCACTGTTGCTTCGATGATGCTACCTTCCGGTCTATATCTATTTTTCATTCTACCCTTCAAGATCCTCATGTATCGTTCGACAGGATACATGTAACGTAAGTAGACCGGACCACACAGTTTGATCTCCCGGACAATATGGACTATTAAATGCACCATTATGTCGAAGAAAGACGGTGGGAAATACATCTCAAGCTGGCATATTGTCACAAAAATTTCATGTTGTAGATCATCGAGGGTGTCTGAGTCAATTGCCTCGCAGCAGATAGCGTTGAAGAAGAAACATAATCGAGTTAGAGCATTTCTGACATTTTCTGGTAATATCCCTCGGATTGCAACTGGAAGAAGATGCAACATTAACACGTGATAATCATGAGATGTCATGCCCAACAGCTTCAAATCCTTCATTGAAACTAGGTTCTTCCAGTTTGAAGAGTATCCAGATGGTACCTTCAACGAGTGTAAACAATTGCAAAAACTAAATTTTTCACTCTTAGAGAGGGTATAACAAGCAGGAGGTAGATATATCCATTTCTCATTCTCTTGTGGGTGCAGTTCTTTCCGTATGTGTAACTCTTACATATCTCTCCTCACCTTCAATCCATCTTTCATCTTGTCGGGTATGTTGAGCAAAGTACCACTCACTACCTCATCGACGTTCTTCAAAATGTGCATGATATCCAAACAGTGTCGAACAGGCAGATGCCGCCAATACGGTAGATCCCAAAAAATGGAACATTTTTGTCCAAATGTTCTTTGGCGGCTTTGATGTGTTTCCAAAGACATTTTCAATGTCTTTGACCTTTGCATACACTTCTTCTGAAGTCAAAGGCAGACGAGCCACACGAGTCTCGGGCTCATTGTTGAATAGTTTTCGCTTTCTCGAACGGTAAGGATGGGGTACTGGAAGAAACCGTCGATGACACATGTAAACATTTTTTCCGCAGTGCTTCAGACGGTCTGAACATGTGTCATCCTCACATATCGGACACGCTTTGAATCCTTTCACCGAGTATCCTGACAAGTTCCCATAGGCAGGAAAGTCGTTAACAGTACAGAACAACATCGCCTTCAGTGTGAAATTTTCTTTCACATGAGCATCATATACCACTGTCCCTTCATTCCACAACAACTTGAGATCGTCGATCAGTGGTGCAAGATATACATCAATGTTATGACCAGGTTGCTTTGGACTAGATATTAGGAGTAAGAACATAATGTATTTTTGTTTCATACACAACCATGACTGTAAATTGTATATCACTAGTAGCACCGGCCAAGTGTTGTGCTGACTGCTCAACGTGCCATACGGGTTCATCCCATCGGTACACAATCCAAGCCTCAGATTCCTATCCTCGTCCCCAAAATGATGTTTGAACTTTCTGTTGATATTTATCCACTGAGGTCCGTCTGCAGGATGTCTTTATTTCTCACCAATTTTTCTACCATCCGCGTGCCATCCTAAGTTCTTCGCATCTTTCGGGTTGGCAAACAACCGTTTGAATCTAGGAATTATCGGCAAGTACCACAATAATTTTGCTGGACGGTTTTTTTCTAAAAGGAGGAATCCCCATCCTTGTCCTTGTACTGGGACAACAAACATTTAGGACACTTGTCTAGATGTTCGTATTCACCCATGTACAACACATAGTTATTTGGACAAGCATGAATCTTTATATATTCAACTCCTATTGGACACATCCATTTCTTTGCCTCGTAGGTGGATGTAGGAAGACCATTCCCATCAGGAAGCATATCATGTATCAGCTCTAGGTGTCGTGAAACACTTGTCACCAACTCCTTATTCCCCCTTCAAGTTGAACAAATTAAGTACAACCGTCAATTTTATATATTTAACGCATGAAGGGTACAACGGTGTCTTCGATGCGTCCAACAATCTTTGATACTCTTCTAGCTTATCGACAAAAGTATCCGTAACATTTTCAAACATTTCATCCATTTTCTCATCATGGTGAGTGGTCTCACTGTCATTGAATCCTGAATCACTTAGCGGTATCGAATCATTGATGGTATTGAAGGTGTGGTCGGTACATGTGTAACGTGGATCATGACCACTGTATGATGTTGAAGCACTAGCTTCAACAGTTTCTCCATGAAAAGTCCATCTTCTGTAATGTGGCATGAATCCACGGGTCTTAAGATGGAATCTGATTTCCTCAATGTCTACATATTTCCTTACGACCCCATAGTCAACACAAGGACATGAATTTTTTTCCGCCTTTGTTTTGTCCTTGTGTTGCACTGCCGCTTTGAGAAATTCTTTCAGCTTCTCGTCAAAGTGATCCCCTCGATCACCGTACATCCAGTCGCACTCCATTCTATATGTGAAAACAAAACGTGTACAAGATTGATTTGTCTTTCAGTTTTGTCTACATTTGTATATGGAGCATGTTTCTACTGGATTGATATCTCATGATATCTCACCAAACTCTAAGGTTCCAACCAAACTAAGCATTGCTCTATGGTTCCAACCAAACTAATGTAGCCTAAGTACTCTAACGTTCCAACGTAACTAACTAGGCTTATTCTAATAATTCAAACACAAGTAATTAAGATAGTAGTAATTTAACATCATCAAATCATTGCATTATTAAAACAAAAAATAAAGTTTAATTACTTACTTGTTTTAAGGTTGTACAGAGGGGGAAGGTAGGAGACTGCTTTGGTGATAGGTTGGGAAAGTACTGGTACAAATCCAATAGAATATGCAGAAAACCTGACAAAGAAAAGTAAAGATTGTTATACACAAACAACAAATAAAATTAATTAATAAGACTAATACAGTTCTAGAAAAAATTTGACATGACCTTTGCGTAATCGTGTTAATCCCATGCTTATCATTAAGCATTCGCCAATATCTTATTTACCATGACAAACAAATTCAACAATTGGCAGCAACCATCCTTATTCATAATCTCTCAATATTAACCACAACCACTTTTTCGCAATAATTAATTAAACAAACAAAGAGAAAAGATAGATGAAGATGTTACCTTTCCACTCTTGCTCCACAACAGAAGAAATGAGGAAGAAGAAGACGTAGAGACCACCTCAATTATTGCAAACAGCGGCGAAGCAAGAAATTAATATTAGGGGGGCAAGAAATCCATTACTATAAGCATTATCATATTAAGAAAATAACAAAAAGAGAAAAAAGATAGATTAATATGTTACCTTTCCACTCCACAGTAGAAGAAATGAGGAAGAATAAGACGTAGAGACCACCCCAATTACTACAGACAGCGGCGAAGCAAGGAATTAATTGAGTTTGTTTGTTTGTTTGTTTTAATTGGCGTTTTGAGTTTACTAGTTGCTATTAGTAGGGGGATACAAGGTCTACTAGTTAGGTACTCTACCTAATATACAAATACAAAATGAAATTTCCTCAAACTGTCTCCGCCATTGTATGCAGAGGGCGAAACAACAAAAATATCAACTCATGCATTTTATCGAACACCTTATATGCACAACTATTTATACTTATTCAATAATGTATCTATACTCTAATTATGCACACACAACTAAACTAGCAATCAACAACTACATTACAACAAGTTTTTCAATCAACAAGACAATAATTAACATTATTCGAAGTTAGAATTTGAAATTCTAACCTAGGGTTACTGCAGGTCACACGCGATGCCTGTGACCTCCGTGGCGGTACGTGCTGGCAACGGCGACAGCGATGACGAAGGCTGATGGCGTGCGCAGAAGGAGAAGGTGGTGGTGGCGGTGGCGCGGTAGCAGTCGCAGTCATAGGCGTCTAAATCGTTGTCGCCTTCTTCAATTTCACACAGAGGTAGCAGAGAATGAGGAGGGAGAATGACGGAGTCGCGCAAGGTGGGAAAAATAAAAGAACCTATTGTGGCGGTTCCTCTTATAAACCGCTGAGATAAGTCTGTAACAGACCTATCTCAGCGGTTTTTAAGAGGAACCGCCGCAATAGGTTATTTTATTTTTAAAAATGACCCTTTCTTGGCAGATACAAATAAGAACCGCTGAGATAGGTTAGTGAGATTTTTAAAATGATCTATCTCAGCGGTTCTTTGTACAACCGCTGCACTATGGGCGTTGCTATAGGCCTGTTTTCTACTAGTGGATACTTTGAGCAATTTGAATCTATTAACCGAATTGACATTATTAATGACATAACTTGAAGTAATATCAGCCTTACCCATAGTGATGATTTCTCCCTCTTTGTTGTCGCCAAAGAAAACAGTTCGGTGGCCTCCTGATTCGAGTGAGAGGAATTTTTGTTTGTTTCCCGTCACATGTTTAGAGCACCCACTGTTCATGTACCATCAGGGATCCCTTCCCACTTGATTCTGCACTTAACAGGTTAATTGTGTGGGATTAGGGTCCCAATGAAGTTTGGACCCATTTCCACCGAGTGATTCTGTTTTATTCTTGACAACCCACCTTAATCCATTTTCTCTAACTGACACTTCTTCATAAAGCGTGTTTTATGACATTTGTTTTCCGGGTGACCCTGTTGTCTACATAAGTGACAGACACCTCCACGATGTGTCTGTGATAGGTATCCGACTGGTCATTCACCGTTCCTTCTGGGTTGTTTAGCATCTTTCTCTAATTTTACATATTTTTCTTGAAGAGATGCTACTTCCTTTTCTTTTTCATTAAGAGCAATGATCAGTTCATCAATCTCAGGCTGCTTACCTAACTTTAATTTTTCATGGACAGCAAGAATTTCATAATAGTCATTCTGTAATTTTTTTAATGCATTTGTGAGTTTAACTACCTTATCTGAGTTTTCTTCTAATCTTTCATTTTCCTCAAAAACTTCTTATTTTCCTTTTCACGAATTTCTAGTTGATCGATCAAAATGAGAGAAAATTTTCTGAGTCCTAGAAGTTCAGCTTTCTGGACTTTTCTTCTAAGATGAGAATAGTTTACCTTTGTTTGTTCTTCTTCTTTCTCTGATGTCTCCATGTCTTGAGCCGTCAAGCACACATCCTCAAGGCCTAGATGAGCCTTCTCATCTCCTGAGTGGTTGATATATGAGGTTTGATCATCCTCACTTAGTTCTGAGTCTTCCCATGCAGCGACAAACGCTTCTTTCTTTGATTTCTTATTGAATGACTTCCAGGCAAGCTTCCCACCCCTGTCGTTATCCTCTCGAGGTCGTTGAGGACAGTCCTTGATGTGGTGTCCACACTTAGAACACCCAAAGCATTTGTCATCGCCTTTTCTTTGGTAATCCTCATATTCTTTGGATTCATTTCCTCTTCTCAGGTTGTTTTAAAGAAATTTTTGAAAGTACCTATTGGCATAGAGGACCATCTCATTATCATCTTCTTCCGACTCAGTTTCTTCATCATCAGCTACTTAAGGGCTATCGTTTTTCCGCTTTCTTTCGTTGAGCTTTCCAAGTTTCTTTGCTGTAATTTTAGCTCAAAGCCATTAAGGATCCTAACATGTCTGCCAAAGACATCTTAGAGAGATCATGAACGTCTTGCATGGCATTGACTTTGCTGTCGAAGGAGCCAGGGAGGGATCTGAGGGATTTCTGAACTTGGTTCTTATTTGATATAGTTCTTCCAAGCACAAGCATTGCGTTGATCAGCTTGGTGAACCTTGTGTGCATTTCAGAGATGCTCCCCTTCTCTTTCTTCTTGAATAGCTCCCAATGAGTGAGTAGCAACTCAATGCGAGTCATTTTGATCTCATCATTTCCTTCATATGTGACTTCAAGAGTTTTCCAAATCTCTTGGGCAGTTTTAGCTGAGGTCACTTTAGAGTATTGCTCAGGTAGTAGTGCACAATGTAGAATTCTTACTGCTTGAGCATTGAACATTAACTTCTTAATTTGATCATCAGTCATGTTGTCGATTGATATGTCTTGTCCCTGAGTATCTTGGAAGGTGTACTCACCACGTGATATAATCCTCCACATCCTTGGGTCATAAGACTTGATGTGAAACTCCATTTTATTTTTCCAGTGAGTGTAGTTGTCTCCATTGAAGAGTGGTGGTCGATTTGGTGCAGAACCTTCTTCTGAAGCCAATAGATTTGATTGAGACATTTCGATCGTCTTCCAAAATAGTTAGCTTTCTAGAAGAGACCCGCTCTGATACCAATTGAAACTGGCGGATGCCCCCGGATACGTCATCGACCTGTCGTGGATGTGTCTTTTATGCTATTTGGAACTATTTGATAATTTGGAAGAGACGGGATAAACTCAAACTGGAAACCTTATTGATTGAGAATTTACACACAGAAATTCACTTAATCTCCCTTGCCCTACCCACAGACTCCATGACAGTTTAGGACTTTATCCCTAAGTCCTCTAACCTCTCCTGATAGTCGGTTGAAATACCCCAAAATTAATTTAAATTAATTTAGGGGATTTCTTTTATTAAAAAATTAAATTATGATATGGAATAATGAATATTAAATTATTATATGGAATTGTGAAATTTATTTAGGGGTTTTCTTCTATTTAACCCTAATTATTATACATTATTATATAGTATTATGAATTTAATAATAAGATTTATAAGTCAATAAATCTTGGGAAAATTATTAAACACTCCATATATATTATAAAGATTTTGGGAAGTGTTGGAACATTGTTTTGAAACATAAAAGTCAATATAAAATTCTAGAAACATTAAAGCTTATTAAGCCTTGCTAGAGTTGACTTTTTGAGAATGGTCAAACCAGGCCATGAAACCTATACCAAAAAATAGGTTATGAAAAACCATGAAGATCGATAAAAAGAACGTCAAAAACGGATCATCCTAGCCAAAGTTATGTTTGATTGAAGTTTTGAATCAAAATTTTGAGAGGTGCCACGTGTCACTCTGTAATGGGTCGCCCACACTTAGCCGATTTCTTCCCTGATTTTCGGAACCGATTTCCCTTACTTTGCCCTAACTTTAGACGGCTATAACTTTTACATCTCTCAATATTTTTCCATGCCGTCTTCACCATTCTCTTCTCCTACAATTACTCTTTCCAACCATTACTCATACAAACCCTAAATCCTTCTGAGTTAACCGGAAAATCGAGCCAAAGTAGCCACCTTGCGAAACTGTTTCCAGAATTCCATATTCCTCTTCGATTTCAGGTAACTTGCGTCAATCATAACTTCTTCGTTAATCAACCAAAATTCGATTTCTTTAGCTCGTTGTAAAGATCTCTAATCCCTCTACAACTTTTGTGTTTATGCCCAAGTCCAATTCGTAATCAGTTGGGAGATATAGAGGTCTAAAGTTTCGGTTTCAACAGCACATAAAATAATACCGAAACGGAGAGGTAAACTCGTGTTTTGCGACTTCGATTTCTTTCTGTGTGATGCGAGTTAGGATTAGTGCTTACTATCATTGTGTAGATCTATGTTTCTTCTTTCTAACGAGCCCAAGAACATGGCCTAACTCGATCTAGAACGTATTTTATAGATCTCCAAAGTTGCCACCACGAACTGCTCAAAGTTCATGTTTTTCCAGATTTCCGATTTCGAAATCACCCAAATTCGCACACTCCGGTGAGTCTCCGGTCAAATTTCTCTGTTTTTGCTGTTCTTAGTTGTATTTCCGATCTAACCCATGTGTTAATTTAGTCAATTTCGTATTAGATTAGGAGAATTTGTAAGAATTGCAACCGATTTGTACTCTGTTTCGAAAATAAACCCTAACATTCGATTCGAATTCGAATCTTGATGTATACTGCATTATAATTAGGGAAACCGGTACCAATAGAACCGAAATTTGATTACGAATCCATAGAAACAAGAATCACTCGATTTCGTTCTGTAGATTGTGAGAAAAACGCAAATTAGTACTCGGGTATCAAGGAGAAATCGGGGAAGAACTAGGCGTTCAGTATCCGTCGGATCTTAGTTAAGAGATTTGGACGGCTGAGATTAAAACGTTTCAGATTAAGTTTTTATAAATTCCAGTAAATAACCCTAACTTGTTGAATTAATTTAAATACCTTCCCGAAGGTATTTTGACTTGAAATTTTAACCATAGATTCCTTATTTTACCTAGTTTATTTTGATGTAAATTATTATGGTTTTGGAGTTTTTAAACATAAGTTATGATTTTTACAAGTTACGGGTTTTCTGGAATTATTTGGCTAAATTAAAAAGATATTTTTATGAAATAAAAATTTTATAATATGTCTAAAATGTTATAGTTACTGTATATTAAGTTTGGGAATTTTTGGGCTACGGGAAAAGGTTTTAAAAATTGTGTTTGTGAGTTTTTCATAAGAATAACTTATAATATATAGTTTTTAATGTAATCAAAAATTAAAGTATAGTTGATTAATGAACTTTATAGGTTGGGGAAAATATAATAAGACTAATTAACATTTAATACAGTATGTTAATAAATATTTTGGGTATTAACTTTAAGTGAAGTAAAAATTGTTACATATATTTATATATATAATTATATGAGAGAAATAAATAGAAACTTATATTAAATCAAGGAATTTAACTAAACTACATTTTATTTATTATATATAATATGGAAGCTAATATGTTTAACTAAAACTAAGGGAAATACTTTATTTTATAAACCATAAATCAGTTTTGGATATGTCTAAAAGATACTAGATATAATTAAATACAATAGAATTTCTTAAAGAATGTTCTGGATAAATCTTAATATGTAGGTATATATATATATATATATATATATATATATATATATAAATACAATAAAAATAGATAAAGGAAATAACATTCCTTGTGAGAAATATAATAGGAAGGTATATATATATATATATATATATATATAATAATATAAAATAAATAAAGAAATAAAATACCTTATAGAAAATAGGATATGAAGGAATTAATGAGTTAAGCTAAACCTCTACATGATACTAATAAAAGAATATTATATGAGGTGGTATTAATTTATGGTTATAGGTTGAGTTTTTAGTTATCTTTGAATTTCTAAGATTTATATAAACAGTATTTAAATACACGTATATATTTAGTCAATGACCATAATGTAAATCTATAATTTGGTTAAGAAATTAATAAGTTGAAATTTAGGAATATTTGGAATTAGTTTACATAAAGTGTTACACAAATAGATCTTATTATATAATTAATAATAAAATGAATGAAATACTTTTACATTTAAATGTTCTTATTATATAAACAATAATAAAATAAATTAGTTACTTTTACATCTAAATGTGAAGAGGATAAATAAGTCTAGATTTAATTATTTCTTAATATCTATAGTATTGAGTAATAACTTAATATTTTAAGATAAAATCATTAAAATGGATTATGATATAAAACTACATTAAACTATGATTAGGAATTTAATCTAAATAATAATCCTTAAGTTTCTTACAACTAGATAAGCCATATAAATACATTTAACACCAATATTCAGGATGTGAGTTTATAGTTAAGTAATGTATTTAGTAGTTAGAATTTATAAGAAGGTTTGTAAATAGAAATTAGATACTTAAAATCTTTAAACCTTTAATTAGATGAAACTAGGTTACATAAGAGATTATATTGATTTACCTTTTGACACTGGAAATATTAATGTGTCATTTGAATATAAGGTATGGAGATTGTTCAGAATATATTATCTTATTAAGTAATTGACAATTTCACTTACGAACCAGAATTTAATTCTTTGATAAATTCTACCTCATGCTAAGATATAATGTCCATCCTAAATACAATAAAGGGAATTAATTTATTAAGTTATTCTTTTGAAACTTTAGGTTTTGTAAACAATATAAAATGTATTTAAGACTTGAGTTTAACGAAGTTTAATATAAAAGGATTATACATGGTCTATAGAGAGAATGTGTGTAGAAGTAAAACAGTTAGGGAATTAAATGTAAGTAAGGATACATAAAAGGTTATCTTAAAACACCTTATTATAAAGTTATGGTTAAGTAAATAATATACCTTGTGGATACTAAATGTGAGAGTTCGATAAGTTTGAGTTAACTATAATATGGTTATTTCAAGATGAAAAGTAATTTAACAACTTATGACAAGATTAATAGATGGTTGTAATTAAAGGTCATTCTGAACTAAAGATAAGATAATTGAGTTTAGTAGCTCAAATAAGTTATACTAAAATGCATCTACAACACTACGATTTCAGTATACGGGATGTAGATCTTAATTAAGTTAAGGGGGAAGACTTAGTTATAATGGATTATCTAGTAGATATTGATAAAGATACATAGTCAATAAATTGTGAAATAATAGTATAGTATTCTAAGATAAACCCATCATTGGTCATAACACGATGTATGTCCTAAAGTAAGAATAAAAGTATTGAGCTTAAGAATTGTTATTGAAATTCTAAGATTGATTGAATAACGTATAATGCACTTATGTTATAAAGGTCTTTAATGTGAGAATTATGGTTAGGTATGGGTAAAGTGGATAAGGGTGAAACAATTAACAAGTGTTAATAAAATACATTCCTTGGTCTTACAACCTTGAGTTATACAACATTCTAAGACAAGTCAAAGGTTATTCATAGCATTTAAGTGAGGGCTTAAAAGACAATTGAGATTTAGAAATAACAGTGAGGAGTTTATTTAAGTTTAACGTGGGCTACAAGTGATTGATGATAGACTACCTTTAATATTCTTCAGAGTATTGTTGATTGTTTGCGCAAGTAGATTAGAACTGCTACAACGTTACCCAGGTACGATTTCTCGTACTTAGCTTGGTGTGTTTTGGACTTTATGGAATGTTTTGTACGATTTCTTGTACTCGATACTTTTGCTGATGGACTTTATGGAATGTTTTGGAACACCAACTGATCTTGAATGGATTTCAAAATGAAACTGTTGTGTGACTGACTGAGCTTGATGTGACTAACTGAGCCTGTATGTGAAACTTCCTTGGTTATTGGTTCCTCCTATCTAGTTGTTTCACTAGATATTAACTACCTAGGGTTTACGCTTCTACACTCTGTAGGACTGAGTGTTTTGGTATTGCTCTGGTGCAGTTAATGATCTAGTGGGGTAACTGGGAATATAGGAAAGTATCTGGTATTGGTAAATTCTTCCTTTGGACTATGGGTATTGTTTCATCCATGAGTCGAGTTTGATCAGCCTAATTGGGAATGGATTCTTTCTATTGGGTATTAATTGTTGAGGGTTTACGCCTCTGCACTCTGTAGGACTGAGTGTTTTGGTATTGCTCTTGTGCAGTTAATAATCTAATGGGAGTATGGGAAATGTTAATCTTGGTACTGAGTATGGATTATTTATATTAAGTGGTGCACACACTTTTCACCGATGACCGAGAACGGGTCGGTGGCAGCGGAGGTCTGCTATACCTCGTCCATCTGGACAACTGACAGCGGAGGTCTGTTTACCTCGTCCTTGTGACAACTGACAGCGGAGGTCTGTTTACCTCGTCCTTATGACAACTAACTGGCGGTGGGGGCCATCTCTCCCAATTGGTTTATTCCACTTGAGTATATTTGTCTATGGGAATCATCTTCTGAAAAGGTGGAGACATAAACTGTCTACCACGGATTATGGATATTAATGTCACTCCTAGTCCTTTGTGACTACTTAAGTCTTTCTCTTCTTAACCAGAATTGGTTCTAACATCAACAATGGATGCTTACTGACTATGTGGTGTGACTACTTAAGTGGATGACTTGGTTTGGAAGTTCTCTATCTCTATCTCTATCTTTGTCTTGTTTTCTTTTCTCTTTAACTTGATTGTTTTGAAGTGCTTATCTCTGTTTTACTTTTAAGAGTTTGTTTTCATGTTACTGTTTATTTTGAAGAGTTATGTTTTATAAGTTTATTTTTGGAGAATTGTACCAGTTCCATTCCAGGGAACTGACTCACCCCTCTCGGGGTGGGCTGCTTGGTTTCATCTTGCAGGTACGAATTGATTTACAGGTGGCCACGATGAGCATGAGTGATTGGGATGGGATTAGGTCTATGGAGAGCGAATGTGTTTTATTGTTGTTATGTTTATGTTAGGTTTTCTCGAAGTTCAGACTGTAACTTAGCTAATTGTAATGGTTGTAATTGGTGAGGTTGGTACCGGGTGTTTGGAGCCCGATGGTCTGTAGCACCTTTAGTTTATTTTCCGCTATTGTTTTATTATTATAGGGGTGTTACAGAAAGTGGTATCAGAGCGTAGTTACGCTCTGAACCCGAGAAAACAAGCCGAGTGAAATACTTAGATTATAGGTGCACTTAAAACTGGGGAACTGGGGTAGAATTGGGAAGTGAGGACTCCAGTAAGGCACGACTCCTCACCCTTCTTAGATTAGTGAATGATTTCTTTATACACTTTTCTTTTTATGAATGTCTATAGAGAATGGTGTGCTGTTGTTCTGTTCGAACATTAAACTACAGTAGAAATATAGGTTGGAATATCATCTATTGAGTACGATAAGATTTTGGTTGAGATAAACCAAATATTAAGCTATTTTTCAAAAGCATACTCATGGAGAATACATTGCTAAAAATGCAATCCTTTAAAAGCTAGTACACAAATTCCTAGAATTTTAAAGAATACTTTTGGTTGAAAACAGTATACAAATAGAACTGTACATAACTAAATTAGTATTGATCTTATGTGAAAGTACTTCAACTCCTTTAAGGTTTGAAAATAAATCTCATGAACTACTTGATATCAATTTATTGCCTAAAGATAATGTTTAAGATAAATCTTAAGTCTAGAAAATTATTAAGCTAACAAGAACTAGTAGCGTATTAGAAAAGATCAACAGCTAAACTTGTAAAACACATTAAAACTCTATGTTAATTTTAGAAAGAAAAACACCTAAACCTAACACCCTACGGGAAGTGTCTGGTGCGACGAACTCCTAGGCTGAAAGTAGTGGGGGTGCACACCCACTTCTAGAAGTTTAGGGGCTAGACAAGCCTTGTCACCTAACTGTAAATAATCTTCTATGCAGGTGATGGATTGTGTTGAACTTGAGGGGAAGTGGTGGTAAGACGTTACCATCATGAAATCTTGAGCTAGGCATACTTCATTGCTAACCACAATGAACAAATCAAAATTTGTATCTTAAGATCCGGTATTAAAACTCATAAATGTAAAGGGTTTATTGGGTTAAATCTTTGGTGAAAAATACCTATATATGGAGGAAGGGAATTAAGTTTGGGTACTCCAAGATACAACATCTACCCCTGGTTGGATCTAAAAAAAAAATCAATAAAAGAAGTTACTTAAAGATTGAGTGAAGAGAAGAGTAATACTAAACTAAGTATCATTGATCCTTAAATACTTGAGTATTGAGCATCTTAAAAAAAAATTGAGAGTTACTTAAAGATTGAAAATCCTCATGTTTACTTGGATGTTTAACATTATACATGTATAAAATTTTAAAAGACACACTAAGAGTGATGTTCACCAAAAGCCACCATTGTCTAAGAGAGTACCAAGATTTAATAATCAGAAGAATACCTACATAGAACAAACCTTAAGGAAAATAATTATCAAGAGTGAGTGAGTTTTCATTAGACTAATTCATTTGACTTAAAATTTTATATAGAGTCCCTACCTAAAAAAAATAAATAAATAATAATATATAAATTTTAAGATAAAGGAATCAGATTTTGGAGCTATATTATAGATAATAAGAACTTCTAAAACTCTGCCTTGTGTGAAATTATGTAAATATATAATAAGTAAATTTTATGAAGTGAATACCTAATGGTTCGTCTGGAATACTATAGTTAATTATAAACAATTGGAACTTGAAAAGTCACAGAAAATATTTATCTTATAGAGTTTTAACATATGTTGACTAAAACCTTTGAAGATAATTTTGGAAGATTATTGGGATTATTAACTGATCTGAAATATTATTATAAACTACTCAAATACGTTACACCTGGTTTATAGCTTGGTAATATAATTGATATGATAAATGATCATATATGGACATATTATTCGTAACCGTCATTAAATGAATGGATAATAATCATAAGGTAAAAATTTTATAACCACCAAGGAAATACAAATACATAACAATCAAGAGATACATATATATGTAACGATCATGGATAAAATCAACGGTGCAGTAAAATTCACAACAATGCGTGTTAATAAGGTGTTGAATTCTTTGAATGTGCCGTTAGTAGCGGTACGAGGGCGTACCTTAGCTCTTTTAAGGGGGATATGCTGGCATACTCCTCCTTCGTTATCTCATCCGGATTATGCCTCGTTGCATTGTTAGTAATGAGAGGTGTTTGTATGTACGTAGTTTTACGTTGTGGCACAGTACTTTGTCACGTTTGTGTTGTGTTTTGTTTCAGTTTATATTTTGATTCACTTTGATTTGATTTCGGTACCCTTGAGTGGAATGTTGAAATGGAGATAAAGGATTGGAATGGTATGGATATCATTGAAGCTATTATTGTCTCAGCACACCCGAAGCGGTGTGAGTGCCTATTAGTTGATTGTTAAACTTCGAGGCGAAGTTTCTTTTAAGGGGGATATGCTGAAATACCCCTAAATTAATTTAAATTAATTTAAGGGATTTCTTTTATTAAAAAATTAAATTATGATATGGAATAATGAATATTAAATTATTATATGGAATTGTGAAATTTATTTAGGGGTTTTCTTCTATTTAACCCTAATTATTATACATTATTATATAGTATTATGAATTTAATAATAAGATTTTAAAGTCAATAAATCTTGGAAATTATTAAACACTCCATATATATTATAAAGATTTTGGGAAGTGTTGGAACTAGAGGTGATCATTCGGGCGGGGGGCCGGGTTCGGGCCGGGCCAGAGGAAAATTTTAGGCCCGTCGGGCCTATTTTCAAAAACCAAGCCCGGTTTTTTACATGCTCGGGCCGGGCCGGGCTAGGCCCGGTTTTTCCAGACTTTGCCGAAGCCCGGCCCGCCCGGCCCGGTTTTTTAATTTTTGTAATATAAATTAATAAAAAAAAATTTAAAATTAATATATTTTAAATAGAGATTTATATATATATATATAACTTATTTAAAATTAATAGATATATATATAACTTATTTAAAATTATATTATATATAATTTTGTATATATTATTAAAATTAAATATGTATATATTACATTTTAAAAATATAATAATAAATAATATAAATCGGGCCGGGCCGGGCTTGCCCACGGGCTCAAAAATGTGCCGCGGCCCGGCCCGGTTTTTCATTCGGGCCTAATTTATGTCCAGGCCCGCCCGGAAACCCTATCGGGTTCGGGCTCGTCGGGCTTTTTTACGGGCCGGGTCGGACCGGGCTGCCGGGCCGGACACATTATGATCAGCTCTAGTTGGAACATTGTTTTGAAACATAAAAGTCAATATAAAATTCTAGAAACATTAAAGCATATTAAGCCTTGCTAGAGTTGACTTTTTGAGAATGGTCAAACCAGGCCATGAAACCTATACCAAAAAATAGGTTATGAAAAACCATGAAGATCGATAAAAAGAACGTCAAAAACGGATCATCCTAGCCAAAGTTATGCTTGATTGAAGTTTTGAATCAAAATTTTGAGAGGTGCCACGTGTCACTCTGTAATGGGTCGCCCACACTTAGCCGATTTCTTCCCTGATTTTCGGAACCGATTTCCCTTACTTTGCCCTAACTTTAGACGGCTATAACTTTTACATCTCTCAATATTTTTCCATGCCGTCTTCACCATTCTCTTCTCCTACAATTACTCTTTCCAACCATTACTCATACAAACCCTAAATCCTTCTGAGTTAACCGGAAAATCGAGCCAAAGTAGCCACCTTGCGAAACTGTTTCCAGAATTCCATATTCCTCTTCGATTTCAGGTAACTTGCGTCAATCATAACTTCTTCGTTAATCAACCAAAATTCGATTTCTTTAGCTCGTTGTAAAGATCTCTAATCCTCTACAACTTTTGTGTTTATGCCCAAGTCCAATTCGTAATCAGTTGGGAGATATAGAGGTCTAAAGTTCCGGTTTCAACAGCACATAAAATAATACCGAAACGGAGAGGTAAACTCGTGTTTTGCGACTTCGATTTCTTTCTGTGTGATGCGAGTTAGGATTAGTGCTTACTATCATTGTGTAGATCTATGTTTCTTCTTTCTAACGAGCCCAAGAACATGGCCTAACTCGATCTAGAACGTATTTTATAGATCTCCAAAGTTGCCACCACGAACTGCTCAAAGTTCATGTTTTTCCAGATTTCCGATTTCGAAATCACCCAAATTCGCACACTCCGGTGAGTCTCCGGTCAAATTTCTCCGTTTTTGCTGTTCTTAGTTGTATTTCCGATCTAACCCATGTGTTAATTTAGTCAATTTCGTATTAGATTAGGAGAATTTGTAAGAATTGCAACCGATTTGTACTCTGTTTCGAAAATAAACCCTAACATTCGATTCGAATTCGAATCTTGATGTATACTGCATTATAATTAGGGAAACCGGTACCAATAGAACCGAAATTTGATTACGAATCCATAGAAACAAGAATCACTCGATTTCGTTCTGTAGATTGTGAGAAAAACGCAAATTAGTACTCGGGTATCAAGGAGAAATCGGGGAAGAACTAGGCGTTCAGTATCCGTCGGATCTTAGTTAAGAGATTTGGACGGTTGAGATTAAAACGTTTCAGATTAAGTTTTTATAAATTCCAGTAAATAACCCTAACTTGTTGAATTAATTTAAATACCTTCCCGAAGGTATTTTGACTTGAAATTTTAACCATAGATTCCTTATTTTACCTAGTTTATTTTGATGTAAATTATTATGGTTTTGGAGTTTTTAAACATAAGTTATGATTTTTACAAGTTACGGGTTTTCTGGAATTATTTGGCTAAATTAAAAAGATATTTTTATGAAATAAAAATTTTATAATATGTCTAAAATGTTATAGTTACTGTATATTAAGTTTGGGAATTTTTGGGCTACGGGAAAAGGTTTTAAAAAATTGTGTTTGTGAGTTTTTCATAATAATTATAATATATAGTTTTTAATGTAATCAAAAATTAAAGTATAGTTGATTAATGAACTTTATAGGTTGGGGAAAATATAATAAGACTAATTAACATTTAATACAGTATGTTAATAAATATTTTGGGTATTAACTTTAAGTGAAGTAAAAATTGTTACATATATTTATATATAATTATATGAGAGAAATAAATAGAAACTTATATTAAATCAAGGAATTTAACTAAACTACATTTTATTTATTATATATAATATGGAAGCTAATATGTTTAACTAAAACTAAGGGAAATACTTTATTTTATAAACCATAAATCAGTTTTGGATATGTCTAAAAGATACTAGATATAATTAAATACAATAGAATTTCTTAAAGAATGTTCTGGATAAATCTTAATATATGTAGGTATATGTATATATATATATATATATATATATATATAAATACAATAAATAGATAAAGGAAATAACATTCCTTGTGAGAAATATAATAGGAAGGATATATATATATATATACGATAAATAATTAAATAAAAGAAATAAAATACCTTATAGAAAATAGGATATGAAGGAATTAATGAGTTAAACTAAACCTCTACATGATACTAATAAAAGAATATTATATGAGGTGGTATTAATTTATGGTTATAGGTTGGTTTTTAGTTATCTTTGAATTTCTAAGATTTATATAAACAGTATTTAAATACACGTATATATTTAGTCAATGACCATAATGTAAATCTATAATTTGGTTAAGAAATTAATAAGTTGAAATTTAGGAATATTTGGAATTAGTTCACATAAAGTGTTACACAAATAGATCTTATTATATAACTAATAATAAAATGAATGAAATACTTTTACATTTAAATGTTCTTATTATATAAACAATAATAAAATAAATGAGTTACTTTTACATCTAAATGTGAAGAGGATAAATAAGTCTAGATTTAATTATTTCTTAATATCTATAGTATTGAGTAATAACTTAATATTTTAAGATAAAATCATTAAAATGGATTATGATATAAAACTACATTAAACTATGATTAGGAATTTAATCTAAATAATAATCCTTAAGTTTCTTACAACTAGATAAGCCATATAAATACATTTAACACCAATATTCAGGATGTGAGTTTATAGTTAAGTAATGTATTTAGTAGTTAGAATTTATAAGAAGGTTTGTAAATAGAAATTAGATACTTAAAATCTTTAAACCTTTAATTAGATGAAACTAGGTTACATAAGAGATTATATTGATTTACCTTTTGACACTGGAAATATTAATGTGTCATTTGAATATAAGGTATGGAGATTGTTCAGAATATATTATCTTATTAAGTAATTGACAATTTCACTTACGAACCAGAATTTAATTCTTTGATAAATTCTACCTCATGCTAAGATATAATGTCCATCCTAAATACAATAAAGGGAATTAATTTATTAAGTTATTCTTTTGAAACTTTAGGTTTTGTAAACAATATAAAATGTATTTAAGACTTGAGTTTAACGAAGTTTAATATAAAAGGATTATACATGGTCTATAGAGAGAATGTGTGTAAAAGTAAAACAGTTAGGGAATTAAATGTAAGTAAGGATACATAAAAGGTTATCTTAAAACACCTTATTATAAAGTTATGGTTAAGTAAATAATATACCTTGTGGATACTAAATGTGAGAGTTCGATAAGTTTGAGTTAACTATAATATGGTTATTTCAAGATGAAAAGTAATTTAACAACTTATGACAAGATTAATAGATGGTTGTAATTAAAGGCCATTCTGAACTAAAGATAAGATAATTGAGTTTAGTAGCTCAAATAAGTTATACTAAAATGCATCTACAACACTACGATTTCAGTATACGGGATGTAGATCTTAATTAAGTTAAGGGGGAAGACTTAGTTATAATGGATTATCTAGTAGATATTGATAAAGATACATAGTCAATAAATTGTGAAATAATAGTATAGTATTCTAAGATAAACCCATCATTGGTCATAACACGATGTATGTCCTAAAGTAAGAATAAAAGTATTGAGCTTAAGAATTGTTATTGAAATTCTAAGATTGATTGAATAACGTATAATGCACTTATGTTATAAAGGTCTTTAATGTGAGAATTATGGTCAGGTATGGGTAAAGTGGATAAGGGTGAAACAATTAACAAGTGTTAATAAAATACATTCCTTGGTCTTACAACCTTGAGTTATACAACATTCTAAGACAAGTCAAAGGTTATTCATAGCATTTAAGTGAGGGCTTAAAAGATAATTGAGATTTAGAAATAACAGTGAGGAGTTTATTTAAGTTTAACGTGGGCTACAAGTGATTGATGATAGACTACCTTTAATATTCTTCAGAGTACTGTTGATTGTTTGCGCAAGTAGATTAGAACTGCTACAATGTTACCCAGGTACGATTTCTCGTACTTAGCTTGGTGTGTTTTGGACTTTATGGAATGTTTTGTACGATTTCTTGTACTCGATACTTTTGCTGATGGACTTTATGGAATGTTTTGGAACACCAACTGATCTTGAATGGATTTCAAAATGAAACTGTTGTGTGACTGACTGAGCTTGATGTGACTAACTGAGCCTGTATGTGAAACTTCCTTGGTTATTGGTTCCTCCTATCTAGTTGTTTCACTAGATATTAACTACCTAGGGTTTACGCTTCTACACTCTGTAGGACTGAGTGTTTTGGTATTGCTCTGGTGCAGTTAATGATCTAGTGGGGTAACTGGGAATATAGGAAAGTATCTGGTATTGGTAAATTCTTCCTTTGGACTATGGGTATTGTTTCATCCATGAGTCGAGTTTGATCAGCCTAATTGGGAATGGATTCTTTCTATTGGGTATTAATTGTTGAGGGTTTACGCCTCTGCACTCTGTAGGACTGAGTGTTTTGGTATTGCTCTTGTGCAGTTAATAATCTAATGGGAGTATGGGAAATGTTAATCTTGGTACTGAGTATGGATTATTATATTAAGTGGTGCACACACTTTTCACCGATGACCGAGAACGGGTCGGTGGCAGCGGAGGTCTGCTATACCTCGTCCATCTGGACAACTGACAGCGGAGGTCTGTTTACCTCGTCCTTGTGACAACTGACAGCGGAGGTCTGTTTACCTCGTCCTTATGACAACTAACTGGCGGTGGGGGCCATCTCTCCCAATTGGTTTATTCCACTCTTGAGTATATTTGTCTATGGGAATCATCTTCTGAAAAGGTGGAGACATAAACTGTCTACCACGGATTATGGATATTAATGTCACTCCTAGTCCTTTGTGACTACTTAAGTCTTTCTCTTCTTAACCAGAATTGGTTCTAACATCAACAATGGATGCTTACTGACTATGTGGTGTGACTACTTAAGTGGATGACTTGGTTTGGAAGTTCTCTATCTCTATCTCTATCTTTGTCTTGTTTTCTTTTCTCTTTAACTTGATTGTTTTGAAGTGCTTTATCTCTGTTTTACTTTTAAGAGTTTGTTTTCATGTTACTGTTTATTTTGAAGAGTTATGTTTTATAAGTTTATTTTTGGAGAATTGTACCAGTTCCATTCCAGGGAACTGACTCACCCCTCTCGGGGTGGGCTGCTTGGTTTCATCTTGCAGGTACGAATTGATTTACAGGTGGCCACGATGAGCATGAGTGATTGGGATGGGATTAGGTCTATGGAGAGCGAATGTGTTTTATTGTTGTTATGTTTATGTTAGGTTTTCTCGAAGTTCAGACCGTAACTTAGCTAATTGTAATGGTTGTAATTGGTGAGGTTGGTACCGGGTGTTTGGAGCCCGATGGTCTGTAGCACCTTTAGTTTATTTTCCGCTGTTGTTTTATTATTATAGGGGTGTTACATCGGTCTACAGTTCCCCAGCCGTTCCCCGACTAGTCAGTCTATTAGTTACACCAAGTATTAACTTTTCAGCCCAGTCCTACCCAGCTCACCAACTTTTCTAGCCCTTACACACACTTGAGTCTGACTCACACTTGCTCAGATTATCTCTCCTTTTTCGTTGGTGTGCCCCCCTTACGACGGAAGTTTATGCACCATATTTATACAGATAAGACTTGTAATAGATGACCTATAACTTCCTATACTCTAGGGGTCGTTTGCCTCTTCATTCTTAGTAGAGTAGCCAAGTCCAAGTGTAGACTGAGCCTCGACTTGACCTAGAGTCGTCACGACATGTGTCGCCTTATGACTGGACACGTTGGCGGCAAATACTCAAGTGGTCGGTCATCACTAGCACTCTCCACTTGCTTGATCTTGTCTGGTTCATTAATGCTCTCTTTCAGACTTCATTTTGGCTACGTGATAGTGTGCATTAATAGCCCTTGACTTATCTTGTTATCTTGCACATTAATGAGCAATGCTTTTTGTCGTGAGCTAATTGCTTGTGTGGATGCCTGAATCTACATGATTTTGTTGAACCAATTGATGTATTTTGTCCTTGTATTATTTCTGATGCGTGAGAGATGTGATCGTGTGGCACTTGACTTCTTGTGTGTACTAGAAGTTCTAGTAGAGCTCTGATGATAGGTGCCCGACTGGTTAGGCACAAGTCATGAATGGAGCGTGCTTGCAACCTTGCGTGCTAAGCCACTCCTCTGCCTGTTTATCTGTGTCTCAAAGCTTAACAAACATATTAGATAAACAACATAGGTTTGCTATCATCAAAACTAAAGGATCTTGACTTAACAATTATGACTGTTGAGCACATGCATGATAGATGCAACATCAGTATGCCCATCCCGGTCTCCCTTGGGAATTTAGTGACTAGATTATGTATCGAAGTTTTGTCTATCGTGTTGTTAGGGTTCATGTCATGCAAATGAGCCCACATCTGTCATGGTGCAACCCCACTGTTGTGCATACTCTTTAGCATTGATCTCTCATCCACACTGAAGCAAGGAAACACTAAATGAGATTAAGGATTACCCGCCAAATTATGGTTGTGTGTCGGCTGCATAACAACTACAGACCATCCAATAAACGACCCACCGTGAATGCTTAAATGGGATGAATAGTTGCATTTCTTTGAAGTAGAGCACCTTTGACAAAAAGAGGAAGATTCTCCCTAGCTATTTTGGGTCCTTGTCTTGCTAAACCTTTCTCACGTCAACACAAGTTTGTCATCATCCCTAACTGTTGTCCAATCAAATATACGTTATTATTCTCGGCAACCCGAATCATCGCAATAGATGCCTCTTCTCTGTTGCTGAATATTTGACTCGTGTTAAATATTCACTTCTTGTTCACCATTCCCGACATCATTTTCACCCTTAATAACACAAAATAACGTGTGGTCAACTAAAGTAAAGAACATGATCAACGTAAACAATGGACAACGTCATTAAGCACAAACCAGTCAGATGAAGCACAAACTGGTCGAAACTAGTCATTTAAGTAAAACCCGGTCAAATTAACTCAAAACCGATCCAAATAAAGTCAAAACCGGTCAATAACATGCCAAAACCGATCAAAATCCGTGCAAAACTAGTCGTACCTGACCAAACCTGCCAGTCCGACCAGAGTCACGTGCCCGCCGATCCTCACGTGCATCACGACGCGCACTTCTCTGTGCCAGTGCCCAACACCGTCCAAAAGTAGCCTCTTTCCTTGCGAGGGTCCGACACCCATGGTGTCTACGTCACACGCGAACCGTGCTGTGTAGGCATCATGCGCCAGCTCCGGGCAGGGTTCGTCCATTTTTTTGCGTTTTGACTGTTTTATCCTTATTTTGTATTACATTTTACCCTAATTTGACTTAAACATACTTATAAATTCTTTAAAATAACTCTGCTTGAGCCCCTCGCACATCCTTGTTAACGCTAACTTCATCTGGCTTGTTGTAAGATTCCTCGCATCGTTGTTTCCATTGTTTTGTCTCTTGTTCCTAGGGGTGAGCATTTGGTTATTCGGTTCTACCAAAAATGAATTAGGAATAAGAGTTCAACTTTTGGTATTTGTTCAGTTATAACCGACTACCAAATTTCAGTCTGAGTGCCGAAATAACTAAAAACTGAATAACCAAAATTTTTTGAAGTCGGAACTGAGAACCGACCCGAAAACCAAAATTTCCTTATTGGTTTTCGGTTAGAACTGATTATAAAAAGAGCCAAAATTTTGTACAAAACCAACTTATTAAAAGAACCGAATTATTAAACGCAGCGTACAAGATACACGCTATTTAGCTATTTAGGTAAACCAAACAACTCAACCCTGGAACTAAAAACCGAATTGAAATATATTTTGGTTTACCCGAATAACAAAAAATTGAATTTTTTTGAGAAACGGCTAAAAAACTTTGAGTCAAAAATGAAATAATTTTGGTTCTCTGTTATAACCGACTAACCGAACCGAATGCTCACTCCTACTTGTTCCCCCGACTCCAAACCATTTTATTAAACGATAGAAAGCCATCTATTTGTTTTCTATTTTTCTTGGAATTGAGTTTAGAGTTTTATGAATCATATTATGAAATTCCATCTATCACCCTCCTTATATAATGTGTTTTGAACACTCTTGGCAATATGTCACAAATTTTGAATATATATTATAATTTTAAGAAATATTTAGAAGGAATGACATTATTGGTCATTATACAACTGCTTCAATTGAAAACCTTACTGCACATATTGACCTCATAAAATATGGTCGTCATTTTCCAATAAACAAAAAATCATCGTCATCCCACGCCGTTATAAAGAGTCACAGTTACCTTTCGCATCCTTGTTTTCGTAGGGTTCTCGGCGACAGGGCTACCTCTGGAAATTTTTGTCTCTGCATCCGTTCAACTTTCCGACCTCGTAAGAATCATTTCGATGACTATAACTGAATTTCGCCGAGTATACTCTCCTAACTTCTTTCTTGTTATTATTCTGTTTTTGTTCCCGTAGATCTTGTTTTCCCCAATCATATTGTTAAATTGCACGATTTTCTACTGAGAATGTCTTTCTGCGCTGTACGTGCCGTTCGGATTTCAGTTTTCATCTTCAGCATGTCCGTAATTTTTGAGCTAAAGCTTCTATTTTTTGCTATGTTAAAGGTGTGTTCATTGAAGGAAGCAACCTTCAAACACCGGCTGTATGCCTTGTTATTGGTGAATACTATTATGTTGGTTCTCTGCTTTTTGTTAGAAACTCCTTAAAGATTGTACTTAGATCGGACTTCAGTAGAGATGTGCCGTGATCATCCTTTATTGGCTGAAAAAACTACAGGTGAATTTAATAATCAAAGTACTATTAATGCTAAAAGTCTTTAGAAAAGAAAAGGAACTTGCTTAATTGCAAGTGTGTTTTTTTTTTTCGAAAGCAAGTTGCAAGTGTGTTTTCAAACATACTATGACTAGAGGTTTTTTGTTTAATTTCAAGTTTCTTGCTTAATGGCATTTGTGTTTTCTAACATACTATGACTAGAGGTCTTTTGTTTCATTTCAAGTTTCTTTCTTAGAATTTCAAGATTTAAGTGAATACCTCAAGAGCCTCGTGAGAAAGGAATGTCCGCAGCAAAAAAGGCCAAAACTTTAGAGGAGTGAAGCTATAAAAATGTGTTTTTATACTTTGTGATGGGAAGCAAAGAAGCGTTTTTGCCTTTGGTCGGTATATACTGCATGGTAATATTGTACCCAAGTTCATTGGTAAGAGGGTCAATCTGTGAATGTTGATGATGTTATAGCTATTTTATTAGTTTTTAATACTTGTTTTTAAGTATATAGTAATGATGGAGGCATCATTTGGAAAGTAGAGGTTCTTATCTATGGCTGTGGTTCTGTTAATCTAATCTATTCCATCTGATTAGTTTGAATGTTAAAAGATTTAGTTAGAGACCTAGCAAACAGAAAATAGGAGAGAGCGGCTCAAAACTCATACTTGTGTAGTTGTCACCCTTTTGCCACTCAGGGAGGCGCTTCCTTGATTTGATTGGAATTTGAGATTATTGAAAGGGTCTTATAAGGATCTGAACACAATGCGCTTTTCCTCAGTTTGACTGTCAGAGATTGCTATCTAATTAAGTGGTGTATTTGTTTTGCTTTATTATTTGGAATTTTACACTAAAATTTCAGGAGTTTTCTTGGACTATAGCGTAGCCTTCTTACTCTTCTATTGTAAGATGGCGCACATAGCATTTGAATTGAATTTTTCTATAATATCTGTAGTTTTTCAGAAGAGGGAGGCAGACTTGTATTGATAGAGAGTAGAATAAGTTGCAGTAGTATATAGTAATGATGGAGGCATCATTTGGAAAGTTGAGGTTCTTATCTATGGCAGTGGTTCTGTTAATCTAATCTATTCCATCTGATTAGTTTGAATGTTTAAAGATTTAGATAGAGACCTAGCTAACAGAAAATAGGAGAGAGCGGTTCAAAACTCATACTTGTGTAGTTGTCACCCTTTTGCCACTCAGGGAGGCGCTTCCTTGTTTTGATTGGAATCTGAGATTATTGGAAGGGTCTTATAAGGATCTCAACACAATGTGCTTTTCCTCTGTTGGCTGTCAGAGATTGCTATCTAATTAAGTGGTGTATTTGTTTTGCTTCTTCATTATTTGGAATTTTAAACTAAAATTTGAGGAGTTTTCTTGGACTATAATGTAGCCTTCATACTCTTCTCTTGTAAGATGGCGCACATAGCATTTGAATTGAATTTTTCTATAATATTTGTAGTTTTTTCAGAAGAGGGAGGCAGACTTGTATTGTTAGAGAGTAGAATAAGTTGCAGTAGTACATAGTCTAGCCACTATTTATAAGGATATAAAACCCTAATTCTAGAAAATCTATTAATTAATATGGGCCTAATAACAGAAGTGGGCCTAAACTAGTGGCCTAGCCTAATGGACCTGAAATATTAATAAACGTATCTCCAAATAAGTAATCTAATACATCCAACACTCCCCCGCAAGCTGAGCAGGAGTAGAATAGATGATCAGGTTGCAATCGAATTCTTTGAAAACAGCTAACCTCTTTATCAAATCTTCAAAGCCTAGAGTCTTCAACATGAAAGCTTCAAAAAGAAAGTGCTGGTGGAGACACCAACTAAGAGTGTGAGGCGTCCAAGATGCCAAGCGTGAGAAAGTTTGGAGGCGGAGACAGCAACCAAAAAAGAGTGGGCTTTACCCAAAACCAGCGGCAGAGACGCCTACTAGATAATAAAGGGATTAATCAAGAGCCTCATGATGGAGACATCAACCAGGAGTGTGAGGCTAATCCAAGACTTTGATGGTGGAGACACCAATCAGTGAAGAGCCGTGGCGGAGACGCCAACTAGGAGAGAGTGAGTTTAACTAGAGTCTGCTGGATGGTTGCAAGATTGCACCTGAAGCTGGCTGAAAGATCTGTTATAGCCTTTGTTGCTGGCTGCTATCGTTGTCTTCAAGCACATAAGTGAAGAAGATGCAGATCTGTTTAGCAACATGGGCAAAAGGACTGGTCTTCAGCACCAGCAGCAGTAGCAGATTCTCGGCTGAGAGAGGGTGGAGACACCCTTGTGATAAGGGAGAAAGAAGGCGGAGATATGCAACAGTAGCATCTCCCACAGTTCTCCAGAGCAGCAACTTCTCAAGTGGCTAGGGTTAGTGTTCAATGTGGGCAGCTAGGGTTTATTGTTCTTTCGAATGAAGTAAGTATCAATCTGTCATGGCTAACCAGGAGAGGAAGGAGCCATGGACAGAGATGCGAAGAGCTTGGTTTTAAACTGCGTGAGGCGCTCCGAGGCGATGAGGGGCCAGGGGCGAGGCGTGATGCATGAGGCGTTGAGGCGAACGCATCACGTAGTTGAGGCGAACGCATCACGTAGTTGAGGCGTTTGTTTTTATAGAATCACCTATAGATTGTTATGAACATACATTTTGTACATACATGACAATATAATATCACATTATATAATATAAAAGCTTACAATAATATATAACTCCATTAAACACCAAAAGTGGGCATACAAATGGATCTTCTCAAGAAGAGACCAAGGAAAGGAGCCCCAACCTACCAAAATGCACAAGTTCAAAAGTCATCAAACTACAAAAGACTTGTTCCAACAATAATAATCCAACAACTAAATGGTGAAGTCATAAATATGATCATCCAAATCATGATCATCTTCTGGACCAAGCACCGCTATATCATCCAAATTGTTGTTCGGAACACCAATATCCTCTTCAATCTCTTCTTCCTCCTCCTCTTGAATCAAGTTCATTCTACTACTAGATGAAGAAGCAACATTTTTTCCTCTATTTATTCTTGAAGTGCTAGCTCCATCCCTCCTTGCTCCTCTAGTGTTGTAGAGAGGTTCACTTGCACCCGTTGCTTCATCCACCAAATCCCATGTTAAGTCTTCACCATGAAATACAAATGAGGTATCATCTTGACCTTCACCTTCCATCACTCCAATCAACCATTCATTGCTTTCATCAATATCTCTCCAAATCATATCACCGGTCAATTGATCCTTACTTAAATTTGACCGACGTTGTAAAGCACGATTATACTTCACAAACACCAAATCATTCAATCGTCCTTGAGCCAATCTATTCCTCTTCTTTGTATGAAGCTATTATAATAATAAAAAAGTGTATAAAGAAATGAGAGTTATAAACATAATCATGAAGATAATGTGAATTGAAAGAGTTAACTCTACAATTACAAAACTTACATCTTGGAAAACACCCCAGTTTCTCTCGCAGCCGGTGGCACTACAAGTTAAGCTCAACACTCTAATTGCAAACTTTCTAAGATTTGGAGCAGATGAGCCATATGTTCTCCACCACGCAGCTATGAAAAATAGATTAATTTCAAATCATAGACTTATAATATAGTAATATACTAGTTGAAAACAACTACAAAAAAGAATTAAAGTTCACACCTGGAGATGATGTCTTCCTTGCTCTTATAGCCATTGCTTTTCCAAACACTCCTTCAGCTGTTTGATACTTTACTATCTCATCTCCAATCTCTTGTGCAACCTCATCATTAGGACTCAACCTAGATATGCAATCATATAGTCCATCCATAATCTCTTCCCGACCAACATGATCGGGATTAGCATAGAATACTGAGGGATTCAAGAAGTGTCCAGCTGCATGCAAAGGTTTATGAAGCTGACATTCCCATCTTCTATCTATGATTTGAAACACCGTCTCATATCCATGCTCCATATTGCCAAATGATTTAGCAATAGCCCTTTTAGCATGCTCCATAGCCGAATAAATGAAACCCATAGCCGGTGACTTCTCACCATCAACCAACCTTAGGACTCTAACAAGTGGCCCCGTCAACTTAAGTACATATATCACATCTCTCCAAAAAGATTCTTGGATAAGAGTAGCATGTACCTTTTTCCCACCAATTTCTTTAGAAAATTTGCTTGAAGTCCATTCTTCGGAGGTGACCATCTTTCTGAGGTTGTTCTTCTGGCTATGTATTTGAGAAAGAGTGATAAAAGAGGTTGCAAAGCGTGTGACAGCTGGCCTATGCAAGTTCCTTTGATTTGTGAATCTTCTCATCATGTTCACAAGAGAAACATGGTTGTAGATGTAGGCATTCATGAACATTGCCTTCTTGAGTGTTCCTTTCACTTTTGGAATCTTACCTATATCCTCCAACATGAGATCAAGACAATGAGCCGCACATGGAGTCCAATATAGATGTGGTCTCTTTTGTTCCAACTTCTTTCCTATAAAATAAAAAGTTACAAAATCAACGGTTAGAAAATCATAAAATACTTAATAAATATAGCTTATAAACTTCAAAGAGTCAAACAAACAATAAATTTGATGTTTCCTTCCTTACCCGCTTTAACATAAGCCGAAGCATTGTCCGTCACCACTTGGACCACGTTCTCCTCACCAACTTCTTCAACCATGTCGTCAAGGACCTTAAACAACATATTAGCATCCTTCACAACATCAGAGACATCCATGGATTTTACAAATATGGAACCTTTGGGGGAGTTGACAAGAAAGCTGATAATATCCTTTTGGACAACTGAATCACGCCATCCATCGGACATAATTGAACAACCGGTTTCCCTCCACTCTTTCTTGTTCAACTCCATTGCTTCTTCCACTTCATTCACTTCTTTTTTAAGCAAAGGAACTCTAATCTCATGCATTGAAGGTGGTTTCATTCCCGGGCCATATTGTCCAATAGACTCAATCATGATAGAAAAGCTATCATAGGTGGCCGTATTAAAAGGAATTCCCGCATCATAAAACCACTTAGCAATATCTCTGCAAACCTTGCCTCTTAACTCTTTCTTACAAACCTCATTGATGGTTTGTTGTCTTCTTTCTCCCCCTTTCCTACCTTTGAGAACATCTTCGGGATTGGGTCTAAAGAAAATATCCATCGGACCCTTTTGTCTTGGTCTCTTTTGTTGTGATGATCTTTGGTTTATCTCAACACAATCCTCCTCCTCCTCAATATTAACATCGTCAAAAGTTGGCACTGCTGAAAACAACTTTTGACTTTGATCTTTTACCGCCCTTTTCATTAGCATGAAGTCCTTCACCTCCAATCTCACATGCTCAGGGCAATTGCTACACTTTAGAACACACGGAAATCCACCATGTAGATGTTGTTTAATTCTATAGACACCTCCTTTAACCACTTTGCCACAAAATTTACATTTCATAGCATTTCTATCATTAGGATCCTTGGTGGCATATTTGTGACCCAAATCCATGGTTCTATTAGATGTTCCTCCTCCCCCACCATCTTCATTGTCCATCAGCTATAATATATAATAAATTAACAATTATAAATAAGGGAACACAATAACAAAGTAAGAAAATGATGTTTAGTGTGTGATATACTAACTAGTTACATATTATCGACGTTGATTATCATAAGCTAGTTTAGTGAACTCTTTTAAGTTTCCAAGCTAGTGTTCTATTCCCCATAAATTTTCTTGTTTCATTTTAAATTTTGACTCTCTTTTTTCGCATCTGTTATGGTTGTGTCGTGATATGGTTATACCATCAATGAAACTACTAAACTACATATAAATTAACTTGCTAAATGGCTGAGCCTTATTTAAAAAAAACATTAAAAAAAAAAGAAAACAGAAACAATACCATTCTACTGCATCAATTATGTAGAAACATACAAAAAATAAACTTGAGGAATATATGCTGTTTAGACTATACATACTACTGGACAAAACTGTAAAAAAAAAAAAGAAAACAGAACGATACCTTTCTGAGTTCTGTTGAACGTTTTATGCTGTGTGGGTGGGGCTGGGAGTATGCTGGGTTGAATGATGGGTGTCTGCTGTCTGCTGTCTGGGTGAGTGTGTTCGTGGGAGAGCAGAAGAAACGTGAAAAAAATTTGAGAAAAGTAAATGTGAGTGGAGACTGGAGGGGGGGACCGATTTGGTGTGGTTGAATGGTGGGTGGAGGGGTGTAATTGGGGGAACGTGGGAGAGAGCAGAGGCGCTCTGCCAGAGGGAAAGGAAAAAAAATTGGGGAAATGAAATGTGAGTGGAGGGGCATCGGGTGAAGCAGAGATATTTAAACGGTGTCGTTTTATTAGTAGAAACAAACAAAAAAAAAAGAAGAAAAACAGTCGCCGCGTAGCCTTCTTCTTCCTCGATCTGCCCTCTGCAAATTTTTTCCCTTCCTCTACCGCCTTAAGCGTCGCCTCACATCGCCTCCTACGCCTTGGACGCCTCAGCCCGCCTCACCACCCGCACACGCCTTGCGACACCGGAGGCGACATCTCCAACGCCTTGCGCTCAGAACGCCTCAGGCGCGCCTGAGGCGAGCTTTTTTAAACCAAGGCGAAGAGACGGATGAATGCCTACGAAAACAGAGATGAAAGAGAATTTAGGGTTTTTTTGTCAACCTGACTCTGATACCATGTAGTTTTTCAGAAGAGGGAGGCAGACTTGTATTGATAGAGAGTAGAATAAGTTGCACTAGTACATAGCCTAGCCATTATTTATAAGGAAATAAAACCCCATTTATGGAGAATCTTTTAATTAATATGGGCCTAATAACAGAAGTGGGCCTAAACTAATGGACCTAAAATATTAATAAAAATATCTCTAAATAAGTAATCTAATACATCCAACAACATCATATGTTTTTTTTAAATATTCTGAAAAAGTTCAATTCTTGAGGGTTACAGAATGTTGGTAATGTTTTTATCGGGAATTTTTTTATGATAAAGAACCGTCCAGAATTTGTTATCCAGGTTTTTGAATCATTCTTGAAGTATATGATCATCTTAATTACCCTTGTTTTTGGAGCAGAAAGCATGGGGGAATCTGAGGAGCATCGATGTTTTGTTGGGAGCCTTTCATGGTCTACCACTGATAGGGGTTTGAAAGACGCTTTTGAGAAGTTTGGACATCTCCTTGAAGCCAAGGTGATGAACATTTAAGTTCCCTCTATTATTTTATGTTACACTTTTTGCTCTTTACGCACCACAATTTTGTTGGACTAATGGGTTTAACAATCTAAGGTATGCACAATTTCTGATGCCTTCTGACCTCTTTTGACTATATGCTTAGTTCAGAATCATCCTTCTGTATCTAATATGTGCAATCAATGCATCTTATAGACTTGGTTTCTTTCTTGCTGCTCTTTCGGTGTTTGTTACTCTAGCAGTGTTGTATATATTGTTCAGCTATTAAAAATATCCTTTTGTTGATGGTGAATTTTGCAAGTGATTATATGTTTGTTTATACTGTTGAGACACCCTAATTCTCTGGTTAAATGCACAGTTTCTGATGCCTTGTGAGTTGTGACCTCTCTCACTATATGTTAACTTCAGAATCATTCTCCTGTATGTAATGTGCACAATCAGGCAATCAAAACATCTTATAGGCGTAATCGCGTTGTTGCTGCTCTTTGGGTATTTGTTTGTTACTCAAGCAGCGATGTATATATTGTTCAGCTATTAAAGATTCCCTTGGTTGATGGTTGTAAATTATAAAGTGATTCTGTGTTTACTTATTACTGCTGAGATACATCTAATTCTCTGCATACTTTTCATCTTTTTATACCAAAAAACTAGTCTTCTATTCTGATCATCAATTAGTATCTAAATTCTCATTGCTGTAGGTTGTTCTTGACAAGTTTTCTGGGCGATCTCGTGGCTTTGGTTTTGTTTCATTCGATGAGAAGAGAGCTATGGAAGAAGCTATTAAGGCAATGGATGGAGTCAACTTGGATGGACGTCCCATCACAGTTGAGAAAGCACAGCCAAGCCAGGGTTCTGCTAGGGAAAAGGATCGAGATGATGACTATAGGCGTGATCGAGATAGGGACCGTAATCGTGATTATGGGGGGTCTAGGGGTGGTGGTGGTGGTGGCGGCGACTGTTTTAAATGTGGTAAGCCTGGACACTTTGCTCGTGAGTGTCCAACTGGTGATGGAGGAAGGGGTGGTAGGTATGGTGGGAGGGATGATAGGAGAAGCAGTGGTAGCCACTATGGTCCTGATCGAGGTGGGGAACGTTATAGTGGTGGGGATCGTTATAGTGGAGGTGGTGGGCGTTATCGAGATTCTGGTAGTCATGGGGGATCTGGTAATGACAGGTACAATCGTGACCGTGATCGTGGTGGCCCATATGAGCGTCCTATGTCGGGCTCCAGTCGTTGAACTCAGCTATGAGAAAACTGTGGTGGGTTTTTTTTTTATCTAATTGGTGCTTGTTTATTTTTGAAGCAGATTGATTTTCAAGTAACAAGTATCTCTTGTTTGTGTTGTAGTGGCTCATGGAAACATTATCCAGGAACAGCCTACGTGGTGGTATGTGAGCTGTTGGCTGCCAAGTCATGTATCTAAATGAATGGTTCTGGCCGTATTTCAAAGTTGGATCGAATGTGTAATGATCTATTTTGTGTTTCGGATTCTGATGCTCAGTGATGTTTTGACGGGATCTTGTTCTTGGTTGGAGTTAAATTGGAAATATGGGTCTGTTTTTAAGTGCGGGTCTCTGGATGCTTGACATGCATTTGCACTCGGTATATTTGCTTGCAATGTGGGTACCTTGGGAGTTTGGTTGGGCTTCAGTATTCCGCTTCCGAGAGTGAGATTGGTGCTTTGATCTGTCCCAGCAGTGGGCCTAAGATTGAAAGGTTACTTTCGCTCATTGGTACATGCGCTCTTTTGTTTCGGTTTCTCTGTTTCAAAATGTACTTTTGATAATCAAATTTGGGAGTTTAGAAAAGGCACGAGCAGGGTAAATACTCTCTCTCATTTACAATCTATCTCAGCTTCAACATAGTCTTCTCATTCTCCATGGGTCTGTATTTATGTGAATCTTTTTGGCAGGCTAAGAGGCAATCATTGGCCTCTTTTTGGATACCTGGTTGGGCACGGCTACTGTTAATGTTTACCTACTATATAACTATGGCCATTAACCTTCATTTTGAGATCTATGAACCGGTTGAGGAGAGCAGAGAAGTTGTTTGCAGAAATTGAGAATAGTCTGAAACTGCCATCTAGGTTCTGGTTCTATCATTGGTCTGCGAGTGTGGTCCATCCATTCATGTTCCGGATATGCCTGGTAGAGAGATGCTTCGGCTTGAAGCTCTTTGGCGTTAAACATTGATTAGGTTCAATGGCTGCTTCTTGAGGACTCTTAAGGTTCACGAGGTTAAACAATGAATTATTGCACCGTTCCTCCATGGGTCTCTATCCTACAGCCCCCACCCTTTTGGAAGGATAAAACTAATTTATCAATTATGTGTAATTACCCCTCAATGGATAGAAGAGTCATTTGACCAATCGTTTGATGCTTGATACTACTGCCAGTACTATCATCTTGGGTCCCTAAAATGATTACTAGTCTTCAGCTCTCTTAGTGCCAGTTTTGGATTGGTTTTCTGGTTTCTGTTTTACATTTTCTGTTTTTTTTTTCTGTGCGTTTGTTCGGTATTTCGCCTTGCTTCTGCTTTACTCAGGGTATCTGACCATGTTGAGAACTTCTGGGCAAGGTTAGCTTCTTGTATGCCAGATGACTGTAAACTTGTCTTAGTGTACTGTGGGTGAAATATCTCGGTGTCTTGTTTGGGTGATCTACCTTGATGACAAATATCCTTGCTGATACACATTGTTGATGTTATTGTGGCACCGTTTGCTTAATCCTGTTTTGAGCTGTTGGCTTAGATGCTTTTGTTGTTATTTTGATTCTGTGTCGGGGGGAAATGTTGTTTTCTCATGTATTTGAACTTACAATATTGTACAACCCATAGTTCTGAGCGTGTTCTGTATTGTGTTTGCTATATTTCGGACGTATTGGATTTGCTCAAGAACAGTTAACTGGGGCAGTTGTTAGGTTTTGTCGCTAAAATTTTAGAAGTTGTTTACTGCTTGATTGATTTTGTAGTAGCCCTGAGTTGCTGGCTTTTGGTGTATAAAGAACGCCAACTGCTTTCATTTAGTTAGAAATTGCTATTTTATGTGGTTATCAGTCAGCTTTGGTCAATCTGAAGGGTTTCTTTCTGGTAGTTTTGATTGATTTGTAACAATTAAAATATTTTATTTAATTACATCAGTTATAGTAATAAAGTGTTGCCCAACAAAATTGAATAAATAGTACATGTCAGTTTCATGTCAAGACAGTTGAAAGTGATAATTTAACATACAGACTAACTGAATAAGTGTATAAGGCTTCCAAGTAATGAAAAATGACTTTCAATCGTCATATATCAACAGTCCAGTAGTATCAATATCTTTTTTTTTTTATAAGTATGGCCTATAGCCTACATTGAAAATATATAACCAGGAATATCTTCCCTTTCCATGTTTTGAAATCTAAAGAGCTATTATACAAACTAGATATTAGCATCAGATTGAAATCTGATTCAGAGTTATCAAAAGTGAGCTTAACAACAGATATTTGATTCACCATCTTTAGCAAATTTTCCAGACCTCGAACAGAATGGACATCATGATAATGTTCCTGATGTAAAAACTTCCTCAGCATCTCAAAAATTTGGAGATTATTAACATCTATCTCCACTTCTTCCCAGCCTTCCTCTCGAGCAAGATTTAGACCGAAGAGAATGCCTAGAATTTCTGCTTCTTCTTCAGTAGTAGAATATGCTATTATCTTGTAGGCCACTGCTATGGAGTAATCCCTCTTCCTGATAGAACCTGCTAAAACTAGGTTTCTCCCTTTCTTCCATACTCCTGCAATTGATTTTTATCAAGCCCTGCACAGGGGGAGTCCATATATATATAGAACTCGAGTTAATAATGCTAGAGTTCTTTTTGTTCTTATAATTCTCAGCAAAAGCCAAATTATAATCAATAAGAGCAAGCAAAGGCAATTGCTGATTGTGTCTGACAGTGTTTTTCGCATCATATATTGCCCACATTGTATTCAAGACCTTTTCCAGTTTTTCATCAGTCCATTTTTCAACATTAGAGAAAATCCAGTCTTGAATACCTCTTTCCTCAGTGGGAAGAGAACCATGCATATTAATCACCCCTGACCAGAGAAAACTAACCATGATACACTCAAAAAATGTGTGGAACATAGTGTCGAATTTTGAACAGAAGCAACAGCGAGGCGAACCCCCTATTCTTCTAGCTATATTTGTCACACATGGAACAATATTCTTCATGAATTTCTAGTGTAACAGCTTCACTCTAGGACTACAATTGAGTTTAGAAATTCTTTTACTCAAAGCTGAAGTATTGCTACTTCCAGAAGCTTGAGTAGCTTTTATCGAGTAATAATCAAGATTGTAAGCAGAGTTCATAGTGAACATGCCATCTTTAGTCTCTTTCCATATCCAAGTATCTTTCATGTCATTGGAAATTTTCGTACTGATAATGTCTTCAATATCAATGTGCCAACAATTCTGCTCCAGCAGCCTAGTATTCCAATTTGAAGTATTTGGAATGATATAATTGGAAACTGTCTCATTCTGAAGACCACCAGGAGTAGTAAAAATTTTGCAGCTAGAAGATCTAGTAATCCAGGGGTCTAACAAAAAACTAGTCTCCTTACCATCACCAATCTGTTTTCTGATGCCTTTCTTAACAAGAAACAAAACAGAAACCATAGAAGACCAGATGGGACTATCTTTTTTACCTTTCCTTGCCTGAATGATAGAGTTGTTAGGGAAGTAATCCCCTTTCGGATTTCTAGCTACTAACGAAGTGGGATTGGACAGAATGTTCCACACTTGTTTAGCAAGCATAGCCATATTGAAAGAAGCAAAAGATTTAAAACCGATCCCACCTTCACTCCTAGGCTTACAAACATCTTCCCATTTCATCCAGTGAATACTCTTCTTATCCACTGCTCCTCCCCCCACCAGAAAGAGGCAAGCATAGAATTAATTTTCTTTATAATACCTTTAGGTAGCAGAAAGAGAGACATAGAGTAGATAGGAATAACTTGTAACACACTAGAAACTAAAACTGATCTAGCAGCCTGAGATAAAGGAGTTTTCCAACTAGCCACTCTCTTCCTGACAGCCTTAATAATATAGTTAAAAAATTGATTTTTGTTTCTCCCCATTTTTAAAGGAAGGCCCAGGTATTTGACAAAAGAAGAAGACTCTTTGAACCCCAGGGTATGACAAATCTGAGACTTGATGTTAGAATTAAGCTTCCTACTAAAAACAATCTCTGATTTATCAGCATTAATCACATGCCCCAAGGAACTGAGGAAGGAGTCTAAAGTTCTCTTAAGGAATTCTGAATTTTTGATAGAACTGCTACCACAAAAGAGAATATCATCTGTAAAAGCCAGATGAGTAATGCTGGGACCATCTTTGGACAATCTGATTCCATGGAATTGACCGTTCACATCTGCCTGATTCAAGACACTGGTCAAAGCTTCCTGGGCAAGAATAAAAAGGAATGGAGAAAGAGGATCTCCTTGTCTCAATCCTCTGGTAGGAGAGAAAAACTTTCCTGGAGCACCATTAATAAGCACTGAACAATTGACTGAAGAAATACAGTTTAGAGCAGGCTTTAACCACTCATCTGGAAATCCCATCGAGGTCAGGATATCTTTAATAAAACACCACTCCATCCTATCATATGCTTTGCTAAGATCAATCTTAAGAGCAAAATTACCTTTCTTAGCAGCTTGACTTTTAGCTAATGAATGCATTATCTCACTCGAAATAATAACATTATCAGAAATCAGTCTCTCTTTAACAAAACCAGATTGACTCGAGGAGATAATCTCAGGAAGAAAATCTTTAATCCTATTAGCCAGAACCTTAGTCACTATCTTGTAAACAAAGTTACATAGTGCTATAGGTCTAAAATCCCTAATGCTAACAGCACCTTTCAGTTTGGGAATCAGGGCAATATAAGACTTATTAAGAGAAACTGAAAGGGTGTTACCTTGAAGAATCTGAAGAACAGTCTCTGTCACTTGAGAACCCACCAGGTTCCAGAAAGTTTTAAAGAAACAACCATTGAAACCGTCTGGTCCTGGAGATTTATCCGCTTTGAGATCTTTCATAGCCTTGACAATCTCTTCAACTCTATAAGCTTGCTTCAAACTAGAAACTTTCTCTGAACTAAGTCTGTTCTTAACTGCATCAGCAAACATCTGATCAATCTTAGGAGAGGAAGTCTGAGACATTTTCTGAAAGTGACTCCTGGCTATACTCTCTATCTCCTTCAAAGAATAACAAAGAACATCATGCTGATTATTAAGCCCAAAAATATAGTTGCTTCTCCTTCTAGCATTAGCTCTGGAATGGAAATAGCTTGTGTTCCTATCCCCATCTTTAATCCATTGATCTCTCGACCTCTGTTCCCACCAGGATTCCTCCTTATAAGCTAGGAGCTCAATTTCCATCAGAACTCTTTTTCTGTTATTGACATTACCCAAAGAAGGATGAGCTAAAGAGAGCACACCCAATTCCTCCTTCTTCTTTCTGATTTTCCACTGCAACTTCCCAAAAGACCACTTTTTCCATCGAGACAAAGCTTTTTGGCTATCAGCTTTTTTTTGTTCAAAATCACTGTGATTTGGACCCCAAATCTCAGACACTATACTGTGACATTCTGATCCTGAATCCAATTGTTCTCGAATCTGAAACACCTTCTTGGTTTAGACTGAACACCAAAAAATCTTATGAATAGAGGTTTATGATCTGAGTGTTCCCTCCTCAGATGTTCAACAGACAAAAAGGGAAAAGATTTAGCAGCTTTACTGTAGATCAGAACTCTATCAAGCCTACTGATAGAGTGATTCTCCTCTAGTTGTCCATTGGTAAAAGTACCAGGTTCCCCAAAAAAACCAGCATCTAACAGATCACAGTTATCAACTACTTCTCTAAATAGAACCATCTGTCTGCCTCTTCTTTTCCTTCCTCCAATTTTTTCATGATTCCACATAATCTGGTTATAATCTCCAGCAACAACCCATGGGATAGTAACTTGATTTCTCAACACTGAAAGAAGCTTCCAGGACAGATATTTCATAGACCAATCTGCCCACCCATAGAAACCAGTGAAATGAAAGAGAATACCACCTTGTAACTCAACTTCTACAGCTATATGATGCTTAGACATATTGATACAGGAAACTTTCACCTCCTTACTCCACAGTAAAGCTAAACCTCCACTCTTCCCAACACTTGAAACAATCAGACTCTCATAACCTTTAAAGTTTTGATTAATTTTTTCCATTTCCTCCTTCGAACGATGGGTCTCCATAAGAAATACCAGCTCTGGGTTTTTAGATCTCAAGAGACCTTTAACCCATGCTACTGCCTGAGGGCGACCCAACCCTCGGCAGTTAAAACTAATACAACTCATTGGGACTGGCAGCCTTGCCCAGATGCAAGGTTTGCCTGAGACTGAAAAAAAGTATCCTCTTGAGAGTCCTTGATCTCCTCTTCTTTGTTGGAAGATTTGATCTTAGGAGACTTAAGATTCTTGCTCTTCTTCTTACTGATTTCGAAACTTAACTTAGAGAGAGGTTTATCTGCTTTTCCTGGGTGAAAAAGGACACCTTTTCCTTCCTTTTGACCAAAAACTTGAGTGTCTTTCTTTGGAGAAGAAACCAGATTATGACCTGTTTGAGCTTTTCCTTTCGAATCTGCTTCTCTCATTATCTCTGATATCGACATATCAATGTCTACCTGAGGCAGAGAAAAACTCTTCTGTTTTTTCACTGGCTGAGAGCTGAACTTCTCAATAGCTTCTGCCCAATTGAAACTATTATACAGATCCCACTTATTCTGAGATCTCATATCTGTAGTAATATGCCCAAAACCTGGAGGTCTAGCAGGCTCTAAACTGCACAACTCTTCATGTTCTTTACCTTCTGTTCCTGACACATTACCAGAATCTCCTTCAACAACTTTATCCCTAGAGGGATAACCACCAGAACTGTTAGGTTCATTGATGCTTAATCCTTTATTAGAGAAAACCTGAATTTCCTTCGAAGCAAGAATTGTTTCCACCTTTTTTTGTTTACCTTTATCCTTCTCCTTGCTACTCTCCAGAGTATCTTGGACTTTACTTCTTAAACTCTTCTTCTGATAATTCTCTTGATATGTGACCTCCAAGATCGAGATGGAATTCTTGTTGTTATTGTTCTCTTTAGACAGTAACAATTTACAGTTTTGATCCAGAAGAAACTCTTCAGATAGAGCAGCAATAGACCCAGCATATTCTGCTCTTAACCAAGCTCCATATCTCTCTACTGAATCTTTTTCCTTTTTCTTCCAGTTACATTCCACTGTCATATGATCCAGTCTTCCACACCTGAAGCAGAAGCTAGGAAGATTTTCATAAGACAATCTGCATGGTGTAGACACCAAAAATTCTCACCCGTTTTATGTAAAAAAAGAAAACATCAAAAATAATAAGCTAGTTTTTAGAAATGCGATGGTCGTCCCCGTTTTCAATCAAAGGAATTTCTTTTTCCCGACATTTAAACCTCACATTCCTATGGAAAAGGAGCACGAGCTTTCTACTGTAATCTATTTTAACCTATACTTAGTTTCTTTGCTTTTGTTTTAAAATCTTTCATTATTTTGTTATTACGTTGCATTATTTTATGTACTCGGTTGATTCCTACTTATTCTATCTATTTCCCTTAGATTTTCTTATTATTTTTACCATCATCATTTCTATCGGTTTCTGTGACTTTTACTACTATTATTTTATCTATTTATTTTATTCGTTGTATCTCCATTTCACGGGCATTATCTTTCATCATTTCATGTACATGTGCTCTGCTGTTTATTTAAACCTCGTTATATTTTGAACCTTATTTTTTAGTTATTTTCCATAACTTCATGCCATCAGATTAATCATCTCATTTTATTGTATACTTTCTTTTGGATTCGTCGTGTTTTTAGGAGAGTTATCCAATAAATTTTAGAGCGTTTGTATTATTTCTCTCATGTATATACTGAAATTCGACCTAGCTTAACTGGTTAAAGTACTTGTATATAACCCATGAGTCTCGGGTTCGATTCTTGGCGTGAACAAAAGCATCTTCTTTATTCCGCTTCATCCCACAACCTGGTTCTTCTTTTATCTCGTTGCTTCATTTAACGAGTTCCGTTATAGCTTAACTGGTAGAAGCATGTAAGGGGTACACTAGAGGTCGTGAGTTCGAGACTGAGGAGCTGCTAAAACTCGTTTTGCTTCTTCTATTCCCCCCTGGTCCGATTTTTACCTCAGATAAAGCCCGTTTCTCTTGCCAGCCCAAATAAAAATCAGTTCATAAGCCCATGACTCAACAAAAACCCTAACTTGACATCTGTCTACTCCCTTTTATAAAAACAATCTTTAAAACCCTACAGTCACCCACGTTTTACTGGCAAGTGGTAATCCCCAACATTCCCCTTCTATTTTTTGTCTGGTAACCTGTGTCCCTCACTCTACCCGTATTCGAAGAGAAGAAGAACACAACCATTGTCGCTGCCCATTCTTCTTCTCCGAAGTCGAATCGGTAAGCAGGAAACCCCATATTCCTTGCGATTTCATACTCCCTGTCCATCCCCACTTTAGACTCACCGTAAAAACCTTTCCGAATCGCTACCACCACCACCATACCCACACCAGAAATCCCCCACCATTTCGAACTCATCTCCATCGCATACAAGGTAAGCGGGATTCTCCCTTCTCCTCTCTTCTCTTCTGTAGGAATTCACTAAAACCCGAAATCAGGAGCTTCGAATTTCTATTTCGAAAATCTTCTGGTTCCAAGGGAAGTCATGAATCGGTTGTCCTCTATTCTGTTCTTCGCGACATTCTTTTCGACCCGATGCGTGCGTATGTGTTTTAACTTTAAACATTATTCCGAGATTATGAGCCCTTGTGCTCCCTTTTACGTTTTCGTTTGATTAAGCAGTGGTATGCATAGCCTGATATAGACATCGTGGTCCACGACATGGCAAAGAATCCAAGCGTATGCATGGGTTTCAGTTCTCCTTTTCTCTGTATTCTCGTTTTCTCTTCCTTTTCTTTCTTTCTTATTCTTTTGTGAACTTATCATAAAGTGAAGCTCACCTGTATAATTTAGCTTGTTCCCTTTCTGTTCTCACCTGGGCTACGGTTCTGAGTTGATTCGAGGTCCCCTCCTCAAAGGTTGATGAACTCTTATCCTGTACCGCCATCATTTTGTGTAGACAGATTACCATTTTCTGACTGATTTCCTACTAAACAGTCTCCTGTTTGAGGAGCCTATGTTGACAATGCTTGCATCAGAAATACGTTGTTACAGTTTGGTTTTAAAGTCTCGTGCAGAATTTCTGATTATCTTCTCCTGATTTTTCATTTCTGATCCGAATCGGTTACTAAGTTCCCCCTGATAACTTGCATATTATCGTGTTCTTCAGATAGGAAACACCCTATCTATCTGTTTGTTTAATAAACAGTCGTGAAGTAGAAATACCAGGTTCAGTAAAGTAAGCCAGTCAGTTTGTGTAACTCTGTTTCGGTTTTGGCATCAAAACTGGTTTAAGCTGTCGCGTTCATATGGGAAGCAAGTTACCAAGTTGGTTTCATTCCTCGCTGTCACATACCTTCACCTTATCACTTTGATGTATCACTTTGCGGTTTAACAGTTTGCTCTATTTGTGTTCTGCTAACTGAGTTGTTACAGACGTCTCCAACATCCCCCTTCGGTATCTATCTTTAAATTAATCTGGTCTCCAAGGGTTCTCTGGCTGGTGACACAATGCGTTTAGCACCCATGTTGCTTTCTGTATATTTTCTTTCTATGATTATTAGAGAAGTTTGTCTGCCACCATCCTGTGACTTAACATTTCTCTGCTGTTGTGGTGTTTATTTTGAATCTTTTGCAGCAGTTCTGATCATCATCTTTCGGGTATTTATCTCTGATCCAAAATAGCTATGAGATTCTCTGTGCCTGTTCATGTAACTCGATGTTGATGTGTGCTTGTGGAAAGGTTGTTTATCCACCTGTTAGTAATGAATGGAAGAGGAAAATATTGTTCAACTTCACACTGGTAAATAAGCAGCAGGGTATGAAATAGGAAACTAATTTAATTAGCATGTTGTAATCTGTTCAAATGAGATGTTAGGAACCAATAGTAGATTTTGAGTGGATGATGTTGGAATTGGCGCTTCGCCTCTGAATTTTAGCCTTCTGCTGAACTTTGTCTTTTTATTTTCTCTGGTTTTGTTTTGCATGATAATACCGAACCTGAAAAAAATAGGAACAGTTCTGTTGGCTTCTGTTTTACTTTGATGATTCAATTGATAAAGATGAATGAAAGGCATTTAACTGATAAACTGATTTGATAAGTTAGCTTAGGGTTATTTCTCATTCGGTTGGGTTTTAGCTTAGGATATTCACCTGGTTTTAAATAATACTAAAAGAACGGGACCAATTCTGTTGGAATTCAGTTTGCTTTCTTGGTTGCCTTTAACTTGTTATCTATCATGCGGTCTACTCTCTGATTGTATTCTCTTTTTGTCATTATATGTATATATGTTTAGTGTGTTACGGTTTATTGCAATCTTTTAATTCGTTTCTCTATACATATGTTTATTATTTAAACCCTAGATAACCCCTTAGGTCACCTCTTTTTTCATTTGATCAAAGTTTTGGAAGGTACCCCACAACTAGCTCATTTCTATTTGCTTGGTGGGGAGCAATACCATCCAAAACTTTGAAATTCTTTTAAGCCTTTGGTACCCCACAACTAGCTCATTTCTATTTGCTTGGTGGGGAACAATACCTTCCAAACTTTAAGAGCCTATCCCAAACCATCCTTAATTTCATTAAAAGACTTTACCAAAAAAAAAGAGGAGAATGGAAAAGATTTAGGGTTTAGTGACCTCTCTAGATTTTAGGGTTTCTCCAATCTTAGCAGCTTCCCACCCTTTTAGTCCTTCGTTGCCATTATGAATTGTCTCTCGATTTCCTACCTCTTGTCTGCTTCTTCAAAATCAATATTTCTTCAAGGCGATCGATTTTAATCCACAAGCCCATGGCCCAAAACCAATCTCGACCCAAACCCAATCTCGGCCCAAATACCCACACTCGGCCCAAACCAATCTCGACCCAAACCCACTCGACCCTTTTGCCCACACTTGGCCTAAAGCCCATGGCCCAAAACCCATCTCGGCCCAAATACCCACACACGACCATTAGCCCACACTTAGCCCTCTTGCCCACACTTGGCCCAAAGCCCGTGGCCCAAAACCACACTCGGCCCAAAGCCCATGGCCCAAAACCAATATCGACCCAAACCCACTCGGCCCTTTTGCCCACACTTGGCCCAAAACCAATCTCGACCCAAACCCACTCGGCCCTTTTGCCCACACTTGGCCCAAAGCCCATGGCCCAAAGCCCATTGCCCAAAACCCATCTCGGCCCAAATACCAACATACGACCCATTAGCCCACACTCGGCCCTCTTGCCCACACTTGGCCCAAAGCCCGTGGCCCAAAACCACACTCGGCTCAAAGCCCATGGCCCAAAACCAATCTCGACCCAAACCCACTCGGCCCTTTTGCCCACACTTGGCCCAAAGCCCATGGCCCAAAACCACACTCAGCCCAAACCAATCTCGACCCAAACCCACTCGGCCCTTTTGCCCATACTTGGCCTAAAGCCCATGGCCCAAAACCCATCTTGGCCCAAATACCCACACACGGCCCATTAGCCTACACTCGGCCCTCTTGCCCACACTTGGCCCAAAACCACACTCGGCCCAAAGCCCATGGCCCAAAACCAATCTTGACCCAAACCCACTCGGCCCTTTTGCCCACACTCGGCCCAAAGCCCATGGCCCAAAACCAATCTCGACCCAAACCCACTCGGCCCTTTTGCCCACACTTGGCCCAAAGCCCATGGCCCAAAACCAATCTCGACCCAAACCCACTCGCCCTTTTGCCCACACATGGCCCAAAACCAATCTCGGCCCAAATACCCACACCCGGCCCAAATACCCACACTCGGCCCAAATACCCATACTCGGCCCATTAGCTCAATCCGGCCCATTAGCCCAATCCGGCCCATTAGTCCAATCCGGCCCATTAGTCCAATCCGACCCATTAGTCCAATCCGGCCCATTAGCCCAATCCGGCCCATTATCCCAATCCGGCCCATTATCCCAATCCGGCCCATTATCCCAATCCGGCCCATTAGCCCAATCCGGCCCGTTAGCCCAATCCGGCCCATTAGCCCAATCCGGCCCATTAGTCCAATCCGGCCATTAACCCAATCCGGCCCATTAGCCCAATCCGGCCCATTAGCCCAATCCGGCCCATTAGCCCAATCCAGCCCATTAGCCCAATCCGGACCGTTAGCCCAATCTGACCCATTAGCCCAATCCGGCCCGTTAGCCCAATCCGGCCCATTAGCCCAATCCGGCCCATTAGCCCACCAACCCAAACCAAGTCCACAAATGTCAAACCTTGACCTTGACCAAAAAACCTTGACCTTGACCAAAAACGTTGACTCAATCATTGACCAACCCCACTTCAACCCGAACGTTGACCCGGCTCATCTTCCAATACAAGTCAAACCAAAATCAAATCAAACCTAACTCATTTTTTCAAACCCGATTCCTTTCAACTCACTTTCAACTTGTAAATTCCTTTCAAAACTCCAAAATCCAAAAAAAGAATTTCAAACCATCATTTTATCCAAATTTCATCAAGTTTTCAAAGAAACCATTTTGTGGAATTTTAAAGGAAAAACTCTTCTCACATCACAGAAAACTCTTCTCCATCGTAGAAAGTTCTTCTCACATATACAAAAAGTTTTCTCCTAAAAACATTTCTCAAAATCAGTGTTTCTTCACCGAGGATTCCGAACAACTTTAAAAGTTTTCCAACTCAGTTTTCAAAACTAAGCCATTTTCGGGGAACATGGGGTATCTAACACCTTCAAAGAACGTTTTCTTCCTAGTTAGGCACCACTTGTCTCCCTTCCAAAATAAAGATCCGAGGCAGGGCACTGGGGTCATAACCTCCCTTGTCGCAGTCTGGATTTCTTTAGGCGGGGCATTAGGGTGACAAACCTCCCCTAATTGCAGCCTAGAATTTTACAAGGCGGGGTGCTAGGGAAGTAACGACCTTCCTAGTTGCAGCCGGGATTTTAGAATCGTCTAACTCCCTTCCGCTCGATTTCAGTGTTTTCGGTTTTTAATGTTTTAAAACCCGGGAGTTAGAGACGTTATTAGGGTTCGACTGAGAACATCTCATTCATGGTGTTTCTCTCTGAATCCTATTTTTCGACATAAATTCATTGCCCCATCTTTCGAGCCTCGGCACTTACCATTAATTAAGTGCCGTGTTCGAGGGGGTACATAGGGTAATCCCTCGGGATTATCCGCCCTTTTACAACAAAATGATTTTTTGGTTTTAAAAACTTTAAGAGAGACAATTCAGAATAAACCAATCCAACCCTTCCATTAGAGCTTCAGGACACATAAAACACTTCTTAATCCTTCCCTGAACCAACTCCAAATCACACAAGACCTCCCATTCCCGAATGATCCTGAACAACCTTAGCTACCTCAAACCTAGGACATTTCCAAAACTCGAACACTTGTGAACCGAACATCTCAAAAATTCGTTTTCTTCTGACTTCACAAAATGCCTCTAAAAGCTAACCGCTTCAAAATTTGAACCCTTCAAACCCGAGAAGCTCATCAACTTCGACAAATGACCAAAATGCCCTTAACCCCACAAAAGCCGAGACAAACTCAAACCCCTCGAAAATAATCAAAGCCTCTCAACACTTTGACCATTCCCACAAACCAATACTTTAAGACCAGCTCATTTCTTCAAACTCTTCAAAGTCATCTACTCCTCAATTCGCACTCAAATCCTATCCTTTGGCTTTATTTGGATCTCTCTAATAAGGTTTTGAAAGAAGGCAATCCCGACAATTGGAGATCGAGATTTCCTCGGGCACCAATCCAAAGTCGTGGTCGTTGCCACTTCTAAGGGGTGTAACCCAGTGCGAACCCACACAAAATCTTGAGTATGACCGGATAAGCCCCATCCATAAGCAATAAATTCAAAGTCAACCAACGGTTCTTAGAACCCTAATTCGTTTCCTTCCTAGTATCTTAGGTCAAACTAGGTGGCGACTCTAGTCAATTTCTGCCCTTAGTCCGCGTGGAGCCCATTGAGAGCGGGTGTAGTGCTCACTAGCATTCCCCTTACGCTTTCTGGGAAAGACGGACGATCTAGTAGGTATTTGAGGGATGCCAGATAACGGGTTTTCACCCTCCACAAAATGGCATTTTCTAGGATCTCAGCTTTTCAGTGAGATCATATTTTGATAGACCCCCCTCATACCGAAAAATCACCCTCCACAGAATGGCAACTCTGCTGGGGAAAACTTGAGTAAGTTTTTCTCAAACTCAAGGAAGACTGAACTCCATTCAAAATTGTCGGGACTTTCCTAATTCTTTCAAAACCTTCAAGAAATTCATTTCAAAGCCCCTAGGATTATTCTACTCCACACTTTGAGTGTGTATCTGATGAGGACAAACAAGATTTATTAGATCCTCAACAAACATGACAACAATTGGGTTAATAAATTAGCTCATGATTAGAAAGAGACACTTAGGTGTGAATGAAGCTAACTTCCCTTTAGGTTAATAAACAACCAATTTGGAATCACTATCCTCAAGATAAAACTCTTAGCAAATAGGCTGTTGCTAACTTCATTTGGTTTATTTACTGCTTTCATATTGCGATTGTGGGGGTGCATGGGTGGGTAGCTTAGGACATGCATTCCTCTGTGTCACCCGATTTACCCACGATGTCACGGGATCCCGACCGGTCCACGGTTGATTCCCCATGAGCTAGGGTCACTCTCTCAGTGAACAAACCCACGAGGCGGTACGGTCTCCGACCAACACCTTGGGCTCATGATCCAAAAATATCCTCCATTATCCGAGTCAAAGCCAGCATATAGTGAACTCTGAGCCTTCAGTGTCCAGCTACCTGGTCCAGTGTCTAAGACGGGTTTATGGGAGTCACCCCCTTGTATGCCGCCTGTCTGACCGTCCTTCTGCCTTACCCTGAAGATTGCATGGGCTCAGTTCTCCATTGTTCATCTGCACCAAGGGTGTCTCTAAAGCCCAATGTCATGCTATACGTTCATATAGGATCCCGTATTTATCGGATACCCATACATGGCACAACGTAGTCAGTGAATAATTTGGACTTTAGACCCATCTGACTGTGCAGGTGACGAGAGACCCGTTCCCATGCAATACTTCCCCGAGTTTTCTGAAAAGTGGGGTGTTGTCGGATCATCACTGGCCGTGGCGTGTGTTTCCTTATCATCTTGGGTATCCTGACCTTTCGAACTTAAGCACTCCGGACTTTCTTGATAACGTGCCCCACAAAGGCATAACAGAGAAAAAAACCCGAGAGATGATAGTGAAGGGATGACGGTTCCTCCGGTGAGACGGAATCATAATTGACCTGGAAAGTGATTATCCCAACACTAACACTTACAACTCCACATCAAACAATACCCATGATTTATTTATGCTGTACATATGTGCAAACTCTTTTCAAACGAACTCATACTTCCAGAAAATTTTGTTCGGAATTTCTCGCCAAAAAGTCTTCGAAACCAATTGTGAAAACCCTTCAAAATTGCTTGCAGAATTTCTTCTAAATCACTTGTACAACCGTTTGAGATTTTTTTTCTGTAAAAACCGAATTTCAAAAACAGCCCCTTCAAAACTGTTTTAAAACTCCTCTATTTACAAATATTTCTTTCTCCGTTTTCATTTCCGAACGGGCGTCATACGGTATTACAAAAACTGCACTCCTGAATCTCACGCATCACCTTCGTTCCCGTCTTTTCTCTTCTTTACCTCTTTTGCAGGGATAGCCATGATGAACCGACTAGTACCTGTTCCAGGAGATAAGAAGAGACAAAGAGATGTCTTAGAACAACAAAGGAACGAGGCGGCCAAAACAGAGCAAGCCCGTATTTCTCTTTACCAGCAAGAGCGTGTTCAAGAAAAAGAATTCGCCATAGATTTGAGGAATCAGTGCATGGGAATGAAAGACATCGGTGAACCCCTATTTGTGAGTCTGGCCCACCTAGGCGTCAAGCATAACGTCGACTACGAAGCACTTCATGAATCAGTCAGGTATTGGGACCTAGAAGACCATCTATACCGATTTGCTACTGAGGAATTGGTTATATTACCAGCCGAAATAGATGCCTTTTTGAAGGTCAAGCCTCACCGGAAGATGCCTCGTATACCAGTTGACCGCACCAGAACACCGGTCTTCGCAGCAAGATTCCTTGAAGTCGATATCACAGAAGTAGAGAATTTCGGAAGCATGAGTCTGAGTTTAAAAGAGCTCCTTGATCGTTTCTGTAAGCCTCATCGCCCACTAAGGACTCAAAGGCGTGTACTGGATCTCTGTATCATGGGGCTACACCTCTTTCGTCAAGGTAATCTAAGGATGAACTCGAAGATAATCTATCTATTAAAAGCCTACGAGGATGGGCTCAGCATCAGAACGTATGTGGTGGCTGAAATTATCAGAGCTCTGGACCGTTGGAAGGAAGCCGAGGTCCAAGAGAAGTTCTTCATAGGAAGTGCTTTGCTCTTGAAGATATGGCTTTTTGATCACCTGCGACTACCCCACTTGGCAAAATACCAGACGGTCACAATGTGCACATTACGGGCCGTAAGAAGAGCAGTTGAGAAACCAACAGAGGGATGGAGAGCCTATTTTAGGGATGTTCACCTCCATTGTCTTTGGGTTGTTATACCGTCAAAGTTGGGAAACTGTTGGAGCATGATGAAATCTACTTAGCTGAGCTAAGACTCATGTTGTGCCTTGCCGGGGACGGCAAGAGCTTCGGGGGGGAGGTTTGTCATGCCCCTTTTTGGCGAGCTGCTTGGTTACAAGTACTCCATGCCAGTTTGCCCTTTGGTTGGTGCCCGTTAAGACTTGTGTTGGGTTTGCTTGTCAACCCCATACTTGATTGTCGCTTTGACCTAGCCCCTTAAGTTCCACGGTCCTTGAGACCCCGAGGACGAAGGTCCGAGGGATGGGCATCAGTTGAAGGGCACGTTGCGTTGGTGTTGGCCGAGCTGAGTTGCGCCAGCTTGTGACTCGAGCGAGGGCCGAGTTAGCGGGTGTTGTGGAGGACACCCGTCCGGGACTAGTAAGGACGGGTATGCCTTCGGGTATGCACATGCCAGGGTGGCTTGGCAGTGACTCCAATAGCACAAGCACATTGTGCTCAGTGCTGCCCTTAGGTTGCAAGTGCCAGTGTCACCACGGGCACGAAGCAACTAGGGGATGTAAGGGGCCGAGCTGAGTTACGTCAGCTTGTGACTCAAGTGAGGGCCGTGTTTGCGGATGCTGTGGAGGGCATCTGTCCGAGCCCAATGAGGACCGGATGTTCCTTGAGCATGCACGCTGCCAGGGTGGCTTGGTAGCGACTCCAATAGTCTGAGCATGTTGTGCTCAGTGCTGACCCTTAGGTCAGTTAGTGGGTGTCGTGGAAGGCACCTGCCTGGGCCTAAAAGGGACCGGGCAAGCCAGCGAGCATGCATGTCCCCAGGATGGCTTGGTATCGACTCCAAGAGGTAATGACCAATTCACATTTCATGTGGGTACTGAGCGATTGGGATGTCCAGGGTGGAACTGTCAGATTAGCGAAGCATAATGGCGTGATTCTAATTGGTCTGGACCATTTTGTCACCATCTACCCATTAAGAGCAATGTGACAATTTGGTCACGAGCAGACCATCCCAGGAGCGGACGATTCGAAATTCAAAGATCACCGATTCACCGATAAGTCGATAAACTATGTCGCCCAAGCCTATGACACAAGAGTCAAGTGGGCTATCTTCAATGAACGAAAGACAGATCTCAGTTTAAGCAACTCTTACAAGATTTGGCTCGAGAAGCGAGTGGACCGTATAGAGAAGTTTCTGTACTCTCTTGATCGTCCAGTGATTAATCAAGACCCTACCACGTCAATCGGGGTGAATTTGCAGACTGCCCTGATGAATAATCAGTTAAAGAAGAAACAGCGTGAGGAGTCGAAACAGAAGAAGATCATTGGATGATTTCTCTAGCGGCAGTAGTTTATTATATAACTAGCGGATGTATCCCCCTTTTGTAATGATTGGCCAACTAGCGGATGTATCCCCCTTTTTGTAATGATTGGCCAACTAGCGGATGTATCCCCTTTTTGTAATGATTGGCCAACTAGCGGACGTATCCCCCTTTTGTAATGATTGGCCAACTAGCGGATGTATCCCCCTTTTGTAATGATTGGCCAACTAGCGGATGTATCCCCCCTTTTGTAATTACTAGCCAACTAGCGGATGTATCCCCTTTTGTAATGATTAGCTAATTAGTGGATCTACTTATTTTTTTATGACTAACGGTTATATTTCCCCCTTTGAATCGGATTGTAACCCCCCTTTTCCCTCTTCATATATGCAACTGCGGTTATGTAATATCGGTGTGACAAGCGTTTTGGAAATGAAAACTAGGCTCGTGCGCCTTTTCTTCGCGATAAAATGATATAGAAAACCTACTTTTGCAAAACATTTTATATAAATCATGGGGACGACCTCCCCCCCCTTTTTCTATCTTTTTTCGAAATGTGCATTCATACTAATGATCTCCGTACCATTTCACAGTATGGTACCGCCGACAACAGATTGTGAAGATTTTTTAGTTTGATTCCAAACCAGTCTTCCAACATTACTCGACTTTGGAAAAGGGACTCCAGGGGTAGGCTGGCTAGCGATACCGCGACCGAAACTTCATCGGAGACTATGGACCTAAACCTGATCAATCCCACCGCCCCAGAAGGTGCCCCGACAACCACAGCTATTGATGCGAGTGCGAGTGCAGTTGTATGAGCTAGCGGCAGTAGCTTACGTCTTCCTGATCCAAGTGTTCTCTACCGTATGCTAGAACAGTCAACAAGGAATGAGAATATGCATAAACAGACCGTTGAAAGGCTAGAAGAGCAATTGCGCCAAGAGAGATCAGCCAAGGGAAAGGACCCATACCTTACTGACCCTGATGAGGATTATATTGAGGACTTCCCACACCCAAACCGATGCTGGAGCAATCAAAAGCCTATGTTCAACACCACCATACCACAACCGATCACAGGGAAAGAACGTACCATCATCCACCAGTGACCACAACGTTTCAAACAGCTGACCTACTTTCAGGAGCACCCATGCCACCTCCAATCCTAACCACGGTTCCTACAGTACCAACCACCTTCCCCATACTACCACCGTTCCCACCCGCTGGAGCCACTGCCCAAACAGCCCATCTATATCAAGCCAAACAGTCTGAATTCATTCATCCCAACTCACCACACCCTGACCCCATCCAACTCAATCCATACCGGTACACCACCCCCGGACATGCTGTCCGTTTTAAGGAAGCAATTCCCCAGACCCAACTGATACCACAACCGTCTAACCATTTGATTCATGGTTACAACCAAGCCCCACCTGCCGAGCACCTTCCACTTGACCTCAGTCAAATGAAGAAATCCCTAAAAGAAGAGCTACTAGCAGAGATTCAGCTCGGGGAGAGAGCCAAGATGTTGGGTTTTCGTCATTTCCAACTGAAGCCAAACTTCAAGTTGCCCGAAAATCTAAAACTGCCAGAAATCTCTAAATACTCCGGGAAAGGGGACCCTAGGCACCATCTCGACCAGTTTGACTGGGTCATGACTATGTATGGGCTAGATGATGAAATGAAGATAATCTGCTTCCCCAGTTATCTCGAAGGGTCTGCCCAAACTTGGGTGTCAAGAATGGACTTCTCGGGGAAAAAGTTGGAAGAGGTCTACCAAGCTTTTGTGGAGCAGTATAGTTATAATACTCACCTAGGGGTCACCCGGAGAGACCTAGAGACTATGAGACCAAGAAACCACGAGACAGTGATGGAATTCATCACTAGGTGGAGAGAGAAGGCGGGCCAGATGTTAGACCGCCCCAGTGAAGATGAGCAAATCAGAATCATCATTGATTGTCTAGAAAATCCTTACTCGGATCACCTCAAATCCTTAGGGATTTGTGATTTCAAACATCTGAAAGCAGCTGCCACGGCCGCAGAAGAGCTAGCTCTAGCTGGAAATTTGAAAGGCCTAAATTTCCAGGGATCATTTCCCTGACGGTCAAACTACCAAAACAAGCAGTCTAAGACAGACACGGGCAGTAAGTTTGTCCCTCCCCCGTCAACCAATCAATCTCAACCACCAGTATTTCAAGCCCAAGTCAGTGGGTCAACCTCAAATTATTCTGCAACTCCACCGCCGAGCAGTTACCAGTCCCAACCAAAGAGAAATTACACAAGTCTAGGAATGCCGATGGGCAAAGCCTATGAGAAGTTGAAGAAGAGCGTATTCCTACTGAGGGACCCGAATCTGAAACCCGGAGTCACTCAGATGGGGCTTGACCTCAACAGCCTATGTGAATATCACATGATCAAGGGACATAGTACTGATAATTGCCGGGCCTTGCGGCATGCCATGCAGGACTTGATCGATGCTGGAGAGGTGGAATTCCCGAAAACTAATTCGAACACTCAAAACAACTCTATCCCCAGACATGTGAATATGCTGAGTCTGATGGGAGAAGGAGAAGAAGAGTCAGATGTTAGCAGAATCATAAGGATCCATGCCATCGAAATTCCTCTGAGCCAGGCAACCAGAGCACACCCTCTCCGATCATACTATCTCTGGAGCTAGACGCCTTTCGAGTTCATCGTCCAGAAATTCAGCATGATATTCAACCACAAATGCATGAATATCTAGCTATGACGCATGAGATACGAGCCACAGTTGAGCGTCTGGTAGGACAAGGAAGGGTGTCTATAATCACCCTATTGATAGTAGGACGACAAATGGAAAAGAACCTTGAGTTACTCGTGGGACTGAATCTTGAAGCACGAGAGCTCTACACCACTATGAGAGCATTGGAGGTGGTAGAAGCATGGTGCCGGCAAAAGATTGCCGAAAGGCGAGGAAGGAGAATCTCTGAGTGCAATGTCATCATGATCACAGACGAAGATGACAATCCACCGGCCATAACCTCTGTTAGAGTACCATTTCTGATAGCAGACGAGGACAAACCCGATGAGGGCTTGGAAAAAATCAATCACTTAACCCGTTCAGGGAGGCATTTCAAACCCATTGAGCTCACAAAGGAGCCAGAAACACTGCAACAAAGGTCCATGACCTTACCTTGAATGAACCGGAAAACAAGTTGGAAGGAGAAGAAGAGCTGTTGAGAAAGCTGAAGACAACCAGCATACCCATCACAATCTGGTCCCTGTTGACGATTTCAGAAGAGCACAAAGATGCAGTAGCTCGGCACTTGAGAATGGATAAGAAGCGGCCGACGTCGGTTGAAAACATCATAGCCCACCTATCCCGGACTCCGGACCTCTCCATAACATTCACCGACGACGAGATCCCTCGTCAGGCGGGAAAGGCCCTCTACATAACTGTGAAGGTTGGGGGATTCCAGGTCCCTAAGACTTTGATTGATGATGGGGCTGAGGTGAATGTCTGCCCACTCCGAGTAGCCCGTCATATGGGACTCAACGACTTCAAGCCGGTGGACATGACGCTGAGTGCCTATGACAACAGCCATAGAAAGGTTTTGGGAACCCTCTCACTGCCGATCTTGATTGAGGACGTCTCCTTGACCATCGAAGCAATGGTCATAGACATATCCTCCACCTTCAACCTTCTGCTGGGGCGGGAGTTCATCAATCAGATCAAAGGAGTCCCCTCAGTCGTCCATCAGAAGCTAAAGTTCAAACACGGGGAACGAATCGTGGAGGTTTTGGGAGAGGACAGAGCTGAGTCCCTACTATTTGAGACTAATACACCGGGGGGTCGAGAGTTGACGCTCGGGGGCTTCACAGTGGTGAGGCCACATTCACAGGTAAGTCAAACTTCTTCCATCACTCCTCTCTACTTCGACCCTAGTGTCTATAGCCCTGCATCGCAGCACATGATGTCTCGGATGGGCAACAAACAGGGGAGTGGACTGGGCAAGGAAATGCAGGTGATGGCAGAGCCACTAACAACATACATTGGAGGTCGAGGAGCCGGGTTAGGATTTACAGAATTTCCAGGTATGATGTTGACAGATTCACATGTAAGAATTCCCACAGATTCTTTCTTACCAGTTAACCTTGAATTATATTATCTGTGAGTTGTGATAAGTAGAAAGCAGTTCAAGCTCAGGGAAATCAGGAGACGATGGAGTGGGAGAACTGGTGGACCACTTTATTCTCCCTCAACTCATGCCTTAAAGACCATGACGACAAGGGATGCGACCAAGGAATGCCCGAGGATGCAGCGGAGAGCAGTGTCACGACCAAACCAGTCATCAAGGACCCCGCACCCTCGGTAGATGGCCATGGAGCGTGTCTTGTCGTCTATCATAAGAGAGAGGAGCTGATTTCCCAGGAGCCATATTCAATCAGTCTAGTTGATAGTGATAGCAGTAGCAGTAGTGATAGCAGTAGTTCTCGTAGTGCTGATGATGAGAGTGATATCTGTCTTAATTTCGATGAAGAAGAAAGAGAGGGGGAGCCACCATTTATTTTCCGCTGTAAAAATGGTGGCAATTTTCTGACAATCACTGAGTTACCTAGCTCTTCGAATATTAATGAAAGTTCAGTTTATTCAGAAAATTCATCTCTTTTGTCACTTGATTCAATGCAAAACTATGAGGCTGAAGAAGAAGAATATGACGAGGAGAATATGCCTCCCACAAAACAATATTCCACCCACACTCAGATTGTAGAGGACATTGTAGCAATAAATATCGGAACACCTGATAACCCCAAAACTTTGCAAGTTGGTTTGGGACTGAGTGAAACAGAAAAGCGGGACCTGACTTCTCTGCTAATTGAATATGTCGATGTTTTTGCATGGAGCTACGCAGACATGCCAGGGATTGACCCCGACATTGTCCAACACCGAATACCATTATACCCAAATGCCAAACCTAAGAAACAACGTTTGAGAAGAATGAAACATGAGCACCAATTGAAAGTGAAAGAGGAAGTTGAGAAGTTATTACGTGTTGGCTTCATTCGGGTCGTCAATTACCCCGATTGGCTGGCCAATATTTTAGCCGTCCCAAAGAAAAATGGAAATGTGCGAGTGTGTATTGACTTTCAGGACTTAAACGAGGCCAGCCCCAAAGACAGCTTTCCCTTACCCCACATCGATATCCTTGTTGACAATACTGCCCAACATGCGCTACTGTCATTCATGGATGGGTTTTCAGGTTACAATCAGATTCGAATGGCCGTAGAAGACCAGGAAAAGACATCTTTTATTACACAGTGGGGAACCTTTTGTTACGTGAACATGCTCTTTGGCTTGAAAAATGCCGGAGCCACGTACCAAAGGGCTGCCACTACCTTATTGCATGATATGATTCACAAGGAAGTGGAGGTATACGTAGACGACATGATCGTCAAAGCTGCCCAATGGGAGGACCACTTGATAAACCTGAGAAAGTTCTTTGATCGGATGCGGAAGTACCAAATGAATCTAAACCCCGAGAAATGTACATTCGGAGTGACCGGAGGAAAGCTTTTGGGCTTCATGATCACTACCCGAGGAATAGAGGTAGACCCAGATAAGATAAAGGCCATTCAAGAAATGTCTCCTTTGAAGACCCAAAAAGAAATCAGAGGTTTCTTAGGCAGAATTCAGTACATCACAAGATTCATCATGCAGCTAACCGAGACCTGTGAGCCTATCTTCCGTCTGTTGAAGAAAGACGCATCTAAAGTCTAGAATGAACAGTGTCAGGAAGCCTTTGAGAAGATCAAAACCTATTTGTAGAACCCGCCCGTCTTGGTACCGCCCCAGGAGGGCAAACCAATGATCCTTTACCTCACTGCCCGAGAAACGTCAATGGGCGCCATGCTGGCCCAGGAACAAGGATCCCTACCGCGTGAAAAGTCGATCTACCATATCAGCAAGAAATGGGTCAATGCAGAAACACGATACTCTGACATTCACAAATTCTGTGCTGCTTTGGTCTAGGCTACGAAGAAGCTAAGGCACTACTTGTTAGGGCAAGAGGTCCATCTAATTGCGCGCATGAACCTTATAAAGTACCTGCTGGAAAAGCCAATTCTTGATGGTCGCTTATCCAGATGGTCCCTACTATTGTCTGAGTTCGATATCACTTTCAAAATTCAGAAGTCAATCAAAGGGAGTGCCATAGCCGAGCATCTAGCAGAATGCCCTGTAGCATCCGAGTTCTTTGGAAATGAAGATTTCCCGGATGAACAAATCATGACATTACGGAAAACCTGTTGGAGGCTGTACTTTGATGGTGCCGTCAACCATAAGGGTAAAGGGGCCGGGATCTTGTTGATCCATCCTAAGGGAGATCTTCTTCCAGCTGCGGTAAAAATCAATTACCCAATCACTAATAACATGGCGGAATACAAAGCCTGCATCCTGGGACTTGAAATGGCGTTAGAACTACAAGTGGAGGAGTTAGAGGTCTTTGGCGATTCTAATCTCGTTATTTCGCAAGTCAACCAGACTTGGGAGATCAGAGAAGAATGATTGATCCCCTACCATGACTACCTTTCACACCTAATCACTTGCTTTCGGAATGTAACTTTCAAGCATGTGAACCGGAGCCAGAACATCTTTGCAGACTCTTTAGCCTCCCTAGCTTCAGTAGTCCAAGTGCCAAGCGGCTCATTATACTTTCCCTTGTGGATAACGATGACCAATGTACCCTCGTTCGAAATTGGAGCCATCGAAGCGGAGGAAACCGAAGATGAATGGTTCATGGACATTGAAAATTTCCTCAGAAAAGGAGAGTACCTGCCAGAAGCCACTAAGCAGGACCGCATTGCTCTGAGAAGAATGTCGGAATCTCTTGAACAAGGAGTGCCCGTAGTGTCTTGGTCCATTGGTGATGACGCCGTATTCATGTATAGCGAGCAGAAGCGTGTGGACCTCGCACAGAAATTGGTATTGAGATCAGGAGATGTCCTAATCATGGGTGGAAACTCTAGGATGCTGTATCACGGGATCAATAAGATCAAGTTAAATACGGCACCACCGACAATAATCAATGCCACACACATGAAACCAGGACGCCTGAACCTTACCTTTAGGAAGTATTAAATTCATAGTATCATATAATCTATTAGTAACGTGTATTAGAGACACGGTATGTATGATGGTTGGTTTATCAATAAAGCGCGGTGTTGATTTAAATTCCACTTATGTCCACCATCAATACTTATCCACTTGTGAATCCAATAGGTTGTGGACTCGGTATCGAAGGTAACCTGAGTATCCTCACCGAAGCACAAGCCGGCAGAAGCGGCACCATCTTAACGGGAACCTTCCCAGTGAACGGCATTGATGCCAATGTGCTATTCGACTCCGGCGCCTCTCACACTTTCGTATCACCATCCTTTGTGAAGAGGTTGAAGCTAGATGCGGATGAGCTACCGAATTTCATGGTTACTCTCCCATCGAAGGAGCGAGTAAAGTGCACCAGATATTATCAATCAGCCACCATCGAAATCAAGAACGAAGTGTTTCCCATTTCCTTCATCGAGTTTAATGGATTGGGATTCGACTTAATCATCGGAATGAATTGGTTGGAGCGGCACAAGGGTAGAATCCTCTGCGCCGAGCATCGTTTGCTGCTCAAGAGTCCTTCTGGGGTTACAGTGTCTTACCGCCAGAGACCGAGAGAGCCTTCGACCACACTCATATCTGCCATGGCTATGTACCGGGAGCTCAAAAAGGGCCACAAAGTATATCTATGTTATGTACAAGACCTGGAGAGAGATCCAAAGTTCAGTGAAGATGTACCCATCGTATCCGAATTTCCTGATGTATTCCCTAAGGAGCTACCCGGCATGCCACCCCCGAGAGCAGTGGAATTTGAAATTGACCTTTTGTCAGGTACCGGTCCCATTGCTAGGGCACCGTACCGCATGGCACCTGCTGAAATGACTGAACTGAAGGAACAACTACGTGACCTACTCGAAAAAGGGTTCATACGCCTGAGCGTATCACCCTGGGGAGCACCGGTCCTTTTTGTGAAGAAGAAGGACGGTAGCCTCCGACTGTGTATTGACTACCGCGAGCTGAATGCGGTTACAGTCAAGAATAAATACCCATTGCCACGCATCGATGACCTATTCGATCAGCTGAAAGGAGCATCAGTCTTCTCCAAGATCGACCTCTGTTCTGGGTATCATCAGATTGCTATCAAAGAGCAAGATATTGAGAAAATGGCATTCCGTACCAGATATGGCCACTACGAATTCACGGTGATGCCATTCGGTTTGTCAAACGCACCAGCTAAATTCATGGACCTCATGAATCGTCTATTCAGTGAGCAGTTGGACACTTCAGTTGTTGTCTTCATCGACGACATACTTGTATATTCCAAATCAGTAGAAGAGCATGAATTTCACTTGAGGAAAGTGCTTGAGACACTGCGTGAGAACCAGCTGTACGCGAAGTTCTCCAAGTGCGAGTTCTGGCTAGATCAGGTATCATTCCTTGGTCACGTCATCTCGAGCGCAGGCATCTCAGTTGACCCTTCTAAGATAGAAGCTGTACGATCATGGCCTAGACCTAAGACTGTTACCGACATTCGGAGCTTTCTTGGTCTAGCCGGTTACTACCGGAGATTCATAAAGGACTTCTCGAAAGTCGCTAAGCCCATGACTACACTGATGAAGAAAGATGCACCGTTTGTATGGACAGACGAGTGCGAGTTATCATTTCAGAAACTAAAAGACTCATTGACCTCAGCGCCCATCCTTACTCTTCCAGAGGGCACAGAGGGATTTGAGGTATATTGTGATGCATCAGGCAAAGGAATGGGATGCGTACTCATGCAGCATGGCAAGGTTGTAGCTTATGCCTCCCGCCAGCTGAAAAAGCATGAGAAGAATTACCCGACACACGATTTAGAGTTAGGAGCCATTGTCTTCGCCTTGAAGATATGGCGACACTATCTCTATGGGGTAAGCATCACCATCTACTCCGACCATAAGAGCTTACAGTATGTATTCACACAGAAAGAACTGAACTTGAGACATAGAAGATGGATGGAGTTTCTCTCAGACTACGACATCAACCTACAGTATAAGGAAGGGAAGGCAAACATTGTAGCCGACGCCCTGAGCCGTCGAGCACACTCGCTCCATTCGCTACTCGCTTCTTCTAGCTTGGTTGACGAGGTGCGAGACGCTCAGTTGAGCGACCCTTACCTAACCGAAATCAGACAAAAGATCGAGAATGGTACATTTGAAATGAAAAAGTATGATTTCAAGCTACATGAGGATGGTTTGATTCGGTTGAATGGCAGGCTATGCGTCCCCCGAAGCAATGCAGAGCTAAGGGATCGCATCCCGCGAGAGTCACACAGTTCCACATTGTCAGTCCATCTGGGAGCCTCCAAGATGTACAAAGACATGAAGAGGTACTTCTGGTGGTCTGTAATGAAATCGGATGTGACAGAATTCGTATTGAGATGCTTAACATGCCAAAAGGTGAAATTTGAACATCGTAGACCGGGCGGAATGGTACAATCGATGCCAGTTCCGGAGTGGAAATTTCATGATATCTCCATGGATTTTGTTGTAGGACTCCCACCTGCTAGGGGAGGACTCAACATGATCTGGGTTGTAGTCGATCACCTTACCAAGGTTGCCAGATTCATACCGATGAAGGACACCTGGAAGGTAGTGAAGCTCGCTGAGCTATTCGACAAGGAGATTATCAGACATCACGGAGTCCCTAAAACCATAGTATCTGACCGCGACACCAGATTTCTTTTGAGATACTAGAGAGCCACACGGGAAGCGTTGGGTACAGAATTGAAGTTGAGTACCGCCTTCCATCCTCAGACCGACGGTCAGACAGAAAGGACCATCCAGACACTAGAGGACATGCTTCGGGCATGTGCCTTAGACTTTCAGGGGAGTTGGTTAGACAAGCTTCATCTTATCGAGTTATCTTACAATAATAGCTATCATGCTTCGATTAAGATGTCGCCTTTCCAAGCTCTATACGGTAGACCTTGCCGTACACCCTTGTGTTGGGATGAGTCAAGCGAAGCGGTCATCATAGGACCGGAGTACCTTGAGCAAGTGCAAGCGGAAGTTCAGCAGATTCGAGCCAATATAAAGGCAGCCCAAGATAGACAGAAATCCTATGCGGATATGCGACGACGCGACCTTGAGTTCACCGTGGGCGACCAAGTGTTCTTGCGCGTTTCACCTATGAAGGGTGTCTTCCGATTTGGCCAGAAGGGCAAACTGAGCCCAAAGTTTGTAGGGCCGTATGCTATCACCGAAAGAGTTGGAGCTGCAGCCTACAGGTTGGCATTACCTGAGGACTTGGGGCGTGTCCATGATGTATTTCATGTGTCACAACTCAAGAAGTATATCGCTGATCCTTCTCATGTCTTAGAGTCCGAGAGATTATCCATTGAGCCGACCATGAGATATGTTGAAACCCTAGTGAGAATCCTTGATAGGAAGACCAAAGACACTCGCCATAAGTCTATACGAATGGTGAAGGTCCTATGGTCAAACCATGATGTCGAAGAAGCGACATGGGAGTTGGAAGATGCCATGAAGGCTAAGTACCCACAGTTGTTCATAGACTAGAGAGTCTAGCATTTAGTAATACGGGTACGGGTCGTACCCCTTTTAAGGGGAGTAGAGCCCTTTTGCTTTTGCATTGCTTCGGGGTAAGCATTGCATAGTGTGTAGGTATTGTAATAGACTTTCGTATAGCACATGTAGTGCGGAGTGTATGTGTGTGTATGTTTAATGTGGATGTGTATGTACGATGTGTGATGTTTGTGAAATACCCCAAATCTAAATAATTTTATTAAATCATTATTTATTGGAATATAATCCAAACATAAATCAGTTCACGTACGCATGCAAACCCATGCATGAAAACGTTACGTAAAAATAGTCGTTTCACCATAAACGCTAAAACGCCTTAGAAACATGTGATCAAGCATGACCTTGTATGACCTTCTAAAACTCAAACCAAATGGTCATACACTCATTATATGAATATATAAATATATTCCCTAAGCTATATTCAGTCAAATACGCAAAACGCTCGGGAGTGCTCACGCGCGCCCCTTAAAGCAAGAAAAGCTCGGAGGAGTGCCGAGGTGGCACGAACTCCTATAAAATTAATTCCTAGAGTTCCTAATATCATTATTTACCATTCTAAAGATAACCCACGAAGTGGTTCATCAAAATTCAGCAAAAACCACAGGAGGATTTCTTAGCGCTCCTTTTTGGCCCGGGAGTGTCCCGATGGCCCGTAATTTATGTCACGGGTTGATATAACCCCATATAACTCAATGTAACATCTTATTATATGTTTATTTACTATAATAAGTGTTTACAAACACTTGGAACTCATAAAAACAATTTGTTTCCCAAAATTTCCTTAGAGCACAAAAACACACCTTCGGGTGTCACGAAAATGCGTTTTACGCAATTGCCTTGTAGTTTTTGACATGCCACGAATTGGTAATATTAAAAAGGGTTAAAATGACCTTCTAAATCAGTTGGTGTGACTAGTCAACAAGGCTCTCTATATGGGCCGATTTTGAGAGCAAAAACTAGTATAAAATTTGCTCTAAAAGTTTGCAAAAGGCTTAAAACATGGTGACTCACCTTCCCATGTGTATATTACTTAATTTCAAAGTAAGTAGGTCTCATTTGACCATGTGGATGTCGAAATTATGAAGAGAAACAAGGCCATGTGAGCTAGGAAGAAGACAAAATGTAAAAAGGCAAAAAGTGGATCTAGATTCCACCTTTTCATTTCTTAAAATCCAAGAGACCTTCCAAGCTTCTTCCTTGGCTCTTCATCAACGAATTGAGACCCCTCTTTTAGCCTTGAAATCGTGCACCATAATGAGGAAGAAGACAAGGCTTTAACTTAGAAAAATCAAAAGTACAACTTACCTAAATTTCCTTGTCTTCTAGCTCACAATTATTCCCTTTCCAAACCCTTGCCTTGTCACACCTCACATGCCCTATAACATGGCCGGTTTCTATTGCTGGAAAGGAGTCATTTATTGAGCCAATCAACCATGAATTAAACTAAGGAAAAGAATTGTCAAATGACATTAAAAATTTGACAAAAGAAAATCAAATTCCAATTGCCTCTTTCATTTACGTGAGCCAAGCCTCATTTGCTTCCTTGCCCTATTCTTGCACGGCTTGGTAAGCTTTCCTCTCTCTCTTCTAGCTTCATCTTCTTCCTTTGAAGCTCTTAAGTTCATTAATGGAGGTTTAATTCTATCTTCATCTTTAAGGTAAATTCCTAGCATTTCTTGGCAAGCCTTGAAGCAAATCTCTTCCTAGCATAACAAGGTGTGTTCGGCTTCATTAGTTCTCCAAGGAGATTGTCCAAACCAACATTAAACCAAGGGACATCTCAAGGTAGGTTTTAAAGCTTGAAAATCCTTAAAGCACATTTTATGTGTAACCAAGTTCTACCTCTTCTAAGTCTCTTTCTTCTTCATTTTGATGAAGGAAAACTTGTTCTTCACCTACCTTAGGAGTGCCGAATTCATAAGGAGAAAAGTCTAAGGTAAAGTCTTGTAAAACTACTACAAATCTACTTAAGATCTTTATTGAAGATCTAACTCCTAAACACCTTTACCTCTTGCATAAAACCGAAGAGGAGCATCAAGTTTACCTAGGAGAAAGCTTGGAGATTCAAGAAGAAGTCCAAGCACTTAACCACCTTTGTTAAGAAGTAAGTTTACTATATAAATCCTTATGTTATAAGCTTTGTTAAGCTTCTAAAAATTATACAAAAATTATGTACACCTCCTAGGTTATATGAAACCGAAACTACATGGTATTATATGCCAAAAATATAACCTAACATATATAGAAAATAATTACCTTAAGACACATTTTTGTGTCACAAAGTTTATTTATGTTACATATAAATTTAGGCCGAAAGTTCAAGAGCAAAAGTACTTCATTTTGAGCTAAGAATTTATATAAGACATTACAATAATTTATACATGAGTTATATGACTCCTATGAATTTATTTATAATTACTTAGACATATAAATCCACTTTTATATAACATAAGGTCTCATTTAAATTATGGCCGAATGTTCTACTTGATAAATAAGTTTTAATGAGCTACTTAGGTATATAAATTTATATCATAAAGTTTGGTGAGTTAAAAATATTCTATTAGTGTCTAAATGACTAATTAATTAAGTTATGTGGATTAAATGTAATTTTTACAAAGTTTGGTATGCTTATTATAAAAACCGTGAGCTAAGGGATGTTTGGTGTAATTAATTATAATATAATATAAGGTTAGGAATTAAGTTTAAGAATTTTAGATAATTTAAACAAGCTTTAAAATAACTTTTTATAAAGTTTTGGGCTATTATGTAATTTATAAAAGTTGTTATGAAAGTTTAGAATATAAATGGGGCGAATTCATAATTAAGGAAATTATTAGGTTCGCTTTTGAATTTTAGAAGAATTAAATACTTAAACTATAGTTTATAAGTTATTAAATATCTATTATTAAGTTTTGGGGTGAAAATGTAATTAATGGAAAGTTCAATGACAAAGCCGAATTGTTTTGGGGTTAGTTTGGTAATTTAAGAATTTATATATTTATATTCAGCATTTATGGAGAATTAAAACTAAAACTATAGTTTATAAGACTTTATGTAAAGATTATAAGATTTTTTGGTTAGATTGCAAATATAAGAAGTATATATATATACATGCCGAGATTTTGAGGGGCTAAGATGTAATTTCCGAAAGTTATAATATTTATAAGTTATGTCCAAAAATATTAATGGTAGTTTTGTAATTTAATTGAATAAGGAATTAAAATTATGTTATAAAAAGAGATTAGAATTTAAATGTAAAGTTTATGAATTAATGTGGTTGTTTCGTAAATAACCGAAGTATAAGCTTAAGAATTTAGATTTAAATAAATATAGGTCCTATATGGATATTTGGAGGATTTAGAAGAAAGAATTTTGAGTAAAGGAATTATGGAATTAGAACTATGGCTTATATAGTTATAAGGAATCTAAAGGTAACCAATAAATATTATTTATGGTTAAAAGGAGAATAATAGAAACTATAAGAATTTTAATGTCCATGTGTGACATATAAAAAAATAGTCAAGAAATTACAAGTTGTTATGTCATCTAGACAATTGAAATAAACAACAAATATAGTACATGAATATATAAATACATATATGTACAATAAAGGGTTTATAAATAAATCAAAAAGAATAACAATTAAGTTATACATTAAATCATGAGGTAATTAGAAGAAATAAACCTCACATGAAATAACAAATACGAGATTTGTTAAAAGTTCCAATAGAATTATTATATAAGGGTAACATGAATTAACCCTCTCAGTTAATCCTATTCTAGGACTTTGTTTGACTAGACGTTGACCGGGAATCTACAAGTAACAGTCTACGGTGAACGGTATGGGATTCTTGCAACCTGTTTTCTAACGGATTACACCGGCTTGTGTGCTATCTGTTGTTTGAAATAACGACCAAGATAATTAATGTAAACTGTTGTTTTACTCTTGCACACTGTGGTATTATTTTATGTGCGTGAATGTTGCTGACTACATCGTGTATGTCCCACGCATACAAACACTACTATACCAGTGGATTAAATACCTGCGTTTCAGTATACCGAGGACTTGTACTCAAGTCTCTCACTAACTTCAGTTTATAACAAACGTCATTATCCTAAACGTGATAATTGACAATACACATTGTGTTCTTGTTTAACGTCTTTATATGACACTTAACAATTATATACTTCGAGATTGAGGAGCCCAGTTGGATCTGGCCATGCATGCTACGGGAGTTGTACCTGTCTCAGGTCGTCTCCTACTACGTCGCGACGGAACATTCAGTTGGGAGGAAGACTTATTCCTTCCGGGATTCAAATGCCCTTCAGTTCGAGGAAGACTTTATTCCTCTAGTGGGTTCTTATTTCCCACGCCATTCAGTTCAGGGTTTAACTACGTTATCTCCTGGGGTTTTTATACCCAACCTTTCTCTATAACGAGGTCACTATACCTCCACTATTTCAGATATTCAGTTATAACGGTCAGTCCCATTGTGTGGACCGACTATCAGTAAAGAATTTCAGTTCAGCTAACTCGACCTTCTGTGTCTTGTTCTATGTGACATTATTGTCCTTGTATGGATACTTGTTATCATCAGACTATGCTTGTTTATAGCTTTATAAAAATGAACTGCATGTATTCGACAAAGTAGTTGGTGTGGCCCGGTAGACGATGGGCTGCACGTTTTCCATACCAGCATTGTTTGCTGAGCCCCTTTGGGGGCACCCCCATTTTTCAGGTACCTGAAGATTGAGAAGTTCACTACACTGAGTGTAGGTGGGGTAGACCAAGCTTTGGGAGTCTACTATTAGTTATTTGTTTTATTTCAGTATTGTACTTTTGAGTTGGATTCCTAGTATCTCGGGTTGTATCTGTATTCCAGACCGTGACATTTGAGGATTGTATTTGGACTTAGCCTTGTTGGTCATAAGGGTGGCCAACGACATTGTAATACCGCCCGGTTGTTGTATTTATTTCCGCTGCAGTTGTATTTTATTTGGGAGTGATCGCCGTTCAGTTTATTGGATTTCGGGTTGGGGTATTACAGTTTGTGTAATGTGTATCGTGAAATGCAATGCTGTAGTGTGGAATGGCATGAATTGAATTGTGTATGATGCTTGAAGAGTGTGTACGTGCAATGTGGAATGAAGTAAACACCTCATAGGTGGTAGTACGACACATTATGACAATTGGTTTGCATAATGAGTAGAATTACTTAAACTATTAACCTTGAGCAACTTTGAGGGCAAAGTTTCTTAAGGGGGGTAGATTGAAATACCCCGTAATTAAAAACAGTGATTAATTAGGCTAATGAATAATTTAGAAGCTTAATTAAGTATAAATAATCATGAGGGAACAAATCCCGAAGAAAACGGATCCTTAAAATGGATTAAAATCACTAACGAACCTTAAAGCGCGTTTTTCGAGATAACCGGGAAAACGTGACTTTAAGCGGGTCAAATAGACTCGTAATAATATTGGTCAACTAAATAGTCACTAATAAATATTAGTGGAACATTAGAACCAATAAAATCAATAAAACGAGAAATTAGTAAAAACTGTCAAAAACAGGAAGTTGTGGGGTAGAAACATAAATAACCAAAACTTATGTGTCCACCTTGAAAATAAAAAGTAAAAGTGGTATGTGTGTGCTGTGTGTGTCCGATTGGGACTCCCCCTCTCTCACTCTCTCACACACTCACTTACCCTCCTCTTATACACATAACAACAAAAATAATTAAAAGCAATAAAGTAACTCCCTCACTCACCACTCTCTCTCCTCCATTTCATTCTCTTCACTCACGTATGCACACTCACCCCCACTCTCTCATTTCTCTCCTTCTTCCCCAGCGAACAGCCGTGGAAGCTTGAAACAACTCACAAAAATACCACCTTCTCTCCTCTTGTTACTCCATCAAACCTTCTCCAAAAATTGTAAAAATTACATCATTGTAATCCTCTCCTCAAGAGCAACATTTCTATCTTTCCAAAATTCAAAAACAACAACTTTCATCTCCATGGGTATGGAGCATTTGGAGCTTCAAGACCACCATTAGAACCACCTTCTTCTTATTGTTCTATTGAGGTAAAAATCTTATCAAAACTCCATCTTTTTCTAGCCCTTAAGGGCAAAACGAATTTGGAAACTAACCTCTTGTTACCCCTTGTACTGTAGCCGATTTTGGCCTCATTGGTGGAATTGGAATCTTGTTCTTGAGCCACTCCAAGCTTTATTTGCACCCTTGCAAGGTAATGAAAATTCTAAACCCTAAAACCTACACTTAAACCTTAAATAATGGTTAGGGTTAGTTTTTGTGTTGAATGGTGTATTTAAGAATGGGTTGTAATGTTAGATTTGTTGAGAGACTATAATCGGTAGAGAGAGAGAGAGAGAGAAGGAAGAAGCAAGAAGAAGGGAAGAAAAACTAGAAGAAGAAAACAAGGTAATTAAGCTCACCTTTGTGCAACCTCATATATGTATGTGTAACAGACTTTAAAGGAGTAAAAATTGTATTATAGAATGGTAATGAACAATAGTGTAGTATAGAGGAAGAGTTAAATTGTATTGAAGCTTTGAAAACAATTAAAAACTGTCACAAACTATATTGGGATTGTGATGTTGAGTGTAGAAATTTTTATGAGTGTTTTGGTGTTGGTATGTGGTTATGAGAGCTATGTATATTGATGCTAATGAAAACAGGTGAATTGAGTAATGAGATGTGAGTGAAACAATGTGGGGAGAATATAAAAATATAAGGGAGACTATGGAAAAATTTACCTAGGATTAGAACACTTAATGGATTGAAAACTAGGTGAATAATCTAGGTTGTAACAGATTTTGGTTGAGATAGATAGAGGGTATATTAGGAGAGATAGTTAATGTAGTTGTAATGTATTAGAGGTGTTAGAAATGACATTAGAAGAGGGAGTTATAGAAGGGGAGTGTTAATATCAAAATCTGTAGCAAAATGCATTAAGGAAGAAAACAAGGTAAGTGTTGAATAGAAACTTGGAGAATTGTGTATGTAGGTTAGTATAGAATTGTGTAATGAATTAGGAAATGAATTAGCATGATTTAGAGTGTTTAAATTGTACTAAAACATGTTAGGATGTAGGTAGAAAGATTTGGGAAGCAATGGGTGAAATTGGGAAGGAAAAATAAGGCCTGTAGCACAATCTGCTACCGACCCAGAGCCTGGATCGGACAGTGGGTCGGACGGGGCTTAAGCATCGATAATCAATCTTTTTGGAATGGTCCGACCCAGGGCCGTGGATCGGACGTGGGTCGGACAGGCAAAATTTTCCTGTGTCGAAGTTTCTGACTTCGTCCGACCCAGAGTCTGGGTCGGACAGTCGGTCGGACGGAGCTTGGACACGGGACCGAAACTTTCTGGAACGGTCTGACCCAGAGGAGTGTGGGTTGGACGGAATAGTGCTGGGTTAGACGGGAAGAATTTCAGAGGACGAAAATCTACTGAAATGGTCCGACCCAGGGCTTGGGTCGGACGCTGGGTCGGACGACCCATAACTTACAAAAAAAACTGTAAGCTTTTAACTAGTATATATATATATGTATATGTATATATGTATACCCACCTATACCTATGTACATGTATATATATGTAAGTAAACCATTGTTAAGTAACTAGAAGTAAGTAAATAAAATGTAAGTATCGGAATGTAAAGACTTAGTCAGTATGAGTTAGGAAACGTAAGAGTAATCGAATTGAGTTAATGATAGTTAGATTAATCATTCGATTGTATGTATACCATAGGATTTGATCTATGACACCGGAGGGACGTTCAGAAACACGTACAACGGTGAACGGTATGAATTCCTCATGCCCCGTATGCTATCTTGGTTACTCTGATTTATGTGTTGTGTGCTAATTGATCACCAAATAAGATAAATGCACGAATCGGAGTTATCATGCTTACTTGTGAATATGTAGTGTGGTATGTTGTGTATATTTTCTTTAAATCTCAGTTTGTATAATTCATGAAATGTATGGATGAATATGAATGCGTGTATGTACGTTGTATTGTACTGTGACCGATGGTGTTGACTTTGGACTTCTATCTTATTCCTAACAAGCTAACCATTCTAACTTAAATTGGTAATTAAATTGGAATGAGTAGAAGTCCGATATAGTTTCGGCCACGCGTGAGGATGAGGAGACACAAGAGGTTGGATCCGATTCCTGACTCTTAAACTGGTCCGCGGCCCAAATCCCTTAAGTGGGTAGCATCCCGGATTGGTGAGTCAAGTAAATCCCGGTGGTGGGACGGTGTAGTCCCCGGGCCGGAGGTCATACCGACTTAACTTGAGTATGAGTAAGTAAGTAAGAATGAGTAAGTAAAGTAAATGGAAGTAAGTAAGTAAAGTAAGAATAAGTAACATGTAATGAGTAAAAGAGTAATAAGCATTCCGATTAACCCGGATGCATAAATTGGCTAACACGGTGAAGGTAAGTAAGTGTGTGTGCTATTGTATTGCTATCTTGCATTGTATGAAGTATGGTATATGCATGTATGTTGTATGTAAAGCATGTATGTATGAAATTAATGAATCGCATGTTTAGTGGACGTCAAATAGTCGGCGTGCCCTAGCTAGCACGCGGTATATGCAGAGTTCATGCGCAGCTTTTGCTGAGCCCCTAGGGGCGATGTTTTTACTACACGCAGGTAAAAGAGAAGGATGAAGGCCGTGAAGTGTTGAAGCTTGCTTCTTTTGATTTCTTTTTGATTGTAAACAATGAATTATGAATGGTGTACTGAGTAGTACACGGCTGTAGTTTTGATTAGCCGGTGTACCATGGGGTACACCTTTTTGGATATAGGAAGAATGGTGAATTGGTATAGATGAGTAGCCGGTAGAAAATCATTATTTTTGGTAGATTGGAAAAGGGGATGTAATTAAATACTTTAAATACTCGGTGATCTGGTAATGTAAGAATGCTATCTTTTGTATTCAGTAAGCAATGTTTTAGTAGCTCGGTATACTATGATCATCAGACCGTCACTGTAATTAGAATAGCCTAGCTAGCCGTATGGGCGGTTAGCGGCGTTGTATCACCCGCCGTAGTAAGTAGTAGTCTTCCGCTGCGTACTGATAGGATTAAGAGGATGATTGGACGGTAAGCATAGGATTAACAGTTGGGGTGTTACACCAAGCGTAGCCGGCAAGAAGTGGAGCACAACCGCGCATTGATGCAAAAAGGCGGAGCAACGAACCCGAGACAAGAGAGTCTGCGGACTGCAATACTTGATAATACCAGCAACGGTATACTAACCGACTAAGGAATTAGTCGAGGTTAGATGCTCCAAACCTACAACGCCTAAAGGCGGTAATACCCGAATAGCATAGTGCAGACAACTATGAGAATATTCATGAAACTTACACCAACAGGACTACGACGTAGTTCCTAAGGATAAGTCAAACCTCGTTAACCACCATAAAGGTGTGGGAACAAGCAACGAAGCATGGTACACGGAGTACCCCAAAGATCGGGTAAGCCCCCGCATCAGCGACAACCTTGTCAAGAACGCTGAGAGGCTACTCAGGAAATTGATCACTAAGATCAAAAGATCGATGGAAGAGCTGATAAAACCACCAAATATGGATGGGAACGATACCGTAACCGGTATATGCTACCCTGAAAACCGACTTACCCGCGCACTTGTCAGGGCAAGTGCAGCAACCAAAGGGCCATTTGGAAAATTTTGACGGCCAACGAGTACTTACTAAAGTACCACCATGATAGTGAAGCAAATATAGGATCACCAATCCTAAGAATTTGAAACAACGAAGCCTTGGAAAGGCCTAACGGCCTGACCATCGTATTAACAAACATACCAGTTAGCGAGTGAAATACCCCAAACCTTAATAGGTTAGTTAATTATAAAATTATTATATTTTAAGGCTTATTTTAGTCATTAAGAATATGTGGGAAAAATTCTTGAAGGAAACGGATCCAAATAGTGGATTAAAAATGCAAAACGAGCGTTAAAGCACGCCTTTCGAGAAACCTGGGAAATGTGATTTTAAACGGGTTTAAAGGACTAATAAAAATTTATAGTCAATCATATGACTATAATTAAATATTAGTCAAGGCCTAGGACCATAAAAATAAATAAAACAAAAATCCGGAAACCGGACCCGGACTGTTAAAACTGACAGTTCGGGAATTAACGGGTGTTATCTGCTAATGACCAAGTGCCACTCTCTCACATTGTAAAATAATAAAAAGCAAATTTTTCCGCCTCTTTCCTTTGTGTCTCACGATTTGGTCCCCCCTCTCTCTTTTATTTTACCTCACTCTATTAGCTACAAGACAAAAATAATAAAGTGCATTACTTTATTCTCTCTCTCACACCATACTCTCTCTCACACTCTCTCTCTCCATCATTCTCTTGTGTCCCACGATTTGCTTCTCCCCCAGCCTTTCTTCTTCATTTTGCTCCTCTAATGGCGATTTGCAAGCCAAGGGATAACCCCAACTTCACCTCCATTTATACTACCCTACTCTTATCCCTATTCTTGTAGTCAAACCCTCTCAAGAAAATTTTACACCAAATACTCCTCTCATCTTGGGGATTATTTTCCACCTTTTGAAATCTCAAAACTCCATACTTCATCTCCATGGGTATACCACATTTTGAAGAGGAAACTTCATATTCTTGAAGCCAAACGTCTTCTTGTTGTTCTAAGGTAAGAAAGAACTCAAAAATCCATTCATTTCCCTATTCTCTATGGTGGCCGATTTTGGTGGGTACTAAACACCATTGTTTTCTCTCCATTTTAGCTTGTTCAATCTTTTAGAAGTGTTGGAGCTAGCCCAAATTCCATTACCAAAAACTTCATCTTGAAGTAGAAGGTAATTCCCTCCTATGATGTTTCAAATATTGATTCTAGGGTTAATGGAATATATTCATGAACCCTCCATACTCATTGTAATTATTTTGGCATGGTCATTAGTGTAGCAATAAATCCCGTTGAAAACCGGTTGTGGAGCAAGAAGTAAAGAGAAGGGGAAAGTTTGGAAAGAAAACCCAAGGTAGTTAACTTACCTTGAACTAGTGTGTGATCTATGAATGTGTTTATGTTTGAGCAATATAAATGTTCAGTGAAATGCAGGTGTTGCTAGTATGAGGAAATTCAGTGTTTAATTTAATGTGTTTAAGGGCCTAAGAGCCAAGCTTTAAGGTTTATGAATATTGAGGGCTATTGTGGTTTAAATGGTGAATTGTAAGTGTGTTTTGGTGCCTTGGATGAATTGATGGTTGGAGTGTTTTAGTGGGTTAAAAGATGAGTGGGAACATGTAAAAATTATGGGGAGATCATGTCAAAATTTGTGTAGAAATATAATGGTTCAAATGCATTCTAGGTGGGAGCAAACTAGTGAACTACAAGTGTTTTGAGAGAGTATTTGAGGAGCTTAGATAAACTTGTAAATGAATTTGGAAGGGGATATATGAAGGTTTTAGTGTGCCTAATGATGTTAGAACACCTTAGGAGGCTTGTGAAGAAGTTTGGAGTTGAATGGGCATTTAGAAACAAAAGTCTGGAGCCGACCGACCTTGGGACCGGACTTACAAGGTCGGTCGAGCCCAGTTTAACCCGTCGGAAACCTTTCTGGAATCGACCGACCTTGGGGACCGGACTTGCAAGGTCGGTCGGACTCAAATTTTGTGCGCGGAAATCTTTCTGGAATGGACCGACCTTGGGACCGGACTTGCAAGGTCGGTCGGGGTAAAATTTTCAAACGGGAAGTCTTCTGGAATGGACCGACCTTGGGACCGGACTTGGCAAGGTCGGTCGGAGTGAAAAATTTGAACTCGGACGCTACTGGAATGGACCGACCTTGGGTAAGTTCGGTCGGCAAGGTCGGTCGGCCCAAAATCTACAAAAAAAAAAAACAAACAAAGTGTGGCTTAGTTAGTAGACCCTAGTGGGTATAATAAAGATAATCAAGTGTAAGTCTAAGCATAAAAACATGCCATAAAAACATGTAAAGTGTTTAGCAAATTCAGAAGTCAAATAAGTTAATTAACCGACGTTATCAATCATGTTTAGGAACAACGTACGGTGGAACACTAGAGCGGCAAGGACCAAGGTATGGTTTTCTTGCAGTCTGTTGCCTACCGGTTTACACCGGCTTGTGTGTTGTTTGTTTTTCTGTGTGTTTACAACCTTGTAAGATTAAATCATGAAACGAGTTTACAGTTCTTATTATTATATGAGTGTGCGTACCGATACCGGTAACCTCGAATGCGTGCTAACTGTTAGTTAACCAAAGCTAGGAATGTAAGAGAACGGTATCCGGTAATAACGCTTCCAACCTAAGGAACGTTCTGACCACGGCTATGTGTGTTTAGTTGTTGTTTGTGTTGCTGAATCATGCCTTGCTTCCCTCGTATGTCTAACTGGACTTAAACACTTATTTGTGTGAGGTTGTGTTAAGTTCCCACCGTGGGACTTCTAACAAGTGCTAACCGGGGGAGTGAGGAATCCGGTCGTTCCGGTCACGCGTGTATGTACGGGGGTCGATATCTGAATCAGATTCGGCTCTCTCCTTATGTTAGGGTTGTACTCCTTTTTGGATCTCAACCTCCCACTAGCTTAGCCAAAACTTACCTACCTGACTTCCACTCGGGCTAGGGGAAATTATGTGTTGATGTGTTCGGGTCACTACACCCGTCTCATCTTTTAAGTTAAAGTTGTTCATTCGACTAACAAAACAGTAATGTGATATGTGTTAAGCTTAACATGAGGATGACGTCATCCTCTAGGCTTACAAGTTGACTAACCATGTTGGTTGTTTCCTAAAGTGAATTGTTTTCACCATGTATGTGTTGTTATTGTCCTGCAATAATTCTTGTTAAGTATATGCATGTGGTATGTTAAAATCAACGCCATGTTATCATGACAAATAGTTGCGTGTATCCTGGTAGTCAGCGGGCTGCACGTTAACCATGCCAGCAAAAGGTTGCTGACCCCCTTTGGGGGCTATGTTTATTTGCAGGATGAGGATCGAGGAAGCAGAATGGCTTTAGATCCTAGGTTGTTGATATTTTTTGTCATTTTTGGAAGTTGAACCCGAGTAGTGCATGTACACTCGAGGTCGAATATTTTGGTGGATGTAGAATCAGTGGGTGATTTTTTGTACAGTTACACTCGGTATATTGTGATTCTTTTGGATAGGTGATTTTTGGAAGATTGTAATTATGCTCGGGATTATCGTAATCAGACCGATACATTGTATGTAACTGCCTTGTTAGCCACGTGGGTGGCTAACGGCGTGTAACACCGCCCTTTTGGTAAATGGTTAAGTTTATGTTTTCCGCTGAGATTATTGTTTAAGTGTGAAGGTTGTGGTTGGGGTGTTACAAAAAGTGGTATCAGAGTGAAGTATCGCTCTGATTACCGATTACCGAGCTTAGGGATATACCGAGTTAAGAATTTAAACCTTGTCGTCCAAAGGACGTTATAAACATGTGGTACGATAAGTTTGTAAGCACAATACTAATGTGCTCTCATTTATGTTTAGATGGCAGGGCGACCGCAGGGACAAGGCCGTGGAGGGCCTGGTCCAGGAGATACGAGGGATAATCCCACCGCTCAGATGGCCGAAGCTGTAGCGGCCGCCCTAGCACTAGTAGTACCTCAGATTGTAGCTGTGGTACAGCAAGGGCAACAACAGCCCGTTGGTCAGGATCAGCCTGAACCACCACCACCACCACTGCCACGCGAGACTAATTGGGTGAAAGCGTTGGCCGACTTGAGGCCCCCGTCTTTCAAAGGAGAGACCGACCCTTCCAAACTAGAGGCGTATATCTTGGAGCTCGAGACCGCCTACGAGACCTTGGCCGTTCTTGCTGATGCCAAGGTCCGTCTTGCTGCGTATTACTTGAAGGGTTCGGCTAGGAACTGGTGGAAACTTGTACGGGCTGAGAAAGTGGCCGACCCGGAGTTTGGATGGGAGCAATACACGACATTGCTACGGGCCAAGTACTACCCAGTGCATGTGCAAGAGGCAAAGCGCCTCGATCTCGACAGTTTAAAGCAAGGAGACAAAATGACGGTGCACGACTACTACACCGCCTTCACCGACCTTGTTCATCTCCTACCCGACCTAGGTTACTCGAACCGGGTCTTAGTGAACCGTTTCTACAGTGGGTTGAGCCACCGCCTACGCTATGGCATGGGGCCAGCCGAGTACAATATCTTGCAGGTATCTTCAATAATGTCTAAGTGTGGATGAGTTATGTTATATGTGACTGTGTAAGTGTATGAGGGGCATGACTAACACCTTGATACTCCAGGAGTGCTATCATGCCGCTGCTAAGGTGGAGATCACCGTCCGTCTGAGGGACGAGGAGAATGCGCATAAGCGCAAGGTCTCGAGCGAGGGCCAAAGCTCGCAAGGGTACCAAGGAGGGAAGAAGAGGAAACCGTACCCTCAGCACCAGAAGGACCAGCAACAGGGTGGCAAGAGCCAAGCCCAGTCCACCACCGCTGAGGAGCCGCTGAAGCTCACATACGCCTATGCGGCTAAGCCCTTACGCTCTCAGCCTACAAGGGTAACCACTTGATTTTGAAATCGGATTTAAATGTGTGTTGTTAAGTTGTAAAGTGTGTATTGATTATGCGTTGTGATAGCAGCCAGTACGGGCTCTGGACCGGAGCGCCACTACTTCTGTAAGTGGTGCAAAGGTGACCATCCCGGCAAGGATTGCAAGGGAAATGATGTGCAGTGTCACTACTGCAAGAAACTGGGGCACCGCGACTTCGAGTGCTACAGTAACCCCGATGGCAGAAACTATAGGCCTAGGGGGCAATGGAAGGGTAAGGCCACTGCGACCACTGAAGGCCCGAAAGCTACTTATCAGCCATCCTCAGGGCAAGGGAATACTGATTCCCAGAAGGGGAAGGGGCCGGGAGCAGGCAAGGCTGCCTTGAACGTGGTGGACCGGTCAGAGGCACCAGGGCCGTCTTCTAGACCAGGTACCCCTTAAACTGTTGAGTGAGATAAGTGATTGCATACCGCATTCCATGCATGTGTGTTAGTGAGTCTAAATGTATGACCACATAAGTAAATGAGTTAAAGTATAATAAGAAAACCACCTAAATTAGGAAATTCTAAACCTTAGGAACCTTCAATATTTGTTATCCAATCCCGCCCACACCGAACCCCGGAGATACCACCATCGACATCGCCGACTATCAGACAGAACAGTGTCAGGTTATCCAACCAGGTATGATATTATTAAAAGGATACTTGACACCTGAAGCACAAATCCATATCATTCGACGGTGCAACGAGCTTGGAGCAGCACCAGGAGGTTTCTACACACCCGAATACCCTAGTGGGGCGAAAATGAATTTAAAGATGATGTGCATGGGTAAGGATTGGAACCCTTACACCAAGACATATCAGGACACACGAGCTGAAGATGGAGCTACCATACCGAGTATACCTGAGGAGTTCCTTGCGTTTGTTAGCCACACCGTGGGAATTGCTCAGCAAGTTGTAATGGAATAACTTCCAAGTATCGAGGCGGATCTATGTATTGTAAACTTCTACGAAAAAGGTGGAAGGTTGGGTTTACACCAAGACAAGGATGAGACACCCGAGTCTCTTAGTAAAGGAGTACCTGTGGTGTCTTGGTCCATTGGTGATACCGCAGTGTTTATGTATGGAGAGTAGAAGCGTGCGGACCTCACAAGGAAGCTAGTATTGGAGTCTGGTGATGTGTTAATCATGGGTGGGCAGTCAAGGATGCTGTATCATGGTATCAATAAGATCAAGCTGAATACAGCGCCTCCGACAATAATCAATGCCACACACATGAAACCTGGACGTTTGAACTTAACCTTTAGACAGTTTTGAAGTTATGTGTAACCATGTAAAGTGAGAAGTCAGTTGTATATTAAGTATGTGATGCATTGAGTATGCTAAGTTATCAAGCGATGTAGCCAAATGTAATACCATCATGATGTAAAGACGAGTCTTATGAATAAAGCAGTGTTGATTCCTTGAGTAAACCACCCGTGTTATTACCGTTATACTTATAAGTTTCTGAAATAAATTAGGCTGTGCACTCGGGACGGGAGGTATACTGAGTGTCTGCAATGAGGCAGAGGCCGGCAAGAGCGGCACCATCCTCACCGGTACCTTCCCAGTTAATGGCGTGGACGCCTCGGTCTTGTTCGACTCCGGAGCCTCACACACTTTTATCTCGCTATCATTTGCGAAGAGGCTGGGGTTAGACGGTGAGGAGATGCAAGACTTCCTAGTCACTCTCCCGTCGAAAGAGCGGATCAGGTGTACCCGCTACCACCGAGATGTTGTTGTACGAATTAAGAATGAAGAGTTCCCGATCGACTTGATAGAGTTCGAGAGGCTCGGTTTTGATGTAATTGTCGGTATGAACTGGTTGGAGCGGTACAAGGGCAGAATCCTATGTGCCGAGCACCGTCTGCTTCTTCGGAGTCCGTCTGGGGTTACCATTTCATACCGCCAAAGGCCCAGGGAACCTTCGACGCAGATCATCTCCGCCTTGGCCATGTATCATGAAATCAGAAGAAAGAATGATGTATACCTCTGCTATGTCCAGGATATAGAGAGAGACCCTGAGTTTAGCCCAGATGTACCGGTTGTGTCAGAGTTTCCTGATGTCTTTCCTAAGGAGCTCCTAGGCATGCCGCCTACACGGGCAGTTGAGTTTGAGATTGACTTGGTGCCAGGCACCGGACCTATAGCGAAGGTGCCCTACCGTATGGCTCCAGCTGAGATGACAGAGCTCAAAGACCAGCTGCGAGACCTACTCGACAAGGGGTTTATCCGCCCTAGCGTTTCACCATGGGGAGCACCAGTCCTTTTTGTGAAGAAAAAGGATGGGAGTCTCCGCCTCTGCATCGATTACAGAGAGCTGAATGCTGTGACGGTGAAGAACCGTTACCCATTGCCACGTATCGATGATTTGTTTGATCAGCTGAGAGGTGCATCTGTGTTCTCTAAGATCGATCTGTGATCGGGTTACCATCAGATTGCGATCAGGGACAGTGACATTGAGAAGACCGCATTCCGAACCAGATATGGACACTATGAATTCACGGTCATGTCGTATGGTCTATCTAATACACCGGCAAAGTTTATGGACTTGATGAATCGTTTGTTTCGAGATCAGTTGGATAAGTCAGTAGTTGTCTTCATCGATGATATTCTTATTTACTCTAAGTCCAAGGTTGAGCATGAAACCCACCTGAGGAGTGTATTGGAAACGTTGAGAGAGAACCAGCTTTATGTGAAGTTCTCAAAGTGTGAATTTTGGTTGGACCAAGTCTCTTTTCTTGGTCATGTTATTTCTGAGGCCGGGATCGCCGTGGATCCGGCCAAGATTGATGCTGTGCGCACCTGGCCTAGACCGAAGACGGTTACCGACATCCGGAGCTTCCTCGGTCTAGCAGGGTATTATAGGAGGTTTGTAAAGAATTTTTCCAGTGTTTCTAAACCATTGACATCCTTAATGAAGAAGGATGCACCATTTGAGTGGACAGTTGACTGTGAGAGCTCATTCCAGAGTCTCAAGGATGCTTTGTCTTCTGCACCAGTTCTTACTATACCAGAGGGTACTGATGGTTTTGAGGTGTACTGTGATGCGTCAGGTAAAGGTATGGGTTGTGTTTTGATGCAACACGGGAAGGTCGTGGCCTACGCCTCCTGACAGTTGAAACGACATGAAGAAAATTATCCTACACATGATTTAGAATTGGGTGCCATTGTCTTCACCTTGATGATATGGCGACACCATTTGTACGGAGTGAATGTGACGATCTATTCAGATCACAAGAGTTTGAAATACCTGTTCACTCAGAAGGAGCTGAACATGAGGCAAAGAAGATGGGTTGAATTCCTTACTGATTACGATATTAACCTTCAGTACAATGAAGGTAAGGCAAACATTGTAGCTGATGCATTGAGTCACCGCGCACACTCTCTCCATTCGCTAATCTCTCACTCTAGCTTGGTTGAAGAGGTGCGGAGTGCTCAGATGTCAGATCAGTACATGCAAGAGATCAAACAGAAACTTATGGACGACACATTCAAGCCAAAAGTATGATTTCCGACTACATGATAATGATTTGATCAGGCTGAATGGCCGACTTTGTATTCCACGAAGTAGCCTGAGCTGAAGGAGCGCATACTGAGTGAATCACACTGTTCTCCTACTTCTATTCACCCTGGAGCTTCAAAGATGTACAAGAGTATGAAGAGATATTTCTGGTGGACCGGTATGAAGAAAGATGTGACGGATTATGTTGTTAGGTGTCTCACTTGCCAGAAGGTCAAGTTTGAGCACCGTCGTCCTGGTGGCATGGTACAGCCAATGCCCGTTCCTGAATGGAAGTTCCATGATATTTCCATGGACTTCGTTGTTGGGCTTCCGCCTACTCGGGGAGGCTTAAATATGATTTGGGTCGTTGTTGACCGACTGACCAAGGTGGCCCGATTCATTCCGATGAAGGACACCTGGAAAGTGGCTAAGCTAGCAGAGATCTTTGACCGTGAGATAATACGACATCATGGAGTACCGAAGACTATCGTGTCTGATAGGGATACCAGATTCCTCTCGAGGTACTGGAGAAGTACACGGGAAGCGCTTGGTACCGAACTGAAGTTGAGTACGGCGTTCCACCCACAGACAGATGGTCAGAGTGAGCGCACCATACAGACGCTTGAGGATATGTTACGTGCATGTGCACTTGACTTTCAGACCAGCTGGATTGATAAGTTGCATCTAATCGAGTTTAGCTACAACAACAGTTACCATGCTTCGTTCAAGATGTCTCCCTTCCAGGCTTTGTACGGTAGACCATGCCGCACGCCATTATGCTGGGATGAGTCGAGTGAGACGGTCATTATAGGACCTGAGTATTTGGAGCAAGTACAAGCAGAAGTATGTCAGATCCGGGCTAACATGAAGGCAGCTTAGGATAGGCAGAAATCGTACGCCGATGTGCGTAGACGTGACCTGGAGTTCGCCGTGGGCGATCAGGTGTTTCTTAGAGTATCCCCCAGGAAGGGTGTGTTTCGTTTTGGCCAGAAAGGCAAGTTGAGCCCGAAATATGTGGGGCCTTATGTTGTGACGGAGCGGATAGGCCCGGTAGCCTACAGACTCGATTTACCTGCTGAGCTGGGCAAGGTACATGATATATTTCATGTGTCTCAGCTGAAGAAATATATGTCTCATCCGTCTCATGTACTTCAGCCCGAAAGGCTAACACTAGAGCCGACCATGCGATCAGTGGAGACTCCCGTACGGATCCTGGACACCAAGACTCGAGACACTCGCCATAAGTCTGTGAGATTGGTGAAGGTTCTCTGGTCTAACCAGGAAGTCGAGGAGGCCACTTGGGAGCTGGAAGAGAAAATGAGGGCGAAGTACCCGTCACTGTTTACTTCTTAGTATTTGTAGTTATAGGGTATATGGGGCGTACCCCTATTTAAAGGGGGGTAGAGCCGTTTCGGTTATGTATGTACGACAGTATTGAAATATATGTCTATGTTGTTATGTTATAGAACTTGAGTCTAAGTGATGTTTTGTAACACCCCAACTCAATCCAAATGTGGTTTCGTAACTTAACAGCATATATATATATACATGTCACAGCGGAATTCTTACACCCCAAGACCTTGCCACGGTCTAACTACAGAATATACCGAACATTAGTACATATTAACCTTAGCCAAATACATATCCTTCTTACAATCCCCTCACATCCTATACATCTTACTAACTCATAATGCCATACGAGTGTACATGCACAACTCGTAGGCCACACTTAACCCGTAACGCTTGTACCCCCATCTTACTCTCACGACGGCCGCCTCCTGATGTTCACCTGTGTAGTAAAAACAACCCCCAAAGGGGGTCAGCACGAATGCTGGTACGATCCTCTCATGGCCCCCAAGCTAACGTGGCTACGACGACTAATTGTCGATAGCATGGAGGTTGATTAGATGCACAACATAATAGTAAATGCTGTAAACAACAATCCAAATATGAACAATCAAGTTCACACACAATGAACGACTTAAATGCGTTCCCTTAATTAGAGAGTTAGTTATTTAACTCCTTAAGTAATGTTCCCTCTTAATCTTAGTCCATCCTTATCTCACCTCATTCTTAGTCTTATCTTAATCTTAGAAACAACCATCCTTTAATAAGGAGTGGATGTAACTTACCTTAATCTTAATAATACAAACCATCCTTTAAAAAGGAATGGTTGCAACTTATCTTAACCTCACCTTAATCTTAATCTTAATAATACAAACCAACCTTTAAAAAGGAATGATTGCAACTTATCTTAACCTTACCTTAGCCTTAATCTTAACTTAATCTCAATATACAAACCGTTCCTGGAAGGGAATGGTTGTAGCTTAATTCGAACCTGGGATTTAGGTGATCCCACCGCACCATCTTAATGCCACCTACTCTGGACGGGAGTCCAGCGCAGCTGAGCCGGCAACCGGCCCTAGGCTACAAGTCCGAAGACAAGTCCTTAATCGGAGGTCGAATCTGCTATAGATAACGACCCCCTTTCCTTAGCATGCATGACCGGAGATCGGTCCCGGGTTTCCTCACTCAAGTTCCAGTTAGTAGTAATCTCAAGACCCTGTTTGTTGGTTAACCTCTTTCGGTTCATATCGTCCCTTATCAGGGGGCGTTCCTTAGTCTCACTCAATTCCTTACTAAACATTGGTTAGTAAGTTCTCACGGTATGTTGTGTTAGTTTTCAAACATCACACAACAATACAAGAAATATAATATATTCCGGTTGCATGCTTTATTGTTTAGTGAGCACACAAAAACAAATAGCACATAAGCCGAGGGACACCTCGTTAGCAAGCAGGTCACAAGAGAACTGTACCGTTCACCGTTGGTCGTTCGGTTGCTTACTCTCCTCCGGAGTCCAAATTCTCAAACCCTAAAGCATTCATTCAGTTTTAGGTTATTAGTTACTCATCTCATCCAAACCTACTTAACTTACTTAACCGATGATGTTTACCCACCATTAATCGCTTAAGTCCTTATAGTTTAACCTTAACCTCAAAAGCCACTTACTTCTCATTATTTCTTAAGCTTGTTTATGCCCCTAATGACCATTATATGTCATTAATTATGTCCTAACAATCTTATAATATCATTACCAAACAAGTCCCAACCTTAAAACCCCATTTTTCAACATTCTGTAGCTTTTTCTGATGGGTCCGGGTTTGTGTCCGAGGTTGTAAATGGACCAATACATCGCAAAAGTTTCTGGACAATTTTAGGACTGGTCCGGGTTTAAGTACTGGGATGCAAACCCGGACCATCCCACGGCTAAACTCTCTGGATAGTTTTTGGTGTGGTCCGGGTTTGTGTGCTAGTTTGCAAACCCGGACCTACACTAAATGTGCCCAGAATGTAAATTTTTGACCTCTGTTCAACCTCAAATCTTAACCAATCTTTTCCCAACCTCTCCACAAGTATTCTAGCATGTCTTAACATCATTTTGGTACCTTCAAGTCCTCCTAATTCATCCATCAAACTCATTCTTAATTCCTTGATCTTTCACCCAATTTCTTACAAGAACTCCTAACACTTACGCTTAGTTTCTTACACTTCCAACATGTAGATTTTGCCTAAGACCTCAACTAACCCAAGTGTTTCTTCACAACCATTGTGAGCCTCGATTTTAAACCCTATCCTATGTTGATTAAGGCTGATTAGGATCTAATCGGGTTTTAGGTCCACTTATAACCTAAGATTAATAACTATGTCATAAAACAATAATTATTAAAACCTAAGCTAGCTCACTGGAACCTATTATGAGTCGCCACCTAATTTTAACCTGGATCAAATTAGGAAAGGAGAGTTCGGGTTCGGGGGCTTGATATTCGACTTATTTAGGGTTCAATTACTTTCATTACCCTTCCTAGGTCGCTTTTCCTCTACTTGGTTTACTTACGGCTTATTACGAGTCGTTTTTAACCTAAGTGCGCGCTTCTGTTTTTTTTGTGTTTTTAGCATTTTTTGACAGAAAAATAAAGTGAAATTGAAAGCTACCTGAACTAGGGTTTCGGAGGCAGAATTAGGTCAAATTTTGCTCACGTCCGTAGCCACGGACCCCATGTCCGAGACCACGGACCCCAGTTAACCTAAACTATACAGAAGAGTCGAAAATAAAGAAAAACAAAAGTTTGCAGGGTCCGGGGCCTCGGACAGGCTGTCCGAGGGCCCGGACATTATCAGAAAACCTAAACTTTGAATTTTTTAAAAATCCCGCCGCCGTCCGTGGGTGTCCGTGGTCTCGGACAACGCTCCGAGTCCCGGACCATAGTCCGAGGTCCACGGACCACCCACGACAGGGTTTTCAGAAGGTTCCCGAGAGTGTTTTGAGCTCAAATTTTATGGGTATGTAGCCTGGAAGATGTACAAGACGTTAGTGATTGAAAGTTTCCAATTTGAATTCGAATAAGCCCGAAACTTGGCAAACAAGTTATTGGACAGAAGCTTAATCAAACAGCGTAAGAAGCGTAAAAAGGTTAGTTTGAACCCAAAATTTGACAAAGAGTTAATAAGGTCGTGGGGAATCAGAAAAGTGGGATTGTAACCTGTTTTACCTTCGAATTCAAGATGATTCTTCACGTTGGGATTCTTCGGAGGCTCCAATGATGCCGGTTCCGGATTGAGTTCGCCCGGGCTTCTGGTTGTTGATTGTTGATGATGTTCTTCACGGTTTTGGAGGTGGTTTGGTTGATGTTTGATGATTGTTGATGTGTTAGGAGTTGAAAAGTGTGTTTAGGTGGTGATTTGAGAGAATTTTTGATGTGATTTTGGTGCTTGGATGTGTAAAAACGTGAGGAGAATGAGACGGCTAGGTTTCTGGTTGCTTAGGGTTCTTGAGGTTCTGATTTGATCATGGGATAAGGTTCCTTATATAGGCTTCCTTAAAGATAGAAAAATCCGGTAAAAACCGAGATTTACCGACGTTTAGCTCAAGGGCTTCCAAAAGGAATTTGATTATAAAATTTTACACATGGGTAAAGGATGATATTTCTGATTTTTCTAAAGTGGAATCGAATTTTTGGATATTGGAATATTTTTAAATTCAATTTCCCGTCAGATTCAATCAGAAATTGCTAGAAAATTATGGAAATTCGAAAAAAAATCCAAATTCAGCGCCATTATGCTTCAAATGTCATCCTTTATCATGGGTTAAAATTTCAAAGCATTTTGAATTGATTTGACCCTTATTTGGAGGAGAGAGAAGCCTATAGGGGCTTAGGAGCCTTGAAAAATTACGAAAATGCCCCTGGAGATGACTAAGCTGTCCCTAGTACTCTGAAACGTGCCGATCGAACTGGGAACCCTTGCTACTAGCCTATGTAGAGACTTTCTTCCGGGGGTTGAAATTTTGGGTATAACAGATTGCCCCCCGTCAACTAGGCTTTGTAATGAGATGAAAAGACTAGTTGATGCTTGAGTGATACCCCAAATTCTGGATCCTAAAAGACCTCGTATGCCATTTGAAATCTAGCAAGTTGTGTCGAGCTATTCTAAGGCGCTGACTACCTAAGGTGATGAAAATGATGTCAAGCTATTCTAAGGCGTTGACTACCTAAAATGATGAAAATGGAGTAATGTCAAGCGATTCTAAGGCGTCGACTACTTGAAAGATGAAGTAATGTCAAGCGATTCTAAGGCGTTGACAACCTAAAAGATGAGTAATGTCAAGCGATTCTAAGGCGTTGACAACCTAAAAGATGAAGTAATGTCAAGCGATTCTAAGGCGTTGACTACCTATAAAGGAATGAAGTACGCTGAGCATTCTAAGGTGTCGGGAACCTGAAAGTGAATGGAATACACCGAGCATTATAAGGTGTTGGGAACCTGGAATACGCCGAGCATTATAAGGTGTCGGGAACCTGAAATTGAATGGATTACGCCGAGCATTATAAGGTGTCGGGAACCTGGAATACGCCGAGCATTATAAGGTCGGGAACCTGAGACGAATGGGGTACGCCGAGCATTGTAAGGTGTCGGGAACCTGAATTGAATGGATTACCCCGAGCATTATAGGTGTCGGAACCTAAGTTGAACGATACCCGACATTATAAGGTTCGGGAACCGTTGAACAATACGCCGAGCATTATAAGGTGTCGGGAACCATAAGTTGAACAGAATACGCCGAGCATTATAAGGTGTCGGGAACCATAAGTTGAACGGAATACGCCGAGCATTATAAGGTGTCGGGAACCTGAATTCGAATGGGATACGCCGAGCATTAAGGTGTCGGGAACCTGAGATTGAATGGGGTACGCCGAGCATTGTAAGGTGTCGGGAACCTGAAGTATAAAAGTGATGATGCTATGGGGATGATATGCTAATTTGTCGAAAGCAAGAAATTGCTAGGAACATGCCAAACATGGCGATGACGTAGGTTGGTTGAAAGCAAGAAATTGCTAGGAATATGCCAAACATGGCGATGATGCAGATTTGTTGAAAGCAAGAAATTGCTAGGAATATGCCAAACATGGCGATGATGTAGGTTGGTTGAAAGCAAAAATTGCTAGGAATATGCCAAACATGGCGATGATGCAGATTTGTTGAAAGCAAGAAATTGCTAGGAATATGCCAAACATGGCGATGATGTAGGTTGGTTGAAAGCAAGAAATTGCTAGGAATGCCAAACATGGCGATGATGTAGGTTGGTTGAAAGCAAGAATTGCTATAATATGCCAAACATGGCGATGAGTAGTTTGTTGAAAGCAGAAATTGCTAGGAATATGCCAAACATGGCGATGATGTTGTTGAAAGCAAGAAATTGCTAGGAATATGCCAAACATGGCGATGATGCAGATTTGTTGAAAGCAATAAATTGCTGACGAAGTGCCAAACATGGCAGTGTTTGAAGAAAATTCTGTTTATTGAAAAAGAAAGTGAAGTTATCATTTCCTGACTAAAGATTTCAGACTTGCAATTTATCTCCTAGGAGATGAACATGCTACCGGTGGGGTGTGGCGTTTGATGCAGAGATCTTTTGAGTGGTGATCAGGGCATATGTGTGCCTGTGGTGTATGATGTGAAGGGGCTTACGTGAGCCTGTGTGGTGAAGTAGAATTTGTGTGGGGGTAAGGGCTTATGTGGGCCTGAGGTGTTGGTGTGGAGGTAAGGGCTTATGTGTGCCTGTGGTGGGATGGGGGGTGCTCAAGCTTTGGGTTTCAATTGGTGTTATCATGGCAATTGTTGGAACCAACAATTGCCCCCAGTATTTTCCTTAGGACAATCTGAGCTAGAGTTCATGGCATTCGATCGTTCCGATCGATTGCCCCCAGTATTTTCTTTGACTAAGCGTGCAAACAAGTCTCATCCTCACAGGGTCAAGGCTTATGCATTGATGTGGTGCTTCCTAACCTACACCACGACGTGTTTGGGTGTTTGCACTCATTTCTCGCTCATGGCCATAACTTTTAGACCACTGAATTTGACATTTGATGGATTTACGCATTTGATCTGTTACTTTCACGTGATTTGGACACACAACTATCAAGTCAGAAGTCTTTAAAGCTTATAACGTGGCCATCGGGTGTGATGAAAGACGACGGATCATGGAGGGATATTTTAGGTATGTGGAGCTTTAATGGGTGACCAAAGCTGCAACTTGCGTCTTCTCTCAGATTCATCTTCCTTGTCTTGAAGTCGTCTAGCTGCTTCGTTTGACGTTGCTTTCGAGCTTATGGACTTGGACTTTTGAAGTCGTCCTTTACACCATTTATCTCTTTGTCATTTAGATTTCCTCGAGGCACTTCGGGTTTGCCTTTTTGTTTTCCTTTCTTGACTTTGCCCTTCGGGTTCTTGTGTTTCCCGGTTTTGGGCTTTGAGAGCTGTTTTGATGTGAGCTCTTTTGATCCTGTGTCACTCTGGGACCATTTGCAGATCGTTTCGTCATGCTGATTGTGGCATTGCTTCTTGGACTGATGAGAATGTTATCTGAGAGTCGGGCTCCTTGCTTCCTTTGGTCACCGGGTCGGACATTCATCATTGGCTGGGTTATTTTATGGAGCTCATAATATCGAAAAGGGATATACGAAAGGCTCAACGGGGGTGCCTAGGGTTTAATGATAGGGTTTACAAGCTTTTGGCTATGTGGTGTTGTACCTAGGTGCTTCGTCATTCCTGATAGTTGTGTATCCGTTCTTTGTTACTTTTCGCAGGTCTAAGAGTAAATTTACAAATTATCTCCTTCGATCGGAGTTATGCCGTTTGCCTCACTTTTGAATGTGGCCTCCCTTGAGTCGTGTAAAAATGACACGCTCTTTCACTCATGGTTTTACTACTCAAGGCACCCTCGCGAAAAGTTCACTCAGAGACTTGTTCACACAATTAAACGAAAGAAATAATCGTTATTGGTCTTTAAACTCAGATTGCCCCCAGTGTTGATCTGAGGTTTATGACAACAATTAAATAGATGTTGAATTTGAGAAGCTTTGTGGGTTGTTTTGGATGATGGTGTTTGGACGGACATGTTCAACTTTTTGGAGACAAATCTTCATGCTCCATTGTCAGAAAATGTAACCTCATCTTAAAAGGCATTTTGAAATCGGACTTGAAAAAGTCGTTTGTTGTGAAGATGATTTAGTAAAACCATTGTCTTCTATTAGTGACTTGAAAAACAGCCATTCTTTGAAAACTTTGAATGATGCATTTGAAAGATGAATGTTATGGTAGGTTATGCATGTGGAGACTTTCATTGCTGAAGACTCGAGCTCTCGATCGTTGGGACGTTGCTGAGATGACCGTGACCGCCTTCTTCTTGGACTGTGAGTAGGCTCTGCAAAAATGCCTGAACTAGGAGTGCCCATGGATGACGCATGAAGCACTTGGGCCTGAATCATTAACAAACTGAATGATGCCGTCATGGATGTGGATAGGCATTTGGGCCTAGATAAACTGAAATTGAGGCACATGGGCCAGAAATATTTTGAGGATGTGGCGCTTGGACCGGAGTGTTGTGAGAATGTGGCACTTGCGCCGGAATGTTGTGAAGAGGTGGCGCTTGGGCCAGAATGTTTAAAGAATGTGGCACTTGGGTCAGAATGTTGTGAAGATGTGGCGCTTGGGCCAAAAAGTGTTTGAAAGTGTGTTGCTTGGGCCAAGATGTGTTTAGGAATGTGGCGCTTGGGCCAGAATGTGTTTAGGAATGTGGCACTTGGGCCGGAATGATTTGGGATTGTGGCTCTTGGGCCGAAATGATTTGGGATTGAAGTAAGACATATGGGCCAGAGGGACTTCTAGACTAGAATGGATGTATGGGCCTGAATTTCCTTAATCTGGAAGTGATGCATACAGGCTGAAGGAAACCACATGAACTGTGAACTGGGCCGAGAGAGAAACTTTGAAGTCTAAGATTTGTTTGATGTTCCTGTTGGGCCCTGAGTCCAAAAACTAGAATAAATGAGTTACGAGAACTATCCTGAATTCGAATGGGTTGAAACCTAAACAAACGGTTTTGAGTGGGCCTAAAAGGTATGACACCTAGATCTAGGACTTTGGGCCAGGGCCCGAACAAAAAGTTTACCTAGACTAGAATGGGCCTTGGGCCGAAATGAAAAAGCCTGATTGATTCTCATGGACTGCTTTAGGTAAATTTGTTTTTTTCATGGGCCTAGAACTAAATTGATAATTCAAATTAGGCTGAAAGAGAAATCTCCTAAGTTTAAACTTTTGGGCCGAAGCCCAAATGACTCACATATCAAACCAAACAAAGCCTCTGGGCCGCAAACAATAAAGCTGCCAATTCGGGTTGGGCTGAGTTGATGTAGGAGAGGTTCCTATCAATCTCTAGGCTGGGTAGTGGGCCGATCATACAAGCGAACAAAGCCCATACAAATTCAACATGTCCTCACTAGACGTTTAAATCAAAACCGGGTAAGGATCGATCCGGAGAGGTGCTTGGGGCATGGGCCCAGGTCACCACAAAGGAATAGGGTTTGCACGCTATTCTCTTTGGGCTTCCCCACTCTTTTCACATCACCTGAAGGTGTGCGTCTATGGTCGGGTCTTTGAATGACCAAACATTGGGCTTGGTAAGGGTACTGCCAGGAAAACGCTTAGGGGCTAAGGCCCAGGTATTAAGGGGGTGTGGTTAGACGACACCCTCCTCTTTTCCCTCGCTTATTCACATCACCTAAAAGGTGTGAGTCCCTGACAGGGGACCCTCAAACGGGTCCCGGGGTGAAATTGGCTTGCGTGGACCCTCGCTCTCATATGATGCAAAGGTGCAGGGAATTTAGATTGCGCACAAAGGTAAACAAACAATGTAATAAAAGCCATAAACAAACATTTTTCAAGTTAAGCCCTCTTTCTCAAAATTAAACAAGTTAAAATTAAGAAGTTTGTCCCCAGCAGAGTCGCCAGTCTGTGAGCCTCGATTTAACCCCTATCCTATGTTGATTAAGGCTGATTAGGATCTAATCGGGTTTTAGGTCCACTTATAACCTAAGATTAATAACTATGTCATAAAACAATAATTATTAAAACCTAAGCTAGCTCACTGGAACCTATTATGAGTCGCCACCTAATTTTAACCTGGATCAAATTAGGAAAGGAGAGTTCGGGTTCGGGGGCTTGATATTCGACTTATTTAGGGTTCAATTACTTTCATTACCCTTCCTAGGTCGCTTTTCCTCTACTTGGTTTACTTACGGCTTATTACGAGTCGTTTTTAACCTAAGTGCGCGCTTCTGTTTTTTTTTGTGTTTTTAGCATTTTTTGACAGAAAAATAAGTGAAATTGAAAGCTACCTGAACTAGGGTTTCGGAGGCAGAATTAGGTCAAATTTTGCTCACGTCCGTAGCCACGGACCCCATGTCCGAGACCACGGACCCCAGTTAACCTAAACTATACAGAAGAGTCGAAAATAAAGAAAAACAAAAGTTTGCAGGGTCCGGGGCCTCGGACAGGCTGTCCGAGGGCCCGGACATTATCAGAAAACCTAAACTTTGAATTTTTTAAAAATCCCGCCGCCGTCCGTGGGTGTCCGTGGTCTCGGACAACGCGTCCGAGGTCCCGGACCATAGGTCCGAGGTCACGGACCACCCACGGACAGGGGTTTTCAGAAGGTTCCCGAGAGTGTTTTGAGCTCAAATTTTATGGGTATGTAGCCTGGAAGATGTACAAGACGTTAGTGATTGAAAGTTTCCAATTTGAATTCGAATTAAGCCCGAAACTTGGCAAACAAGTTATTGGACAGAAGCTTAATCAAACAGCAGTATAGAAGCGTAAAAATTAGTTTGAACCCAAAATTTGACAAAGAGTTAATAAGGTCGTGGGGAATCAGAAAAGTGGGATTGTAACCTGTTTTACCTTCGAATTCAAGATGATTCTTCACGTTGGGATTCTTCGGAGGCTCCAATGATGCCGGTTCCGGATTGAGTTCGACCCGGGCTTCTGGTTGTTGATTGTTGATGATGTTCTTCACGTTTTGGAGGTGGTTTGGTTGATGTTTGATGATTGTTGATGTGTTAGGAGTTGAAAAGTGTGTTTAGGTGGTGATTTCGAGAGATTTTGATGTGATTTTGGTGCTTGGATGTGTAAAAACGTGAGGAGAATGAGACGGCTAGGTTTTCTGGTTGCTTAGGGTTCTTGAGGTTCTGATTTGATCATGGGATAAGGTTCCTTATATAGGCTTCCTTAAAGATAGAAAAATCCGGTAAAAACCGAGATTTACCGACGTTTTAGCTCAAGGGCTTCCAAAAGGAATTTGATTATAAAATTTTACACATGGGTAAGGATGATATTTCTGATTTTTCTAAAGTGGAATCGAATTTTTTGGATATTGGAATATTTTTAAATTCAATTTCCCGTCAGATTCAATCAGAAATTGCTAGAAAATTATTGGAAATTCGAAAAATCAAAATTCCAGCGCCATTATGCTTCAAATGTCATCCTTTATCATGGGTTAAAATTTCAAAGCATTTTGAATTGATTTGACCCTTATTTGGAGGAGAGAGAAAGCCTATAGGGGCTTAGGAGCCTTGAAAAATTACGAAAATGCCCCTGGAGATGACTAAGCTGTCCCTAGTACTCTGAAACGTGCCGATCGAACTGGGAACCCTTGCTACTAGCCTATTAGTAGAGACTTTCTTCCGGGGGGTTGAAATTTTGGGTATAACAACCATCTTAACTACTCCTCAAGCATCATTTTGCATACTCACTTGCTTTACTCAAACTTCTCAAAACTATATATAATCTAGCACATGCTTACATCCTTATGAGTCATTATATCTTATTCTTCCTTCAAACTTTGTACAAGTTTCCTAGCTTCCTTAACCATGGTTTTGGTGCCTTAAATTCACCATTGTAACCCCTAGTCCCTCTTAGACACCACTAGGTCTTCCTATTACTCAAGAACTCCATAGCTCTTACCCACTTTCACCAAAACAACCTTTAATGTTTACTATAACATCCTTAGTCATAAAATCTCCTTAGGACACCTTAAACACTTAGTTCCCTCTCCAAATTTTGACATGGCTTCCTTATATTACTACACCCATCGTTTAGTTTCTCACCCTTAGTAAAATCATGAACACTCAAACCCTTAGTACTCATTCTTGGTACACAAATTACACCCTCCAAACCTCTAATCCCTCCTAAACAATTCTAGGCCATTCTAAACTTCAAGAACAACTTAGTTAACTAATCTCCACTCAAATTCCTCTTCATGACTCCTAGTAAATCCTAGGTCATATTAATTCACCACCTTCACCTAAACACTTATTTTCTACTCAAATTTCGCCATAGCTCCTCTAGTATATTCTCATGCCCAAATGCATTGTTTTTCTCACACAATAATCTCACACACACCAAGACCTTTCTCATCTTATTTTCTCACCCAAATCAACTTATTCACATCATACTCAATATATTGCAATAATCTTAAATTGCATAGCACTAAGGCTCTTAAATGACATGGCTCTTAGGCCCTTAAATGACTTAAACTTAAACATGAATTTCCCACATATATAAGCTTTCAACCTGCAAATACACTCATCAATCTCATAGTAGTTATAATGCTCTTAAAATCCATCTTAAACTCATGTTACTAACTCACTCCCATTGGCTCCTTAGTCACAAGTTCACAAGCTTACTTAAGTTCTTTTTCTTAGGTTATACAACCCAATACACAATGTAAGCTCTAAGCCACATTGGTATCCACCTAAACTCATCCCTTAAAACTTAAACCACCATTAGGTAAGCATTTTACCTTGTCTTCTCAAGCTTATCTTAACTTCCTCCTTACGACCTTCTTCTTGCATGAATCTCGGCCACCACTTAAATTCCCCTTGCCAATGTTCTAATCAATATTCAATGACTCATATGAGTACTAAACAGTACACTAACCTCAAGGAATAAAAACCTAGGTTAGGAATGTGTTCTAAGGCATAAAAGTGGATGATTACCTTTGAAGTCTCAAGATAGACTTTGGCATTGAATGAAATAGGACCTCCACTAGTCCTTGGTGAATAAATCAAGCTAGAACAAGGCATAAAAACATAGCCCCATGAGAAGAAATTTTCGGCCATGTAGAAGAAATGATGGAAACATGGTTTTTCTTACATTTTCTTTACCTTAAGAGAATGGAGAAGCTAATGAGCTCTTCAAACTTGATTTTCCTCCATCAATGGAGTTTTCTCATGGCACCAAACTTGAGCTTTGAAGGATTTGAAAAGATAGGAATGAAGGCCTTGATCTAACTAAGAGAAATCTATGCTTACTTTTCGATTTGGAGCAAAGATGAACATTTGGTGAGCAATTGAAGGTGGAGGCACCATGGATGAAGCTCTCACGGTTTTGGAGAAGGGAATAGGTAGTAAAACCGATGGTGAAGGTGGGAAATGAAGAAGAGAGAGAGAGAAGGTATAAGAAGATATTTGTCATTTAAAAGCAAATAGTGAATTTACTCACTTTCCCACCTCTTTCCTCACTTACTAGCACATGTGGTGAGTCACCACTTCAAAAACCGTTCCCCCCCTTTAATAATAAGATACTTTTGGTCTTTGTTGACCAACTAATTGACTTAAGTTGATTAAAACTTAAACTAGTCACTATTTGGCACTATTCACTAATCAGTGCACATATTTCTAAAATTTTTGATTTCCCATTGATTTAGACTTCCTAATGTGATACTAATTAGTACACATGTTGATTAAAGAGTAATGATGGACATTTAGCCACTCAAAACTCAATTCTAAGACAATTTCTCAAAAATGTGCTTTAAGACTTCTTAAAGCACATTTTGTGTTTTAACTTGTTTTCAAGCTTGGTTTCTTTGCTAATTGATTTAAAATGACCATTAGATTATTACTAAGGTCTTACCATGATATTTGGGTACTCACCCAAGTCCCTCCAAGCTTAGAGCACATTTTTGCCCTAATTGCCCTTAAGGCATTTTCTTGTGTTTTCCTTGGTTTAAATTGTCTACCAATCTTTCTAAGGCATATTTTAGCCTTAACATCATGATTTGATGTTTACTTAGCATACTTAGGTTTGGGGTATTTCAATCTACCCCCCTTAAAAGAACTTTGTCCCCAAAGTTCCCATGCATCTTATCTTATTAAAATACATGTCTTACCTCATTCCATAGATCATACAGATCATACTTATGTATACTCAAACTCATTGAATCCTTATGTCCACCATATGCTTATTCTTAAATTTCACACAACACGCTTACGCATGTATAGCACTCAAAATTCCCTTTATTCCTTTTGATGATCAAAAACATTCACAAAATTTCCAACGTATTCTCCCATGTCACCGGTCCGTAGACAATGGCCCATTCGTCCTCGTCACCATGGGCCAGAATACGAAACACTCTGCTCTCCCCATGTCACCGGTCCGAAGACAAAGGCTCGTGCGTCCTCGACTTCATGGGCGAGACTCAGTAAAAAGGTAATCCTTTTTACGAGGTCATGTGAGGAATAATTCCTCTAATTAAAAATACAATCAACTCCAATTTCATTTTTATCCTAAGGCCTCTATCCATAGTGTGATTTAATTGTGACCACTGGTAGGGAGTTTCAGGAATCATCCCACCCTGATGTGATCAGCATCAGTGTCGAACTATCCTTCCACTCCAATTTGTGTTCGGTTTCCCTTGATCCCTAGAAAATCAAGTTCCACCTCCCACATCATTTTCAAACATCCACATAATTCACTCATGTCCAATTTTCTATCTTTTTAGTTCTTCTAATCATAATCAATACATCTCCAAAGTGTGGACTCAGTCCATCAAACATTCCCGATTCATCTCTTAGTAATTACCTCAAGACTTAAATTCCTACTAAATTCTATAACTGTCCCATACCAATTCTCACCATCTTATATCTCATAGCATTACAATTTCCTTCCTCATACTCATATCAAATTGTATCTCATAATGTTATCTTATTCTTATGTCACACATAGTCTCATATCGACTCATACATCATATATTCCTTATTTCTTAAGTTCCTTAATCCTCTTCCTTAATTCTCTTAACTTGTACTCACACTGGAGTTAACAAGATAGGTACTTAATATGTATGGTATTCACATCTTTTGTGTGCAATAACCATGATTTATCTCAAAATGTTTATGTAAAACATATTCTCAAATTATTTTGTGCTATGCACATCGTAGTTTATGTACTCAGTACACAAACATACGCTAAGCGGTTTTCGCTCTACCCCCCTTAAAATGGATTACGCCCACGTAATCAGCATTATATCATCCTTGAACATAAGTTCAAGATGTTTAATTCTCACTAAGCATTCTAGCTTCCATGTCATCTATCTTACTTATAATTCGATCAGAAATGACTTAGTCTCTGTATCGAGGATTCTTAACGGTACTTATACCGTTTCCTTAACTTAGTTTGGTCTAATCTCAATGGTAGTGGTCTGCTAGCTTCCGTTGCACAACTCTGATGGTTTTAGGCTTAACTGTCTCGCTTATCCTTTTACAGTATTGTATATCTTTCTCCTGCGTGCTTATGGTTTAGCACTAAAGGTCCCTTAATGGTCACGTGTTATCTTTATATATACACGGCGTAGATGAGTTATAGCTCGTCTATTCAACCTCCCTGGAGATCTAATGTTTGTATTCTTAATGGTTCCTTGAATGTCTAAATTGTTCTTTCCATTTGACCTTTGGTCTGAGGATGATTCTTAATCTGAAACTACTGTTTAGTGCGCATTGCACTTTACAGTCTTAATCCCTTACATCTTAAGACATGTCCAATGTCTGTACTTAACAATCCGTGCTCTTCGCACTTCATAGTCCTTAATTATCTGTTCTCTGGTTCCTCTGTGTTGCTGGTTCAACTGAATTCTTCTCCTCGACTGTTTGTGGTAGTAGCTTCTCTTGTCTGATCTTGCGTCATTGTCGGTGGTACGGAGTCGACTACTTCCCGTGTTCCTTACACCACTCGTCCACAAGCATGGGGTACCTTACTGGTACATTACTACTTACCCAACTAACTCATAAATGAGCGTGCCAGGCCTGCAAGCCCCTGTGGGGTGCAGTCGTCCCATGTCTCGTTTTAGTAAACTCATAGTGTCCGTCACACGTTTAGCTTTTGCTAATTATGAAGTATTCTGTTGTCGATCTCCTCTTTCATCGTTCCATAATAACATTTATTGTTCTTCTTGAAGTCAATCAAGGGAAGTCCATTTACTGTGTTCTTGGGTATGGTATGCTCTAGCTCCTTCCTGTATTCCGTATTGATTCGGTCACTTAATATCTAAGGTCTCTTTCCGTAGAGCCTCTTATCTTGTTTCTCATATTTATGCTACTAGGAATGCACTTCCAGTTCCTTAAGGAATGAATAGTGTGCTTCCTGTGAAATCTTACCTAACGAGGTCCAGACTACTGGCATCAATGCACAGCTCGTCTACCATCTTATTTTCTTACTTATGCTGGTCTTAACTCATAAATCTAATTGCCTCAGTGTCAATATTTGACGGCTCATACATAATGGTCGCCTCACCGCGTACCATGACTTAATCCACTTATCTAACTATTGTACTCACGACCACTACTATCGTGGTAGTTTGCCCATTAGTGGTGCAACCCCTTATTCACTTATTCTCATGTCTTACCTTATACTCAATCCCTTCTTGGTGTAAACACACTGGGAGTTCTCTCATTCCGGTATTGGCGGTTGTTGTAAAATAGTTGACTCTTGATATGAATCAGATTCGTAAGTAGGCTAATTTCCTTCGCTTTCTTTCATCCTTAGTGATGTTATCTACCCTGTAGTTTAACTGATTACTGAAGAAGTCATCCACTGAATCGCAAGCTCTTCTGAGCATTGATTAATTGACGTGCCACAATGTGCAGTCACAATGTTTATCTCTGACCATTACTAATTCTTACATCCTGGGTGTTGGATATGGGGTCTATCTGTGCGACCTTCCTTATTACTCAAGTGTATCTGGTATGTTCTAAGGTAATCTCAAGTTTACAGTTTCCATTCCCTAACAAAAGCGTATTGCATCTCTAATAAGTGAAAGCCCTTTTTGAGGGGTTTATTCCCACTCTTGGCCTCACAACAAGGAGAGGTATCCCCACCCTAAAAGGCATGGTTCGTTCTCCGCCCCTGTCCTTAGCATTATCTCAATATTCTCTTTGGTACCCCTTTCTTGGTAATGTTCCTCCCCAATCTAAGTTATAGGTTTGGTAACCGTTCATATCTACAAATTGTAGTCCCTTCGTGGCTTAAACAAGCTCTCTTATAACTTACTGCACCTCGGGCTCTGATGTGGTTAACATCCTTGGCTCGTAGGCTCTTAGTACTTAATGTCTCAGTTCATTATTTGTGCTCTTACTCATTTGCAGGTCATTCTCTTAAGATTCTGGTTCCTTGAGCACTATCCACCGTTAGGTTATACACTAAATGTAGTATCGGGTTTGACAATACTGTCATTTTACTAGACTTATGTCTTTTAGTAGTCAAGGATAAGTTCGTATTAGGCGTTTGCCTTACAGTGTCCAAGTCGGATATCATCCTGTCATCTTATGCTCCCATCTCAATGCTTCGTTCAACTTTCGTTGACTACGCCACCCGTTGATGACTAATCATACTTGGGTGTTAATGAGTTAAACAAACCATATTAACTGTCATTCATCAGTTGTTCGGCTTTAATCCTTAGTAGGTTATAGCTTACGTTTATTTCTTTTATCCTTGTTTTCTGGGTTTTCCAACATCTGCATTGAAGAATGTTGTTATCGGCAGGTTTTAACAGTCATCTCGGGAGTCTTATCCCGCTCTTTTTAGAAGACGTTATGTCAACGGTCTCAATGGTATCTTATTATACATTCCTCGTATGTTATTGCTTACATATTGTTTTGCTCGGATCACCGAGCGATCTCTTAGGTTTTCCTTGTGGAGTTTGAGATTGGTGTTCTTACCGTACTGTCGGTTGTTGTTGTAGTGGGTTATACCGTTGCTAATGTTTTTACGGTTTAATACTTGTCCAAGTTCTGCTCCCAGCAGACTGGTGTGTCATCTCATCTCATTATGGTCAGGCCGTCGGGCCTTTCCAAGGTCTTATTCTTCTGTTCTTATGGATTTACAATCTGGTATTAATATGTATTACAACTGTGGCGTTCTCCTATCTCGCCTTGATGGCTTTTCGTGTAGCTTAACCGTGGTAGCACTTGCTATGGCAAGTGCGCCATGCAGGATGGGTTATTGGTACAAGGTACATCGGTAGTGATACTCCCTTCTAATTTCCATGTAATTGGTAGTCCTCGGGACTCCTTCAATAATATCTTATTTTGGATAACTAACCATCCGGCAGTTTCCTTGTTGTTTGACAGTACTGTCATTTATCAGGGCGTTCCTCTTTCTGAGGGAACCTCTTAATATTTTCTTATGTCGTAATCCTCGCTCCTATCTCCACACATTTTGTCGTGGTTACTCAGTAATGATTCTCCTTTAGGCACTACATCGTAGTCCTATTTCGGTATACAATTTGTATGTGTTTCCACCGTTGTTCGTGTTGTGTCGGCCAGGTTTGTAACCTTTTTCATTGTATGGGGTTTGGAGTTCCCGTTTCTAACTGGACTTTCCAGTAATCTCAATCCTTATGCTTGGTATTAACCTACTGTTATGCTCCTTCGGACCACTGTCCGGTACTCACGTCGCTTCCCTTTTCCTTTCTATTGCACCCGTAGTGCTTTCCTTATTATTAGTATTGCGGGTTATTTCGACTGCGTAGCATGTCGACCCATGTTGCCGGTAATTACCGTTCCCTTATTGAAAGAATTCCATAGGTAGCGCCTGTTTCTCTGTTGCGCTCCATTAAAAACCTCCAAGTTCTCCGTAACTGTTGTGCAACAAGATGTTTCTCGTATTGCTTACTGTTAGCTAACTACCAGATCGGGTTCCCCCGAGTAAGAGAAGGCTATCTTCTCTCTGGCGTCTATTCCACATATTTAGGGTTAGAGATGTGGAGGGCGGGCCTAGGTACTATGGATGTCCGGTAAACACCGGGAAGTCCTGATTAACGCACCTCTCACTCTATCTCTCAGCCCTTAACCCATAACTCAATCTCAACCTCAATATTCTCCTAAGTTCGGTATTTCTTGTCTTCAGAGCGTAACTACGCTCTGATACCACTTTTTGTAACACCCCAACTCAATCCAAATGTGGTTTCGCAACTTAACAGCATATATATATACATGTCACAGTGGAATTCTTACACCCCAAGACCTTGCCACGGTCTGACTACAGAATATACCGAACATTAGTACATATTAACCTTAGCCAAATACATATCCTTCTTACAATCCCCTCACATCCTATACATCTTACTAACTCATAATGCCATACGAGTGTACATGCACAACTCGTAGGCCACACTTAACCCGTAACGCTTGTACCCCCATCTTACTCTCGCGACGGCCGCCTCCTGATGTTCACCTGTGTAGTAAAAACAGCCCCCAAAGGGGGTCAGCACGAATGCTGGTACGATCCTCTCATGGCCCCCAAGCTAACGTGGCTACGACGACTAATTGTCGATAGCATGGAGGTTGATTAGATGCACAACATAATAGTAAATGCTGTAAACAACAATCCAAATATGAACAATCAAGTTCACACACAATGAACGACTTAAATGCGTTCCCTTAATTAGAGAGTTAGTTATTTAACTCCTTAAGTAATGTTCCCTCTTAATCTTAGTCCATCCTTATCTCACCTCATTCTTAGTCTTATCTTAATCTTAGAAACAACCATCCTTTAATAAGGAGTGGATGTAACTTACCTTAATCTTAATAATACAAACCATCCTTTAAAAAGGAATGGTTGCAACTTATCTTAACCTCACCTTAATCTTAATCTTAATAATACAAACCAACCTTTAAAAAGGAATGATTGCAACTTATCTTAACCTTACCTTAGCCTTAATCTTAACTTAATCTCAATATACAAACCGTTCCTGGAAGGGAATGGTTGTAGCTTAATTCGAACCTGGGATTTAGGTGATCCCACCGCACCATCTTAATGCCACCTACTCTGGACGGGAGTCCAGCGCAGCTGAGCCGGCAACCGGCCCTAGGCTACAAGTCCGAAGACAAGTCCTTAATCGGAGGTCGAATCTGCTATAGATAACGACCCCCTTTCCTTAGCATGCATGACCGGAGATCGGTCCCGGGTTTCCTCACTCAAGTTCCAGTTAGTAGTAATCTCAAGACCCTTTTGTTGGTTAACCTCTTACGGTTCATATCGTCCCTTATCAGGGGGCGTTCCTTAGTCTCACTCAATTCCTTACTAAACATTGGTTAGTAAGTTCTCACGGTATGTTGTGTTAGTTTTCAAACATCACAAACAATACAAGAAATATAATATATTCCGGTTGCATGCTTTATCTTGTTTAGTGAGCACACAAAAACAAATAGCACACAAGCCGAGGGACACCTCGTTAGCAAGCAGGTCACAAGAGAACTGTACCGTTCACCGTTGGTCGTTCGGTTGCTTACTCTCCTCCGGAGTCCAAATTCTCAAACCCTAAAGCATTCATTCAGTTTTAGGTTATTAGTTACTCATCTCATCCAAACCTACTTAACTTACTTAACCGATGATGTTTACCCACCATTAATCGCTTAAGTCCTTATAGTTTAACCTTAACCTCAAAAGCCACTTACTTCTCATTATTTCTTAAGCTTGTTTATGCCCCTAATGACCATTATATGTCATTAATTATGTCCTAACAATCTTATAATATCATTACCAAACAAGTCCCAACCTTAAAACCCCATTTTCAACATTCTGTAGCCTTTTCTGATGGGTCCGGGTTTGTGTCCGAGGTTGTAAACCCGGACCAATACATCGCAAAAGTTTCTGGACAATTTTAGGACTGGTCCGGGTTTAAGTACTGGGATGCAAACCCGGACCATCCCACGGCTAAACTCTCTGGATAGTTTTTGGTGTGGTCCGGGTTTGTGTGCTAGTTTGCAAACCCGGACCTACACTAAATGTGCCCAGAATGTAAATTTTTGACCTCTGTTCAACCTCAAATCTTAACCAATCTTTTCCCAACCTCTCCACAAGTATTCTAGCATGTCTTAACATCATTTTGGTACCTTCAAGTCCTCCTAATTCATCCATCAAACTCATTCTTAATTCCTTGATCTTTCACCCAATTTCTTACAAGAACTCCTAACACTTACGCTTAGTTTCTTACACTTCCAACATGTAGATTTTGCCTAAGACCTCAACTAACCCAAGTGTTTCTTCACAACCATCTTAACTACTCCTCAAGCATCATTTTGCATACTCACTTGCTTTACTCAAACTTCTCAAAACTATATATAATCTAGCACATGCTTACATCCTTATGAGTCATTATATCTTATTCTTCCTTCAAACTTTGTACAAGTTTCCTAGCTTCCTTAACCATGGTTTTGGTGCCTTAAATTCACCATTGTAACCCCTAGTCCCTCTTAGACACCACTAGGTCTTCCTATTACTCAAGAACTCCATAGCTTACCCACTTTCACCAAAACAACCTTTAATGTTTACTATAACATCCTTAGTCATAAAATCTCCTTAGGACACCTTAAACACTTAGTTCCCTCTCCAAATTTTGACATGGCTTCCTTAGTATATTACTACACCCATCGTTTAGTTTCTCACCCTTAGTAAAATCATGAACACTCAAACCCTTAGTACTCATTCTTGGTACACAAATTACACCCTCCAAACCTCTAATCCCTCCTAAACAATTCTAGGCCATTCTAAACTTCAAGAACAACTTAGTTAACTAATCTCCACTCAAATTCCTCTTCATGACTCCTAGTAAATCCTAGGTCATATTAATTCACCACCTTCACCTAAACACTTATTTTCTACTCAAATTTCGCCATAGCTCCTCTAGTATATTCTCATGCCCAAATGCATTGTTTTTCTCACACAATAATCTCACACACACCAAGTCCTTTCTCATCTTATTTTCTCACCCAAATCAACTTATTCACATCATACTCAATATATTGCAATAATCTTAAATTGCATAGCACTAAGGCTCTTAAATGACATGGCTCTTAGGCCCTTAAATGACTTAAACTTAAACATTGAATTTCCCACATATATAAGCTTTCAACCTGCAAATACACTCATCAATCTCATAGTAGTTATAATGCTCTTAAAATCCATCTTAAACTCATGTTACTAACTCACTCCCATTGGCTCCTTAGTCACAAGTTCACAAGCTTACTTAAGTTCTTTTTCTTAGGTTATACAACCCAATACACAATGTAAGCTCTAAGCCACATTGGTATCCACCTAAACTCATCCCTTAAAACTTAAACCACCATTAGGTAAGCATTTTACCTTGTCTTCTCAAGCTTATCTTAACTTCCTCCTTAGACCTTCTTCTTGCATGAATCTCGGCCACCACTTAAATTCCCCTTGCCAATGTTCTAATCAATATTCAATGACTCATATGAGTACTAAACAGTACACTAACCTCAAGGAATAAAAACCTAGGTTAGGAATGTGTTCTAAGGCATAAAAGTGGATGATTACCTTTGAAGTCTCAAGATAGACTTTGGCATTGAATGAAATAGGACCTCCACTAGTCCTTGGTGAATAAATCAAGCTAGAACAAGGCATAAAAACATAGCCCCATGAGAAGAAATTTTCGGCCATGTAGAAGAAATGATGGAAACATGGTTTTTCTTACATTTTCTTTACCTTAAGAGAATGAGAAGCTAATGAGCTCTTCAAACTTGATTTTCCTCCATCAATGGAGTTTTCTCATGGCACCAAACTTGAGCTTTGAAGGATTTGAAAAGATAGGAATGAAGGCCTTGATCTAACTAAGAGAAATCTATGCTTACTTTTCGATTTGGAGCAAAGATGAACATTTGGTGAGCAATTGAAGGTGGAGGCACCATGGATGAAGCGCTCACGGTTTTGGAGAAGGGAATAGGTAGTAAAACCGATGGTGAAGGTGGGAAATGAAGAAGAGAGGAGAGAGAGAAGGTATAAGAAGATATTTGTCATTTAAAAGCAAATAGTGAATTTACTCACTTTCCCACCTCTTTCCTCACTTACTAGCACATGTGGTGAGTCACCACTTCAAAAACCGTTCCCCCCTTTAATAATAAGATACTTTTGGTCTTTGTTGACCAACTAATTGACTTAAGTTGATTAAAACTTAAACTAGTCACTATTTGGCACTATTCACTAATCAGTGCACATATTTCTGAAATTTTTGATTTCCCATTGATTTAGACTTCCTAATGTGATACTAATTAGTACACATGTTGATTGAAGAGTAATGATGGACATTTAGCCACTCAAAACTCAATTCTAAGACAATTTCTCAAAAATGTGCTTTAAGACTTCTTAAAGCACATTTTGTGTTTTAACTTGTTTTCAAGCTTGGTTTTCTTTGCTAATTGATTTAAAATGACCATTAGAATATTACTAAGGTCTTACCATGATATTTGGGTACTCACCCAAGTCCCTCCAAGCTTAGAGCACATTTTTTCCCTAATTGCCCTTAAGGCATTTTCTTGTGTTTTCCTTGGTTTAAATTGTCTACCAATCTTTCTAAGGCATATTTTAGCCTTACTACATCATGATTTGATGTTTACTTAGCATACTTAGGTTTGGGGTATTTCATGTTTGTTATGGGGACCTTGTGTCCGATGTGATGTAAAGAATGTTTGTATGTTTGTTATGGAAGCGTTGTTTCAAAAGTAATCCCCGAGTTCTAATAATTAAGATGCGTGGGAAGTGTGAACTTTGGGGACAAAGTTCTTTTAAGGGGGGTAGATTGAAATACCCCAAACCATAATAGGTTAGTTAATTATATAATTATTATATTTTAAGGCTTATTTTAGTCATTAAGAACATGTGGGAAAAATTCCCGAAGGAAACGGATCCAAATAGTGGATTAAAAATGCAAAACGAGCGTTAAAGCACGCCTTTCGAGAAACCCGGGAAATGTGATTTTAAACGGGTTTAAAGGACTAATAAAAATTTATGGTCAATCATATGACTATAATTAAATATTAGTCAAGGCCTAGGACCATAAAAATAAATAAAACACCATTCATTCAAAAATCCATTCATTTACCTATTCTCTATGGTGGCCGATTTTGGTGGGTACTAAACACCATTGTTTTCTCTCCAATGTTTTCATATTCTTGAAGCCAAACGTCTTCTTGTTGTTCTAAGGTAAGAAAGAACTCAAAAATCCATTCATTTCCCTATTCTCTATGGTGGCCGATTTTGGTGGGTACTAAACACCATTGTTTTCTCTCCATTTTAGCTTGTTCAATCTTTTAGAAGTGTTGGAGCTAGCCCAAATTCCATTACCAAAAACTTCATCTTGAAGTAGAAGGTAATTCCCTTCTATGATGTTTCAAATATTGATTATAGGGTTAATGGAATAATATTCATGAACCCTCCATACTCATTGTAGTTATTTTGGCATGGTCATTAGTGTAGCAATAAATCCCGTTGAAAACCGGTTGTGGAGCAAGAAGTAAAGAGAAGGGGAAAGTTTGGAAAGAAAAACCCAAGGTAGTTAACTTACCTTGAACTAGTGTGTGATCTATGAATGTGTTTATGTTTGAGCAATATAAATGTTCAGTGAAATGCAGGTGTTGCTAATAGTATGAGGAAATTCAGTGTTTAATTTAATGTCGTTTAGGGGCCTAAGAGCCAAGCTTTTAAGGTTTATGAATATTGAGGGCTATTGTGGTTTAAATGGTGAATTGTAAGTGTGTTTTGGTGCCTTGGATGAATTGATGGTTGGAGTGTTTTAGTGGGTGAAAAGATGAGTGGGAACATGTTAAAATTATGGGGAGATCATGTCAAAATTTGTGTAGAAATATAATGGTTCAAATGCAATTCTAGGTGGGAGCAAACTAGTGAACTACAAGTGTTTTGAGAGAGTATTTGAGGAGCTTAGAGATAAACTTGTAAATGAATTTGGAAGGGGATATATGAAGGTTTTAGTGTGCCTAATGATGTTAGAACACCTTAGGAGGCTTGTGAAGAAGTTTGGAGTTGAATGGGCATTTAGAAACAAAAGTCTGGAGCCGACCGACCTTGGGACCGGACTTACAAGGTCGGTCGAGCCCAGCTTAACCCGTCGGAAACCTTTCTGGAACCGACCGACCTTGGGGACCGGACTTGCAAGGTCGGTCGGACTCAAATTTTGTGCGCGGAAATCTTTCTGGAATGGACCGACCTTGGGACCGGACTTGCAAGGTCGGTCGGGGTAAAACTTTTAAACGGGAAGTCTTCTGGAATGGACCGACCTTGGGACCGGACTTGGCAAGGTCGGTTGGAGTGAAAAAATTTCGAACTCGGATGCTACTGGAATGGACCGACCTTGGGTAAGTTCGGTCGGCAAGGTCGGTCGGCCCAAAATCTATAAAAAAAAACAAACAAAGTGTGGCTTAGTTAGTAGACCCTAGTGGGTATAATAAAGATAATCAAGTGTAAGTCTAAGCATAAAAACATGCCATAAAAACATGTAAAGTGTTTAGCAAATTCAGAAGTCAAATAAGTTAATTAACCGGCGTTATCAATCATGTTTAGGAACAACGTACGGTGGAACACTAGAGCGGCAAGGACCAAGGTATGGTTTTCTTGCAGTCTGTTGCCTACCGGTTTACACCGGCTTGTGTGTGGTTTGCTTTTTCTGTGTGTTTACAACCTGGTAAGATTAAATCATGAAACGAGTTTACAGTTCTTATTATTAATATGATGTGTGCGTACCGATACCGGTAACCTCGAATGCGTGCTAACTGTTAGTTAACCAAAGCTAGGAACGTAAGAGAACGGTATCCGGTAATAACGCTTCCAACCTAAGGAACGTTCTGACCACGGCTATGTGTGTTTAGTTGTTGTTTGTGTTGCTGAATCATGCCTTGCTTCCCTCGTATGTCTAACTGGACTTAAACACTTATTTGTGTGAGGTTGTGTTAAGTTCCCACCGTGGGACTTCTAACAAGTGCTAACCGGGGGAGTGAGGAATCCGGTCGTTCCGGTCACGCGTGTATGTACGGGGGTCGATATCTGAATCAGATTTGGCTCTCTCCTTATGTTAGGGTTGTACTCCTTTTTGGATCTCAACCTCCCACTAGCTTAGCCAAAGCTTACCTACCTGACTTCCACTCGGGCTAGGGGGAAATTATGTGTTGATGTGTTCGGGTCACTATACCCGTCTCATCTTTGAAGTTAAAGTTGTTCATTCGACTAACAAAACAGTAATGTGATATGTGTTAAGCTTAACATGAGGATGACGTCATCCTCTAGGCTTACAAGTTGACTAACCATGTTGGTTGTTTCCTAAAGTGAATTGTTTTCACCATGTATGTGTTGTTATTGTCCTGCAATAATTCTTGTTAAGTATATGCATGTGGTATGTTAAAATCAACGCCATGTTATCATGACAAATAGTTGCGTGTATCCCGGTAGTCAGCGGGCTGCACGTTAACCATGCCAGCAAAAGGTTACTGACCCCCTTTGGGGGCTATGTTTATTTGCAGGATGAGGATCGAGGAAGCAGAATGGCTTTAGATCCTAGGTTGTTGATATTTTTTGTCATTTTTGGAAGTTGAACCCGAGTAGTGCCTGTACACTCGAGGTCGATATTTTGGTGGATGTAGAATCAGTGGGTGATTTTTTGTACAGTTACACTCGGTATATTGTGATTTTTTGGATAGGTGATTTTTGGAAGATTGTAATTATGCTCGGGATTATCGTAATCAGACCGATACATTGTATGTAACTGCCTTGTTAGCCACGTGGGTGGCTAACGGCGTGTAACACCGCCCTTTTGGTAAATGGTTAAGTTTATGTTTTCCGCTGCGATTATTGTTTAAGTGTGAAGGTTATGGGGGGTGTTACAGCGAGAAGCTAGACTTGGTCATGACCTCAGACATGGCAACGCCATGAAGATTTTCTTTCAAACTCAAGATTTTTATTTTAAAACCCAAAAATTTTCTTTCAAAACCACAAACTTTTCTTTTTTAAACCACAGATTTTGAAAACCCAACCAGAGAATCACGGTAAGTTATCATAGAATGATACAAGAGGAGTTGACAATAGAATACTTCACCTAGGCTGTAACACCCCTAATCCTAAACCTGTTCTAACGTCGCAAGTCGTAGCATAAATAACATTAATTCGCAGCGGGAAAAGTAAAACTAACTAACCCTGGTGTTACACGCCGTTACTCACCCTTGTGAGTAACTAGGCATCCTTACTCCATCCTTTCACTACTTAACGCTGTGATGAACAGATACTGAGCACTCTAATTATTACAGACCCAATCCAAACTAAATGAGCAACTAAATGAAATACAACAATCTCCAAAATACAGTACATAATAAAACTACAAGTGTTTATTAAAACATAGCAGCTACCCTGTTCCCCGCACTCCGGCTTGTGTCTTCTTCAGTAACTTGAAATGTTTTGCCCATTGAAGGGCTCAGCAATCGAAATGCTGGTATGCTAAATGTAGTCCTAAGTCATCTAGATTCCTTAAGTCGTTTTAGCCATCTTGATATTAGATTCATTACAATATGTATACCGGTTTATAGTAATGATAGAAACAACTGTAAATATTAAGCAACCATATAACAGTTCACCTGCAACATTAGTGCATAGTAAACAACCAGATAAACAAATACCAATAATCCCAAACAATAACCAAACAAGGTACACGTATTAAACAATTGTTCTTGTTAGTGGGTCACATGACTCTTATCCTTTTTAAACCAACCACTTAAACCTTTCCAGTTAATTTCACCTCAGGCGTCATGTCAAGACAACCCTTAATAAACTTTAATAATGGACAGTGTGTCCCCTGGGTTCCAAAGGAACCGTTACCAGCTGACCTTATGGCCCTGGTTAATATTTGACCGATCCGGTCGAACCTGTGCACCAACGGCAGTGCCTTCCGCCATCCCCGAATGTGGCTGATGGATTTCCTTTGAGTGACTCCCCATTGAAGTCTCTCGTAGTGATCACAATGCGCAACCAGAAAGTCAAAACAATTCGGATTCCTCTCTTTACCAGTTAGCCCTTTTGTCAGTGGTACAATAACCAATAATTGAATCAAGACCTTAACAGTTGACCTTTGTTAGGTTCAATAATACCTAAAGGTCAGTTAGTCTTTTTCCCAGTTTAGATGTATAAACTTCCAGTCATAAGACGTTTGCGTATAAAATACAACCAACAGTTTGAGCAATACAGTACACATATCATATACATAAAATCACATATATCGCTCTTGACAATTAAACACATAATGTCTGGACCTTAGGATAATCCTCAGGACATTCAGACCACACAATTAACATACCGTTCACCGGGATAACAGCTAGCTTGACAATTCTTGCTCTAGTAATTCTTTCCCGTACGCTGTTGTTTATACATGCAATAACGTGTATTATTAATATGACTGTCCACTAAATGTTACAGTACAGTCATCGTAGAGTTTATATTCGTAGTATACTAACTCCGTATGTACTTTCTTTCCCCCTGTTAATTAGCAGTGGTTCTAGATAACCTAACAGTTTATTTTATGTGAAGTTCACATGTGATAATGAATTTTCATTATACGGTATATCCTTATCTCATTATTTACATACCCATAATTATTTTCACTTATTCCTTATATCATATTATTTGGTTATTTATATTACAACCACCTTTATATTACAAACTTAATATTATACTCCACAATATGCCATAATTCATAGTTTTACTTCCTTTCTTTATTAAATTACAACACCATTCTTATTAATTCGGTATTTATATTTTATACCCAATAACTTTTATAAATTACCAAGTAGTCACACAACTTTTATAATTTATTAATTAACCACTTTAACATTTCGGAAATTTCTAAAATAAATATCCTAATCTTTACAAATTACCAATTGACCACAAGTACTTTTCGGTTTTAATATTAACTTTCATATAATTACATTTTAACCCTTAAAACTTTATATATGTTACATATTAATTTATAAACTATAGTTTTAACATTTAATTATCTTAATTACCGAAAAGACCCATATATTCTTGCAAATTATATTTCCGCCCCTATTCAAATCGGTTTTTACATATTTTTTATAAATTACATATTCATCCCAAGACTTTATAACTTAATATTTTATGTCATAAATCTTTTTAACCCAAATTTTCTGGTCAACACTTTGACCAAGACTTAATTTCATAATTAATACTTTAATATACCCATAAAATCATGTAATATTGGTTAGACTCTAAACTTTCCAATAATTACAAGATAGCCCCAAAACTTTATAAAATGTTATTTAAACACTTTAACACTTATCTAAATCCACCAAAATTCTTAATATTAATTCCTAACTTATATTATAGGATAATTATGCCAAATAACCCCTTATGTTCTCGGCAATTATTATTTGTACTCTAAACTTTTCCAAATTTACATTTTAGCCACATAACTTATTAAACTAGCCATTTAAATACTTGTAGCTATTTTAATGTTCCTAAAATTTATAGTATAAGTTAATACACATATATGTTTCAAAAATACCCAAATACTAGATATTGCTCTCGGCCCCAATTTAATTTTTCCATATGGCTTTAAAACTTGTTTCATACCTTATAATAAGTACATATAAATGTATATAAGCCATATAACACTTCTAAAAATTATGCTAATGACTTAGAATGATTATAACCTCAAAATAGAACATTTTATTCCTAGACCATTCGGTTTATTTATAGGTGTAACATAATTAATTTTTGTGACACAAATATATACCTTAAGATAATAACCTTACCTTATATGTTATAAATTATTTTCTTGGCAATATAACCTATAGTATTTTCGGCCTTAATTATTTAGAGGTTATACATAATTTTTATACCAAAGTTTGAAGCTTAAATCTAATTTAAACTTAATAAACCTTACTTACATAAACTTACCCTTAAATCAAGACAATTCTTGTACTTGATTTTTCCTGGAATTCCAAGCTCTCCAAATGCTACTTTGATGAAGAATTTTTGGCTCCTTATAAACATTTAGGAGATCTATTTGTTAGACTTCTAACAAGAGTTTATAAATAATATTTGTAGTAATTTTACAAGAGTTTACCATAGGAATTTATCAAGGTATTTTTGATACACCTTGGGATGATTGTAGATCCAAGTTTCCTTCATGAAATAATGAAGAGAATATGGATTTAGAAGTTCCTATATTTCGAAAATTGCTTAAGGTAATTTACTAGGATTTTCAACATAGAAATATACCTTAACTTGATCTTGTTGTTCCTTGTGTTGTTGTTGAATCTAGAAACCTCCTTGGAACATATATGCTTGGCGAAAATTGTAGAAGTTGCTAGGATGATTTCTTACTTCAAGACTTGATAGATTTAACTAGGAAATTACATTAAATTGGTGTTAGGACTTAAAACACCATTAATGGAGCTTAGTAGCTCTTAGGAATTAACTTTGGAAGGAAGAAGAAAAGAGAGGAGAAAAGAGAGTTTACCATTCGGTTGATGTGAGCAAGGAAGGAAGGACAAGCTCACGTAGGTTATTAAGGTAAGAAAGACAAGGAATCAATTTTGAAAATAATTGATATTATTCAAGGCATTATTTTATGTCTTGTTTTTGATTAATTTGACTTTAAAATTGACTACAAAAGTCTCTCAATTGGAGTAGGTTTTCGGTTGATTGGCAAGGAAATAATGAAGGCTTGATTGATAATTTGAAAGAAGAAGTCAAGATAAGGTAGGTTTATGTCTCTCTTTTGATTTTTCTTCCTTGATTTGTCTTTGTTTTTCCATGTCTCCCATGGTTGATTTAGAGCAATTTGGCTCTTGATTTCCTTGTTAATTGAAACATGATTGTATGGCTAGATTGATAGGTGATTTAGTTTGATTTTAATAAGGCATATTCACCTTATTTTCCTTGTAGAAATCGGTCACTATATGCCTTAAAAGACAAGTTGATTTTGTTTGATTGGAGAAAAGATTATCATGTTAGTTAAGTTTGTGATGTTGACTAATAAATGAGGCAATCAACCTCTCTTTATCCTTGTCAAAATCGGCAGCCATATGCCAAATGAGCCTCTTGTTTTACCTTGTTTTATTGACTAGTCAAATGTATGACTAGATTTGTATTTAATTCCTTCATCTTAATATAAGCTAATGTTCATTATTTTCTTGCAGGGAAATCGACAATGGAGGCCTATATTGACTGATTTATTTGTTACATAATAATATAGTACATGCTAGGTGAGTCACTTTATCATAAGACACATTTTTTTGTTAAGACTAGCCAAAAACCTCCCATTTTAACGCATGGAATGGAGGTCAGATGGACTTGATTTTTAACTTGATTTTTGTTACACTATATTGTACTAAGACCATACTAATATGTGTAATAGGTTCCAGCATTTAATTGGTACATTTTTATTATGGTAAAGGATGAAAGTTTTAAGGTAAAAATGCTGATTTTAGGTACCTTTTTGATCCTAAAATCGCCCCCACTTGTACTATGAATTTAGTACTGCCATCAATTTATTTAGATGTTCAATGTATCCTCTTTTAATATTATCAACTCGTGGCTCCTCAAAAACTTCAAGGTAATTGCGTAGACCGCATTTTTGTGACACCTGAAGGTGCGTTTATGTGCTTTAAGGATTTTCTGAAAAATAATTAGTCGCTATGAGTTCCAAGTATTTATTGACATTGGTTATAGTCAATAATAATATGTTAAAGTGTTACATTGAGTTTTATGGGGTTATTTCAACTCAGAACACAATTCCCAGGCTAACCGAGCAAAAAGGAGTGTTAAGAAATGCTCCCGAGTACTTTGTTTATTTTTGAGTAAGTAGCTCATCCAATCTCTTTAGAATGGTTAATAATGATTTAGAAATTCTAAGAATTAATTTTATAGGAGTTCGTGCCACCTCGGCACTCCTTCGGGGCACTCTCGAGGGTTTATGGGGCCCTCTTAAGGCATCTCCTAGCACTTTGCGTTTAACTGAAAATTTAGCTTGAGGAATTCATCTTATATGTTTGTTAAAGTGTTATGATGCATTTGGAATTAAGTGTAATGCTTTACTTCATCCCATGACGCATTTCCGGGACTTTCGGGCTCTAAGGGCCTTTATGGGAACTCCCGAGCCATTTGTATTTTTATTCAATTTTAGATGATGTCCTATCTTAAGGGTCATATAATGATTCTTGATTATCTTCATGTGAAGTTTATAGCTTATATAACTTGTTTATCTTAAGGTCGGGCTTTAACGCACGTTTATGACCTTAAGGAGTTTAGGTGCGTATTTGACGCCTGAGTGTTTATATACTCTCTTAGGGTTTAATAATCCCCTAAATAATATATACTTACCATTATTTAAATGTTAGGGGTATTTCAGTCTACCCCCCTTAAAAGGACTTCGTCCCGAAGTCATAACTTATACCTATTCATCCTATGGAATCAAGTTCCTCATATCTGTTCCATGTATACTTATCATTCCTGGGTGCCAATACTATATTGGTACCTCTAAATCTCATCAACAATCTAGATGTATGTAATTCGAATAACCACAGCATAATTATCTTGATAAATTTTGTAAAGCAAACAAGTGTCCCAACTTCCTAGCTATCCCACCAGGTCATCACTACACAAGTGCAATACCAAATCCTCAGTCCTACAGAGTGCAGAGGCGTAAACCCTTGGCAGTAAATCCCTTGTGTGATTGCAATAGGAATGAACATGTTGTAAAGTAAATAAGTACTTCCATAAACATCCAAGTGTTACATAGAACACATCAGTACCATTCAATTTAGTGTCACATAGGACATACCCAATACCAATTGTTACATAGAACGTATCACAATCCACACAAGTGTTACATAGAATACAACCATAACCATCCAACCAATTGCACACATGCGCAACAACCAAACAAATCAAGATAGACTGCAGATATGCAAGTCGCATGTGGTGCTCTACCCTCCTTAAAAAGGGTTACGCCCACGTACCCCCACAAGTATACACAAAACTAAGAGAAAAGTGTTGGATACTTGTCTCGCATGGAGTCTTCTAATGCCCATGTCGCCTCCTCAATGTCATGGTTTGACCACTGAACCTTGACCATTCTAATGGTCTTGTTCCTGGTCTCCCTAGTCTTAGAGTCTAAGATGCGAACTGGGGTCTCCTCTTATCTAAGTGTAGGATCTAGCTCGAGTGTCTCGGGCTCTAAGATATGCGATGGATGAGGCACATACTGCTTAAGCTGTGAAATGTGAAATACGTTGTGCACTCTCCCAAGCTCAACATGCTAATCCAATCTGTAAGCTAATGGGCCCACTCGCTCCGTAATCAGGTACGGTCCTACATACTTCGGGCAAAGCTTGCCCTTCTGCCCAAACCTAAAAACTCCCTTCATAGGCGAAACTCTAAGGAAGACTCGATCGCCTACGGCGAACTCGAGGTCTCTCCTACGAACATCAGCATATGATTTCTGTCTGTCCTGGGCTATCTTCATGTTTTTGCGTATCTGCACAATGTCCTCTTTCATCTGGTCTAGGTACTCTGGCCCTAAGATGATGTTCTCACTGGGCTCATCCCAACATAGTGGTGTCCTGCATGGTCTGCCATATAATGCCTGAAATGGTGGCATCTGAATGGATGCATGATAGCTGTTGTTGTAGGCAAACTCAATCAGATGTAGTCGATCTATCCAGCTTTCCTGGAAGGCCAAGGCACAAGCTCTGAGCATGTCCTCCAATGTTTGAATCGTTCTCTCATCTGGCCACTGTCTGTGGATGAAAGGCTTCTACTTAGCTTCAGCTTCGTACCCAATGCTTCCTGAACCTGCTGCCAAAATCTGGAAACAAACCTGGAGTCTCTATCTGACACAATAGACTTCGGCTACACGTGGTGTCTAATAATCTCTCTCTAGAAGAGGTCCTCCAGCTTGGGGACTTTCCAAGTGTCCTTGATAGGACTGAACTTAGCTACCTTTGTCAGTCTATCGACGATGACCCATATCATGTTAGCACCTCCTCTAGTCGATGGAAGACCTACTACAAAATCCATGGATATATCCTCGAACTTCCAATATGGAATGGGCATCGGCTGTACTAATCCGCCCGGTCTTCGATGCTCGAACTTCACCTTCTGACATGTCATACATCTTGCTACAAATTCTGTAACATCTTTCTCATACCACTCCACCAGAAATGTAATTTCAAATCCTTGTACATCTTCGAGGACCCTGGGTGTACTGATAATGATGAGCAATGAGCTTCCTGTAGTATCTTTTCCTTTAAGTCTGGGTTGGACTCTGGAATGCACAAACGGCCATTCAGTCTGATTAATCTGTCTCCACTAAGTACAAAGTCATATTTCTGCCTCTCAAAGATACCGTCAGTCAACTGCTGTCTGATAGTCTTCATGTACTGGTCATTAGCCTGAGCACAACGTACTTCCTCGATGAGGTTGTCGTCTCCTGTCATGGCAAATAAAGAATGGGCTCTACGGCTCAGGGCGTCAGCAACTACATTTGCCTTGCCCTCTTTGTACCTGTGCTCAATGTCGTAGTCCTTCAGAAACTCGACCCATCGCCTTTGTCTCATGTTAAGCTCTTTCTGTGTGATTAGGTGTTGAAGGCTCTTATGATCTGAATAAACTATCACTGTAACTCCATATAGGTAATGTCGCCAGATCTTCAGTGCAAAAACAACTGGTCCCAATTCTAGATCATGAGTCGGGTAGTTCTTTTCATGTTTCTTCAACTGTCGTGATGCATAAGCAACAACCTTTCCATTCTGCATAAGTACACACCCTATCCCTGTGCCTGAGGCATCGCAATAAACTTCAAATCTGTCGGTCCCCTCTGGTATGGTGAGTATCGGTGCCGACGTCAGTAGATCCTTCAGTGTCTGAAAGGAACACTCACAATTTGCTGTCCATACAAATGGAGAATCTTTCTTCATCAAGTTCGTCATAGGTTTCGCTAGTTTGGAGAAGTCCTGTATAAATCTTCTGTAGTACCCAGCTAACCCCAAGAAACTACGGATATCTGTCATTGTCTTCGGTCTCGGCCAAGTCTTAACTGCCTCAATCTTCACAGGGTCTACAGATATTCCGCTGGCTGATATTACATGCCCTATAAAGGATACACTGTCTAACCAGAAATCACATTTTGAAAGCTTGGCATACAATTGATTCTCCCTCATGGTCTGCAACACTTGCCTCAGATGCACCTCGTGCTCGTCCTTAGTCTAAGAATATACTAGAATGCCGTCGATGAATACAACCACTGATGAGTCTAACTGCTCCCTAAACATCCGGTTCATAAGATCCATGAATATAATTGGGGCGTTCGACAATCCAAATGGCATAACTGTGAACTCGTAGTGTCCGTAGCGCGTTCTGAAAGCTGTCTTCTCTATGTCTTCATCAGTTATCCATATCTGGTGGTATCCTGATCTCAGATCAATCTTCGAGAAAACTGTAGTGCTCTTAACTGGTCAAATAGATCGTCAATCCGTGGTAGGTACTTGTTCTTCATGTGACTGTGTTAAGCTCCTGTAGTCGATGCATAGTCGCATGCTACCCTCCTTCTTCTTTACGAACAACATGGTGCTCCCCATGGTGATGCACTCGGTCTAAATCCTTTGTCTAGCAGATCTTCTAACTGAATCTTCAGCTCTTTCATCTCTGCCGGTGCCATTCTGTAAGGTGCTTTAGCAATAGGTCCTGTGCCTGGTAGTAAGTCGATGGAGAACTCCACATCTCTCTGGGTGGCATCCCTGTATTCTTCTGGGAATAAGTCTGAAAAAATCTTAAACGACCGGTATGTTGGTCTGTGTCTTCTCCTCCTGCCTCATGTCCTGAAATAGCAAAATATACTGGCTGTCCCTTCTTCACCTTCTTCATCAATGTGATAGCAGATACTAGCTTGAAAGTAGGCTCTTTTGGAATACTGTGATATGAAACCGTCTTGCCTTCGGGCTCTTTAGTAGTAATCTATTCTCTGCGCAATGCAGTCGTCCCTTGTATTCTGTAGCCAATCCATGCCCATGATGATGTCAAATCCTAAATTATCCAACTCGATCAAATCCGCTTGAAACTCTTCACTCATGATGTTAATCTGAACTCCCTTGTGTAGTTTCGTGCACCTTACTCTCTCTTCGTCGGTAATGTGACCAGGAAATCAGAGAGAGGTTCAGGGGTTGTCTCCAACTTCCTTGTGAGTAGAGGATATAAAGGAGTGAGACGCTCCTGAATCAAACATATCGATGCACTCACGCCATTTACTATAAAGGTTCCCATGATAACATTCCCCTTATCCTTAGCCTCAGTCTTGTCCAAACATTCAGCACTGCTCCTCCTAGACTCGAGGCCGGGGTGTAACAATTCGTAAGATAGTGTATGTCTCAAAAGTATTAAAATGCCATACATTAATCCAATGATTCTCACATAAACTCCATAATTACATCAATATTGTCTAAATGTTAAATTCAACCGTCTGGGTTTCAAATGGGCAGTTTACTAAGATTGGTGGGGTTGTATTCAACTTAATGCTCTTAATCCATGGTAAACTAATCTTGATTCTCCACCAATTATCAATACATCTCCCAACCTCAAAATGATCTTTTTCGCCTTGTCCATCCTTTTCTGCTCACCGTATAAAAACTCAGCATCATCTCCTATGGAGAATGATACAACTGGTATCCTTTTGGCAATTGACTCTGATGTCTCATCCGGTCCTGGTGAATCCCAGTTTTCCCCCTTTCTCATAGAAGTTTGTAATACAAATGTCGGCTTTCATGTCTGGAATGGGGTTGGTTTCTAACTGTTGCAATCTTGACCGTCTATCACCAAAGTTTGAAAACTATCGGGTATCCTAGGAACTCGTGTCCCATACCTTTCTAACCTCACTATACAACCTAGTTTGTGGATCCCAATTCTTACCCAACACATCATATAATTTAAGTTTTGGGTCCACTACCATATCCTGGATTATAAAATCCTCCAAGGCCTATTCCCAAGGTTCATTCATTTACAATGGCTATTTGCTCATTTAAATCTAAGTATTGCTTGAGTAGGATCATGCCGGGTCGAAGTACTTGGTATTCTTTCTCCGGATATTCCCGACCTTCGCTCATAGGCTCAGGTAATCTCGGTCTCATAGGTATGGGAAAACAAATGTGGAAGCATCCTATTAAGTGAGAGATTTCCTAAATTAGGTCTCTCTAAAATTTTATTTCACACAAAGAGATACAAGTCTTTTCGACTGGAAAACTATAAACATACATTCATAGCATCATGCTCTAGATCTAAGTTCTAGGCTTACCGGTTTCACGCAGAGCGCTAGCTTCAGCGCCTGGAGTTCCCACTGTATACAGGGTGTTTCTACTCGGAACTATTCCTTCCCTTCCGACTCCCGGATGAGGATGGCTGTCCTCCCGGTCCCCTAGCATAGGTGTTAGTCTGAGGTGTCTAACCTCCTCTGGGTCCTCCAGTCTCAGTAGCTGGTGGCCTCTGTGAACCCCTCGATCCCTTGTATGTCCTGCTCGCTGGGTTGGAGAAGCATTCGTACTCCCGGTGGCCTTCCTTCTTGCAGTAACGGCACTCCACCTTCCTTCCTGTGCAGTCTACTCCTGGGTGGTCATTACCATAGCGCTTACAGTAGTAGTGGCGCTGGGTTGGCTTATTGCCCGCTGTTTATACAACATGGTTAGTAAGGTACAGCTAACAATCATTTTGGCTAAGTGAGAGGTGGGTATCCTTACCCCTAGGTGGTGCCGACCTAAGTGGTTGTGCATCAATAGCTGGGCCGGTCAGACGAGGGACCTGCTCCTTCGCCTTCTGACCGTGGAAGTCCTTCCGCCCCTTCCTCTTGTCAAAGAATTTCCTGTTTAAGGTTTAGATTAGTGACCAAACTAAGTGTAGGTAATATATGAGTACTCCTTTTCAACACAGTTATCTTACTTCCCCTTCTTGTAGAAACCGCTAGATGTTGCTCCCCCATCTTCCCCTTCAGGATTCTTCCTTTTCTTTGCTTGAACTTCTTCCCTGGATTGTAGCATTAGCTCAGTTGCTGATGCAGTGTCATAGCACTCTTGAATGGTAGTGAAACGAATTGCTCCCATGGCGCTCTGGATACGAAATTGTAAACCTCCCCTGAATTTCTGGATCTTCACAATGTCGGAGTAGTCAACTCCTGGAATGTAGTCAAGCAGGCTGATAAATCGCCCGTAATACTGGTCAACTGTTTGGCTCCCCTGGATTAATGTCTCGAACTCTTGCATCTTCCTTTGCTTCAAGTGTTCGGGGTAGTACTTTCCCCGTAACACATCTACAAACGCTGCCCATCTGAAGTCTGGTGTAGCCCTATGGTGGCCCTCCACAGACTGCCACCAAGTGTCAGCTGCATCCTTCAAGTTGTATGCGGCGATGTCGACCTTCTGGTCCTCTGGGACTCTGACGGCCCTGAAAGCTTTCTGGTGTTCTACGATGAACTTCTCCAGTGCGGCGGGGTCTGGTTCCCCTGAGTAAGTCGGTACTCTTGCGTCTGCGACGCTCTTCAACCAATTGGTCTCCCTGGGCGGTGGCGGGGGGGGGGGGGGGGGGGGGGGTATGGCTCCTGCAACCTGAGCTCCTAGTTGTGTGGCGAAGGCTGCCATGGCCTCTGCTAGGCCTGGTATTTCCGGGACATCAGCTGGTGCTGCTCCACTTCGTCCTCCGCCGCCTCCACGTGGTCTTCCAACGCCTGACATCTATAGTATAGTATACTATCATTACTACTCGGTGCTACACTGTGATACACACACAATCATAAACATATAATTAAGCTAACTGCTAGCAATAAAAATATCCCTAGGTTTTTTTTTCTAAGTCACGAATCCTCGCAAACGTTTCCCGTTATCCCAATATTCCTATGCTCATTGTTTTTTGACTCAGTATCCTTCATCAGAGCGGTACTCCGCTCTGATACCACTTTTTGTAACACCCCTAATCCTAAACCTGTTCTAACGTCGCAAGTCGTAGCATAAATAACATTAATTCGCATCGGGAAAAGTAAAACTAACTAACCCTGGTGTTACACGCCGTTACTCACCCTTGTGAGTAACTAGGCATCCTTACTCCATCCTTTCACTACTTAACGCTATGATGAACAGATACTGAGCACTCTAATTATTACAGACCCAATCCACACTAAATGAGCAACTAAATGAAATACAACAATCTCCAAATACAGTACATAATAAAACTACAAGTGTTTATTAAAACATAGCAGCTACCCTATTCCCTGCACTCCGGCTGTGTCTTCTTCAGTAACTTGAAATGTTTTGCCCATTGAAGGGCTCAGCAATCGAAATGCTGGTATGCTAAATGTAGTCCTAAGTCATCTAGATTCCTTAAGTCGTTTTAGCCATCTTGATATTAGATTCATTACAATATGTATACCGGTTTATAGTAATGATAGAAACAACTGTAAATATTAAGCAACCATATAACAGTACACCTGTAACATTAGTGCATAGTAAACAACCAGATAAACAAATACCAATAATCCCAAACAATAACCAAACAAGGTACACGTATTAAACAATTGTTCTTGTTAGTGGGTCACATGACTCTTATCCTTTTTAAACCAACCACTTAAACCTTTCCAGTTAATTTCACCTCAGGCGTCATGTCAAGACAACCCTTAATAAACTTTAATAATGGACAGTGTGTCCCCTGGGTTCCAAAGGAACCGTTACCAGCTGACCTTATGGCCCTGGTTAATATTTGACCGATCCGGTCGAACCTGTGCACCAACGGCAGTGCCTTCCGCCATCCCCGAATGTGGCTGATGGATTTCCTTTGAGTGAATCCCCATTGAAGTCTCTCGTAGTGATCACAATGCGCAACCAGAAAGTCGAAACAATTCGGATTCCTCTCTTTACCAGTTAGCCCTTTTGTCAGTGGTACAATAACCAATAATTGAATCAAGACCTTAACAGTTGACCTTTGTTAGGTTCAATAATACCTAAAGGTCAGTTAGTCTTTTTCCCATTTTAGATGTATAAACTTCCAGTCATAAGACGTTCGCGTATAAAATACAACGCAACAGTTTGAGCAATACAGTACACAATATCATATACATAAATCACAGATATCGCTCTTGACAATTAAACACATAATGTATGGACCTTAGGATAATCCTTAGGACATTCAGACCACACAATTAACATACCGTTCACCGGGATAACAGCTAGCTTGACAATTCTTGCTCTAGTAATTCTTTCCCGTACGCTGTTGTTTATACATGCAATAACGTGTATTATTAATATGACTGTCCACTAAATGTTACAGTACAGTCATCGTAGAGTTTATATTCGTAGTATACTAACTCCGTATGTACTTTCTTTCCCCCTGTTAATTAGCAGTGGTTCTAGATAACCTAACAGTTTATTTTATGTGAAGTTCACATGTGATAATGAATTTTCATTATACGGTATATCCTTATCTCATTATTTACATACCCATAATTATTTCCACTTATTCCTTATATCATATTATTTGGTTATTTATATTACAACCACCTTTATTTTACAAACTTAATATTATACTCCACAATATGCCATAATTCATAGTTTTACTTCTTTCTTTATTAAATTACAACACCATTCTTATTAATTCGGTATTTATATTTTATACCCAATAACTTTTATAAATTACCAAGTAGTCACACAACTTTTATAATTTATTAATTAACCACTTTAACATTTCGGAAATTTCTAAAATAAATATCCTAATCTTTACAAATTACCAATTGACCACAAGTACTTTTCGGTTTTAATATTAACTTTCATATAATTACATTTTAACCCTTAAAACTTTATATATGTTACATATTAATTTATAAACTATAGTTTTAACATTTAATTATCTTAATTACCGAAAAGACCCATATATTCTTGCAAATTATATTTCCGCCCCTATTCAAATCGGTTTTTACATATATTCTTTTATAAATTACATATTCATCCCAAGACTTTTATAACTTAATTTTTTATGTCATAAATCATTTTAACCCAAAGTTTTTGGTCAACACTTTGACCAAGACTTAATTTCATAATTAATACTTTAATATACCCATAAAATCATGTATAATATTGGTTAGACTCTAAACTTTCCAATAATTACAAGATAGCCCCAAAACTTTATAAAATGTTATTTAAACACTTTAACACTTATCTAAATCCACCAAAATTCTTAATATTAATTCCTAACTTATATTATGCGATAATTATGCCAAATAACCCCTTATGTTCTCAGCAATTATTATTTGTACTCTAAACTTTTCCAAATTTACATTTTAGCCACATAACTTATTAAACTAGCCATTTAAATACTTTTAGCTATTTTTAATGTTCCCAAACTTTATAGTATAAGTTAATACACTTATATATGTTTCAAAAATGCCAAAATACTAGATATTGCTCTCGGCCCCAATTTTTTTCCATATGGTTTTAAAACTTGTTTTACACCTTATAAAAGTACATATAAATGTATATAAGCCATATAACACTTCTAAAAATTATGCTAATGACTTAGAATGATTATAACCTCAAAATAGAACATTTTATTCCTAGACCATTCAGTTTATTTATAGGTGTAACATAATTAATTTTTGTGACACAAATATATACCTTAAGGTAAAATAATCTTACCTTATATGTTATAAATTATTTTCTTGGCAATATACCTATAGTATTTTCGGCCTTAATTATTTAGAGGTTATACATAATTTTTATACCAAAGTTTGAAGCTTAAATCAAAATTAAACTTAATAAATCTTACTTACATAAACTTACCCTTAAATCAAGACAATTCTTGTACTTGATTTTCCTTGAATTCCAAGCTCTCCAAATGCTACTTTGATGAAGAATTTTTGGCTCCTTATAAACATTTAGGAGATCTATTTGTTAAACTTCTAACAAGAGTTTATAAATAATATTTGTAGTAATTTTATAAGAGTTTACCTTAGGAATTTATCAAGGTATTTTTGATACACCTTGGGATGATTGTAGATCCAAGTTTCCTTCATGAAATAATGAAGAGAATATGGATTTAGAAGTTCCTATATTTTGAAAATTGCTTAAGGTAATTTACTAGGAACCTCCTTGGAACATATATGCTTGTCGAAAATTGTAGAAGTTGCTAGGATGATTTCTTGCTTCAAGACTTGATAGATTTAACTAGGAAATTACATTAAATAGGTGTTAGGACTTAAAACACCATTAATGGAGCTTAGTAGCTCTTAGGAATTAACTTAGGAAGGAAGAAGAAGAGAGGAGAAAGAGAGTTTACCATTCGGTTGATGTGAGCAAGGAAGGAAGGACAAGCTCACGTAGGTTATTAAGGTAAGAAAGACAAGGAATCAATTTTGGAAATATTGATATTATTCAAGGCATTATTTTATGTCTTGTTTTTGATTAATTTAACTTCAAAATTGACTACAAAAGTCTCTTAATTGGATTAGGTTTTTGGTTTATTGGCAAGGAAATAATGAAGGCTTGATTGATAATTTGAAAGAAGAAGTCAAGATAAGGTAGGTTTATGTCTCTCTTTTGATTTTTCTTCCTTGATTTGTCTTTGTTTTTCCATGTCTCCCACTGTTGATTTAGAGCAACTTGGCTCTTGATTTCCTTGTTAATTGAAACATGATTGTATGGCTAGATTGATAGGTGATTTAGTTTGATTTTAATAAATATTCACCTTATTTTCCTTGTAGAAATCGGTCACTATATGCCTTAAAAGACAAGTTGATTTTGTTTGATTGGAGACAAGATTATCATGTTAGTTAACTTTGTGTTGTTGACTAATAAATGAGGCAATCAACCTCTCTTTATCCTTGTCAAATCGGCAGCCATATGCCAAATGAGCCACTTGTTTTACCTTGTTTTATTGACTAGTCAAATGTATGACTAGATTTGTATTTAATTCCTTCATCTTAATATAAGCTAATGTTCATTATTTTCTTGCAGGGAAATCGACACTGGAGCCTATATTGACTGATTTATTTGTTACATAATTATATAGTACATGCTAGGTGAGTCACATTATCATAAGACACATTTTTTTTGTTAAGACTAGCCAAAAACCACCCATTTTAACGCATGGAATGGAGGTCAGATGGACTTGATTTTTAACTTGATTTTTGTTACAATATATTGTAATAAGACCATACTAATATGTGTAATAGGTTCCAGCATTTAATTGGTACATTTTTATTATGGTAAAGGATGAAAGTTTTAAGGTAAAAATGCTGATTTTAGGTACCTTTTTGATCCTAAAATCTCCCCCACTTGTACTATGAATTTAGTACTGCCATCAATTGATTTAGATGGTCAATTTATCCTCTTTTAATATTATCAACTCGTGGCTCCTCAAAAACTTCAAGGTAATTGCGTAGAACGCATTATTGTGACACCCGAAGATGCGTTTATGTGCTTTAAGGATTTTCTGAAAAATAATTAGTCGCTATGAGTTCCAAGTGTTTTTTGACATTTTTATTGTCAATAATAATATGTTAAAGTGTTACATTGAGTTTTATGGGTTTATTTCAACTCAGAACACAATTCCCGGGCTAACCGAGCAAAAAGGAGCGTTAAGAAATTCTCCCGAATACTTTGTTTATTTTTGAGCAAATAGCTCGTCCAATCTCTTTTGAATGGTTAATAATGATGTTAGGAATTCTAAGAATTAATTTTATAGGAGTTCGTGCCACCTCGGCACTCCTTCGGGGCACTCCCGAGGGTTTATGGGGCCCTCTTATGGCATCTCCTAGCACTTTGCGTTTAACTGAGAATTTAGCTTGAGGAATTCATATTATATGTTTGTTAAAGTGTTCTGATGCATTTGGAATTAAGTGTAATGCTTTACTTCATCCCATGACGTATTTCCGGGACTTTCGGGCTCTAAGGGCCTTTATGGGAACTCCTGAGCCATTTGTATTTTATTCAATTTTAGATGATATCCTATGTTCTAAGGGTCATATAATGATTCTTGATTATCTTCATGTGAATTTTATAGCTTATATAACTTGTTTATCTTAAGGTCGGGCTTTAACGCACGTTTTTGACCTTAAGGAGTTTAGGTGCGTATTTGACGCCTGAGTGTTTATATACTCTCTTAGGGTTTAATAATCCCCTAAATAATATATACTACCATTATTTAATTATTTAAATGTTAGGGGTATTTCATAGGCGTGTGACGAGCACTACGAGTGTACCCAAATACGGGATGTGGGATGACCGCACTCCGAAGGAGCTTGCGGCCTGACAGACCCTTTTGTGAGTTAGTCTGGTAAGTGGTAACGTACCAATAAGGTACCCACGTATATACATGTAGTGTATGAAACACGGGAAGTAGTCAGCTCCGTTCTACGACCATAAGGTAAATTCAAACCGAAACAGTAGGACACCTCGAATGATCGTAGAACCCAGATAAGCTTGCAAAGCTAAAGGAGTCAAGAACTCACTCCAGGAGAACTTAAAGTTAGGAAGTGCGAGAAGCACTAGTAATTAAGCAAAGACATCGGATTGTCTCAAGGATATTGAAGTAAAGCATATTAGCTGGAATGGAAACCCAGCCTAAACACAATAAGGCAAAGCCTAACATGAACACGCCAAAGTCCAAGGGATAAGGTAAATACCCAGGGTGATCATATAAGGTACCAGAGAATACCATTCACCACCAAAAGGGATACCAAACAGGACATAAACATAAGGGAAGCACCCATGGTCTACCCTAAGAACGGGAGACGTTACAACCCCCAAACGAGACAATTTGAAACCCAGAACCGCAAGGCGGGATAATAAACTGAACATTCTCATTAATGTCAGCCAGATGTAATGGCATAATCAACAACACCCAGGAGTAATCCATAGAGGGTATCAAAGTCAACGTAGTTGAACGAAATGTCGTAATAGGAGCACAAGAGCAAAAATGAACACCCGGTTAAAATACCGAAGGGACCCCACCAAACGAGAAATACCCTAAATTGCCATGAGGCAACCGGATATTACTTGAAGGGTCTCCAATGAACGGAAGCGTGATGCAATGATCCTGTCATGGAGCCCAGTAACACCTCCAAACCATTTGATAGTATACGGAGAAGCAATGCTTGGGAACAGCCTAAGATGAGCAGAGCTCTAGGCAACGTGGCTAGTATGCCATGAACCCACTACAATACATAATCCAAATGTTACAAACCTACTGTGAACCATATGGGAGTTGCCAAAGGCACCAGTAAGATAGTTTAATAATAAACGAACGAGGATACCACTTGTTATCGTAGTACCGCGAGAGCGGTGACACCTCTTGAAATACCCCGAACTTAAATATGGTGATTATATTATTCTAATATAGTATTTAAGGGCCTAATAGTGCCTAAGTATTTTTGGTAAAGAAAATAAATCCAAAAGAAATGAAGAAACGCTTAAAAAGCGAAAAACGCTAAATGAGCGTTAAATAACCATAGGAGGTACGAGACCTCGGTTATAGTATCGTAAGAATTCCTAAGGCTTATTCATGCCTAATTAGTATACGGGAATGATTCCCGAAGAAAACGGATCCAAGAAATGTATTAAAACGCTAAAAGAACTTTAGCGCACGTTTTTTGAAGAAACCCAAAATGTGACTTTAAGTGGTCAAACAGACCAGTAAAAATTATAAGTTATTAAATAATAATTATTAAGCATTTATGGAAGCTTAATAGCCAATAAAAATAAAGAAACGAGAAAATTCCGGAAAACGGGCCCGGTTAGTGAATAGTATCAAAACCGGGTAAAATAACGAGCGTTTTCTGTAAAAGACGAAAAACGCTCCAGCTAGTATTACAGTGGGGGCCGGTTTTAACAGATAAATAAACCCCCCTCTCTCACACACACACTAGCTAAATAAATAATGAGTCAAAAAGCAAAAGTAGAATAAAAAGACAAAAGCAACCCCACCCTCTCTCTCTCTCTCTCATTTCTCTTTCCCTCCTTCTCTTTCCTCTCCTTCTCCTTCCCCCCATCGATTTCTCTCTCCCTCTCCTTGAGCTGGGCGATTTTTGAGAGCTCTCCCATGGCATCCATGGCTTCTCTTCTTTCTCTCCTTGCTCTAGCTCCATTCATGCTCCAAATGTAAAATAAATTACATATTTGTAATCCCCTCATCCTCCTCTACATTTCTATCTTTTCAAAATTCAAAAAGGATGAGTTTCATCTCCATGGGTTTTCCCCATTTGAAGAGAAAAGCACACCATTGTGAAGCTTGGAGTCTCCTCTTTCCAACAAGGTAAAAATCTCTACAAAAGATTTAAGTTTCCTCCACCCTCCTTGGAAACCGATTTTTAGCCCTTTGTAATGCCTTATTTTTCTCTCTCTCTTTTGAGCATCAACTTCACCTAGCAATGGTGGTGGATTCTTCTTCTTGAACCAAGGGCTAAAACCCCTCTAAAGCACTCCAAAGGTAAACCCTAGAATTTGTATTTTAAACACTTATATGAATTAGTGTTAATGTGAGGGTTAGTAGATTAATTATGCTTGTCTTTGTGTGCTTGGGTAATGGGAATGGAGTTTGGCAACTCCATTCCCATAAAACCGATTTGGACAAGAAAGAGAACAAGAGGAGAAATGGAAAAGAAAAGAAGGAAATCAAAAGCTCAAGGTAAGAGCTCCTTCCTAATGTAAATTTTATTGCATTAGAGTAATGGGAATGGGTAAAATATTTAAAGAACCCAAATTATTGTATTGGTAATGTAGTTTGTGGAAATTTGAGTACTAGTGAGTAAATGTGTGGATTTGTAGGCCTTAGAGCCAAAAGAATGGTGTATGTATATTAGTAATGCTATTTGAGGAATATTGGTGTATTGGTAATGTGATTGAGGAAACATTGGTGTATTAGGATTTAGTATGTGTGCTGGTAGAACCCTTGTGGTTTGGCTAGGATAGGAATGAAATTGATGAGAAAGGATGTGTGTGTGGATAAGTAAAGAAAGTAGATGAGCTATGGCGAAATTTTAGTAGGAATTATGCATTTAGGAATGACTTGGTGAATGGGAGAACCAAGGTGTGTATTGGGATTAGTAGAGAGGTTTTGTAGCTATGGAATGGTAATTGTAGTATGAGAAATAAGAGGTGAAAAATCTGTAGCAAAGTGTATAAGAATACATTGGAGAAGTTAAGAGGATTAATGTGCAGAATTTTGTAGGATGAGTGTTGGAACTTGGGTATAGGTAGTGCAATGGCTTGGAAATGAATTGGTATGGTAAGGAGAAGTATTTGGAATGCTAGGAATGGCATTAGTTAAGAAAGTATTGGATGGGAGAATGGAATGGTAAAATCTGTAGCATAAGTGTAACAAAAACTGTTACAAGTGTTGGAAAAGAAGTGAGGAAATTGTGTAAGTGAATTGAAGGATTTAGTAATGGATTTGGTGGATGAGTTAAGGTATATTAGGAGGCCTAAATGGCACTTAAACATGTGGGATTACATGTAGGAAGATTGGGGAAGCAATGGGTAAAAGAGAGGACTGAAAACAGATTTTTAAACTGAATTACTGGGCCGGACCGGACTTGCGACCGGACTTGCAAGTCCGGTCGGGCCAGAAAATTTCCCGTCTGTAACCTACTGGAATGGACCGGACTTGCGACCGGACTTGCAAGTCCGGTCGGCCAGAAAAATTCCGCGTCAGTAAGCTACTGGGATCGACCGGACTTGCGACCGGACTTGCAAGTCCGGTCGAGACAGAAAATTTTCCGTACTGATAGCTACTGGAATGGACCGGACTTGCAAGGTCGGTCGCAAGTCCGGTCGAGTCAAAAAAATGAGATAAAAACATTTTTATTATATGGTTGTAACAATCATATGTACATATATATATGCCTATACACATACATGCATATATATGTAGTAGTACACTGTAAATGAAGTAGTAAAGGTAAGAGAGTAAGTATACGAGTAGGAAAGCAAGTGTAGGAAGTAACTAAGTAAGTTGAGTGTATGAAGAACACTAAGTACACCGGGATAACGGGTAAGTACGGGAGTAGTAATTATTTGTGTATCGTAAGAGTATAGTATTAACAATAATGTTGAAACATTATCAGTGGAACAAGTGTGAACCAAGGGACAAGGGAACACACGGTAGAGCTAACTTCGGTGAAAGGTATGATTTTCTCATGCCCCGTATGCTAACCGAGTTACGTTGATTTGTATGTGTATGCCGGCTAATCAAGACTAAAGCATGAAAATGGTTTATTGCCTTCATTGTATGTCTTGTTGTATGTTGTATGAGCTAACCTTTCTTGAATTGATTGTGTGGCTTATTTAGTGCGTAGTACGACTCATAGATGAGTCTTGTTGTGTAGCGACTCGTAGTAAGAGTCACGTTGTGAACTAATGAAAACGTAGCAACGCACTAAAGTATCGAATCAATAAACGATAACGCAACCCAATGAACCCACTAGATAGTGAGGGAGTGTACGGGAGTAATAACCTCCCGATAACGGTAGGAGAACCGAAATGAATAATCCACAATTAATAGGTAGTGGAAGTACATAAGTAATCTCTATTAGAGGAAAATGATTCTTGGTGCAAACATGAACCATGAGAGTAGTAAATAATGATGAGGGATCTCCAAACCCCTTAGTAATTAGTCGACCCATTATGAGAGGACCCGACTGATGTAAGTATGACCCGATCATGAGAGTATTCGATATGTTGGGGAAACCCTTAAATCTGAGGATACTAGACGGTGGTAATTCCCTAAGCTAACAGAGGTTATCGAGAGAGATACTTCTAGGCTAATCCATGAGATTGTATTATACTCTGAGAGAAGAGTGTTGGGAATTTGAGTAGTCCGGTAAAATGGACATTTGAGTATTTGAGGAGCTGATCGTACAGCCCTCGTATTGTAGGTCCGGTGGCGAGTCTTCTGTATGACTCAGCCCAGAGACCAAAGTGTGAGTAATGAGTATTGCGTATGTATGAGTAAGTAATGAGTACTGAGTAAGAAGTGAGTATGAGTATGTAATGAGTATCGAGTATTGAGCATGAATGAGTAAGTATTGAGTAGTGAGTATGCGTGAGTAAGTACGGAGTATTGAGTAGCAAGTATGCACAAGTATAGTAACGAGTACAGAGTAAGGATCGTGTACGAGTAGGGTACCAAACATGGAGTGATGAGTATACAAGGGTAAGGAATGAGTACGAGTAGAGTAAAGAATAACGTAGCTAAAGGGTTATTGAATAAGTAACTAATACTAACGGTCGACTATAGAATTGTCTTCCTCGGTAGGTATTGTACCTTGTATGCGTAGGTAAGTATTGGTGAATGTATTGTGTAGTATTTGTATGTATGTATGCATGTAAAATGAACTCCATGTGTATCCGACCCAAAGTAGTCGGCGTACCGCGGTTAGCACGCGGTATATGCGAATTTCATGCGCAGCGTAAGCTGACCCCCTCGGGGGACCGTTTTTAGTGTGCAGGTACCCGAAGTTGATCACCGTTCGAGAGAGTAGGACGGGGACTGCTACGTAAGCATGGGTAGTCGTATAGTAGGAATTGGTACTTGTATTGTAACGAGAATTTGGAAGCGTAAACTGTATCGGTAATTTGAGGATTGTAGTATACTCGGTATAGTAATATATTGGAGTTGTAATTGGATTATGGATGAGTATGCAATGGGAAGTATTGTATTGTTTAGAGTACTCGGTATGTTCATATTCATCAGACCGATAGTATGTAGTATTGTAACTCGCCTTGTTAGTCACGTGGGTGACTAACGGCATTGTACACCCGCCGTTGTGTAAGGAGTATCCGCTGCGAAGGTAAGTATTTGTACAGTAATGACAGTATTAGCGGTAGGGGTGTTACAAAAGTGGTATCAGAGCGAAGTATCGCTCTGATGGATGAAATACCGAGTTTAGGTAAATACCGAGTTAGGAGGTAGAGACTTAGGGCTATGGGTTGAGTGCTAGTGTGTGAGGACGCTAGGTAGGAATTCCCAGTGTGATCTGGATACCTACAGTAACCATACCCGCCCTCCGCGTCCCCCGTTGTAAGTTGGGACAAGAACGCCAGAGAGATGGGAAGACCTCTCACACTCGGGTAAAACCCGATCTGGCAGTTGCAAACAAACCTTATTAGAAAAGAACCTGTCATACGGAAGAGTCCAAGAACTGGAAGTCCCGAAGACGGTTCCCGTTACATGACAAGGACCGCACTTAATGGCGGAGGAATGAAGATCCTAAGCACAAGGATAATGGAATTTATGGCACCATGGGGCGACATGCTTCGCAGTCGCGAGAACCATGGGTAGCCAGCAAGAAGTGAAGCACCGTCGTGCAATGAAGCAAGGAAGATGGAGTACCAAGCCGAGACAAGAGAGTCTACGGACCGTAATCTTTGATAATACCTACAACGGTATACAAACCGACTAAGGAATTAGTCGAGGTTGGATTAACACCAAACCTACATGCCGAGAGGCTGTAATAACCGAACAGCAAAGTTCAGATAACTACGAAAGGAGATCATAACACGGACACCTGTAGGACCACAGTATGGTTCCTAAGGATGAGTCAAGTCTCGTTAACCACACTGAAGGTGTGAGACACCCGGATGGACGACAGTCATGTCAAGTATACTGAGAAGCGACTTAGGAGATCGATCGCCAAGATCAAAAGATCAAAGGAAGATCTAATAACCACCACCAATATGGATGGAAACGATACCGTAACCGGTATACGTTGACCGAAAAACAACCTACCCGCGCACTTGCCCAGGGCAAGTGCAGCAACTACAAGACGGTTGGAAGGCTTTTAACAACCCGCAAATACTTGCTAAAGTATCGCTATGACGAATGGAGCAGATATAGGATCACCAATCCTAAGTACTTAAATAATGAAACCCCGGAAAGGCCTAACGGCCCGACCATTGTATTAAGAGTATACCGGTCAGCAAGAAGCTGAACTTGGTCAAGACCTCAATCATGGCAACGCCATGAAGAATACCTTTTGACACCAAACTGTTATTTCAAAACCCAAATTTTTCTTCAAAATCACTAAACTCTTCTTTTAAACCTTGGATTCTTAAAACCAAACCGACGGAATATCGGTGAGTATCATAGAGTGATACAAGAAGAGTTGGCAATAGAATACTTCACCTAGGCGTGTGACGAGCACTACGAGTGTACCCAAATACGGGATGTGGGACGACCGCACTCCGAAGGAGCTTGCGGGCCTGACAGATAGTTAGGTAAGTGGTAACGTGCCAAGACGGTACCCCCACGTATGTATACATGTAGTGTACGAAACACGGGAAGTAGTCAACTCCGTTCTACGGACCATAAGTAAATTCAAAACAGAACAGTTAGATACCCCAAACGAGCAAAGGAAACTCAGATAAGCTACAAGCTAAGGAGTCAGAAACTCACTTCAGGAGAACCATTAAGAGTTGAAAGTGCAAGAAGCACTGACAACGGGATAAGACATTGGATATGTCTCAAGATATCGAAGTAAAGCATGATAACTGGAAGAAGGAATACCCAGTCTAAGCACAGTTAAGGCAAATGCCTAACATTAACACATCAGTGTTCAATGAGCGGGATAGAATTCCAAGATCAACTATCACAACACACAGGGTGATGTCATAAGGTACCAGAAATACCATTCATCACCGGAAGGGATATCAAATCCGTTATAACACAAGGAAAATACCAATGGTCTACCCAAAGAACGGGAGACGCTACGCCCTCAACGGTATAACTCGGATCCAGAACCGCAAGGTAGGACAATAAACTGAACATACTCATAAATGCCAGATGCTACCGCATAATCGGCACTACCCAGGAACATCCATGAAAGGGTAACAAGTCAACACAGTTGAACGAGATGTCATGGTAAAAACAACCACAATCGGAACGAGCAACCGGTTAGAAACCGAAGGGATCCCACTGGACAGGGGTACCCCAAACCAATAAAGGGTATCGACCTATACCAAGCTACAAAAAGGGTCTCCAATAGACGGAAGCGTGATGTGACGATCTGGTCAGGGAGCCTATAACACCTCCAAATCCAGCGATGGTTATGGAGAAATAATCACTTGGAAACAACCTATGATGAGCAGAGCTCTAGGCAACATGGCTAGTAGGCCATGGAATTATTACCATACACACCCAACGGTTGCAAAACCTTTGTGAACCATATGGAAGGTTGTCAGGGACGACACCGATAAAGAGTAACAACCGATGAATAAGGACGCCCCTCATAATATGAGACCACAAGAGTGGTGAACCCATGGGTCCCAAGAAGGGGATACCATCAGTAACTGTCAGGAAATATATTCCTCAGAACTACTAGTGTAGTCTAGCTTGAGCATACAACTATTGTCAAGCAATATGAAATAAGCTTCAACAGCAGTTGTTGACAACCAAAGAGTAACCGGTTATAAAACCAATGATGCTCAGAGAGCTCAGAAAAATAAAGTAATACCATATTCTGTATTTGCCAAATACATGAGGAACCATTGTATAAATGATAAAGATGCATGAGCTGAAGCTAGCAACAGTGGATGCCATGTAAACCAATACTGTGGAATCAGTAAGAACATGGTGCGCAGCAGGCGACCAACGTATGCGAATAAGCATTCAATACTATGGAGTTGCTAATCCAAAATGGTAGACAGACCGGGCAACAAGCCAAAAGTCTGCACCAAATGATGAAGCCCCACCTGAAAGAGTAACGATCAGTCCTATTGCGACCTCATAAGAGACTACTGCCAAGAGTTTACGCCTCTGCACTCTGTATGACTGAGTGTTTTGGTATTTGCACTTGTGCAGTTAATGATCGAGTGGGATAGCTAGGAATATGAAGAAATGTAAATCATGGTAAACCCTTCCTTTCACCAGTAAACATGGCATAACCATTTAAGCAAAATCTTAGAAACAAACCGTGCGGCCTAAGGCCAAAGGAACACGAAGATGGTGAAACACACCAACAATCACAAGATGTGAATTCCACCGGAATAAAGGTGAGAGGAGACTTAAGAAAGTCACAAGGACCGACGCATCGAAATGCAAGGTCATACAAGTAAAGAACACTTGTACTGAACCAGAGCAACTGGTTAGATTCAGAAGCTACTAACAATAGAGGAAGCACTACAACTAAGTAGTGACTTACCTCAACCGACAATAAGTTGGAGAACCAAGTGAATGGTCACTACAAAACATAACAGTATGTATAAACTCCCAAAGATCTGGTTATAAATCTAAAACTCATTGAGTTCACGCACGGTAAAAGAATACCTCGCGAGATGGAACAGACCTTATTCCCACAATAAGAGGGATAAAAAGGTGTTGTATAGCACATCTAAGATAACAAGAAGGGCGAATAACCCAAGTTATCAGGGTCGCGCAGCAGAAGCTTGTGGGCTCAGAATTCTAAGTGAAATACACCTAGAACCGAACCCGGTTAAGAGTTAAATAACTCCGATGAAAATCCTTGATGCAGGGACTAACCGACAGTACGGCTAAGCCCGTTGATCAAGGAACATTGTATAATAGACCGCATGGAAACTGAACCACTCCATGACGGCTGAATGCCTTCGACCAATGTCCAATGTTGACACATGGTAGATTACGTGGGCGTAATCCCTTTTAAGGGGGGTAGAGCGAAACCGCGAAAAGTATGTTTTACGTGATAGGTGCGTAAACTACAATGCGCATAGCGCAAAAGTATTTGTTTTGATGACTGATACTTATGTTACATAAACATTTGTATTCACTCATCGTGTAATTGTAATTATTTGGGAAATAAGAATGAGAAAGGAGTAGAGAAACTCCAGGGGAATGAGTACCCGATTGGTAATAGTATGAGGAATGAGTATGTATGGGAAACTTGAGGAGTATGTATGGAGACTTGAGGAAGTATAAATCGGTATGGAACCGACGTATGTAATGAGTATGAATCGGTGTACAACCGATGTATTCTATGAGTATAAATTGGAGTATAGCAAATTAATGGGATGGTATACTCACGAATTTCTTGAGTATAGTAGTTGGAGAAGATGTAGTAATGATGGATGAAATGATTAGTAAGTAGTAGGTGAATCATATGAATTGGAAAATGTATGTGTATGATTATGAGTAGCAAGATTAAAAGAATAGAAAACGAAATGATTTGTTGACGAGCTGTCTGTTTGTACTGAGGTGGGAAGTGGAACTTGATTTGCTAGTGATCAAGGGAAGCCGAACACAATTGGGGGGAAGGATAATTCAACACCAATGCTGATCACATTGGGGTTGAAGGACTCTGGAAGCTCCCTTAAGTGGCCACAATAATACCACTAGTAATAGGAATAATTATCATAAATGGAGATTGGGAGATGTATGCAAAGTTTCAAAATGAATTTCCAAAACTAATTTGGTACAAGTTTTCTTCAAACTTGAGTATGAGGATCGGTTTTAAACCGCTCCCACGGGGCGCTAGTGGATCTTCCATGCCTAGGCACGGTATCCGGTCGAAACCATAGGAGGAGAAGCTAGTTTTGAGTCGGTGGGAGTGTTGATTAGTTTTGAAACCACTACACCGATGGTACGGTTAACAGTGTGTGTTTGTATTTTCCAAAGGCACTGGGGCGGCGTAGTCCCGAGTAAGTATGAGTAAAGTATGAGTAAGTAAGTATGAGTAAGTGCCTGAGGATCTCTATATTACAAATGAATTTGATCTGAACCAAAGGACCGTGGCCAGAAAGCGTAAGTGCCATTAGTCATGACGGCCGTGAACCAGAAAGCGTAAGTGTTCAAACGTGACCGGTACCTGAGGGATCGCTTGACATGGGAGAGGATGGTACCTCATTTATCTGCGGACGGACCCCATGGAGAGCTCGTAACGTATATTTTGATTGCTATGCATGCAGTGACATGCTGTTTGGATGCGTAGTATGCATCATGTCAGACATTTGGAGTTTGACAAGTAATATGTAGAGGTCATAACCTTAGCATAGAGTACGTATACAAGTAGCAGTATTAGATTCCCAACTTTGAGGGCAAAGTTCTTTAAGGGGGGTAGATTGAATACCCTGAACTTAAATATGGTGATATATTATTCTAATATAGTATTTAAGGGCCTAATAGTTCCTAAGTAATTTTTGGTAAAGAAAATAAATCCAAAAGAAATGAAGAAACGCTTAAAAAGCGAAAAAACGCTAAATGAGCGTTAAATAACCATAGGAGGTACGAGACCTCGGTTATAGTATCGTAAGATTCCTAAGGCTTATTCATGCCTAATTAGTATACGGGAATGATTCCCGAAGAAAACGGATCCAAGAAATGTATTAAAACGCTAAAAGAACTTTAGCGCACGTTTTTCGAAGAAACCCGAAATGTGACTTTAAGTGGTCAAACAGACCAGTAAAAATTATAAGTTATTAAATAATAATTATTAAGCATTTATGGAAGCTTAATAGCCAATAAAAATAAAGAAACGAGAAAATTCCGGAAAACGGGCCCGGTTAGTGAATAGTATCAAAACCGGGTAAAATAACGAGCGTTTTCTGTAAAAGACGAAAAACGCTCCAGCTAGTATTACAGTGGGGCGGTTTTAACAGATAAATAAACCCCCCTCTCTCACACACACTAGCTAAATAAATAATGAGTCAAAAGCAAAAGTAGAATAAAAAGACAAAAGCAACCCCACCCTCTCTCTCCTCTCTCATTTCTCTTTCCCTCCTTCTCTTTCCCCTTCTCCTCCCCCATCGTTTCTCTCTCCCTCCTTGAGCTGGGCGATTTTTGAGAGCTCTCCATGGCATCCATGGCTTCTCTTCTTTCTCTCCTTGCTCTAGCTCCATTCATGCTCCAAATGTAAATAAAATTACATATTGTAATCCCCCATCCTCCTCTACATTTTATCTTTTCAAAATTCAAAGGATGAGTTTCATCTCCATGGGTTTTCCCCATTTGAAAGAAAGCACACCATTGTGAAGCTTGGAGTCTCCTCTTTCCAACAAGGTAAAAATCTCTACAAAAGATTCAAGTTCCTCCACCCTCCTTGGAAACCGATTTTAGCCCTTTGTAATCCTTTTTTTCTCTCTCTTCTTATGAGCATCAACTTCACCTAGCAATGGTGGTGGATTCTTCTTCTTGAACCAAGGGCTAAACCCCTTCTAAAGCACTCCACAGGTAAACCTAGAATTTGTATTTTAAACACTTATATGAATTAGTGTTTAATGTGAGGGTTAGTAGATTAATATGCTTGTCTTTGTGTGCTTGGGTAATGGGAATGGAGTTTGGCAACTCATTCCCCATAAAACCGATTTGGACAGAAAGAGAACAAGAGGAGAAATGGAAAAGAAAAGAAGGAATCAAAAGCTCAAGGTAAAGCTCCTTCCTAATGTAAATTTATTGCATTAGAGTAATGGGAATGGGTTAAAATATTTAAAGAACCCAAATATTGTATTGGTAATGTAGTTTGTGGAAATTTGAGTACTAGTGAGTAAATGTGTGGATTTGTAGGCCTTAGAGCCAAAAGATGGTGTATGTATATTAGTAATGCTATTTGAGGAATATTGGGGTATTGTAATGTGATTGAGGAAACATTGGTGTATTAGGATTTAGTATGTGGCTGGTAAAAGAACTCTTGTGTTTTGGCTAGGCTGGAATGAACAATGGATGAGAAAGGATGTGTGGTGGATAAGTAAGAAAGTAGATGAGCTATGGCGAAATTTTTGGTAGGAATTATGCTTTAGGAATGACTTGGGTGATGGGGAGAACCAAGGTGTGTATTGGGATTAGTAGAGCGGTTTTTTGTAGCTATGGATGGTAATTGTAGTATGAGAAATAAGAGGTGAAAAATCTGTGCAAAGTGTATAAGAATCCATTGGAGAAGTTAAGAGGATTAATGTGCAGATTTTGTAGGATGAGTGTTGGAACTTGGGTATGGTAGTGCATGGCTTGGTAAATGAATTGGTATGGTAAGGAGAAGTATTTGGAATGCTAGGAATGGCATTAGTTAAGAAATATTGGATTGGAGAATGGAATTGAAATACCCCAACTTAGATATGGTGTTTAAATGATAAACTAAGATATAAGAAGGCTAAATAATGCCTTAGAAACATTAAGAAACATTTCTAATCAAAGAAAATATAAGGAAACACCAAAAGAGCAGTTTAAGCAAAAACGTGCTCTAAGCTTGGAGAGACATGGGAGAGTACCCAAATATTGTATCCAAGACCTTAGTAATACCTAATGGTCATTTTAAATCAATTACCAAAGAAACCAAGCTTGAAAACAAGTTAACACACAAAATGTGCTTTAAGGAGTCTTAAGCACGTTTTTGAAAAATTGTCTTGTAAATGAGTTTTGAATGGCTAAATGTCCATCATTACTCTTTAATTAATATGTACTATATAGTATCACATTGGAGGTCTATATCAATGGGAAATCAAAAATTTCACAACAATGTGCCTTGTTTGATGAATAGTGAATTTATTAAGCTAGTTTATAACATAAGTCTATATAAGTGAGACATTTGGTCAACAAAGACTAAACTACCCTCATTCACTAAAGGGGGCCGGTTTCTTAATTGGTGACTCACCACACTTATCTAACTAAGTAAAGAAAAGCAAATATAATAAGTTATAAAGCATAAAACACTATTCACACTTTTAAGATAAATATCACTTTAGCTTACCTCTCTCCTCACTTCTTCATTTCCCTTGTTGCCCACGATTTCTTGCTCTCTTTCTCTTCTCCATTCACGTAGAGCTCACCTCCATGAAAGCTCCACCTTCTCTTGCACACCACTTGCTCATTTAAGCTCCAAATCCAAAACAAAATACATATTCCTCTTAGTTTAGCTCAAGCTCCTCCTTCCTATCTTTTCAAAACTTCAAGAGCTTCATTTTGGTGCCAAGTCAAACCACCATTAGAGGAGGAAATTCAAGTTTGGAGACTCCATTGGCATCTCCATTCTCTTAAGGTAAAGAAAGTGTAAGAAAATCTAGGTTTCCACCATTTTCTTCACATAACCGAAAATATATACTCATGGACTCCATGTTTATGCCTTGTTCTAGCTTGTTTCTACTCTTCAAAGGGGAGAGGAGGTCCTTCTTGCTTCACATCCAAGTTGTCTTGAGAAACCAAGGTAAAACAATCACATTAATACCTTAAAACATATTTTTAAACCTAGGGTTTGTTCCTTAGGGTTGATGTGTTATCTAGTACTCATTGAGTCATTGGATATTGGTTAGAACATTGGCAAGGAGAATCACATTGGTGACCGAGATTGAACAAAGAAAACCTAAGGAGAAAAGTTTTAAAGCTTGTGAGAAAACAGGTAAATTACTTACCTTAAGGTGTCTTGTTGTTTAAGGGAATGAGATGTGGGTATATGATGAGTTTAGTGTTTAGTTTATATGTGGAAGGTGCTATTAAACCTAGGAGAAACAATGTCTATACTTGTGAACTTGTGACTAAGGAGCAAATGAGAAAGGAGATAGTTTAAGAATATAAAGGTGAAGTACAAGAAGCATTTTATTTCAATGGGAGCCTTGTTGAGTGTATTCGCAGGTTGAAGGCATATATATGTGGAAATTCAGTGGTTAAGATTATTGTCATTTAAGGGCCTAAGTGCCAAGCATTTTAAGTTTAAAGCATTATATGATGATGTGGTGAAGTTTTGTGTAAATTGGGTGTTAAGTTTTGTGATGAGAATTTGTGTGGTATTGGTTGTTTGATGGAGAAAAACCATGTGTTAGGAAGTATTATATACTAGAGAACCCATGGCGAAATTTAAAGGAAAGTTTAAGTGTTAAGATATCCTAAGGGAATTTAATGATAAGAAAAGTACTATGAGTGTTCTATGGTTGTCTTGATGAAAAAGGGTGAGAATAAGGTGTTTTAAGGACTTAATGACTTAGGCATCACTAGGAAGGATTTAGGAATCAAGAGAATGTATAGGAGTATTTAGGACTTAGGCAAATTGTTGGTGCACAACTAGGAAGGAAATAATGTGATGGTAATGGAAGTTTAAACTTGTTAAGGAATTTAAGTGAATGCTAAAAGAGTTTAGATAACGAGAGATGCTTGGGAGATGATGTATAGTGGTGAAGAGAACATTTGGCATAGTGGTTACATTAGGTATGAACCACCACAAAGAAACCTAGAGGAAAAACATTACAAGTGTTAGCATTATTACAAGGAAAATGCATAATGACTAAGATGGATTTTGGTGGATGAATTAAGGTATTTTAAGGAGGGCTTAAGGTGTATTTGAGGTGCCCAAATGAGGTTTATAACATATTAGGATATATGAGGAGAAGTTTGGAGTTGAAAGGAATTTAGAAACAAGTTTTTAGAGCCGACCGGCCTTAGGACCGGACTTGCAAGGTCGGTCGGGCTCTGTTACACTACGGGAAATGTTTCTGGAATCGACCGGACTTGGGGGACCGGACTTCAAGTCCGGTCGGGCTTGTTTTGTGAGAGGGGAAATGTTTTCTGGAATGGACCGGACATGGGACCGGACTTGTCAAGTCCGGTCGGCATGAATTTAGTACGGATTATAAGTCTCTGGAATCGACCGGACATAGGACCGGACATGTAAGTCCGGTCGGAGTGAATTTTCAAACGGTAAAAGGTACTGGAATGGACCGGACTTGGCAAGTCCGGTCGGTAAGTCCGGTCGAGCCTAAAATAAAAAAAAAGAAATTTCAATTTCTAAAAATGGTAATGGGTAATGAGGTATGCCCTTGGTAGGGTAGTAATGATTGGGACCCTAAGAACTTGAGGAATTAAGTTAAGATTAAGTATAAGTTTTAATGTTTAAGTTAGTTTGTAAGATTAAGTGATAAAGACTTGGAGGTTATTGAATGGAAGTCCTTAGGGACTAAGTGAGTTAAGTAAGGTGCAAATAACTAATAACCTAAAAATGAATGAATGTTTTAGGTTTGTGAGTTGGGACCCCGAAGAAGATTAGTCAAACAACGATCGACGGTGAACGGTACAATCCTTTTCGTGACCTGCTTGCTAACGAGGTGTCCCTCGGCTTGTGTGCTATCTGTTTATTTGCTATGACTAAAACAAGATAAAGCATGCAACCGGTTATATTGTTCTCGTTGTGATTGTGTTATATTTACACTAACCCGCGAGATTTGAGATTGTTACTAACCAAGTTTAGTACTTACTGAGTTAAGAATAAGAGTTAAGTTTGATGGTTGTTGGTTAATGCCCGTTAAGGCTTAGCTAGCACATGGTGTTAAGATGTCTACTAACTGGAACTTGAGTGAGGAAACCCGGGACCGATCTCCGGTCATGCATGCTAAGTGGAAAGGGGGACGGTATCTGAATCAGATCCGCCCTCCGCTTAAGGACTTGTCTTCGGACTTGTAGCCTAGGGCCGGTTGCCGGCTCAGCTACGCTGGACTCCCGTCCAGAGTAGGTGGCATTAAGATGGTGCGGTGGGATCACCTAAATCCCAGTTTGAATTAAGCTACAACCAATCCCTTCCAGGAAAGGTTTGTATACTGAGATTAAGATTAAGATTGAGATTAAGATTAAGGTAAGGTAAGGAACTGAGATTAAGGAATGAGGACTAAGGAGGGGGTTACTAACCCACTTGTTAGGGAACGCTTGAGTCGTTCATTGCTTGTGAACTATATATGTTCATCTGTGGTTATTGTTATTGCACTTCATATTATGTTTGTGTATGTAATCAATTTCCATGCTATCGACAATTAGTCGTCGTAGCCCCGTTAGCTTGGGGGCCATGAGAGGGTGTACCAGCATTCGTGCTGACCCCCTCGGGGGCTATTTTTACACTTGCAGGTAAGAGGCCCATGAGGACGCACTACGAGAGTAGGAGCGGTTAGACTTAGGTGGGGACTTTTATTTTGAGTTCGGGTTGCGCCTGTGCACCCGACTGTTCTATTAAACTGTTGTAAGTTGAGATTTGATTGAGATACTATACTCGGCGGATGGTCGTGGGATTGTGGATGTTAATGTTTTGAGCTGGATAAGTATTTTGGTTAAGTATTGTATATATTAAGCCGGTATGTTCTAACGATCAGACCGTGGCAAGGTCCAGGTGTTGTATATTTCCGCTGCGACGTTTTCGATTAAGTGTTCAGATTGCGATAACCACGATAGGCTTTGGATGGGGTGTTACAAAAAGTGGTATCAGAGCGTAGTTACGCTCTGATCAAGAAATACCGGATATAAGTGACCACCGAGTTAGGATACAAGTTAAGGAATAAGTATTGGGTTAAGGGTGTGAGAAGTTAGAGTGAGTAGAGTCAGATGACCACTAATAAGTGTGGATTGTCTTTACCGTCTACGGACGTTATAAATTTACTAACCAAACAGTGGTGAATGTGAATCTAATGTAAGTTATGCTTGTTCAGATGGCAGGACGCCCTAGAGGAGGCCGAGGTCGCGGCCGGGGTGAGGATTTCCAGGATACCTGGAGGGCAGACGATCGCAGAGATCGTAGCTGCCGCTTTAGGGCACATGGGCTATCAGCCTGGTGTGGGTGCACCACCTCCACCGCCACAGCCTAGGGAACCAAACTGGGTGAAGAGTCTTGCAGATCTTCGACCCGCTCACTTCAAGGGGGAGACCGATCCCGCCAAGCTTGAGGCGTACATCTCCGAGCTGGAGACCGCTTCGAGACCCTTGATGTCCCTGCTGGGATCAAGGTGCGCTTAGCTGCTTTCTACCTGAAGGGGGCGGCGGGCGATTGGTGGAAGCTGGTGAGGGCCGAGCATGTGGCCAACCCAGAGTTCGGCTGGGAGCAGTACACCGCCTTGCTACGGGCAAAGTACTACCCCGCCATGTCCAGACGAAGAAGCGCTTGCAGTTAGATGCGCTTAAGCAGTCGGACAAGATGACGTGGACGAGTATTACTCAGAGTTCACTGCCTTGCTCCGTCTTCTGCCAGGTCTAGGGTATTCTGACCAGATCTTGGTGGACCGCTTCTATGGCGGGCTTAGCCATCGACTCCGCTACGGCATGGGGCCGACGAGTTACACTACCTTGCAGGTAATAAGAATGATTGAAATTGAGTAAGTGGTGAATAAGATTTAGATTATGAGAATAAGTATGACTAATACTATGGAAAAGCAGGAGTGCTATCATGCCGCTGCTAAGGTTGAGATTACCGTCCAGCTGAGGGACGAGGAGAATGCGAAGAGGAAGAGTGCTGGGAAGAGCTCAGAGAGTCAAGGGCAAGGAGGGTACAAGAAACAGAAGTACCAGCCTCAGGCCCAGAAGAATCAGAACCCGAAGGGAAGGAGGAAAAGGAGAAGGCTTCGGAAGAGCCATTGAAGCTGACTTATGCTATTGCAGCTACACACACTGCGCTCTAAGGCGCCAAAGGGTGAGAAAAATTGATATTGAATGAGTTAAGAAATAAATTAGTAACCGTTGAGATATGAGAATTGACAATGTGAATCATCAGGATCTGAGACTGAGAGGGGAGCCGGTGGTGGCTACCAGCGACGCTTCATCTGTAGATGGTGTCACAAGGACCACCCCGGGCTCGACTGTAAGGGAATAAGGTGGAGTGCAACTTCTGTGGAGTGTATGGGCACCGGATACGAGTGTTACCGGAACCCTGCTAGCAGAGCCTATAGGCCCGACACCAGGGGCAGGGCAAGACCGATCAGGAGCTGGATCTGACGGTCAGAGGAAAGTGCAGCAGCCGGCGGACAAAACCCCACGGGCGACCCAGAAGACGGGGCCCACTCTACACATGGTGGATCGGGACGATGAGCCTGAGCCCTCATCGAGGCCAGGTACCACTATAACCATTTAGTAATAAAACTACCTGCTTACCGCATTATCATGCATGTTTGGTGAATATATGAGTTAAGTGAAAATAAGATGAGATTAGAACCTAAGTAAGATATAACCTACTACCACTTTAGGAAGATTCAACATCTGCTACCCTATACCATCTACATCTAACCCGGAGCACACCGACATCGAAACCACACACTTTCCAACCGAACAATGTCAGGTTATCCGCCCAGGTATGATTTTATTAAGGGGATACCTGACACCCGACGCACAAATAGCCATCATCAGGAGATGCAATCAACTAGGAATGGGACCGGAGGTTTTTACACACCGGAGGACCCAGGGGGAGCAAGGATGAATTAAAGATGATGAGCTTGGGCAAGGATTGGAATCCGTATGCCAAGAATTACCAAACCACAAGGGAGCAAGATGGAGTCTCACCACCGGGAATACCCGAAGAGTTCCATCCAGTTATTACACAAGTCATGGAAATCGCTCAGCAGTTGGAAGCTGAACCGATTCCAGACATCCAGCCAGACATTTGCATTGTAAACTTCTACGAAAAAGATGGGAAACTGGGACTACACCAGGATAAGGACGAGACAACGGAGTCTCTCGAAAGGGGATACCCGTAGTGTCTTGGTCCATTGGAGATGATGCGGAGTTTTTATACGGCGAGCAGAAGCGTGCGGACCGTGCAGATAAGATAATACTTAAGTCAGGTGATGTATTAATTTTGGGAGGAGAATCAAGGATGTTATACCATGGGATTAAGAGAATCAAGCTGAATACAGCACCGCCAGCAGTAATCAATGCGACGCACATGAGACCAGGAAGATTAAACTAACCTTTAGACAATATTAGCCATGTAATGTTAGAATGAGATGAGAAATGAGATGTAAGATTGAAGCACATGTTGTAAACAGGATGGTCATGAATAAAATAACAGTGTTGTTCATATAAATTGTTACGACTCTTGTTATACCATCAATACTCATGGAGCTTGTGAATACAATTAGGTTATGGACTCGGTACGGAAGGTGCACTAAGCATACTCACAGAGGCACAGGCCGACGTTAGCGGTACTATCCTCACCGGCACCTTTCCGATCAATGGAATTGAGGCATCAGTTCTCTTCGACTCAGGGGCCTCGCATACCTTTGTCTCTGCATCATTTGCGAGCAGGTTGGGGCTAGACGCTGATGAGCTACCCGACTTCACGGTTACGCTCCCGTCTAAGGAGAAGGTTCGTTGCACTCGTTACTACCGAGGAGCCACCATCAGAATTAAGGGGGAAGACTTCCCAGTCAGTTTCATTGAGTTCAGTAAGCTAGGATTTGATGTTATCTTCGGGATGAACTGGTTGGAGCGGCACAAGGGACGTATCCTCTGCGCCGAGCATAGATTGCTGCTCAGGAGTCCGTCTGGGGTAACAATATCATACCGCCAGAGGCCCAGAGAGCCTTCGACTAAGATCATCACCGCCATGGCAATGCATAGAGAATTAAGGAGAAAGGAAGAAGTATACCTCTGCTATGTACAGGACATAGAGAGAGACCCTGAGTTCGACCCCGACTTACCGGTAGTGTCGGAGTTCCCCGACTTATTTCCACGGGAACTGCCCGGCATGCCACCCACTCGGGAGGTAGAGTTCACCATTGAGCTGCTACCTACCTGGTACCGGACCGATAGCCAAAGCACCATACCGTATGGCTCCGGCAGAAATGACTGAGTTAAAAGAACAACTGAAAGATTTGTTGGATAAGGGATTCATTAGACCAAGTGTGTCACCATGGGGAGCGCCAGTCCTCTTCGTGAAGAAGAAGGATGGTAGTCTCCGCCTCTGCATCGACTACAGAGAGCTGAATGCAGTGACAGTGAAGAATAAGTACCCACTACCCCGCATTGACGATCTGTTCGATCAGTTGAAGGGAGCATCTGTGTTCTCCAAGATTGATCTCAGATCGGGGTATCATCAGATAGCCATTAAGGAGGGAGACATTGAGAAGACGGCATTCCGGACACGATACGGCCACTATGAGTTTACAGTGATGCCGTTCGGTTTGTCGAACGCGCCAGCGAAGTTTATGGATCTGATGAACCGCTTGTCCGGGAGCAGCTGGACAAGTCGGTGGTGGTTTTTATTGATGATATATTGATATATTCAAGTCTAAGGTTGAGCATGAGGAACATTTGAGAAGGGTGTTGGAAATATTAAGGGAGAACCAGCTATATGCTAAGTTCTCCAAGTGTGAGTTTTGGCTTGACCAGGTCTCTTTCCTAGGTCATGTCATCTCAGATGCTGGGATCGCAGTGGATCCAGCAAAGATTGATGCCGTACGTACCTGGCCAAGGCCGAAGACTGTTACCGACATCCGGAGCTTTCTCGGTCTGGCAGGTTACTACAGGAGGTTTGTTAGAGATTTCAGCAAGGTCGCGAAGCCGATGACCAGTCTGATGAAGAAAGATGCACCATTTCTATGGACAGTCGACTGTGAGAGATCGTTTCAGCGCTTTAAAGGACTCACTGACCACTGCACCGGTTCTGACCATTCCAGACGGTACAGAGGCTTTGAGGTTTATTGTGATGCATCCGGCAGAGGGCTGGGTTGCGTGCTCATGCAACATGGCAAGGTGGTGGCATATGCCTCACGCCAGTTGAAGAAACATGAGGAGAACTACCCCACACATGATTTAGAGCTGGGAGCTGTAGTCTTCGCTTTGAAGATATGGCGCCACTACTTATATGGGGTTAGTGTTACGATCTACACCGATCACAAGAGTTTGAAATACATATTCACTCAGAAGGAGTTAAATCTTCGACAGAGGAGGTGGTTAGAATTTCTGAAGACTATGACATTGACCTCCAATACAAAGAAGGGAAGGCCAATGTTGTAGCAGATGCCCTGAGCCGTCGAGCACACTCACTCCATTCGCTAGTTTCTTTCTCCAGCTTGGTTGATGAGGTGCGAGAGGCTCAGAGGACTGATGAGTATATGAGAGAGGTCAGACAGAAGCTGACAGATGGTACCTTCGAGAGTCAGAAATACGACTTCAGACTTCATGATGATGATCTGATCAGACTTAAGGGCCGATTATGCATACCACGAGGTAACACGGATCTGAAAGACCGTATACTTAGAGAATCACACTGTTCTTCAGTTTCCATCCATCCGGGAGCCTCTAAAATGTATAAAGACATGAAGAGATACTTCTGGTGGTCGGGATGAAGACAGATGTTACCGAGTTCGTCTTGAGGTGTCTCACATGCCAGAAGGTGAAATTCGAGCACAGACGACCGGGCGGAATGGTACAGTCGATGCCAGTTCCGGAATGGAAGTTCCATGATATCTCCATGGACTTCGTAGTTGGACTTCCACCTGCTAGGGGAGGTCTCAACATGATATGGGTGGTGGTGGATCGCCTTACCAAAGTAGCCCGATTCATACCGATGAAGGATACTTGGAAGGTGACCAAATTAGCTGAGTTGTTTGAGAAAGAAATCATGAGACATCACGGCATACCAAAGACCATAGTGTCAGATAGAGACACCAGATTCCTTTCGAGGTACTGGAGAGCTACCAGAGAAGCGTTGGGTACAGAACTCAAACTGAGTACCGCGTTCCATCCTCAGACAGATGGTCAGACTGAGCGCACTATTCAGACACTCGAGGACATGCTGAGAGCATGTGCCTTAGACTTCCAGGGCAGTTGGATTGACAGATTGCATCTGATCGAGTTTTCATACAACAACAGCTATCACGCTTCGATCAAGATGGCACCTTTTCAAGCGTTGTACGGTAGACCATGTCGTACACCGCTCTGCTGGGATGAGTCGAGTGAGACGGTCATATAGGACCAGAGTACTTAGAACAAGTTCAGGCTGAAGTTCAGCAAATCAGGGAGAACATGAAAGCTGCTCAAGATAGGCAGAAGTCGTATGCTGATGTTCGACGACGAGACCTGGAGTTCGCAGTGGGCGACCAGGTATTTCTGCGAGTATCACCGATGAAGGGTGTATTCAGGTTTGGGCAGAAGGGCAAGTTAAGCCCGAAATTTGTTGGTCCTTATGAGATTACGGAGCGGGTGGGCCCAGTTGCTTACAGGTTGAATTTACCTGCTGAGCTGGGTAAAGTGCATGATGTTTTTCATGTTTCACAGCTAAAGAAATACATGCACCACCCCTCCCATGTGTTAGAACCTGAGAGGTTGACTTTAGAACCAAATATGAGATCCGTGGAGACTCCTCAGAGAATCTTGGACAGTAAGACTAGGGACACTCGCCACAAGTCAGTGCGACTGGTGAAGGTTCTCTGGTCTAACCAGGATGTCGAAGAGGCCACGTGGGAGTTAGAGGATAAGATGAGGGCGAAGTACCCTTCTTTATTTACCGACTAGATGTCTGTATAGGGTACGGGGCGTACCCCTTTTTTAGGGGGGTAGAGCTTCCTCGCTTTTGAGTTAGGAAACGATCATGTTTGTCGTTTGTTTGGTTGTTTAAGATGTGGATTTGAGTAATTGCTACACTTCGGTGTAAGTTTGAGTTTGAGTTATGTATGATACTTATGTATTGTATTTGAGATTGACCTTTGGGTCTTGAGATGTATGAATGTGAATATAAGATGTGGTATTAAGATTAGAGAATTGTGTACCGTGAATGGTTAAACACATGTGTGAACTTTGAGGACAAAGTTCTTTTAAGGGGGGTAGATTGAAATACCCCAAACTTAGATATGGTGTTTAAATGATAAACTAAGATATATAAAGGCTAAATAATGCCTTAGAAACATTAAGAAACATTTCTAATCAAAGAAAATATAAGGAAACACCAAAAGAGCAGTTTAAGCAAAAACGTGCTCTAAGCTTGGAGAGATATGGGAGAGTACCCAAATATTGTTCCAAGACCTTAGTAATATCCTAATGGTCATTTTAAATCAATTACCAAAGAAAACCAAGCTTGAAAACAAGTTAAAACACAAAATGTGCTTTAAGGAGTCTTAAAGCACGTTTTTGAAAAATTGTCTTGTAAATGAGTTTTGAATGGCTAAATGTCCATCATTACTCTTTAATTAATATGTGTACTATATAGTATCACATTTGGAGGTCTATATCAATGGGAAATCAAAAATTTCACAACAATGTGCCTTGTTTTTGATGAATAGTGAATTTATTAAGCTAGTTTATAACATAAGTCTATATAAGTGAGACATTTGGTCAACAAAGACTAAACTACCCTCATTCACTAAAAGGGGCCGGTTTCTTTAAGTGTGACTCACCACACTTATCTAACTAAGTAAGAGAAAGCAAATAAGTAAGTTATAAAGCATAAAACACTATTCACCTTTTTAAGATAAATATCACTTTAGCTTACCTCTCTCCTCACTTCTTCATTTTCCCTTGTTGCCCACGATTTCTTGCTCTCTTTCTCTTCTCCATTCACGTAGAGCTCACCTCCATGAAAGCTCCACCTTCTCTTGCACACCACTTGCTCATTTAAGCTCCAAATCCAAAACAAAATACATATTCCTCTTAGTTAGCTCAAGCTCCTCCTTCCTATCTTTTCAAAACTTCAAGAGCTTCATTTTGGTGCCAAGTCAAACCACCATTAGAGGAGGAAATTCAAGTTTGGAGACTCCATTGGCATCTCCATTCTCTTAAGGTAAAGAAAGTGTAAGAAAATCTAGGTTTCCACCATTTTCTTCACATAACCGAAAATATATACTCATGGGACTCCATGTTTATGCCTTGTTCTAGCTTGTTTCTACTCTTCAAAGGGAGAGGAGGTCCTTCTTGCTTCACATCCAAGTTGTCTTGAGAAACCAAGGTAAAACAATCACATTAATACCTTAAAACATATTTTTAAACCTAGGGTTTGTTCCTTAGGGTTGATGTGTTATCTAGTACTCATTGGAGTCATTGGATATTGGTTAGAACATTGGCAAGGAGAATCACATTGGTGACCGAGATTGAACAAAGAAACCTAAGGAGAAAAGTTTTAAAGCTTGTGAGAAAACAAGGTAAATTACTTACCTTAAGGTGTCTTGTTGTTTAAGGGAATGAGATGTGGGTATATGATGAGTTTAGTGTTTAGTTTATATGTGGAAGGTGCTATTAAAACCTAGGAGAAACAATGTCTATACTTGTGAACTTGTGACTAAGGAGCAAATGAGAAAGGAGATAGTTTAAGAATATAAAGGTGAAGTACAAGAAGCATTTTATTTCAATGGGAGCCTTGTTGAGTGTATTCGCAGGTTGAAGGCATATATATGTGGAAATTCAGTGGTTAAGATTATTGTCATTTAAGGGCCTAAGTGCCAAGCATTTTAAGTTTAAAGCATTATATGATGATGTGGTGAAGTTTTAGTGTAAATTGGGTGTTAAGTGTTGTGATGAGAATTTGTGTGGTATTGGTTGTTTGATGGAGAAAAACCATGTGTTAGGAGTATTATATACTAGAGAACCCATGGCAAAATTTAAAGGAAAGTTTAGGTGTTAAGATATCCTAAGGGAATTTAATGATTAAGAAAGTACTATGAGTGTTCTATGGGTTGTCTTGATGAAAAAGGTGAGATAAGGTGTTCTAAGGACTCATAATGACTTAGGCATTCTAGGAAGGATTTAGAAATCAAGAGAGTGTATAGGAATATTTAGGACTTAGGCAAATGTTGGTGCACAACTAGGAAGGAAATAATGTGATGGTTGGAAGTTTAAACTTGTTAAGGAACTTTAAGTGAATGCTAAAGGAGTTTAGATACGAGAGATGCTTGGGAGATGATGTAATAGTGGTGAAGAACATTTGGCATAGTGGTTACATTAGGTATGAACCACCACAAGAAACCTAGAGGAAAAACATTACAAGTGTTAGCATTATTACAAGGAAAATGCATAATGACTAAGATGGATTTTGGTGGATGATTAAGGTATTTAAGGAGGGCTTAAGGTGTATTTGAGGTGCCCAAATGAGGTTATAACATATTAGGATATATGAGGAGAAGTTTGGAGTTGAAAGGAATTTAGAAAAAGTTTTTAGAGCCGACCGGCCTTAGGACCGACTTGCAAGTCGGTCGGGCTCTGTTACACTACCGGAAATGTTTCTGGAATCGACCGGACTTGGGGGACCGGACTTGCAAGTCCGGTCGGGCTTGTTTTGTGAGAGGGGAAATGTTTCTGGAATGGACCGGACATGGGACCGGACTTGTCAAGTCCGGTCGGCATGAATTTAGTACGGATTATAAGTCTCTGGAATCGACCGGACATAGGACCGGACATGTAAGTCCGGTCGGAGTGAATTTTTCAACGGTAAAGGTACTGGAATGGACCGGACTTGGCAAGTCCGGTCGAGCCTAAAAAAAAAAAAAAAAAAAAAATTTCAATTTCTAAAAATGGTAATGGGTAATGAGGTATGCCCTTGGTAGGGTAGTAATGATTGGGACCCTAAGAACTTAGGATGTTAAGATTAAGTATAAGTTTTAATGTTCAAGTTAAGTTTGTAAGATTAAGTGATAAAGACTTGGAGGTTAATGAATGGAAGTCCTTAGGGACTAAGTGAGTTAAGTAAGGTGCAAATAACTAATAACCTAAAAATGAATGAATGTTTTAGGTTTGTGAGTTGGGACCCCGAAGAAGATTAGTCAAACAACGATCGACGGTGAACGGTACAATCCTTTTCGTGACCTGCTTGCTAACGAGGTGTCCCTCGGCTTGTGTGCTATCTGTTTATTTGCTATGACTAAAACAAGATAAAGCATGCAACCGGTTATATTGTTCTCGTTGTGATTGTGTTATATTTACACTAACCCGCGAGATTTGAGATTGTTACTAACCAAGTTTAGTACTTACTGAGTTAAGAATAAGAGTTAAGTTGATGGCTGTTGGTTAATGCCCGTTAAGGCTTAGCTAGCACATGGTGTTTAAGATGTCTACTAACTGGAACTTGAGTGAGGAAACCCGGGACCGATCTCCGGTCATGCATGCTAAGTGAAAGGGGGACGGTATCTGAATCAGATCCGCCCTCCGCTTAAGGACTTGTCTTCGGACTTGTAGCCTAGGGCCGGTTGCCGGCTCAGCTACGCTGGACTCCCGTCCAGAGTAGGTGGCATTAAGATGGTGCGGTGGGATCACCTAAATCCCAGGTTTGAATTAAGCTACAACCAATCCCTTCCAGGAAAGGTTTGTATACTGAGATTAAGATTAAGATTGAGATTAAGATTAAGGTAAGGGAACTGAGATTAAGGAAATGAGGACTAAGGAGGGGGTTACTAACCCACTTGATAAGGAACGCTTGAGTCGTTCATTGCTTGTGAACTATATATGTTCATCTGTGGTTATTGTTATTGCACTTCATATTATGTTTGTGTATGTAATCAATTTCCATGCTATCGACAATTAGTCGTCGTAGCCCCGTTAGCTTGGGGGCCATGAGAGGGTGTACCAGCATTCGTGCTGACCCCCTCGGGGGCTATTTTACACTTGCAGGTAAGAGGCCCATGAGGACGCACTACGAGAGTAGGAGCGGTTAGACTTAGGTGGGGACTTTTATTTTGAGTTCGGGTTGCGCCTGTGCACCCGACTGTTCATATTAAATGTTGTAAGTTGAGATTATGATTGAGATACTAGTACTCGGATGGTCGTGGGATTGTGGATGTTATGTTTTGAGCTGGATAAATATTTTGGTTAAGTATTGTATATATTAAGCCGGTATATTCTAATGATCAGACCGTGGCAAGGTCCAAGTGTTGTATATTTCCGCTGCGACGTTTTCGATTAAGTGTTCAGATTGCGATAACCACGATAGGCTTTGGATGGGGTGTTACTGTAGCATAAGTGAACAAACTGTTACAAGTGTTGGAAAAAGAAGTGAGGAAATTGTGTAAGTGAATTGAAGGATTTAGTATGGATTTGGTGGATGAGTTAAGGTATATTAGGAGGCCTAAATGGCACTTAAACTGTGGGATACATGAGGAGATTGGGGAAGCAATGGTAAAAGAGAGGACTGAAAACAGATTTTTAAAAAACTGAATTACTACTGGCCGGACCGGACTTGCTACCGGCTTGCAAGTCCGGTCGGCCAGAAAATTTTCCTCTGTAACCTACTGGAATGGACCGGACTTGCGACCGGACTTGCAAGCCGTCGGCCAAAAAATTCCGCGCCAGTAAGCTACTGGGATCGACCGGACTTGCGACCGGACTTGCAAGTCGGTCGAGACAGAAAATTTTCCGTACTGATAGCTACTGGAATGGACCGGACTTGCAAGGTCGGTCGCAAGTCCGGTCGAGTCAAAAAATGAGATAAAAACATTTTTATTATATGGTTGTAACAATCATATGTACCATATATATATGCCTATACACATACATGCATAATATGTAGTAGTACATTGTAAATGAAGTAGTAAAGGTAAGAGAGTAAGTATCGAGTAGGAAAGCAGTGTAAGGAAAGTAACTAAGTAAGTTGAGTGTATGAAGACACTAAGTACACCGGGATAGGGGTAAGTACGGGAGTAGTAATTATTTGTGTATCGTAAGAGTATAGTATTAACAATAATGTTGAAACATTATCAGTGGAACAAGTGTGAACCAAGGACAAGGGACACACGGTAGAGCTAACTTCGGTGAAAGGTATGATTTTCTCATGCCCCGTATGCTAACCGAGTTACGTTGATTTGTATGTTGTATGCCGGCTAATCAAGACTAAAGCATGAAAATGGTTTTATTGCCTTCATTGTATGTCTTGTTGTATGTTGTATGAGCTAACCTTTCTTGAATTGATCAGAAAATTGTGTGGCTTATTTAGTGCGTAGTACGACTCATAGATGAGTCTTGTTGTGTAGCGACTCGTAGTAAGAGTCACGTTGTGAACTAATGAAAACGTAGCAACGCACTAAAGTATCGAATCAATACGATAACGCAACCCAATGAACCTACTAGAATGTCAGGGAGTGTACGGGAGTAATAACCTCCCGATAACGGTAGGAGAACCGAAATGAATAATCCACAATTAATAGGTAGTGGAAGTACATAAGTAATCTCTATTAGAGGAAAATGATTCTTGGTGCAAAACATGAACCATGAGAGTAGTAAATAATGATGAGGGATCTCCAAACCCCTTAGTAATTATTAGTGACCCCCATTATGAGAGGACCCGACTGATGTAAGTATGACCCGATCATGAGAGTATTCGATATGTTGGGGAAACCCTTAAATCTGAGGATACTAGACGGTGGTAATTCCCTAAGCTAACAGAGGTTATCGAGAGAGATACTTCTAGGCTAATCCATGAGATTGTATTATACTCTGAGAGAAGAGTGTTGGGAATTGAGTAGTCCGGTAAAATGGACATTTGAGTATTTGAGGAGCTGATCGTACAGCCCTCGTATTGTAGGTCTGGTGGCGAGTCTTCTGTATGACTCAACCCAGAGACCAAAGTGTGAGTAATGAGTATTGCGTATGTATGAGTAAGTAATGAGTACTGAGTAAGAAGTGGTATGAGTATGTAATGAGTATCGAGTATTGAGCATGAATGAGTAAGTATTGAGTAGTGAGTATGCGTGAGTAAGTACGGAGTATTGAGTAGCAAGTATGCACAAGTATAGTAACGAGTACAGAGTAAGGATCGTGTACGAGTAGGGTACCAAACATGGAGTGATGAGTATACAAGGGTAAGGAATGAGTACGAGTAGAGTAAAGAATAACGTAGCTAAAGGGTTATTGAATAAGTAACTAATACTAACGGTCGACTATAGAATTGTCTTCCTCGGTAGGTATTGTACCTTGTATGCGTAGGTAAGTATTGATGAATGTATTGTGTAGTATTTGTATGTATGTATGCATGTAAAATGAACTCCATGTGTATCCTACCCAAAGTAGTCGGCGTACCGCGGTTAGCACGCGGTATATGCGGATTTCATGCGCAGCGTAAGCTGACCCCTCGGGGGACCGTTTTTAGTGTGCAGGTACCCGAAGTTGATCACCGTTCGAGAGAGTAGGACGGGGACTGCTACGTAAGCATGGGTAGTCGTATAGTAGGAATTGGTACTTGTATTGTAACGAGAATTTGGAAGCGTAAACTGTATCGGTTTGAGGATTGTAGTATACTCGGTATAGTATATATTGGAGTTGTAATTGGATTATGGATGAGTATGCAATGGGAAGTATTGTATTGTTTAGAGTACTCGGTATGTTCATATTCATCAGACCGATAGTATGTAGTATTGTAACTCGCCTTGTTAGTCACGTGGGTGACTAACGGCATTGTACACCCGCCGTTGTGTAAGGAGTATCCGCTGCGAAGGTAAGTATTTGTACAGTAATGACAGTATTAGCGGTAGGGGTGTTACACCTCTCTTTCAGAACATCAATTGTAGTGAAGCTTGAGCATACAATGGTTGCCAAGCAATGTGGGAATGAGCTGTTATGCAATTGTTGAGAACCGAAGAGTAACCGGTTTAGATGAAACATTGTATGGGTATAACCTGAAGCGTAAAATCGATAACGCTCAAGAGCTCAGAGATGTAAAAAGAATGTCATATTCTATAATCAGCCAAGTAAATGGCGAACCATTGTCTACATGGTAGAAACACTTGAGCGGAAGCTAACGAAATAGCGGAAGCCATGGAAACCAGGGTCGTAAGCAAATACGAACATGGTGCGCAGTAAGCGACCAATGTACCTCAGTAATCACACAATGCTATGGAGTTGTTAAATACGGGATGGCAGACAGACTGGGCAACGAGCCAGGAGTCTACACCAAGTGATGAAGCACCCCACAAGGAAGCAATGTTCATTCCTATTGCAATCGCATAAGAGATATACTGCCAAGGGTTTACGCCTCTGCACTCTGTAGGACTGAGTGTTTTGGTATTGCACTTGTGCAGTAAAGATCTAGTGGGATAGCTAGGAATATGGGAAAATGTCAATCGTGGTAGATTCTTCCTTTCACCGACGAACATGGCATAAGCCAGTTAAGCGGAAACTTAAGAACAAACCGTGCGGCCTAAGGCCAAAGAAGCACAAAGGGTGTGAAATGAACAACAATCACAAGATGTGAATTCCATCGGAATAAATAGCAGAAGAAGACTTACGAAAGTCATAAAGACCGATGCATAGAAAATGCAAGGTCGTACAAGTAAAGAACACTTGTACAGAACCAGTTAGGTGGGTATTGTTCATAAACCACTGGTGAAAGAGGAAGCACTACAACTAAGCAGTGGCTCAACCTCAACCGACAATAAGTCGGAGGAATCCAATGAATAATCATGGGAGTACGAACAGTATGTACGATAGATTTCCAAAGAGCTGGATAGTAAATCTAAAACTCATTGAGTTCCCGTATGGTAAAGGAATACCACGCTTGATTGATAAACCTTATTCCGAAGATAAAAGGGTAATGTATAACATATTAAGAATAACGAGAAGGGCGAACAAACCCAAGTTATCAGGGTCGCGCAGCTGAAGCTAGTGGGCCCAGAATTCTAAGGTTTAATATACCTAGTGAATGAATGGCTAATTACCAACGCCTTGAAGCCTCTAAGGCTAGAACCGAACCTGGTTGAGAGTTAAACAACTCCGATGAAAATTCTTGGTGCAAGGACTAAACCATCAATACGGTTAAGACCCTTTGACCAGAATACATTGTATAGTAGACCGCATGGATGTTGAACCACTCCATGATGGCAGAACGCCAAGACCAATGTCAAACATTGACACATGGTAGATTATGTGGGTGTAATCCCTTTTTAAGGGGGTAGAGCAAAAACCGTGAAGTGTATGTTTTACGTAATAAGGGCGTAAACTACAATGTGTAGACACCAAAAATTCTCACCCCATAAAGCGAGTTCCGATATAATAAGAGGGGTCGTCGCCTTTCTTTTTTTCAAAACATATTAGCGTGCGTGCTAAGACGAAACCATCATTTTATAATCTTTTTCAAAACATTTCAGAAAAAAAACACAATTCTTCGAAAATGAATTTCCAACGACAGTCCAGTTTCAAAATCGTCTCTCTTTGTTTATTCACTTATTTTACTATTTTATTTTTTTTGTTTATATTCTATTTATTTATTTACTCATCTATCCACTTTTTCTTATATTTTATTTTATTCTACTATTAACATTAGTATTTTCATTTCTGTTTATACACACTCATTTTTCATCTTTCAAACCCAATCCACACTTTTAAAATCTGACCTAGCCCAATTCCCTAAACCCACACTACTTTCAGCCCATAGCTTCAAAAAGCCCACCCAAACCCTAACATCTAATCCTTACCCTCCTGTTATATAACAACATCCAAAAAAAAACCTACGGGAGCGGCGTAACGACATCCGCAGGCAACTCCCCATCTTCTTAGCTCTCGATCAGTCTCCTTCCTCCCTGGATCATCTTCTTCATTCCTTCAAAAAACAACCAGCCGACAGACTCAAGAGCACCACGTTTTTTTTTCTTGCAAAAAGAACATCCTGTCCTCCCATGGAAACACTAAGAACGCCAAGAACACAGAATTCTCCTCTCATCGAAGACCGTCGTCAATTCGAATCGCACTACAGAACCCTCCAAACCATGGCTTGAATTCACCATTCTCATCCCGATTCCAGCTTGACATTGCTCTATTCTCTTCCGAGAGTTTTAAAATACAAAAACCACTGCTCACACTAAACAAAAATTGAAACCGGTATTCCTCGAACCTCTACAAAGAAATCTATTCATTTCTTCCTCATCGATCCACATGTTTCATCATCTGGTAAGTTGTTTTCGGTTCTGAAACCGAAAATATCCCTTTTGAATTCCCCTTTTGTTTAATTTCAGCCCCTGTACATTCGCCGGATGAACCAAGTTGGTGATGGCTATGCGAAATCCTGACTCAGTCGGAGACATGTCTCCGAATGGAGAGTCGACTCCTTATCTCTATTTCCTCCTCCACTTTCTGTTGTATATTCTGTTGAGATTTCTAAACTGGAGCGTTGAATCCTCATTTCACCGTCTCTAGTTACAGAAAATGGTGGAATAATTTTTGCGATATGGATTGTATTTCTTCTCCATGTGTATTGACCAGAGGAAGTAGATATACCTTTTCAGTAAAACTTCCGAAATTCTCTGCCGTTAGTCTCCCGTTTGCTTCGTTTTCGTATTATTTTGTTTCTGCACAAACCGATGGGTGGATACCCTGCCTGGTATGAACTTCGAAGTTCACGGACATGGCAATAAGCTGAGGGTTAGTTTCAACTCAAGAATCTCGAGCACCCTCTATCAGTATTTCTTTGGTCTCCTTTTCCTTGCTCATGTTGTCTGTAACGGTGATGCAAGTGAATAGCCTACTCTGCTTGGCTGTGGTATTTTCTGGTATTTGTCTGCTGTATAGTAGTTCATAATGCGCCGAGAATATGGACTGTGAAGCCTGATTTGCGACCAATTCATTCTGGGTTGTGGATGTGTATTGTTTGAGGGTTTAATCTCATCCTCTGTTTAGGTTTCCTTTATATTCATATCGATGATGTTTGTGGTGTTGTTCCATACTGATTTAGAAACATCCTGTATCTGTTAAAGCCTGAACTGGAGGAGATTTTATTTCGGGTATCAAAGAAGCGACAAATTCCACCTTTTCATTTCGAGCCTCCGTATATGACTCTTTGTTGTTGATTAAGCTGTTGGATGTAAGGGAAGCAATTTGGTTGTTTTGTAACCCATTATCTTGAATTCTACTAGTCTAACATTGAAGTTGGTGTGAACTCCCATGTTCGATCGATAGCAGATGTTCAACAGGAGATCTCTTTGTGGAGTTCTTTGGTTTGTTGTTAACGTTAATTGTCATTCGTTTTTTTTTAACTTGTAACCGATGATACTCTTGTGTTTCTTCTTTCCTTTGTTGCAGAAGATATCTTTTAATCTCCTATCCGGTACTTCATTCTAACTGAAAGGATTCACCAATTTTTTGGGTCTGATGCATTATATGTGAGGTTTATAGTGTCGATTGTGTTTCCTGTTTTCTGATTTCACTACTTGGATGTCTTGAGGCCTATTAATGATCGAATCTGTTTGAAAATGCTACATTGGTTAGGACATTTGACCAGCTTGGTATGGTGATACTGAACCTTTCCTTCGTACCCGTTTTCTAATCTTTTTGCGCTCAGGCTTTGGGATAAAATGGAATTCTGGTTGATATTGTCGTTTCACTTGTATCTGGATAAATATTGCTTTCCTTTGGGTTACTCGTTTACGTGCTTACATCATTTGAAGATGATTAAATTAAACGTTCAATTACATTGGAGTTTTGCTCATCATACATGCTTGCGTAATGAATTCATTCTTGAACTATACATGTTTTATATTTAGCTTTATTACAGTTTTCAAATCATTCCTTTGTATTTTATTTATTATATATCAAGCCATAGTTACTATCCTTCTAGGACCAAGCCTTAGGATAGAGGGTGACCCCAGAGATTTAGGTGAGCCATGGTCCCACCTAATAAATTGGGTGACCCCTAAACCTAAACCACATCTTATTATAATAAAAAGATCAGCTTCAAATTCTAAATTCTTCAAGTGAAATAAGCTTCAAAGTGAAAGCCCAATAAAAAAAAAAATCAGCTCAATTCAAAATCCCAATTTCACAGCCCAATTCAAAATCCCAAATTCGAAAGCTCAAAACAACTCAAAAAGGCCCAATTTTGGCCCAATCTCAAACATGGCCCAATTTTCCAATCTCAAAAGGCCCAATTTCTGGCCCAAATCCAACTCGACCTAACTCGAACCTCAATCCAATTCAAACTCGAACCTCAATCCAACTCGACCTGACTCGAACCTCAATCCAATTCAAACTCGAACCTCAATCCAACTCGACCTAACTTGAACCTCAATCCAACTCGACCTCAATCCAATTCAAACTCGACCTCAACCCATACCCAACTCGACCTCGATCCAAATCGAACTCCAATTCAATTCAAACCTAAATACATTTCGTCCAATCCACACTCCATTTGAAAACTTCATTCCAAACCATCATTTTATTCAAAAAGAAACCATTTTGTGGAATTTTAAAGGAAAAACTCTTCTCACATCACAGAAAACTCTTCTCAAAACGCAGAAAGTTCTTCTCACATATATAGAAAGTTTTCTCCTTAAAAACATTTCCCAAAATCAGTGTTTCTTCATCGAGAATTCCGAACAACTTCAAAGATTTTTTAACTCAGTTTTCAAACTCAAAAAAACCGTTTTCAGGGAACATGGGATGTCTAACACCTTCAAAGAATGTTTTCTTCCTAGTTAGACATCACTTGTCTCCCTTTCCACAATAAAAATCCGAGGCGGGCACTGGGGTCATAACCTCCCTTGTCGCAGTCTGGATCTCTTTAGGCGGGGCATTAGGGTGACAAACCTCCCCTAATTGCAGTCTAGATTTTTACAAGGCAGGGTGCTAGGGAAGTAACGACCTTCCTAGTTGCAGCCGGGATTTTAGAATCGTCTAACTCCCTTCCGCTCGATTTCAAGGTTTTCGATTTTTAACGTTTTAAAACCTGAGAGTTAGAGACGTTATTGGGGTTTGACCGAGAACATCTCATTCATGGTGTTTCTCTCTAAATCCTATTTTTCGACATAAATTCATTGCCCCATCTTTCGAGCCTCGGCACTTACCATTAATTAAGTGTCGTGTTCGAGGGGTACATAGGGTAATCCCACGGGATTATCCGCCCTTTTACAACAAAAATGAATTTTCGGTTTTACAAACTTTAAGAGAGACAAGTTTGACAATCATTCCTCCAAACAATTCAGCCCACCATCATCTCACTCTAAATTTGAAATATCCCAAAACATCAACCCCTTTTATAATCTCAAATCCGAAACACCCGGGATCTCTACCCAAACATCAATTGCCTCACACACTCAAATCATTATTTAAACTCCAAATCATTCCAAACTCAAATCATCTCTCAAATCCCGACTTCTTTCAAACTTCTATAGTCTCATAGGCCCGAGCGTCCCACAGACTCGAACATCTCAAACCTCTTCATCATTTTATGATTCAACGTCTCACAGCACACCCGAGCGTCTCACAGACCTTGATATTCTATACCTCCCACTGCATGAACATCACAAATGTCTCATAGACCCGAGCGTCTCACAGACTAACCTCTCAAACACCTAAAAACCCCAAAAAACCTAAAAACCTGAACTACGTAAGGTCTGATCTCAACAGGAGTTGAGTACGTAGGCAACCCATCTAGGGTGCGACCCCATTCCAATCCAAAAAACCATTTTTCCAATTCTAGGGCGATATTCATGTCTATCAAACACTCAAATCCCCTCTGACTCCCACAAACCCTCGACTCCTTCTACTCTCAAAATCAGACCCCCAAGCTTTCATTCTATAATCATTCGAATTCATCAATTCTTCTTCTTGGCGCTAGTTTGGCAGAAAAGCTCGCCTCATCCACTCGTTTTTCTCTCCTCCTGTCCTAATCCTATCCTTGGCTTTTAAATGAATCTCCTTCAAAGGTTTTGAAAGAAGGCAATCCCGACAATTGGAGACCGAGGTTTCCTCGGGCAGACCATCCGAGTCGTGGTCGTTGCCACTTCTAAGGGGTGTAACCCAGTGCGAACCCACAACAGAATCTCTGACATGACCAGATAAGTCCTATCCATAGGCAACAAATTCATATCAACAACGGTTCTTAGAACCCTTCTCATCCCTTCCTAGTTCCTTAGGTCAAACTAGGTGGCGACTCTAGTCAATTCGCCTTATAGAGGCATAAGTCCGCGTGGAGCCCATCGAGAGCGGGTGAAGTGCACACTTGCACTCCCCTTTATGCTTTCTGGGAAAGACGGACGATTTAGTAGGTATTTGAGGGATGCCAGAATAACGGGTTTTCACCCTCCACAGAATGACATTTTTTTTAGGATCTAGACTTCTCAGCCAGACCATATTTAGATAGACCCTCCTCATACCGAAAAATCACCCTCCACAGAATGGCGACTCTGCTGAGGAAAACTTGAGTAAGTTTTTCTCAAAACTCAAGGAAGACTGAACTCCATTCAAAATTGTCGGGACTTCCCCACTTCTTTCAAAACCTTCAAGAGATTCATTCAAGCCACTAGGATTACTCTACTCCACACTTAGAGTGTGTACCTGATGAGGACAGATAGGACTGATAGATCCTCAACAAACATTACAACATTGGGTTAATGATTAGCTCACGATTAGAAAGAGACACTTAGGATGAATGAAGCTAACTTCCCTCTAGGTTAATACAACCAATTGGGAATCACTTTTAAGATAAAACCCTTAGCAAATAGGTCGGTGCTAACTTCGTTTGTTTCACTTACTGCTTTTATATTACAATTGCGGGGTGCATGGGAGGGTAGCTTAGGACATGCATTCCTCTGTGTCACCCGATTTTTCACGAGTCACGGAATCCCGACCGGTCCACGGTTGATTTCCCATGAGCTGGGTCATTTATATAAATGACTAAACCCACGGGGCAAGATGGTCATCGACCTACGCCCTGCAGGCTCATGATCCAAAAATACCCTCCATTATCCGAGTCTAAGCCAGCATATAGTGAACCATGAGCCTTCAGTGTCCAGCTGCCTAATCCGGTGTCTAAGACGGGTTTTACGGGTAGTCACCCCCTTGTATGCCGCCTGTCTGACCACCCTTCTATCTTACCCTGAAGATTGCATGGGCTCAATTCTTCATTGTTCCTCTGCACCACGGGTGTCTCTAAAGCCTGATGTCACGCTACACGTCCATAGAGGATCCCGTATTTACCGGATACCCATACATGGCACAACGTAGTCAGTGAATAATTTGGACTTTAGACACACCTGACCGTGCAAACGACGGAGACCCGCCCCATGCAGTACTCCCCAAGTTTTCCAAAAGTGGGTATGTTGTGATAATCACCGGCCGTGGCTCGTGTGACTGTATCATTTCGGGTATCCTGACCTTTCGAACTTAAGCACTCCGGACTTTCTTGATGACGTGCCCCACAAGGCATAACAGAGATAATCCCGAGAGATGAACAGTGAAGGAACGACGGTTCCCCCGGTGGTATGGAAGCATTGATTGACCTGGAAGGTGATTATCCCAACATTAACACTTAAGCTCCACATCAAACATAGCCACGATTTCTTTTATGCTATACATGTGTGCAAACCACTTTTTCAAACCAATCTGTTTCAAAACGTTCGGAATTCTCTTTTGCACATCTCTTATAGCTGTTTTACGAGCTCGTTTAATTTCAAATCCCACCTAAATTTTTCTCATAAACATTTGCGGTTTTAAACCTGCCACTTCATCTTTAAAATGTTATTTCCAAAACAATATTCGAAAATAGATTTTGAAAACCTACTTTCTACAAACGAATTTCAAACAACATTTATCACCAACATTATTTCAAATAGTTTTCGAAAACGGTTTTCAAAGTTGATTTTCATAAACGTATTTCAAAACAAATGATTTAGTCCCCATGCCGTGACCCGCTATTTTTGAAGTTCTACCCACCTTCAAGAGCAGCGGTCATTACTGTGGAGCGTACTAGTCATTTCTTGTTTTCACAAAAGTGGTGGATTTTCACATAAGATTTTGTGCTCGATCATTCACCTTTTCTTTTCTCAAGAATATCCCTCATCTCCCTCGTCGGAGCGGATCGAGCTAAAAATCAGAGGCGCACCAACCCGTGGAGCTAGTCGAGCGACATAAAGACCGACGCCAACCGTTCAATTACAAAATCAGAGGCGTACCAACCTGAGCCAAACGACATGAATACTAGAGACACCGGTTTGAGTTCAAACTGTTGAAAATCAGAAGAACATCAACTCGTTTTGTTTGATCACAATTTTGCTTCGCTGTAAAAGCCTGAAAATGAGCCAACAGTCGGTCAAGCACTCGAAGACAAGCGTGCAACCGGTCAAGCACCCGAAGATAAGCATGCAGCCGGTCAAGAGCCCGAAAATGAGTGAGCAGCCGGTCAAGAACCCAAAGATGAGCGAGCACCCGACCAGGAGGCCGAGCGTGAGCAGTCATTCAGAAGCCCAAAGAAGGACCAGAGGAGTTCAGAAGAAGTTTAGCTCAAATTTCCCCTTTTAATGACTTTTTAGGATTGATGATGTATAGGATTTTCCCCTATGTTTCTTTTCTCTCTCGTCTGTTTCTGAATAGATTACATGTATAGGTTTATACACTCCCTTTGAATTTGTTTAGATCAATGTGTATAGGGTTCCCCACTCCCTATTTCTTTGCGAATGATCGAGCGTCAAAATTCATATTGAGAAAATCCACCACCTTGAAAACACGTGTTTTCAAAATTGTTTTCTAAAAATTGGTTTCTTTTGGCATGCACGTATAGTAAAAAGAACGAATAAGGGACGACCCCTCACATCTATATATCATTCATCAACTTTGCTTTATGGGGTGAAAATTCACGGTATCTAGGAGGCATCCCCTAAGTAAACAACGCCAACAAATGCAACCGAGCGCAAAACAAAAAACATGCATTGCATTCATGACAAAAGGGTCACAGGCATTTACAATCAGTCCAAAATCATCAACCATACATGAATCTCGTCCACACTCACGAGCATCACGCACTTACGTGTTTCATCGTCACTTGTCACACACCAGCTTTCATCCCAATATCTCGAACGCCAGAGCCCGATCTCAGAGGGATAGAAAAGAAACCAAGCTCAAACCTTTCCCAATCTCAAAGTGTATCATACCGTGGGGCTACCATACGGGAGTTGTCACTCCCCAAAATCCAAAAAAATCATACATCCAAAAATCCCAAAAAATGTAGTCTCCGTCATATCGTTGGGCCACTATGCGGGAGTTGTCACTCCCTAAAAATTCAAAATCAACTGGAGCCAATCACCAAGCCGCCCTCACTCGAGAATTTCTTCTTCGACAACAACCCCGGCACTTAGACCATCTCCAGGGTCAACAGTGACTGGATGAGCTTCATAAGCCGCAAGCTGAATACGACTCAAGCGAGACTAGTCATAACCTTACCACTCATGCATTGCATCCAAAAAACAAAAAAAAAACACAAAAAAAACATTCAATCAACCATTTCCATTCACCATTTTCAGCATTTCATGCATCCTATATATAGTAATTCATATTACCACAATACATCGCATGGTAGATAATCGCATTTGCATACTCCCATATCGAAATGACATCTTTGGGAAAATCGTGAGAGATTGATTGAACATAGTCGTGAACCACATAACTCTCGACCCATCGATGAACACAAGGGTCCAATCAAAATCAGCATCACAAACCAAGTGAGTAGTGTGCGAAGAGCGGTATTTTCCTTTGAATTTCAAATGAATATTTTGGACAATCCAATGAGTGATGAGGAAAGATAGAGCGAGACCATGGAGGTAAAACCATGAGCGACTTGTGCTTTCCTTCAGCACATGGAAAGGCACAATTCATAGCGAGATCAATGTCGATAAACAGGATACGAACTGTGATTCATGCAAAGATCCGAGAATAGTAAGAAAACAATCATTGACTAATGAGAATGACGAGGCACTTAGGAATACAAATCTTCACAAAACCAAAAAGCTTTGACTGCCCTGTACATAATCCCTAGTTAGCCCCGCTGAGCCTTTCACGATAAAACCTTTTCTTTGAACTCCACAACATGCCAACCCACGTATATATACTTACTTGCCCTTGCAATAAAGGATCTCGAAAGAGTCGGAGCCATGGTCTCTCCCCCACCATCTTTCACAAGAGAACAACAGACGAAAATGTCCAAAGGAATCAGTGAGTCAATGCGACTCCAAAGTCAGACACCAAAAAACAACACCGAAATATTAGAGAAGATTAGCGAGTCAATGAAAACTCCAAAGCTGAAAGCCAAAAAAGTAAGCAGAAAATGCCCAAGAAGGTTGATGAGCCCATGCGATTCCAAAAGCAGGAAGCAGGAAAGCGAAAATCACACACAAAGAAGAAGGAGAAAATAAGCAAAAGGACCAATGATGTCCCGAAGAAACCGATAAGGGGTTATCAAAACCCGTCTAATCATTCCACCCATGACAAAGGTGAAACATGTCCTTTATTGCACAAAAGCTCCACAATTTCCAAAATAAGTCCCACAGTCCCATGTGACATGCATCATACCCCTCATCCCCATTACAACCCAATAAAGACCTCTGACTCATAAGTTAATGAGCGTTAACTGAAAGTACCGGATCTGAAACATGAATCATAAGCTTCATACTCGTTATCAACATGTCCCATCATCCCAAAGGGACCATGAGCGGAAGAGTGTGACCTTACTCCACAAGGTCTTTCGAGTGTGAGTGTTTCTTTGATCGAAGCACCAAGTCATAAACAGCTAATCCCATTACAAGTGAGGAATTTGTTAGAATCGGAAAGTCCAGAACCTCGAAAGGAAATTCTCATGAAAATACTGCTCTAAGCATCGAGAGTATCATCACACCGCTTTACACACACAACCGAACTCACGAGAGATTGACCCGTATCCCTCCATGAGAGGAAAATGATTCACACCTTCCAATTCAACAATCATTCAAGATCGAATCGAAGATGTCTTATATTCGTAAACCTCATATTAATAGAGATAGGACCGTACCTTCTCTACAAAAACTGCATATGCATTTTGCACCGTATCTAGCATTTATATTTGCATGCATCATAAGCACTCCATCATCAACACCTGATTGGTAAGAACTCTGGCTAGTCTCGCTGAGAGTCGACTTCAGTTGCTGCAGTTGAAGTAAAACTTCCTATCAAAGGAAATCAAGTTGAAGCCATTCCAGGCTATGTTTGAGCTACGTCGAATCATTATGAAGCCACTTGGGGCCATCCTCGAACTACATCGAAGCATTCAGAGCCATCCCAGGCTACCTTTGAGCTACATCGAACCAAAATAAGGCCATCCTAAGCCGTACGAAGACAATCTCGGGGCCATCCACTGTCATACTTGAGTCTCATCGACACCCCTCCCAAAGCCAAATTGGAGCCATACGGGAGCCGTCCTCAGACATTGTGACCATCTTTAGAGCTACACAGGAGCCATCTCAACAGCTCGAGAACAAAATAGGAGCCACCTAACATCCCTGTTAGAGCCAATTCATCACCAGGGTCTTGCCTACACAGTTTCGAACTACGTATGGTCTGATCTCAATACAAAATTGAGTACGTAGGCAGCCCGCCCAGGGTGCGACCACCTCAAAGGAAAAATGCCCCTTTCTTCCTCGCTATCACCAAATAGAGCCATCTCGTAGCCCTTCCGGAGCCATCCCGAGCTATCCTGGAGCCATCATGAGAGAACCCTGAAGTCATAACCGGGCCGAAGCCATCCATCCATGACCAAGAATTTATCTACCACATCAAAATACGTCAAACACAACACAGTCCACTAATCACATCAACCCACCATTCGACTCAAAATCTCAATCCAAATCGAAACCCACCAACCACCCCAGAGCCGTTGCTCGTAATGCGGTCATGAATCATGTTGGAGCCATCCGACCACACTGGAGCCACCCGACCGCACCGAAGCCATCAACGTAATCCGGAGCCATCAGTCCATACCGGAGCCATCACCACATGCCAAAGTCATCTCAAAATTTCAAACAACTCTGGAGCCGTCTGCTCACACAAAAACCTACATCCACAAACAGGGAGTTTAATTCAATTAATACATTGGTTAATCACCTCACATCACATATCATCTGCATATACCCACAAATTTGCTCACTATCTGACGCATCTTTACACCCGCTAGACAGCTATTGCGCTACTAGTGCGGTCGACTTTTCATTTTACACCTGCTAGACAGCTATTGCGCTACTAGTGCGGTCGACTTTTCATTTTACACCCGCTAGACAGCTATTGCGCTACTAGTGCGGTCGACTTTTCATTTTACACCTGCTAGACAGCTATTGCGCTACTAGTACAGTCACCTTTCGTTTTATACCTGCTAGACAGCTATTGCGCTACTAGTACGGTCGCCTTTCGTTTTACACCTGCTAGACAGCTATTGCGCTACTAGTGCGGTCGACTTTTCATTTTACACCTGCTAGATAGCTATTGCGCTACTAGTACGGTCGCCTTTCGTTTTACACCCGCTAGGCAGCTATTGCGCTACTAGTGCGGTCGACTTTTCGTTTTACACCCGCTAGATAGCTATAGCGCTACTAGTGCGGTCGACTTTTCATTTTACACCTGCTAGACAGCTATTGCGCTACTAGTACGCTCGCCTTTCGTTTTACACCTGCTAGACAGCTATTGCGCTACTAGTACGGTCGCCTTTCATTTTACACCCGCTAGGCAGCTATTGTGCTACTAGTACGGTCGACTTTTCGTTTTACACCCGCTAGACAGCTATTGCGCTACTAGTGCGGTCGACTTTTCATTTTACACCTGCTAGACAGCTATTGCGCTACTAGTGCGGTCGACTTTTCATTTTACACCTGCTAGACAGCTATTGCGCTACTAGTACGGTCGCCTTTCGTTTTACACCCGCTAGGCAGCTATTGCGCTACTAGTGCGGTCGACTTTTCATTTTACACCCGCTAGACAGCTATTGCGCTACTAGTGCGGTCGAATTTTTCATTTTTACACCCGCTAGACAGCTATTGCGCTACTAGTGCGGTCGACATTTCATTTTACACCCGCTAGACAGCTATTGCGCTACTAGTGCGGTCGACTTTTCGTTTTACACCCGCTAGACAGCTATTGCGCTACTAGTGCGGTCGACTTTTCGTTTTACACCCGCTAGACAGCTTTTGCGCTACTAGTGTGGTCGACATTTCGTTTTACAACCCGCTAGACAGCTATTACGCTACTAGTGCGGTCGATTTTTCATTTACACCGCTAGACAGCTATTGCGCTACTAGTGCGGTCGACATTTCATTTTACACCCGCTAGACAGCTATTGCACTATAGTGCGGTCGACTTTTCGTTTTACACCCGCTAGACAGCTATTACGCTACTAGTGCGGTTGACTTTTCGTTTTACACCCGCTAGACAGCTATTGCGCTACTAGTGCGGTCGACTTTTCGTTTTACACCCGCTAGACAGCTATTGCGCTACTAGTGCGGTCGACTTTTCGTTTTAAACCCGGACAGCTTTTGCGCTACTAGTGCGGTCGACATTTCATTTTACACCCGCTAGACAGCTATTGCGCTACTAGTGCGGTCGACTTTCGTTTTACACCCGCTAGACAGCTATTGCGCTACTAGTGCGGTCGACTTTTCGTTTTACACCCGCTAGACAGCTATTGCGCTACTAGTGCGGTCGACATTTCGTTTTACACCCGCTAGATAGCTATTGCGCTACTAGTGCGGTCGACTTTTCGTTTTTTACACCCGCTAGACAGCTATTGCGCTACTAGTGCGGTTGACTTTTCGTTTTACACCCGCTAGACAGCTATTGCGCTACTAGTGCGGTCGACTTTTCGTTTTACACCCGCTAGACTGCTATTGCGCTACTAGTGCGGTCGACTTTTCGTTTTACACCCGCTAGACAGCTTTTGCGCTACTAGTGCAGTCGACTTTTCGTTTTTATACCTGCTAGACAGCTATTGCGCTACTAGTATGGTACCGAACTTGCATTCTAGGCCCGTCATAAGCCCTAGGGCTGGATATCAAGAGGTCCAGTTGAGGCACTCCTAAGCCCTCGTGCACCGTAAACCAATCTAATTGTTAGTATCATAGGCTCGTCATAAGTCCTATGGCTAGATATCAAGAGGTCTAGTTGAGGCTCGTCATAAGTCCTCGTACTTTCAATTGCATTATAGGCTCGTCATGAGTCCTATGGTTAGATATCAAGAGGTCTAACTGAGGCTCGTCATAAGTCCTCGTACTTTCAATCACATTCATACACTCACAATCGCATCCCATCAAATCACAAAACCGTAGTGAGAATTTTTGACGCCCCGTCAACCTTGATCCAATTCTGCAAAGGCTTGCAAAATTGAATCAAGGGGAGCCATCAGTAGACACCAAAAATTCTCACACCCATAAAGCGAGTTCCGAAATAATAAGAGGGGTCGTCGCCTTTCTTTTTTTCAAAACATATTAGCGTGCGTGCTAAGACGAAACCATCATTTTATAATCTTTTTCAAAACATTTCAGAAAAAAAAACACAATTCTTCGAAAATGAATTTCCAACGACAGTCCAGTTTCAAAATCGTCTCTCTTTGTTTATTCACTTATTTTACTATTTTATTTTTTATTGTTTATATTCTATTTATTTATTTACTCATCTATCCACTTTTTCTTATATTTTATTTTATTCTACTATTAACATTAGTATTTTCATTTCTGTTTATACACACTCATTTTCATCTTTCAAACCCAATCCACACTTTTAAAATCTGACCTAGCCCAATTCCCTAAACCCACACTACTTTCAGCCCATAGCTTCAAAAAGCCCACCCAAACCTTAACATCTAATCCTTACCCTCCTGTTATATAACAACATCCAAAAAAAAAACCTACGGGAGCGGCGTAACGACATCCGCAGGAAACTCCCCATCTTCTTAGCTCTCGATCAGTCTCCTTCCTCCCTGGATCATCTTCTTCATTCCTTCAAAAAACAGCCAGCCGACAGACTCAAGAGCACCACGTTTTTTCTTCTTGCAAAAAGAACATCCTGTCCTCCCATGGAAACACTAAGAACGCCAAGAACACAGAATTCTCCTCTCATCGAAGACCGTCGTCAATTCGAATCGCACTACAGAACCCTCCAAACCATGGCTTGAATTCACCATTCTCATCCCGATTCCAGCTTGACATTGCTCTATTCTCTTCCGAGAGTTTTAAAATACAAAAACCACTGCTCACACTAAACAAAAATTGAAACCGGTATTCCTCGAACCTCCACAAAGAAATCTATTCATTTCTTCCTCATCGATCCACATGTTTCATCATCTGGTAAGTTGTTTTCGGTTCTGAAACCGAAAATATCCCTTTTGAATTCCCCTTTTGTTTAATTTTCGCCCCTGTACATTCGCCGGATGAACCAAGTTGGTGATGGCTATGTGAAATCCTGACTCAGTCGGGACATGTCTCCCGAATGGAGAGTCGACTCCTTATCTCTATTTCCTCCTCCCCTTTCTGTTGTATATTCTGTTGAGATTTCTAAACTGGAGCGTTGAATGAATCCTCATTTCACCGTCTCTAGTTACAGAAAATGGTGGAATAATTTTTGCGATATGGATTGTATTTCTTCTCCATGTGTGTGACCAAGGAAGTAGATATACCTTTTCAGTAAAACTTCCGAAATTCTCTGCCGTTAGTCTCCCGTTGCTTCGTTTTCGTATTATTTTGTTTCTGCACAAACCGATGGGTGGATACCCTGCCTGGTATGAACTTCGAAGTTCACGGACATGGCAATAAGCTGAGGGTTAGTTTCAACTCAAGAATCTCGAGCACCCTCTGTCAGTATTTCTTTGGTCTCCTTTTCCTTGCTCATGTTGTCTGTAACGGTGATGCAAGTGAATAGCCTACTCTGCTTGGATTTTCTGGTATTTTCTGCTGTATAGTAGTTCATAATGCGCCGAGAATATGGACTGTGAAGCCTGATTTGCGACCAATTCATTCTGGGTTGTGGATGTGTATTGTTTGAGGGTTTAATCTCATCCTCTGTTTAGGTTTCCTTTATATTCATATCGATGATGTTTGTGGTGTTGTTCCATACTGATTTAGAAACATCCTGTATCTGTTAAAGCCTGAACTGGAGGAGATTTTATTTCGGGTATCAAAGAAGCGACAAATTCCACCTTTTCATTTCGAGCCTCCGTATATGACTCTTTTTTGTTGATTAAGCTGTTGGATGTAAGGGAAGCAATTTGGTTGTTTTGTAACCCGTTATCTTGAATTCTACTAGTCTAACATTGAAGTTGGTGTGAACTCCCATGTTCGATCGATAGCAGATGTTCAACAGAGATCTCCTCTTGGGTTTGTTGTGGATTTAACGTTACATTTCATTCGTTTATGTTTAACTTGTAACCGATGATTACTCTTGTGTTTCTTCTTTCCTTTGTTGCAGAAGATATCTTTTAATCTCCTATCCCGGTACTTCTTCATTCTAACTGAAAGGATTCACCATTTTTTGGGTCTGATGCATTATATGTGAGGTTTATAGTGTCGATTGTGTTTCCTGTTTTTCTGATTTCACTACTTGGATGTCTTGAGGCCTATTAATGATCGAATCTGTTTGAAATGCTACATTGGGTTAGGACATTTGACCAGCTTGGTACGGTGATACTGAACCTTTCCTTCGTACCCGTTTGCTAATCTTTTTTGCGCTCAGGCTTTGGGATAAATGAATTCTGGTTGATATTGTCGTTTCACTTGTATCTGGATAAATATTGCTTTCCTTTGGGTTACTCGTTTACGTGTGCTTACATCATTTGAAGATGATTATTAAACGTTCAATTACATTGGAGTTTGCTCATCATACATGCTTGCGTAATGAATTCATTCTGTGAACTATACATGTTTTATATTTAGCTTTATTACAGTTTTCAAATCATTCTTTGTATTTTATTATTATATATCAAGCCATAGTTACTATCCTTCTAGGACCAAGCCTTAGGAGGGGGTGACCCCAAGAGATTTAGGTGAGCCATGGTCCCACCTAATAAATGGGTGACCCCTAAACCTAAACCACATCTTATTATAAAAAAGATCAGCTTCAAATTCTAAATTGCTTCAAGTGAAATAAGCTTCAAAGTGAAAGCCCAATAAAAAAAATCAGCTCAATTCAAAATCCCAATTTCACTAGCCCAATTCAAAATCCCAAATTCGAAAGCTCAAAACAACTCAAAAGGGCCCAATTTTTGGCCCAATCTCAAACATGGCCCATTTTCCAATCTCAAAAGGCCCAATTTCGGGCCCAAATCCAACTCGACCTAACTCGAACCTCAATCCAATTCAAACTCGAACCTCAATCCAACTCGACCTGACTCGAACCTCAATCCAATTCAAACTCGAACCTCAATCCAACTCGACCTAACTTGAACCTCAATCCAACTCGACCTCAATCCAATTCAAACTCGACCTCACCCATACCCAACTCGACCTCGATCCAAATCGAACTCCAATTCAATTCAAACCTAAATACATTTCGTCCAATCCACACCTCCATTTGAAAACTTCATTCCAAACCATCATTTTATTCAAAAAGAAACCATTTTGTGGAATTTAAAGGAAAAACTCTTCTCACATCACAGAAACTCTTCTCAAAACGCAGAAAGTTCTTCTCACATATATAGAAAGTTTTCCTTTAAAAACATTTCCCAAAATCAGTGTTTCTTCATCGAGAATTCCGAACAACTTCAAAGATTTTTTAACTCAGTTTTCAAACTCAAAACTAAACCGTTTTCAGGGAACATGGGATGTCTAACACCTTCAAAGAATGTTTTCTTCCTAGTTAGACATCACTTGTCTCCCTTTCCACAATAAAATCCGAGGCGGGGCACTGGGGTCATAACCTCCCTTGTCGCAGTCTGGATCTCTTTAGGCGGGGCATTAGGGTGACAAACCTCCCCTAATTGCAGTCTAGATTTTTACAAGGCAGGGTGCTAGGGAAGTACGACCTTCCTAGTTGCAGCCGGGATTTTAGAATCGTCTAACTCCCTTCCGCTCGATTTCAAGGTTTTCGATTTTTAACGTTTTAAAACCTGGGAGTTAGAGACGTTATTGGGGTTTGACCGAGAACATCTCATTCTGGTGTTTCTCTCTAAATCCTATTTTTCGACATAAATTCATTGCCCCATCTTTCGAGCCTCGGCGGCACTTACCATTAATTAAGTGTCGTGTTCGAGGGGTACATAGGGTAATCCCACGGGATTATCCGCCCTTTTACAACAAAAATGAATTTTCGGTTTTACAAACTTTAAGAGAGACAAGTTTGACAATCATTCCTCCAAACAATTCAGCCCACCATCATCTCACTCTAAATTTGAAATATCCCAAAACATCAACCCCTTTTATAATCTCAAATCCGAAACACCCGGGATCTCTACCCAAACATCAATTGCCTCACACACTCAAATCATTATTTAAACTCAAATCAATCATTCCAAACTCAAATCATCTCTCAATCCCGACTTCTTTCAAACTTCTATAGTCTCATAGGCCCGAGCGTAGTCCCCCATACTCGAACATCTCAACCTCTTCATCATTTTTGATTCAAACGTCTCACAGACCCGAGCGTCTCACCCCTTGATATTCTATACCTCCCACTGCATGAACATCACAAATGTCTCATAGACCCGAGCGTCTCACAGACTAACCTCTCAAACACCTAAAAACCCCAAAAAACCTAAAACCTGAACTACGTAAGGTCTGATCTCAACAGGAGTTGAGTACGTAGGCAACCCATCTAGGGTGCGACCCCATTCCAATCCAAAAAACCATTTTTCCAATTCTAGGGCGATATTCATGTCTATCAAACACTCAAATCCCCTCTGACTCCCACAAACCCTCGACTCCTTCTACTCTCAAAATCAGACCCCCAAGCTTTCATTCTATAATCATTCGAATTCATCAATTCTTCTTCTTGGCGCTAGTTTGGCAGAAAAGCTCGCCTCATCCACTCGTTTTCTCTCCTCCTGTCCTAATCCTATCCTTGGCTTTTAAATGAATCTCTTCAATAAGGTTTTGAAAGAAGGCAATCCCGACAATTGGAGACCGAGGTTTCCTCGGCCACCAATCCGAAGTCGTGGTCGTTGCCACTTCTAAGGGGTGTAACCCAGTGCGAACCCACAACAGAATCTCTGACATGACCAGATAAGTCCTATCCATAGGCAACAAATTCATAATCAACCAACGGTTCTTAGAACCCTTCTCATCCCTTCCTAGTTCCTTAGGTCAAACTAGGTGGCGACTCTAGTCAATTCCGCCTTATAGAGGCATAAGTCCGCGTGGAGCCCATCGAGAGCGGGTGAAGTGCACACTTGCACTCCCCTTTATGCTTTCTGGGAAAGACGGACGATTTAGTAGGTATTTGAGGGATGCCAGAATAACGGGTTTTCACCCTCCACAGAATGACATTTTTTTTAGGATCTAGACTTCTCAGCCAGACCATATTTAGATAGACCCTCCTCATACCGAAAAATCACCCTCCACAGAATGGCGACTCTGCTGAGGAAAACTTGAGTAAGTTTTCTCAAACTCAAGGAAGACTGAACTCCATTCAAAATTGTCGGGACTTCCCCACTTCTTTCAAAACCTTCAAGAGATTCATTCAAGCCACTAGGATTACTCTACTCCACACTTAGAGTGTGTACCTGATGAGGACAGATAGGACTTGATAGATCCTCAACAAACATTACAACAATTGGGTTAATGATTAGCTCACGATTAGAAAGAGACACTTAGGATTGAATGAAGCTAACTTCCCTCTAGGTTAATAAACAACCAATTTGGAATCACTTTTAAGATAAAACCCTTAGCAAATAGGTCGGTGCTAACTTCGTTTGTTTCACTTACTGCTTTTATATTACAATTGCGGGGTGCATGGGAGGGTAGCTTAGGACATGCATTCCTCTGTGTACACCGATTTTTCCACGAGTCACGGAATCCCGACCGGTCCACGGTTGATTTCCCATGAGCTGGGTCATTTATATAAATGACTAAACCCACGGGGCAAGATGGTCATCGACCTACGCCCTGCAGGCTCATGATCCAAAAATACCCTCCATTATCCGAGTCTAAGCCAGCATATAGTGAACCATGAGCCTTCAGTGTCCAGCTGCCTAATCCGGTGTCTAAGACGGGTTTTACGGGTAGTCACCCCCTTGTATGCCGCCTGTCTGACCACCCTTCTATCTTACCCTGAAGATTGCATGGGCTCAATTCTTCATTGTTCCTCTGCACCACGGGTGTCTCTAAAGCCTGATGTCACGCTACACGTCCATAGAGGATCCCGTATTTACCGGATACCCATACATGGCACAACGTAGTCAGTGAATAATTTGGACTTTAGACACACCTGACCGTGCAAACGACGGGAGACCCGACCCCATGCAGTACTTCCCCAAGTTTTCCAAAAGTGGGTATGTTGTGATAATCACCGGCCGTGGCTCGTGTGACTGTATCATTTCGGGTATCCTGACCTTTCGAACTTAAGCACTCCGGACTTTCTTGATGACGTGCCCCACAAGGCATAACAGAGATAAATCCCGAGAGATGAACAGTGAAGGAACGACGGTTCCCCCGGTGGTATGGAAGCATTGATTGACCTGGAAGGTGATTATCCCAACATTAACACTTACAGCTCCACATCAAACATAGCCACGATTTCTTTTATGCTATACATGTGTGCAAACCACTTTTTCAAACCAATCTGTTTCAAAACGTTCGGAATTCTCTTTTGCACATCTCTTATAGCTGTTTTACGAGCTCGTTTAATTTCAAATCCCACCTAAATTTTTCTCATAAACATTTGCGGTTTTAAACCTGCCACTTCATCTTTAAAATGTTATTTCCAAAACAATATTCGAAAATAGATTTTGAAAACCTACTTTCTACAAACGAATTTCAAACAACATTTATCACCAACATTATTTCAAAATAGTTTTCGAAAACGGTTTTCAAAGTTGATTTTCATAAACGTATTTCAAAACAAATGATTTAGTCCCCATGCCGTGACCCGCTATTTTTGAAGTTCTACCCACCTTCAAGAGCAGCGGTCATTACTGTGGAGCGTACTAGTCATTTCTTGTTTTCACAAAAGTGGTGGATTTTCACATAAGATTTTGTGCTCGATCATTCACCTTTTCTTTTCTCAAGAATATCCCTCATCTCCCTCGTCGGAGCGGATCGAGCTAAAAATCAGAGGCGCACCAACCCGTGGAGCTAGTCGAGCGACATAAAGACCGACGCCAACCGTTCAATTACAAAATCAGAGGCGTACCAACCTGAGCCAAACGACATGAATACTAGAGACACCGTTTTGAGTTCAAACTGTTGAAAATCAGAAGAACATCAACTCGTTTTGTTTGATCACAATTTTGCTTCGCTGTAAAAGCCTGAAAATGAGCCAACAGTCGGTCAAGCACTCGAAGACAAGCGTGCAACCGGTCAAGCACCCGAAGATAAGCATGCAGCCGGTCAAGAGCCCGAAAATGAGTGAGCAGCCGGTCAAGAACCCAAAGATGAGCGAGCACCCGACCAGGAGGCCGAGCGTGAGCAGTCATTCAGAAGCCCAAAGAAGGACCAGAGGAGTTCAGAAGAAGTTTAGCTCAAATTTCCCCTTTTAATGACTTTTTAGGATTGATGATGTATAGGATTTTCCCCTATGTTTCTTTTCTCTCTCGTCTTTTCTGAATAGATTACATGTATAGGTTTATACACTCCCTTTGAATTTGTTTAGATCAATGTGTATAGGGTTCCCCACTCCCTATTTTCTTTGCGAATGATCGAGCGTCAAAATTCATATTGAGAAAATCCACCACCTTGAAAACACGTGTTTTCAAAATTGTTTTCTAAAAATTGGTTTCTTTTGGCATGCACGTATAGTAAAAAGAACGAATAAGGGACGACCCCTCACATCTATATATCATTCATCAACTTTGCTTTATGGGGTGAAAATTCACGGTATCTAGGAGGCATCCCCTAAGTAAACAACGCCAACAAATGCAACCGAGCGCAAAACAAAAAACATGCATTGCATTCATGACAAAAGGGTCACAGGCATTTACAATCAGTCCAAAATCATCAACCATACATGAATCTCGTCCACACTCACGAGCATCACGCACTTACGTGTTTCATCGTCACTTGTCACACACCAGCTTTCATCCCAATATCTCGAACGCCAGAGCCCGATCTCAGAGGGATAGAAAAGAAAACCAAGCTCAAACCTTTCCCAATCTCAAAGTGTATCATACCGTGGGGCTACCATACGGGAGTTGTCACTCCCCAAAATCCAAAAAAATCATACATCCAAAATCCCAAAAAATGTAGTCTCCGTCATATCGTTGGGCCACTATGCGGGAGTTGTCACTCCCTAAAAATTCAAAATCAACTGGAGCCAATCACCAACCGCCCTCACTCGAGAATTTCTTCTTCGACAACAACCCCGGCACTTAGACCATCTCCAGGGTCAACAGTGACTGGATGAGCTTCATAAGCCGCAAGCTGAATACGACTCAAGCGAGACTAGTCATAACCTTACCACTCATGCATTGCATCCAAAAACAAAAAAAAAACACAAAAAAAACATTCAATCAACCATTTCCATTCACCATTTTCAGCATTTCATGCATCCTATATAGTAATTCCATATTACCACAATACATCGCATGGTAGAGATCGCATTTGCATACTCCCATATCGAAATGACATCTTTGGGAAAATCGTGAGAGATTGATTGAACATAGTCGTGAACCACATAACTCTCGACCCATCGATGAACACAAGGGTCCAATCAAAATCAGCATCACAAACCAAGTGAGTAGTGTGCGAAGAGCGGTATTTTCCTTTGAATTTCAAATGAATATTTTGGACAATCCAATGAGTGATGAGGAAAGATAGAGCGAGACCATGGAGGTAAAACCATGAGCGACTTGTGCTTTCCTTCAGCACATGGAAAGGCACAATTCATAGCGAGATCAATGTCGATAAACAGGATACGAACTGTGATTCATGCAAAGATCCGAGAATAGTAAGAAAACAATCATTGACTAATGAGAATGACGAGGCACTTAGGAATACAAATCTTCACAAAACCAAAAAGCTTTGACTGCCCTGTACATAATCCCTTAGTTAGCCCCGCTGAGCCTTTCACGATAAACCTTTTCTTTGAACTCCACAACATGCCAACCCACGTATATATACTTACTTGCCCTTGCAATAAAGGATCTCGAAAGAGTCGGAGCCATGGTCTCTCCCCCACCATCTTTCACAAGAGAACAACAGACGAAAATGTCCAAAGGAATCAGTGAGTCAATGCGACTCCAAAGTCAGACACCAAAAAACAACACCGAAATATTAGAGAAGATTAGCGAGTCAATGAAAACTCCAAAGCTGAAAGCCAAAAAGTAAGCAGAAAATGCCCAAGAAGGTTGATGAGCCCATGCGATTCCAAAAGCAGGAAGCAGGAAAGCGAAAATCACACACCAAAGAAGAAGGAGAAAATAAGCAAAAGGACCAATGATGTCCCGAAGAAACCGATAAGGGGTTATCAAAACCCGTCTAATCATTCCACCCATGACAAAGGTGAAACATGTCCTTTATTGCACAAAAGCTCCACATTTCCAAATAAGTCCCACAGTCCCATGTGACATGCATCATACCCCTCATCCCCATTACAACCCAATAAAGACCTCTGACTCATAAGTTAATGAGCGTTAACTGAAAGTACCGGATCTGAAACATGAATCATAAGCTTCATACTCGTTATCAACATGTCCCATCATCCCAAAGGGACCATGAGCGGAAGAGTGTGACCTTACTCCACAAGGTCTTTCGAGTGTGAGTGTTTCTTTGATCGAAGCACCAAGTCATAAACAGCTAATCCCATTACAAGTGAGGAATTTGTTAGAATCGGAAAGTCCAGAACCTCGAAAGGAAATTCTCATGAAAATACTGCTCTAAGCATCGAGAGTATCCTCATCACACCGCTTTACACACACAACCGACAACTCACGAGAGATTGACCCGATCCCTCCATGAGAGGAAAATGATTCAACACCTTCCAATTCAACAATCATTCAAGATCGAATCGAAGATGTCTTATATTCGTAAACCTCATATTAATAGAGATAGGACCGTACCTTCTCTACAAAAACTGCATATGCATTTTGCACCGTATCTAGCATTTAATATTTGCATGCATCATAAGCACTCCATCATCAACACCTGATTGGTAAGAACTCTGGCTAGTCTCGCTGAGAGTCGACTTCAGTTGCTGCAGTTGAAGTAAAAACTTCCTATCAAAGGAAATCAAGTTGAAGCCATTCCAGGCTATGTTTGAGCTACGTCGAATCATTATGAAGCCACTTGGGGCCATCCTCGAACTACATCGAAGCATTCAGAGCCATCCCAGGCTACCTTTGAGCTACATCGAACCAAAATAAGGCCATCCTAAGCCGTACGAAGACAATCTCGGGGCCATCCACTGTCATACTTGAGTCTCATCGACACCCCTCCCAAAGCCAAATTGGAGCCATACGGGAGCCGTCCTCAGACATTGTGACCATCTTAGAGCTACACAGGAGCCATCTCAACAGCTCGAGAACAAAATAGGAGCCACCTAACATCCCTGTTAGAGCCAATTCATCACCAGGGTCTTGCCTACACAGTTTCGAACTACGTATGGTCTGATCTCAATACAAAATTGAGTACGTAGGCAGCCCGCCCAGGGTGCGACCACCTCAAAGGAAAAATGCCCCTTTCTTCCTCGCTATCACCAAATAGAGCCATCTCGTAGCCTTCCCGGAGCCATCCCGAGCTATCCTGGAGCCATCATGAGAGAGAACCCTGAAGTCATAACCGGGCCGAAGCCATCCATCCATGACCAAGAATTTATCTACCACATCAAAATACGTCAAACACAACACAGTCCACTAATCACATCAACCCACCATTCGACTCAAAATCTCAATCCAAATCGAAACCCACCAACCACCCCGAGCCGTTGCTCGTAATGCGGTCATGAATCATGTTGGAGCCATCCGACACACTGGAGCCACCCGACCGCACCGAAGCCATCAACGTAATCCGGAGCCATCAGTCCATACCGGAGCCATCACCACATGCCAAAGTCATCTCAAAATTTCAAACAACTCTGGAGCCGTCTGCTCACACAAAAACCTACATCCACAAACAGGGAGTTTTAATTCAATTATACATTGGTTAATCACCTCACATCACATATCATCTGCATATACCCACAAAATTTGCTCACTATCTGACGCATCTTTACACCCGCTAGACAGCTTGCGCTACTAGTGCGGTCGACTTTTCATTTTACACCTGCTAGACAGCTATGCGCTACTAGTGCGGTCGACTTTTCATTTTACACCCGCTAGACAGCTATTGCGCTACTAGTGCGGTCGACTTTTCATTTTACACCTGCTAGACAGCTATTGCGCTACTAGTACAGTCACCTTTCGTTTTATACCTGCTAGACAGCTATTGCGCTACTAGTACGGTCGCCTTTCGTTTTACACCTGCTAGACAGCTATTGCGCTACTAGTGCGGTCGACTTTTCATTTTACACCTGCTAGATAGCTATTGCGCTACTAGTACGGTCGCCTTTCGTTTTACACCCGCTAGGCAGCTATTGCGCTACTAGTGCGGTCGACTTTTCGTTTTACCACCCGCTAGATAGCTATAGCGCTACTAGTGCGGTCGACTTTTCATTTTACACCTGCTAGACAGCTATTGCGCTACTAGTACGCTCGCCTTTCGTTTTACACCTGCTAGACAGCTATTGCGCTACTAGTACGGTCGCCTTTCATTTTACACCCGCTAGGCAGCTATTGTGCTACTAGTACGGTCGACTTTTCGTTTTACACCGCTAGACAGCTATTGCGCTACTAGTGCGGTCGACTTTTCATTTTACACCTGCTAGACAGCTATTGCGCTACTAGTGCGGTCGACTTTCATTTTACACCTGCTAGACAGCTATTGCGCTACTAGTACGGTCGCCTTTCGTTTTACACCCGCTAGGCAGCTATTGCGCTACTAGTGCGGTCGACTTTTCATTTTACACCCGCTAGACAGCTATTGCGCTACTAGTGCGGTCGAATTTTTCATTTTACACCCGCTAGACAGCTATTGCGCTACTAGTGCGGTCGACATTTCATTTTACACCCGCTAGACAGCTATTGCGCTACTAGTGCGGTCGACTTTTCGTTTTACACCCGCTAGACAGCTATTGCGCTACTAGTGCGGTCGACTTTTCGTTTTACACCCGCTAGACAGCTTTTGCGCTACTAGTGTGGTCGACATTTCGTTTTACACCCGCTAGACAGCTATTACGCTACTAGTGCGGTCGATTTTTCATTTTACACCCGCTAGACAGCTATTGCGCTACTAGTGCGGTCGACATTTCATTTTACACCGCTAGACAGCTATTGCACTACTAGTGCGGTCGACTTTTCGTTTTACACCCGCTAGACAGCTATTACGCTACTAGTGCGGTTGACTTTTCGTTTTACACCCGCTAGACAGCTATTGCGCTACTAGTGCGGTCGACTTTTCGTTTTACACCCGCTAGACAGCTATTGCGCTACTAGTGCGGTCGACTTTTCGTTTTACACCCGCTAGACAGCTTTTGCGCTACTAGTGCGGTCGACATTTCATTTTACACCCGCTAGACAGCTATTGCGCTACTAGTGCGGTCGACTTTTCGTTTTACACCCGCTAGACAGCTATTGCGCTACTAGTGCGGTCGACTTTTCGTTTTACACCCGCTAGACAGCTATTGCGCTACTAGTGCGGTCGACATTTCGTTTTACACCCGCTAGATAGCTATTGCGCTACTAGTGCGGTCGACTTTTCGTTTTACACCCGCTAGACAGCTATTGCGCTACTAGTGCGGTTGACTTTTCGTTTACACCCGCTAGACAGCTATTGCGCTACTAGTGCGGTCGACTTTTCGTTTTACACCCGCTAGACTGCTATTGCGCTACTAGTGCGGTCGACTTTTCGTTTTACACCCGCTAGACAGCTTTTGCGCTACTAGTGCAGTCGACTTTTCGTTTTATACCTGCTAGACAGCTATTGCGCTACTAGTATGGTACCGAACTTGCATTCTAGGCCCGTCATAAGCCCTAGGGCTGGATATCAAGAGGTCCAGTTGAGGCACTCCTAAGCCCTCGTGCACCGTAAACCAATCTAATTGTTAGTATCATAGGCTCGTCATAAGTCCTATGGCTAGATATCAAGAGGTCTAGTTGAGGCTCGTCATAAGTCCTCGTACTTTCAATTGCATTATAGGCTCGTCATGAGTCCTATGGTTAGATGTCAAGAGGTCTAACTGAGGCTCGTCATAAGTCCTCGTACTTTCAATCACATTCATACACTCACAATCGCATCCCATCAAATCACAAAACCGTAGTGAGAATTTTTGACGCCCCGTCAACCTTGATCCAATTCTGCAAAGGCTTGCAAAATTGAATCAAGGGGAGCCATCAGTAGACACCAAAAATTCTCACCCCATAAAGCGAGTTCCGAAATAATAAGAGGGGTCGTCGCCTTTCTTTTTTTCAAAACATATTAGCGTGCGTGCTAAGACGAAACCATCATTTTATAATCTTTTTCAAAACATTTCAGAAAAAAAAACACAATTCTTCGAAAATGAATTTCCAACGACAGTCCAGTTTCAAAATCGTCTCTCTTTGTTTATTCACTTATTTTACTATTTTATTTTTTATTGTTTATATTCTATTTATTTATTTACTCATCTATCCACTTTTTCTTATATTTTATTTTATTCTACTATTAACATTAGTATTTTCATTTCTGTTTATACACACTCATTTTTCATCTTTCAAACCCAATCCACACTTTTAAAATCTGACCTAGCCCAATTCCCTAAACCCACACTACTTTCAGCCCATAGCTTCAAAAAGCCCACCCAAACCTTAACATCTAATCCTTACCCTCCTGTTATATAACAACATCCAAAAAAAAAACCTACGGGAGCGGCGTAACGACATCCGCAGGCAACTCCCCATCTTCTTAGCTCTCGATCAGTCTCCTTCCTCCCTGGATCATCTTCTTCATTCCTTCAAAAAACAGCCAGCCGACAGACTCAAGAGCACCACGTTTTTTCTTCTTGCAAAAAAGAACATCCTGTCCTCCCATGGAAACACTAAGAACGCCAAGAACACAGAATTCTCCTCTCATCGAAGACCGTCGTCAATTCGAATCGCACTACAGAACCCTCCAAACCATGGCTTGAATTCACCATTCTCATCCCGATTCCAGCTTGACATTGCTCTATTCTCTTCCGAGAGTTTTAAAATACAAAAACCACTGCTCACACTAAACAAAAATTGAAACGGTATTCCTCGAACCTCCACAAAGAAATCTATTCATTTCTTCCTCATCGATCCACATGTTTCATCATCTGGTAAGTTGTTTTCGGTTCTGAAACCGAAAATATCCCTTTTGAATTCCCCTTTTGTTTAATTTTCGCCCCTGTACATTCGCCGGATGAACCAAGTTGGTGATGGCTATGTGAAATCCTGACTCAGTCGGAGACATGTCTCCGAATGGAGAGTCGACTCCTTATCTCTATTTCCTCCTCCCCTTTCTGTTGTATATTCTGTTGAGATTTCTAAACTGGAGCGTTGAATCCTCATTTCACCGTCTCTAGTTACAGAAAATGGGTGGAATAATTTTTGCGCTATGGATTGTATTTCTTCTCCATGTGTATTGACCAGAGGAAGTAGATATACCTTTTCAGTAAAACTTCCGAAATTCTCTGCCGTTAGTCTCCCGTTTGCTTCGTTTTCGTATTATTTTGTTTCTGCACAAACCGATGGGTGGATACCCTGCCTGGTATGAACTTCGAAGTTCACGGACATGGCAATAAGCTGAGGGTTAGTTTCAACTCAAGAATCTCGAGCACCCTCTGTCAGTATTTCTTTGGTCTCCTTTTCCTTGCTCATGTTGTCTGTAACGGTGATGCAAGTGAATAGCCTACTCTGCTTGGCTTTTCTGGTATTTTCTGCTGTATAGTAGTTCATAATGCGCCGAGAATATGGATTGTGAAGCCTGATTTGCGACCAATTCATTCTGGGTTGTGGATGTGTATTGTTTGAGTGTTTAATCTCATCCTCTGTTTAGGTTTCCGTTATATTCATATCGATGACGTTTGTGGTGTTGTTCCATACTGATTTAGAAACATCCTGTATCTGTTAAAGCCTGAACCGGAGGAGATTTTATTTCGGGTATCAAAGAAGCGACAAATTCCACCTTTTCATTTCGAGCCTCCGTATATGACTCTTTGTTGTTGATTAAGCTGTTGGATGTAAGGGAAGCAATTTGGTTGTTTTGTAACCCATTATCTTGAATTCTACTAGTCTAACATTGAAGTTGGTGTGAACTCCCATGTTCGATCGATAGCAGATGTTCAACAGGAGATCTCCTCTTTGGGTTTGTTGTGGATTTAACGTTACATTTCTTTCGTTTATGTTTAACTTGTAACTAATGATTACTCTTGTGTTTCTTCTTTCCTTTGTTGCAGAAGATATCTTTTAATCTCCTATCCCGGTACTTCATTCTAACTGAAAGGATTCACCAATTTTTGGGTCTGATGCATTATATGTGAGGTTTATAGTGTCGATTGTGTTTCCTGTTTTCTGATTTCACTACTTGGATGTCTTGAGGCCTATTAATGATCGAATCTGTTTGAAAATGCTACATTGGTTAGGACATTTGACCAGCTTGGTACGGTGATACTGAACCTTTCCTTCGTACCCGTTTGCTAATTTTTTGCGCTCAGGCTTTGGGATAAAATGGAATTCTGGTTGATATTGTCGTTTCACTTGTATCTGGATAAATATTGCTTTCCTTTGGGTTACTCGTTTACGTGCTTACATCATTTGAAGATGATTAAATTAAACGTTCAATTACATTGGAGTTTTGCTCATCATACATGCTTGCGTAATGAATTCATTCTTGAACTATACATGTTTTATATTTAGCTTTATTACAGTTTTCAAATCATTCCTTTGTATTTTATTTATTATATATCAAGCCATAGTTACTATCCTTCTAGGACCAAGCCTTAGGATAGAGGGTGACCCCAGAGATTTAGGTGAGCCATGGTCCCACCTAATAAATTGGGTGACCCCTAAACCTAAACCACATCTTATTATATAAAAAAGATCAGCTTCAAATTCTAAATTGCTTCAAGTGAAAATAAGCTTCAAAGTGAAAGCCCAATAAAAAAAATCAGCTCAATTCAAAATCCCAATTTCACAGCCCAATTCAAAATCCCAAATTCGAAAGCTCAAAACAACTCAAAAAGGCCCAATTTTTGGCCCAATCTCAAACATGGCCCAATTTTCCAATCTCAAAAGGCCCAATTTCTGGCCCAAATCCAACTCGACCTAACTCGAACCTCAATCCAATTCAAACTCGAACCTCAATCCAACTCGACCTGACTCGAACCTCAATCCAATTCAAACTCGAACCTCAATCCAACTCGACCTAACTTGAACCTCAATCCAACTCGACCTCAATCCAATTCAAACTCGACCTCAACCCATACCCAACTCGACCTCGATCCAAATCGAACTCCAATTCAATTCAAACCTAAATACATTTCGTCCAATCCACACTCCATTTGAAAACTTCATTCCAAACCATCATTTTATTCAAAAAGAAACCATTTTGTGGAATTTTAAAGGAAAAACTCTTCTCACATCACAGAAAACTCTTCTCAAAACGCAGAAAGTTATTCTCACATATATAGAAAGTTTTCTCCTTAAAAACATTTCCCAAAATCAGTGTTTCTTCATCGAGAATTCCGAACAACTTCAAAGATTTTTTAACTCAGTTTTCAAACTCAAAACTAAACCGTTTTCAGGGAACATGGGATGTCTAACACCTTCAAAGAATGTTTTCTTCCTAGTTAGACATCACTTGTCTCCCTTTCCACAATAAAAATCCGAGGCGGGGCACTGGGGTCATAACCTCCCTTGTCGCAGTCTGGATCTCTTTAGGCGGGGCATTAGGGTGACAAACCTCCCCTAATTGCAGTCTAGATTTTTACAAGGCAGGGTGCTAGGGAAGTAACGACCTTCCTAGTTGCAGCCGGGATTTTAGAATCGTCTAACTCCCTTCCGCTCGATTTCAAGGTTTTCGATTTTTAACGTTTTAAAACCCGGGAGTTAGAGACGTTATTGGGGTTTGACCGAGAACATCTCATTCATGGTGTTTCTCTCTAAATCCTATTTTTCGACATAAATTCATTGCCCCATCTTTCGAGCCTCGGCACTTACCATTAATTAAGTGTCGTGTTCGAGGGGTACATAGGGTAATCCCACGGGATTATCCGCCCTTTTACAATAAAAATGAATTTTCGGTTTTACAAACTTTAAGAGAGACAAGTTTGACAATCATTCCTCCAAACAATTCAGCCCACCATCATCTCACTCTAAATTTGAAATATCCCAAAACATCAACCCCTTTTATAATCTCAAATCCGAAACACCCGGGATCTCTACCCAAACATCAATTGCCTCACACACTCAAATCATTATTTAAACTCCAAATCATTCCAAACTCAAATCATCTCTCAAATCCCGACTTCTTTCAAACTTCTATAGTCTCATAGGCCCGAGCGTCCCACAGACTCGAACATCTCAAACCTCTTCATCATTTTATGATTCAAACGTCTCACAGACCCGAGCGTCTCACAGACCTTGATATTCTATACCTCCCACTGCATGAACATCACAAATGTCTCATAGACCCGAGCGTCTCGCAGACTAACCTCTCAAACACCTAAAAACCCCAAAAACCCAAAAACCTGAACTATGTAAGGTCTGATCTCAACAGAAGTTGAGTACGTAGGCAACCCATCTAGGGTGCGACCCCATTCCAATCCAAAAAACCATTTTTCCAATTCTAGGGCGATATTCATGTCTATCAAACACTCAAATCCCCTCTGACTCCCACAAACCCTCGACTCCTTCTACTCTCAAAATCAGACCCCCAAGCTTTCATTATACTCATTCGAATTCATCAATTCTTCTTCTTGGCGCTAGCTTGGCAGAAAAGCTCGCCTCATCCACTCGTTTTCTCTCCTCCTGTCCTAATCCTATCCTTGGCTTTTAAATGAATCTCTTCAATAAGGTTTTGAAAGAAGGCAATCCCGACAATTGGAGACCGAGGTTTCCTCGGGCACCAATCCGAAGTCGTGGTCGTTGCCACTTCTAAGGGGTGTAACCCAGTGCGAACCCACAACAGAATCTCTGACATGACCAGATAAGTCCTATCCATAGGCAACAAATTCAGAATCAACCAACGGTTCTTAGAACCCTTCTCATCCCTTCCTAGTTCCTTAGGTCAAACTAGGTGGCGACTCTAGTCAATTCCGCCTTATAGAGGCATAAGTCCGCGTGGAGCCCATCGAGAGCGGGTGAAGTGCACACTTGCACTCCCCTTTACGCTTTCTGGGAAAGACGGACGATTTAGTAGGTATTCGAGGGATGCCAGAATAACGGGTTTTCACCCTCCACAGAATGACATTTTTTTTAGGATCTAGACTTCTCAGCCAGACCATATTTAGATAGACCCTCCTCATACCGAAAAATCACCCTCCACAGAATGGCGACTCTGCTGGGGAAAACTTGAGTAAGTTTTTCTCAAACTCAAGGAAGACTGAACTCCATTCAAAATTGTCGGGACTTCCCCACTTCTTTCAAAACCTTCAAGTGATTCATTCAAGCCACTATGATTACTCTACTCCACACTTAGAGTGTGTACCTGATGAGGACAGTTAGGACTTGATAGATCCTCAACAAACATTACAACAATTGGGTTAATGATTAGCTCACGATTAGAAAGAGACACTTAGGATTGAATGAAGGTAACTTCCCTCTAGGTTAATAAACAACCAATTTGGAATCACTTTTAAGATAAAACCCTTAGCAAATAGGTCGGTGCTAACTTCGTTTGTTTCACTTACTGCTTTTATATTACAATTGCGGGGTGCATGGGAGGGTAGCTTAGGACATGCATTCCTCTGTGTCACCCGATTTTTCCACGAGTCACGGAATCCCGACCGGTCCACGGTTGATTTCCCATGAGCTGGATCATTTATATAAATGACTAAACCCACGGGGCAAGATGGTCATCGACCTACGCCCTGCAGGCTCATGATCCAAAAATACCCTCCATTATCCGAGTCTAAGCCAGCATATAGTGAACCATGAGCCTTCAGTGTCCAGCTGCCTAATCCGGTGTCTAAGACGGGTTTACGGGTAGTCACCCCCTTGTATGCCGCCTGTCTGACCACCCTTCTATCTTACCCTGAAGATTGCATGGGCTCAGTTCTTCATTGTTCCTCTGCACCACGGGTGTCTCTAAAGCCTGATGTCACGCTACACGTCCATAGAGGATCCCGTATTTACCGGATACCCATACATGGCACAACGTAGTCAGTGAATAATTTGGACTTTAGACACACCTGACCGTGCAAACGACGGGAGACCCGACCCCATGCAGTACTTCCCCAAGTTTTCCAAAAGTGGGTATGTTGTGATAATCACCGGCCGTGGCTCGTGTGACTGTATCATTTCGGGTATCCTGACCTTTCGAACTTAAGCACTCCGGACTTTCTTGATGACGTGCCCCACAAGGCATAACAGAGATAAATCCCGAGAGATGAACAGTGAAGGAACGACGGTTCCCCCGGTGGTATGGAAGCATTGATTGACCTGGAAGGTGATTATCCCAACATTAACACTTACAGCTCCACATCAAACATAGCCACGATTTCTTTTATGCTATACATGTGTGCAAACCACTTTTTCAAACCAATCTGTTTCAAAACGTTCGGAATTCTCTTTTGCACATCTCTTATAGCTTTACGAGCTCGTTTAATTTCAAATCCCACCTAAATTTTTCTCATAAACATTTGCGGTTTTAAACCTGCCACTTCATCTTTAAAATGTTATTTCCAAAACAATATTCTAAATAGATTTTGAAAACCTATTTTCTACAAACGAATTTCAAACAACATTTTCACCAACATTATTTCAAAATAGTTTTCGAAAACGGTTTTCAAAGTTGATTTTCATAAACGTATTTCAAAACAAATGATTTAGTCCCCATGTCGTGACCCGCTATTTTTGAAGTTCTACCCACCTTCAAGAGACAGCGGTCATTACTGTGGAGCGTACTAGTCATTTCTTGTTTTCACAAAAGTGGTGGATTTTCACATAAGATTTTGTGCTCGATCATTCACCTTTTCTTTTCTCAAGAATATCCTCATCTCCCTCGTCGTCGGAGCGGATCGAGCTAAAAATCAGAAGGCGCACCAACCCGTGGAGCTAGTCAGTCGCGACATAAGACCGACGCCAACCGTTCAATACAAAATCAGAGTCGTACCAACCTGAGCAAAACGACATTAATATTAGAGACACCGGTTTGAGTTCAAACTGTTGAAAATCAGAAGAACATCAACTCGTTTTGTTTGATCACAATTTTGCTTCGCTGCAAAAGCCTGAAAATGAGCCAACAGTCAGTCAAGCACTCGAAGACAAGCGTGCAAACCGGTCAAGCACCGAAGATAAGCATCTGCCCGGTCAAGAGCCCGAAAATGAGGAGCAGCCGGTCAAGAACCCAAAGATGAGCGAGCACCCTCCAGGAGGCCGAGCGTGAGCAGTCATTCAGAAGCCCAAAGAAGGACCAGAGGAGTTCAGAAGAAGTTTAGCTCAAATTTCCCCTTTTAATGACTTTTTAGGATTGATGATGTATAGGATTTTCCCCTATGTTTTCTTTTCCTCTCGTCCGTTTCTGAATAGATTACATGTATAGGTTTATACACTCCCTTTGAATTTGTTTAGATCAATGTGTATAGGGTTCCCCCCTCCCTATTTTCTTTGCGAATGACCGAGCGTCAAAATTCATATTGAGAAAATCCACCACCTTGAAAACACGTGTTTTTCAAAATTGTTTTCTAAAAATTGGTTTCTTTTGGCATGCACGTATAGTAAAAATAACGAATAAGGACGACCCCTCACATCTATATATCATTCATCAACTTTGATTTATGGGGTAAAATTCACGGTATCTAGGAGGCATCCCCTAAGTAAACAACGCCAACAAATGCAACCGAGCGCAAAACAAAAAACATGCATTGCATTCATGACAAAAGGGTCACAGGCATTTACAATCAGTCCAAAATCATCAACCATACATGAATCTCGTCCACACTCACGAGCATCACGCACTTACGTGTTTCATCGTCACTTGTCACACACCAGCTTTCATCCCAATATCTCGAACGCCAGAGCCCGATCTCAGAGGGATAGAAAAGAAAACCAAGCTCAAACCTTTCCCAATCTCTCCCTTTCCACAATAAAAATCCGAGGCGGGGCACTGGGGTCATAACCTCCCTTGTCGCAGTCTGGATCTCTTTAGGCGGGGCATTAGGTGACAAACCTCCCCTAATTGCAGTCTAGATTTTTACAAGGCAGGGTGCTAGGGAAGTAACGACCTTCCTAGTTGCAGCCGGGATTTTAGAATCGTCTAACTCCCTTCCGCTCGATTTCAAGGTTTCAATTTTTTAAACGTTTTAAAACCCGGGAGTTAGAGACGTTATTGGGGTTTGACCGAGAACACATCTCATTCATGGTGTTTCTCTCTAAATCCTATTTTTCGACATAAATTCATTGCCCCATCTTTCGAGCCTCGGCACTTACCATTAATTAAGTGTCGTGTTCGAGGGTCATAGGGTAATCCCACGGGATTATCCGCCCTTTTACAACAAAATGAATTTTCGGTTTACAAACTTTAAGAGAGACAGTTTTGACAATCATTCCTCCAAACAATTTAGCCCACCATCATCTCACTCTAAATTTGAAATATCCCAAACATCACCCCTTTTATAATCTCAAATCCGAAACACCCGGGATCTCTACCCAAACATCAATTGCCTCACACACTCAAATCATTATTTAAACTCTCCAATCATTCCAAACTCAAATCATCTCTCAATCCCGACTTCTTTCAAACTTCTATAGTCTCATAGGCCGAGCGTCCCACAGACTCGAACATCTCAAACCTCTTCATCATTTTATGATTCAACGCTCCAGACCGAGCGTCTCACAGACCTTGATATTCTATACCTCCCCTGCATGAACATCACAAATGTCTCATAGACCCGAGCGTCTCACAGACTAACCTCTCAAACACCTAAAAACCCCAAAAGACCCAAAAACCTGAACTACTATACGTAGGCTGATCTCACAGGAGTTTGAGTACGTAGGCAACCCATCTAGGGTGCGACCCCATTCCATCCAAAAAACCATTTTCCAATTCTAGGGTGATATTCATGTCTATCAAACACTCAAATCCCCTCTGACTCCCACAAACCCTCGACTCCTTCTACTCTACAAAACAAATCAGACCCCAAGCTTTATTCTATAATCACTCATTCGAATTCATCAATTCTTCTTCTTGGCGCTAGCTTGCAGAAAAGCTCGCCTCATCCACTCGTTTTCTCTCCTCCTGTCCTAATCCTATCCTTGGCTTTTAAATGAATCTCTTCAATAAGGTTTTGAAAGAAGGCAATCCCGACAATTGGAGACCGAGGTTTCCTCGGGCACCAATCCAAAGTCGTGGTCGTTGCCACTTCTAAGGGGTGTAACCCAGTGCGAACCCACAACAGAATCTCTGACATGACCAGATAAGTCCTATCCATAGGCAACAATTCAGAATCAACCAACGGTTCTTAGAACCCTTCTCATCCCTTCCTAGTTCCTTAGGTCAAACTAGGTGGCGACTCTAGTCAATTCCGCCTTATAGAGGCATAGTCCGCGTGGAGCCCATCGAGAGCGGGTGAAGTGCACACTTGCACTCCCCTTTACGCTTTCTGGGAAGACGGACGATTTAGTAGGTATTCGAGGGATGCCAGAAATAACGGGTTTTCACCCTCCACAGAATGACATTTTTTTTTTAGGATCTAGACTTCTCAGCCAGACCATATTTAGATAGACCCTCCTCATACCGAAAATCACCCTCCACAGAATGGCGACTCTGCTGGTGAATTACGATAAATCCATTGTTGGAGTCCCCACACCACCCAGAAAATCCTGAAGCAAAGCAAAATCCCCAGCCATCCCGAACAACTCTAACTAAATCAAAACCCACCAACCATCCCGAGAATCTCTCCACCCAAATCGAAATGCACAAACGATCCCGAAATCCCCATTTGAATCAAAACCCACCAACCATCCCAGAGTCGTTGCTCACAAGGGAGTCACATATCAAACCGTACCGGAGCCATCCGACGCACCGGAGCCATCTGATCATATCAGAGCCATCCATCATATTAAAAGTCAAGACCATCGAGTTCCCAAAATCACTCATTCACAAAAAAAATCATCCACTCAAAGACCAATCACAAAATCAAAAAAACCAAAAACTCAAGAGCCATACCGGAGCCATCTCGAAACTCTGGAGCCAAGAGTCGTACCAAATCCCGAAACCATAGTGCACATCGGGCCAAGACCACCAAAACAAAACCAAACAAAAGTCCCACACTGACAAAGTCAAAGGCGACATCGACCGAAAGCATTCGACCATCTCATCCCTCACGAAAACAACCGAAAACATCCAATCCCAGACCAATCCACAATCAAAGTCATCCTCAAATCAACCACTCAAAACAACGAGTTTCGTACAACTCGATCAAAGTATTATAGGCCCATCATAAGTCCTATAGCTAGACATCAAGAGGTCTAGTTGAGGCCGTCATTAGTCCTCATACATTTCGAAGATGCATTCTAGGCCCGTCATAAGTCCTAGAGCTAGACACCGAGATCTAGTTGAGGCCCGTCATTAGTTCTCATGCATAACCCATATACCGATTGTATTCTAGGCCCGTCATTAGTCCTAGAGCTAGACACCGAGATCTAGTTGAGGCCCATCATTAGTCCTCATACATTTCGAAGATGCATTCTAGGCCCGTCATAAGTCCTAGAGCTAGACACCGAGTTCTAGCTGAGGCCCGTCATTAGTCCTCATGCATACCAATATACCGATTGTATTCTACCCGATTGTACTCATCTAGGCCCGTCATTAGTCCTAGAGCTAGACATCAAGAGGTCTAGTTGAGGCCCGTCATTAGTCCTCACACATTTCGAAGATGCATTCTAGGCCCATCATAAGTCCTAGAGCTAGACACCGAGATCTAGTTGAGGCCTGTCATTAGTCCTCATGCATAACCCATATACCGATTGTATTCTAGGCCCGTCATTAGTCCTAGAGCTAGACACCGAGATCTAGTTGAGGCCGTCATTAGTCCTCATACATTTCGAAGATGCATTCTAGGCCCGTCATAAGTCCTAGAGCTAGAAACCGAGATCTAGTTGAGGCCCGTCATTAGTCCTCATGCATAACCATATACCGATTGTATTCTAGGCCCGTCATTAGTCCTAGAGCTAGACACCGAGATCTAGTTGAGGCCCGTCATTAGTCCTCATACATTTCGAAGATGCATTCTAGGCCCGTCATAAGTCCTAGCTAGACACACCGAGATCTAGTTGAGGCCCGTCATTAGTCCTCATGCATAACCCAATATACCGATTGTATTCTAGGCCCGTCATTAGTCCTAGAGCTAGACACCGAGATCTAGTTGAGGCCCATCATTAGTCCTCATACATTTCGAAGATGCATTCTAGGCCCGTCATAAGCCCTAGAGCTAGACATCAAGTTCTAGTTGAGGCCCGTCATTAGTCCTCATGCATAGGTTGGTTGATCGTATTCTAGGCCCGTCATTAGTCCTAGAGCTAGACACCGAGATCTAGTTGAGGCCCGTCATTAGTCCTCATACCATCAATCACCACAATTTGGGGCCCGAATAAGTCCCTGTGCACCCGCATTCATACGAACAAATCATAAACCGCAGTGAGAATTTTTGGCGTCCCGTCAACCTTGATCCAATTCTGCAAGGGCTTGCAGAATTGAATCAAGGGGAGCCATCTGTAGACACCAAAAATTCTCACCCCATAAAGCAAATTCCGAAATCATAAATGCAACAAGAGGGGTCGTCGCCTTTCTTTTTTCAAAACATATCAACGTCCGTGCCGAAACGAAACCATCGTTTTATGATAAAATTCTTAAATCTTTTTTTCAAAGCATTTCAGAAAATCAATTATTCAAAAATAAAATTCCAATGACAATCCAATTTCAAACTCATCCCAACTCACCCTTTTTCGTTTTTTTATCTATTCATTTCTTTTTATTGTTCATGGATCATTTTTTCCATTTATTGTTATATTTTCTTGTCTTTTTTTCTTAGTGTTTGCTTTTACTTCTATCATTACCATTTTTAGTATTATTCCCGTCATTTTATGCATTTATTATTATCATTACTTTTATTATTTTGCTTATACGCTACTTTGTCTGCTTTTATTATGTCGTGTTATATGTATATATATAAATGAGTTATTTTATAGATAAAATCCTTTCATCTTTACTTTGCATTCTCGTTTTTTTAAACATTAGCATTTTAGGGAGTCTATTCAATTTGAGTTATAATCTTTGTGCTATTTCATGCATTTCCATCCGTGTTAGTTTATTTTTCTTTCTTCATCCAGTCAAACAAATAACTAATCAATCAATTTAGTCATGACCCAAACTGTTTCAGAAACAAATAAGGCCCAACCTTCAAGGCCCAATCCACCCCAATCTCACCCACACCACAAACTAAACCCTATTTCAGCTTGACAAAAAGAAAAACCCTAGTGATTGAACACCCGCGTCTCCTCTTCTGGCTTGATCTCTCGGACATTTTTTTTCCTTCCATCCCCAGAAACAAAACTGTGGCCGACACTGCTCCCTCAGATCACCACCGGTCGATACCCTCATCTTCTTCACCCATACATTTTCTTCTTCTTTCGATTGTTACTGACATTCAACCTTCAACCTCGATTAATCTCAACAACTGCAAATCCATCGCTCATCAGCCACCACCAGCATCGGCTACCACCCCCATCGATCATCTTCTTCCCTCGGCTCTGCTTCTTCCTCGTTTTTTGTTTCCTTCATCTGTCTCCATCTGGGTCGATCTCCACAAACAAATTAAAACCTAACACACACTTTCCTCTCAAAGCTCGGCCACGTTGACCTAGTCTTCTTTATCTTCTCAATCCATCTATTCCCTTCCTTCGACCATTCTCTTCACTTCGGCAATTTCGCAGCCCGGCGAACAACCTGACTTACGAAGAAATGCTCTACCCTCGTCTCGGTCATTCCCCTCATCACTGTGATTTTGCAATCTTCAATCTTCACGCGAACATGAACACACTCTCCTCTACCCTTCGACTTTTAAATCCGCGCCGAAAAATCTCATATCCACACTCCATCCCCTTTTGTTCTTCTGTCAATCTTCAATCCATGTTGTATCGTCTTCCACAACCCGAACTCGTGACAGGAGTAACTCCTGGCGTCGATTCCATGTACTCTGAAACTCACTGCGGCGACGAATCCCTTGATCCTTGACGAATCTCTAGCTGCCTCTGCGAACGCTTCAGTGTTCCGCTCCGATTCTGTATTTTTGTTGTTTGTGAAATCTGAAGGCGAATGGTGATTCCTGGTGCTGTCTCGATTCTAAACAAAAGGGAGTTTGCACTCCCGTTTCATTTTACTTCGTTGGGCTCTGTCCAGACCTTATTTCTTTTGCTTTAGTTTACACTTTCTACAAACTAATCAATGTTTCTGCTCTCTAATCTGTGTCCCCTTGAGTATTTTCCTTGCAGGAGTTTCTCATCGATTCCTCTCTGGTACTAGTCCTGAATCCGAGTAATATTCTCTGATAAGCATGTATTGCGATTTCTGTTAAATCTGATGGTAGGGATTGTTCGTTTATGATAACTGATGGAAACCCCTGTTGTTAGCTGCGAAAACTCACATGTCCTCTGTTGTTGGTGTTGTTTTTTGGATGCTCAATTCGACTTACTTGGTGGCGTGAAGCTTGGGATGAAACGGTTTAGCCCGTTAATATGTGATAGTTAATATTAATATTTGTCAGTTATGGGCTTTGAATGGGGAATTTGACACAAACTGTTTCCATTTCCTTTTGGTTTATTCTTGACGAGGTACCCTGTTGTTGAGCCTTGGGCTTTAATTGGACCTGTAGATTTTGGCTTGGTATCTGCTCCTTTGGGGTTTGGAAATTTTTGCCTTATCCGTTTTATTTTTATTTTTCTGACTACAATTCAAATGTTGTTGATAGCCAGCTGCTCCTTGCGTATTGATATGTTGTTTGGATGTCGGTTTAATAATGACACGTTATTTACCTCGTGCGCGTTACATTAGTTTATGTTGCTTTTGACATTACTGGTTGGCCCCTTACGCATGTTGGTTTGGAAATTATTGTGCTTCTGCTATCATCCGCGACCCTATTGCGCATTCATTTGCGTTCAGAAATCGTCTCACTTTTTACCATATTTGGCACCTTCAGTATGCGAGTTTGGGGAAGTGCTATGCTTCAGGCCTCATTATGACAACCCCCTTTGTGCGGTTTGTTTAATTCGGTTCACTTATTACTCTCTGGCTTCATCTGTTGACTGAGGTACACATTTTCGATTAGGAGTGGGTCATGCTTGGTTGATGGCTTCACTTGGTTGATTTGGAGCTTGACCACGGGCTGTGCTGATGTGTTTGGGCTTGAGACTTCTTCATTGGGTTTGTGACATTCTATCTTTCAAACTTTACTATGATTCAACCGCCTTCGATAGCTAATTGCTCCTTGCGCATTGATATCGGTTTGGAAATTGATTTGAGGCTAGCATATAACTTGCTCCCCGTGCTTAGATAAGAACATGAATAGAGTTATAGTTGCCCTATGCTATAATCGCTAAGATAAACCACTCGTTGGCTGGTTGGTCCTTATTAATTATTCATCTTAGAGGGAAATGATATAAACCCTTCTAGGTATGATCCCACATGACTCACAACCCATCTTCTTGATACTACACTTTGGTTTGAGTCATAATCTAAGATGTTGAATTAATTTGAGTAGCAACCCCAATGCTTGATTTATCTTACAATCCTTAGCATTTGTTGGCAGCTTGAAACTTTTTTCTATGTTCTCGGTTGGGGTGTGGGAGATGATTAGATTGCCCCCTTTCCTCCTCCCATTGAGAGGGGCCGTATGATCCCATTGCACACATCCCAACCCTCTTTCGTTCTTTGACTAATGCATTTTGCCTCTTTTGGTTGTGTTTTTTGCATGTACATAATGCTTGAGGAACGAGGAACTACTGGATTAAGGAGCTGGACCTTAGCTAGGACTACCGGGGTCTCCACTTCAAACACGTGTATCGGTTGGTGCACTTCTTGCTGATCCTATCAGCTCAAGTGAGGCGGCGTCGATGCGACCCCCCATAGCAGCTTTTTATCTAAGTTTTTTTATTTGTATTTGTATCAATTTGTAATTCTTTTGCTGTTTTTACTTTCGGGTGCAATCTTATGATTTATTCATTATTGTGATTTCATCCCATGACCCTTGTATTATTCTCTTGCTTTCAACCTTTTATTGACTATTGAAAGATAGTAAATAGGATAAGACTAACAATTGGTTAGCAACCTATACAGTAGGACTCATCTTGTTAGTTTTTGGGAGTTTTAGATTTGAATAATTCTAATTCGCTACCTAGATAGCTTTGATGATTGGTTTTTGTACATATTTATTTTCATACTACTTCCGAAATTCATTTCATACGTATATAACTTAAGCTTTTAAAATCCATGTCCACATGTATATAATTACTTAGACAGATTCTGAATTCTTTTCTTACATATATCTGTTTTATTTGGATAGCTTTTCAAATCCATGTTCGCATGTACATTTGTTTATATAGCCTTGGAAATTCATCTCTACATATCATTTCATCATTTCTTGCCTATGATTTTGTAAGTGTATGGACTGATCCTGTTTGGGCCCATGTAACTCTTGGCCCAAATCTAATTTTGATCAGGTTCGGTCCATAACCAGCCAAACGGGCTGGAATAGGTGGCCCTAGCAAGCCAATTAGGTTTCCCATTTTAGAGAAGCCTTAGGTTTGGGGTATCCTCAATGCATACGGGTCCTAGACACGGTCCATGGGAGGAATACCCGTTTCCTTTAAAATTTTCCAAATCATCCTCTAAAGTCAGAATAAAATTCACAATCAATCAATCATCCAATTCCAAATCAATTCAAAAAATCCAACGAGTCAAACACACTCCAAAATCAATCTCTCTCACACTCTCTCATCAAACACACTCTAAAATCGATCCCTCCCATACTCACTCATCATACACTCTTCAAAATCAATCCTCTCATACTCCAAAACCAGATATTCTTCATGAATTTTTCGAAATCAAAGCTTTTTGCACCCAACATTAACTACTCTTCATACACTCATTAGACACACTTCAAACTCATAAAGCATTTGAAATGCTTCCAAAATTTCCAATATCAAACTTCAAACTCCGTCCAAACTCCAATTGTCTCATAGATTCAAATCATCTTCCATTTCAATTTTTTCAAGGCCCAATGTGCAAAGCCCAGTTCGACCCACTCTTTCAAGGCCCAAATCGGCCCATGTTCTAAGGCCCAATTCTGGCCACATTTCAAAGCCCACTTTGGTCAAATTTCTAAGGCCCGAGCTCGACCCATATTTCAAGGCCCAAACCTGGCCCAATCCTAAGGCCCAAACTCGGCCCAAATCCGCCCTCATCTCTAAGGCCCAAATCCGGCTCATTGCCTCGATTCAATCCCGATTTAGTTTCAAATCCAATTCAATCTCAATTCCAATTCAATTTCGATCCAATTCAGTCAAATTCAAACCAATCCAAAATCAAGTCAATTTCAATCCAATCCAATTCTAAATTCTTTTCATTCCCAATTGCATTCAATTTCATTTCAATCCCAAATAATTCCAAACATCATAAATCTCAAACTCCTTGAAACTCCAAACTCCTTGGAATTCAAGCATTCCGAATCTCTAAAAGTCTCAGCAGCTCAACAGACTCGACCGTCTCAGCAGCTCAACAGACTCGACCGTCTCAGCAGCTCAACAGACTCAAACGTCTCAGCAGCTCAACAGACTCGAAGGTCTCAACAGCTTAGTAGACTCGACCGTCTCAACAGCTCAGCAGACTCGACTGTCTCAACAGCTCAACAGACTCGAACGTCTCAGTAGCTCAACAGACTCGAACGTCTCAGCAGCTCCATAGACTCGAACGTCTCAGCAGCTCCACAGACTCGAACGTCTCAGCAGCTCCACAGACTCGAACGTCTCAGTAGCTCAACAGACTCGAACGTCTTAGCAGCTCCACAGACTCGAACGTCTCAGCAGCTCAATAGACTTGAAGGTCTCAATAGCTCAACGGATTTGAAAGTCTCAACAGTTCAATAGACTCATCAAGTTCGAACACCTCGAAAACCCTCAGCTCCTCAAAAAGCCGAACCCTTTGAAATTTGATAATCCTTTCAAGCCTCAAACGTCTCACAGACCTGAGCGTCTCACAGACATCGCCATTTTAAGATTTCAAATATCTCACAGAGTTGAGCACCTCAAACTCCAAAACAAACTCGACAATCCATCAAGCCCCACGAAATGACCACAAAACCCCTTTTGACCCTTCAAAGACCCAAAAGGTCAAGACCCCAATTCCTTCAAAAACCCCCAAAACTCCCAAATCCCCAAAGGCCCTGAACTACGTAAGGTCTGATCTCAACAGGAAGTTGAGTACGTAGGCAACCCACACAGGGTGCGACCCCACATCAATCAAAATACCCTTTTGCACTCGACTATCTCCCCTCCAAACAACAACTTCTAACCCTCGATCACCTCAAAAAGCCCAGCCATCCTAAAGGAGTGAACTACGTAAGGTATGATCTCAACAGGAGTTGAGTACGTAGGCAACCCACACAGGGTGCGACCCCACATCAATCAAAATGCCATTTTCACTCGGCCATCTCACCTCCGAACAACCCCGTATTGTCTCATAGACCCGAGCGTCTCACAGACTTTGTCATCCCAATGACTTGAATGTCTCACAGACCCGAACATCTCACAGACCCGAGCATCTCACAGATTCGAGCGTCTCACAGACTTCGACATCTCAAGGTTTCAAACGTCTCATAGACCCGAGCGTCTCACAGACTACCCCCTCAAACCCGAAACTTCAAACATATCCAAAAATCCTGAACTATGTAAGGTCTGATCTCGACAGGGAGTTGAGTACATAGGCAGCCCATCTAGGGTGCGACCCCATTCCAAACAAAAACTCTTTTCCCCCTCTAAGGTGGCTTTCATATCTCTCAAACACTCAAACCTTCTTCGGCTCCCACAAACTTTAAACCATCAGACTTCAAGTCTTGTCTATTCACTCAACCTCCGACTCTTTCCAAATCTTCATTCTATACTCATCCGAATTCGTCAATTCTTCTTCTTGGCACTAGCTTGGCAGAAAAGCTTGCCTCATCCACTCGTTTACTCTCTTCCCATCCTAATCCTATCCTTGGCTTTTAATTGAATCTCTCTAATAAGGTTTTGAAAGAAGACAATCCCGACAATTGGAGACCGAGGTTTCCTCGGGCACCAATCCGAAGTCGTGGTCGTTGCCACTTCTGAGGGGTGTAACCCAGTGCGAACCCACAACAGAATCTCTGCAAATGACCAGATAGTCCCTATCCATAGGCAATAAATCATCAGAGTCAATTAACGGTTCTTAGAACCCTTCTCCTCCCTTCCTAGTTCCTTAGGTCAAACTAGGTGGCGACTCTAGTCAATTCCGCCTTATAGAGGCATAAGTCCGCGTGGAGCCCATTGAGAGCGGGTGTAGTGTTCACTAACACTCCCCCTTTATGCTTTCTGGAAAGACGGACGATAGAGTAGGTATTTGAGGGCTGCCATGAATAACGGGTTTTCACCCTCCACAGAATGGCATTTCATAGGCTCTAGGCTTCTTAGTCAGATCATATTTGCATAGACCCCCCTCATACCGAAAAATCACCCTCCACAGAATGGCGACTCTGCTGGGGAAAACTTGAGTAAGTTTTTCTCAAACTCAAGGAAGACTGAACTCCATTCAAATTGTCAGGATTTCCCCACTTCTTTCAAAACCTTCATGAGATTCATTTCAAAGCCTCTAGGATTACTCTACTCCACACTTAGAGTGTGTACCTGATGAGGACAGTTAGGACTTGATAGATCCTCAACAAACATTACAACAATTGGGTTAATGATTAGCTCACGATTAGAAAGAGACACTTAGGATTGAATGAAGCTAACTTCCCTCTAGGTTAATAAGCAACCAATTTGGAATCACTCTCAAGAAAAAATCCTTAGCAAATAGGTTGGTACTGACTTCATCGCTTTTATATTTATGTTATGATTGGGGGGTGCATTGGGAGGGTAGCTTAGGACATGCATTCCTCTGTGTCACCCGATTTATCCACGAGTCACGGAATCCCGACCGGTCCACGGTTGATTTCCCATGAGCTGGGTCATTTATATAAATGGCTAACCCACGGGGCAAGATGGTCATCGACCTACGCCCTGCAGGCTCATGATCCAAAAATATCCTCCATTATCCGAGTTTAAGCCAGCATATAGTGAACCATGAGCCTTCAGTGTCCAGCTGCCTAATCCGGTGTCTAAGACGGGTTTTATGGGTAGTCACCCCCTTTGTATGCCGCCTGTCTGACCACCTCTTTGCCTTACCTTGAAGATTGCATGGGCTTAGTTCTCCATTGTTCCTCTGCGCCACGGGCGTCTCTAAAGCCCAATGTCACGCTACACGTCCATAGAGGATCCCGTATTTACCGGATACCCATACATGGCACAACGTAGTCAGTGAAATAATTTGGACTTTAGACACACCTGATCGTGCAGATGACGAGAGACCCGTTCCCATGCAATACTTCTCCGAGTTTCCCGGAAAGTGGGGTGTTGTCGGATCATCACTGGCCGTGGCGTATGTTTCCTTATCACTTCGGGTATCCGGACCTTTTCGAACTTAAGCACTCCGGACTTCTTGATGACGTGCCCCGCAAGGGCATAGCAGAGAAAAACCCGAGAGATGACAGTGAAGAGACGATGGTTCCCCCGGTGAGACGGAATCATAATTGACCTGGAAAGTGATTATCCACACTAACACTTACAACTCCACATCAAATACAGCCACGATTTACTTCTTGCTATGCATGTGTGCAAACCGCTTTTTCCAACCAATCTGTTCCAAAACGTTCGGAATTCTCTTTTGCACATCCCTTAAAGCGTTTTTTACGAGCTCTTTTAATTTAGAACCCTCACCTAAATTTCACTCATGAACATTCAGAGTTTTAAAATCTGGCACTTCATCTTTAAATCTTTATTTTACCAAAATGTTATTTCTAAAACAATTCAAAATAGATTTCGAAAACCTATTTTCTACAAACGAATTTCAAACAACATTCTTTACCATCATTATTCAAATGGTTTCGAACACAGTTTTTAAAGTTGATTTTCACAAACGTATTTCAAAATAAATGACTCAGTCCCATGTTTTGACCCGTTACTTTTGAAGTTCTACCCACCTTCAAGAGCAGCGGCCATTACCGTGGAGCGTACTACTCATTTCGTGTTTTCACAAAAGTGGTGGATTTTCACAATGATTTTGTGCTCAATCATTCACCTTTCCTTCTCAAAATATCCCTCATTCCCAACGACGGAGAAAAGGAGGGAGACCGCATGAAGATCAACTACGCGGATCGAGCCGAATCAGGGGCACCAACCTGTGAAGCTAGCCGAGTGACATGAAGATTAGCAACACCTATTTGAGTTCGAACTATTGAAAATTAGAGGAACCCCAGACTCGTTTTGTTGAGTCATGGTACTGCTTCACCACAAGCACCCAAAGACGAGCAAGCGCCAACCGGGAGCCCGAAGACGAGTGAGCAATCCACCAGAAGCATGAAGACGGACGGAGGAGTTCAGAAGAAGTTTAACTCAAATTCCCCTTTTAATGACTTTTTAGGATTGATGATGTATAGGATTTTCCTCTATGTTTCTTTTCCCTCTCGTCCATTTCTGAATAGATTAGGTGTATAGGTTTATACATACCCTTTGAATTTATTTAGACCAATGTGTATAGGGTTCCTACTCCCTATTTTATTTGCGAATGACCGAGCTTCAAGTTTATATTGATAACATCCACACTTTGAAAACACGTGTTTTCGAAATTGTTTTCAAAAACTTGGTTTCTTTTGGCATGCACGTATAATAAAAAGAACGAATAAGGGACGACCCCTCACATTTATATATCATTCATCAACTTTGCTTTGTGGGTGAAAATTCACGGTCTACAGGAGGTATCCCCTACAAAACAACCCAACAAATGCAGCCGAGCACAAAGCAAAACATGCATCGCATTCATGACAAAAAGGTCACAGGCACTTACCATCATCCAAAATCATCAGCCATACATGAATCTCGTCCGCACTCACGAGCACCACGCACTCACGCGTTTTAAAAGTCACTTGCACTTCCAACCATTTCAATTCCATAAATCATTCACGAGTCGTGTCCATCTCAAAATTGCATAACCATGTGTTTCATTGTCACCACACCACGCACACTTTCATCCCAATATCTCGACCGCCAGAGCCCGATCTCAGAGGGATAGAAAAGAAACCGAGCTCAAACTTTTCCCTATCTCAAAGTATCATATCGTGGGGCTACCATGCGGGATTTGTCACTCCCAAAATCCAAAAAATCATACATCCAAAATCCCAAAAAATACAGTCTCCGTCATATCGTTGGGCCACCATGCGGGAGTTGTCACTCCCTAAAAATTCAAAAAATCCAGGAGCCAATAACCAACCCGACCTCACTCGAGAATTTCTTCTTCGACAATAACCCCGACAGCTAGACCATCTCCAGGACCAACAGTGACTGGATGAGCTTCATAAGCCGCGAGCTGAATACGACTCAAAGCGAGACAGGTGTAGCCTCACCACTCATGCATTGCATCCAAAAACAAAAAAAAACAAAACAAAAAAAAAACTTCAGTCAACCATCTCAATTCATCATTTTCAGCATTTCATGCATCCTATACATAGTAATTCCATATTACCACTATATAATGCATTGTAGATAGTCACATTTGCATACTCTCGTATCGAAATGACATCTTTGGAAAATGTTGAGAGATTGATTGAACTGAATGCTTGAATCACAAAACTCTCGACCCGTCAACGAACACAGGGTCAAATCAAAATCAACACCACAGACCAAGTGAGAAGTGTGCGAAGAGCGGTATTTTCTCTTGAATTTCAAGTGAGCGTTTCTGGACAATCCACTGAGCGACGAGGGAAGGTAGAGAGAGCCAATCAAGGTAAAACCATGAGCGACTTGTGCTTTCCTTCAGCACATGGAGAGGCATAATTTAGAGTGAGATCAATGTCGATAGCAAGATACGAACTATGGTTCATGCAAAGATTCGAGAATAGTAGAAAACAATTATTGACTAATGAGAATGATGAGGCACTTAGGAATAAAAATCTCCACAAAAACCAAAAAGCTTTGACTGCCCTCTACATCATCCCTTAGTGAGCCCCGCTGACCTTCCTTTCACGATAAACCTTTTTCTGCGAACTCCACAACATGCCAACTCACATACACATATTTACTCACCCTTGCAATAGAGGATCTCGAAGGTGCCAGAGCCATGGTCCTCTCCCCCACCATCCTCACAAAACAGCAATGAAATGCTTGAAGAAATCAGTGAGTCAATGCAACTCAACTCCAAAGCAAACACCAAAAAAGACACCGAAAATGTTCAAGAAGATCGATGAGTCAATGCAACTCCAAAGCTGAAAGCCAAAATACAAAGCAGAGAATGCTTGAGAAAGTTGATGAGCCAAATGCAATTTCAAAAACAAAATGAAAAGAAAGTTCAAATCGAACACCAGAAGAGGCAAGAAGGAGAAATCCAAATTCGAAGGACCAATGATGTCCCGTAGAAATCAATAAGGTTATCAAAACTAGTATAATCATTCCACCCATGGTGAAGGCGAAACATATCCTCTATTGCACAAAAGCTCCACAATTCCCAAATAAATCATCCAGTCCCATGTGACATACATCATACCCCTCAGCCCCGTTATAACCTAATAAAGACCTCTGACTCGTTAGTCGATGAGCGTTAACTGAAAGTACCGGATCTGAAACATGAATCATAAGCTTCGTACTCGTTATCAACATGTCCCGTCATACCAAAGGGACATGAGCGAATGAGTGTGACCTTACCCCATAAGTCTTCCGAGTGCGAGCGAATCTTTGATTCAAGCACCAAATCCTAAACAGCCTACCCCACTGCAGGTGAGGAATTTGTAAGGGTCGGAAAGTCCAGAACCTTGAAGAGAAATTCTTAGGAAAATAATGCTCCGAGCAATGAGAGTATCATTACACACCATTAGCACCACAGCTATACTCACGAGAGATTGACCCGTATCCCTCCATGAGAGGAAAGTGATTCACACATTCCAATTCAACAATAACTCAAGATCGAGCCGAAGATGTCTTATATTCGCAAACCTCGTATTAATAGAGATAGGGCCATACCTTTTCTCTAAAATTGCATATGCATTTTGCATCGTATCCATCCATTTTATACCTGCATGCATCATAGCTAGTTCATCATCAGCATCTGACCGGTAAGAACTTTGCCTAGTCTCGCCGAAAGTCAACTTCAGTTGTAGTTGTTGAAGCGTAACTTTTGATCAAAAGAAATCAGAAACTGCGGCCATCCGGAGCCATACAAAGATCTTCCTAGAGTTATCCCATGTCATACTCGAGTCTCAACGACACCACTCCTAAAGCCAAGCTAGAGCCATGCGGGAGGCATCCTCACACTTTGAGACTATCCCTAGAGCCATGCGGGAGACATCCCCACACTTTGAGACTATCCCTAGAGCTACACGGAGCCCATTCTCATACTTTGAAACCATCCTTGGAACTACACAGGGGGCATCCTAATAGTCCGAGAACAATACGGGAGCCACCTCAAATCCACATCAGATCTATCTCATCACCAAGGTCTTGCCTACAGAATTTCGAACTACGTATGGTCTGATCTCAATATGGAATTGAGTACGTAGGCAGCCCGCCCAGGGTACGACCACCTCAAAGACGAAATCTCCCTTTCCCCCTCGTTCCAGCTAATGCATCGTCATGCTTAACCGACACAAAGTCATCTCGGAGCCATCCCTGAAGATCCTGGAACCATGATGGGGACTACCCTAAAGCCATAAAACCGTGTTTAGCCATTCACCTACCCTTGTAAAACCATTCACCCACTACAAATTCCACAACAAACCCTTCAAATCACAGTCATTCCATTTCCGGAGCCATCAAAAACCTCATCAAACCACGATAAATCCATTGTTGGAGTCCCCACACACCACCCAAAAAACCCAGGATCTCTCCCAATTCCGATTGCCTCACATGCTCAAGTCATCATTCAAACTCCAATTCACCTTAAACTCAAATCATCTTGCAAATTCTAGCCTCTCTCAAACTTCAATAGTCTCCTAGGCCCGAGTGCCCCACAGACTCGAACATCTCAATCTCTCCACTATTTTCAGATTCAAATGTCTCACAGACCCGAGCGTCTCACAGACTTTGATATCCCATACCTCTCACTACATAAAACATCCCAAACGTCTCATAGACCCAAGCGTCTCACAGACAAACACCTCAAAAACCTTCAAAAACTCCAAAATCTCCAAAAACCCCGAAAACCGTGAACTACGTAAGGTCTGATCCCAACAGGAAGTTGAGTACGTAGGCAGCCCATCTAGGGTGCGACCCCAATCCAATCAAAAAACCCTTTTCCCACTCTAAGGTGGTACTCATATCTCTCAAACACTCAAACTTCCTTCGGCTCTCACTGACTTCAAACCATCACACTCTAAGTTTTGTCTATTCACCCAACCTCAAACTCTTCCCAAATACTCATCCGAATTCAGCAATTCCTCTCCTTGGTGCAAGCTTGGCAAAAAAAAATCTCGCCTCATCCTATCTCTTTCTCTCTTCCCGTCCTAATCCTATCCTTGGATTTGAAATGAATCTCTCTAAAAAGGTTTTGAAAGAAGGCAATCCCGACAATTGGAGACCGAGGTTTCCTCGGGCACCAATCCGAAGTCGTGGTCGTTGCCACTTCTAAGGGGTGTAACCCAGTGTGAACCCACAGAGAATCTCTGACATGACCAGATAAGTCCTATCCATAGGCAATAATCTCAGAGTCAATTAACGGTTCTTAGAACCCTCCTTCCATTTCCTTCCTAGTTCCTTAGGTCAAACTAGGTGGCGACTCTAGTCAATTTCCGCCTTTAGGGCATAAGTCCGCACGGAGCCCATCGAGAGCGGGTGTAGTGCACACTTGCACTCCCCCCTATGCTTTCTGGGAAAGACGGACGATTTAGTAGGTATTTGAGGGATGCCAGAATAACGGTTTTCACCCTCCACAGAATGACAAATTTCTATGATCTAGACTTCTTAGATAGACCATATTTAGATATACCCCCCTCATACCGAAAAATCACCCTCCACAGCATGGCGACTCTGCTGGTGAATTACGATAAATCCATTGTTGGAGTCCCCACACCACCGAAAATCCCGAAGCAAAGCAAAATCCACCAGCCATCCCGAACAACTCTAACTAAATCAAAACCCACCACCACCATCCCGAACAACTCTAACTAAATCAAAACCCACCAACCATCCCGAGAATCTCCACCCAAATCTCCAACAAATCCCCAGCAGAGTCGCCATTCTGTGGAGGGTGATTTTTCGGTATGAGGAGGGTCTATCTAAATATGGTCTGGCTGAGAAGTCTAGATCCTAAAAAAAAATGTCATTCTGTGGAGGGTGAAAACCCGTTATTCTGGCATCCCTCGAATACCTACTAAATCGTCCGTCTTTCCCAGAAAGCATAAAGGGGAGTGCAAGTGTGCACTTCACCCGCTCTCGATGGGCTCCACGCGGACTTATGCCTCTATAAGGCGGAATTGACTAGAGTCGCCACCTAGTTTGACCTAAAGAACTAGGAAGGGATGAGAAGGGTTCTAAGAACCGTTGGTTGATTCTGAATTTGTTGCCTATGGATAGGACTTATCTGGTCATGTCAGAGATTCTGTTGTGGTTCGCACTGGGTTACACCCCTTAGAAGTGGCAACGACCACGACTTCGGATTGGTGCCCGAGGAAACCTCGGTCTCCAATTGTCGGGATTGCCTTCTTTCAAAACCTTATTGAAGAGATTCATTTAAAAGCCAAGGATAGGATTAGGACAGGAGGAGAGAAAACGAGTGGATGAGGCGAGCTTTTCTGCCAAGCTAGCGCCAAGAAGAAGAATTGATGAATTCGAATGAGTATAGAATGAAAGCTTGGGGGTCTGATTTTAAGAGTAGAAGGAGTCGAGGGTTTGTGGGAGTCAGAGGGGATTTGAGTGTTTGATAGACATGAATATCGCCCTAGAATTGGAAAAATGGTTTTTTTGGATTGGAATGGGGTCGCACCCTAGATGGGTTGCCTACGTACTCAACTTCTGTTGAGATCAGACCTTACGTAGTTCAGGTTTTTGGGTTTTTTAGGGTTTTTAGGTGTTTGAGAGGTTAGTCTGTGAGACGCTCGGGTCTATGAGACATTTGTGATGTTCATGCAGTGGGAGGTATAGAATATCAAGGTCTGTGAGACGCTCGGGTCTGTGAGACGTTTGAATCATAAAATGATGAAAAGGTTTGAGATGTTCGAGTCTGTGGGACGCTCGGGCCTATGAGACTATAGAAGTTTGAAAGAAGTCGGGATTTGAGAGATGATTTGAGTTTGGAATGATTTGGAGTTTAAATAATGATTTGAGTGTGTGAGGCAATTGATGTTTGGGTAGAGATCCCGGTGTTTCGGATTTGAGATTATAAAAGGGTTGATGTTTTGGGATATTTCAAATTTAGAGTGAGATGATGGTGGGCTGAATTGTTTGGAGGAATGATTGTCAAACTTGTCTCTCTTAAAGTTTGTAAAACCGAAAATTCATTTTTGTTGTAAAAGGGCGGATAATCCCGTGGGATTACCCTATGTACCCCTCGAACACGACACTTAATTAATGGTAAGTGCCGAGGCTCGAAAGATGGGGCAATGAATTTATGTCGAAAAATAGGATTTAGAGAGAAACACCATGAATGAGATGTTCTCGGTCAAACCCCAATAACGTCTCTAACTCCCGGGTTTTAAAACGTTAAAAATCGAAAACCTTGAAATCGAGCGGAAGGGAGTTAGACGATTCTAAAATCCCGGCTGCAACTAGGAAGGTCGTTACTTCCCTAGCACCCTGCCTTGTAAAAATCTAGACTGCAATTAGGGGAGGTTTGTCACCCTAATGCCCCGCCTAAAGAGATCCAGACTGCGACAAGGGAGGTTATGACCCCAGTGCCCCGCCTCGGATTTTTATTGTGGAAAGGGAGACAAGTGATGTCTAACTAGGAAGAAAACATTCTTTGAAGGTGTTAGACATCCCATGTTCCTGAAAACGGTTTATTTTTGAGTTTGAAAACTGAGTTAAAAAATCTTTGAAGTTGTTCGGAATTCTCGATGAAGAAACACTGATTTTGGGAAATGTTTTTAAGGAGAAAACTTTCTATATATGTGAGAAGAACTTTCTGCGTTTTGAGAAGAGTTTTCTGTGATGTGAGAAGAGTTTTTCCTTTAAAATTCCACAAAATGGTTTCTTTTTGAATAAAATGATGGTTTGGAATGAAGTTTTCAAATGGAGTGTGGATTGGACGAAATGTATTTAGGTTTGAATTGAATTGGAGTTCGATTTGGATCGAGGTCGAGTTGGGTATATTGGGTTGAGGTCGAGTTTGAATTGAGATTGGATCGAGGTCGAGTTGGATTGAGGTTCGAGTTTGAATTGGATTGAGGTTCGAGTCAGGTCGAGTTGGGATTGAGGTTCAAGTTTGATTGGATTTGAGGTTCGAGTTAGGTCGAGTTGGATTTGGGCCAGAAATTGGGCCTTTTGAGATTGGAAAATTGGGCCATGTTTAAGATTGGGCCAAAAATTGGGCCTTTTTGAGTTGTTTTGAGCTTTCGAATTTGGGATTTTGAATTGGGCTGTGAAATTGGGATTTTGAATTGAGCTGATTTTTTTTTATTGGGCTTTCACTTTGAAGCTTATTTTCACTTGAAGCAATTTAGAATTTGAAGCTGATCTTTTATTATAATAAGATGTGGTTTAGGTTTAGGGGTCACCCAATTTATTAGGTGGGACCATGGCTCACCTAAATCTTGGGGTCACCCTCTATCCTAAGGCTTGGTCCTAGAAGGATAGTAACTATGGCTTGATATATAATAAATAAAATACAAAGAATGATTTGAAAACTGTAATAAAGCTAAATATAAAACATGTATAGTTCAAGAATGAATTCATTACGCAAGCATGTATGATGAGCAAAACTCCAATGTAATTGAACGTTTAATTTAATCATCTTCAAATGATGTAAGCACGTAAACGAGTAACCCAAAGGAAAGCAATATTTATCCAGATACAAGTGAAACGACAATATCAACCAGAATTCCATTTTATCCCAAAGCCTGAGCGCAAAAAAGATTAGCAAACGGGTACGAAGGAAAGGTTCAGTATCACCGTACCAAGCTGGTCAAATGTCCTAACCGATGTAGCATTTTCAAACAGATTCGATCATTAATAGGCCTCAAGACATCCAAGTAGTGAAATCAGAAAACAGGAAACACAATCGACACTATAAACCTCACATATAATGCATCAGACCCAAAAAATTGGTGAATCCTTTCAGTTAGAATGAAGTACCGGGATAGGAGATTAAAAGAAATCTTACAACAAAGGAAAGAAGAAACACAAGAGTAATCATCAGTTACAAGTTAAACATAAACGAATGAAATGTAACGTTAAATCCACAACAAACCCAAAGAGGAGATCTCCTGTTGAACATCTGCTATCGATCGAACATGGAGTTCACACCAACTTCAATGTTAGACTAGTAGAATTCAAGATAACGGGTTACAAAACAACCAAATTGCTTCCCTTACATCCAACAGCTTAATCAACAACAAAGAGTCATATACGGAGGCTCGAAATGAAAAGGTGGAATTTGTCGCTTCTTTGATACCCGAAATAAAATCTCCTCCAGTTCAGGCTTTAACAGATACAGGATGTTTCTAAATCAGTATGGAAAACACACAAACGTCATCGATATGAATATAAAGGAAACCTAAACAGAGGATGAGATTAAACACTCAAACAATACACATCCACGACCCAGAATGAATTGGTCGCAAATCAGGCTTCACAGTCCATATTCTCGGCGCATTATGAACTACTATACAGCAGAAAATACCAGAAAAGCCAAGCAGAGTAGGCTATTCACTTGCATCACCATTACAGACAACATGAGCAAGGAAAAGGAGACCAAAGAAGAAATACTGACAGAGGGTGCTCGAGATTCTTGAGTTGAAACTAACCCTCAGCTTATTGCCATGTCCGTGAACTTCGAAGTTCATACCAGGCAGGGTATCCACCCATCGGTTTGTGCAGAGAAACAAAATAATACGAAAACGAAGCAAAACGGGAGACTAACGGCAGAGAATTTCAGAAGTTTTACTGAAAAGGTATATTACTTCCTCTGGTCAATACACATGGAGAAGAAATACAATCCATAGCGCAAAAATTATTCCACCATTTTCTGTAACTAGAGACGGTGAAATGAGGATTCAACGCTCCAGTTTAGAAATCTCAACAGAATATACAACAGAAAGGGGAGGAGGAAATAGAGATAAGGAGTCGACTCTCCATTCGGAGACATGTCTCCGACTGAGTCAGGATTTCGCATAGCCATCACCAACTTGGTTCATCCGGCGAATGTACAGGGGCGAAAATTAAACAGAAGGGGAATTCAAAAGGGATATTTTCGGTTTCAGAACCGAAAACAACTTACCAGATGATGAAACATGTGGATCGATGAGGAAGAAATGAATAGATTTCTTTGTGGAGGTTCGAGGAATACCGGTTTCAATTTTTGTTTAGTGTGAGCAGTGGTTTTGTATTTTAAAACTCTCGGAAGAGAATAGAGCAATGTCAAGCTGGAATCGGGATGAGAAATGGTGAATTCAAGCCATGGTTTGGAGGGTTCTGTAGTGCGATTCGAATTGACGACGGTCTTCGATGAGAGGAGAATTCTGTGTTCTTGGCGTTCTTAGTGTTTCCATGGGAGGACAGGATGTTCTTTTTGCAAGAAGAAAAAAAGTGGTGCTCTTGAGTCTGTCGGCTGGCTGTTTTTTGAAGGAATGAAGAAGATGATCCAGGGAGGAAGGAGACTGATCGAGAGCTAAGAAGATGGGGAGTTGCCTGCGGATGTCGTTACGCCGCTCCCGTAGGTTTTTTTTTTTGATGTTGTATATAACAGGAGGGTAAGGATTAGATGTTAGGGTTTGGGTGGGCTTTTTGAAGCTATGGGCTGAAAGTAGTGTGGGTTTAGGGAATTGGGCTAGGTCAGATTTTAAAAGTGTGGATTGGGTTTGAAAGATGAAAAATGAGTGTGTATAAACAGAAATGAAAATGAAAATACTAATGTTAATAGTAGAATAAAATAAAAATATAAGAAAAAGTGGATAGATGAGTAAATAAATAAATAGAATATAAACAATAAAAAATAAAATAGTAAAATAATGTGAATAAACAAAGAGAGACGATTTGAAACTGGACTGTCGTTGGAAATTCATTTTCGAAGAATTGTGTTTTTTTTCTGAAATGTTTTGAAAAAGATTATAAAATGATGGTTTCGTCTTAGCGCGCACGCTAATATGGTTTGAAAAAAAGAAAGGCGACGACCCCTCTTATTATTTCGGAACTCGCTTTATGGGGTGAGAATTTTTGGTGTCTACACAATGCGCATAGCGCATAATAATTTGTTTTGATGATTGGTACTTATGTTATATAAACATTTGTATCCACTCATTGTGTAATTATGGTGATTTGCGAGATTTGAAGTGGAAAGGAGTAGAGAAACTCCTGGGGAATCAGAACCCCAATTGGTAATAGTGTGAGATATGAGCCAGTATGAAACCGGTGTTGAGGAATAAGTATGTTTGGGAGGTTGGATGAGTATAAATCGGTATGAAACCGATGTTGAACCTAGTAGGAATTGAGTCCCCAAGGTGACTTGAGTTGATTTGATTTGTAAACATTGGAGGACAGAAAACTAATTGGGCATATAATATGTTTGAATTTCTTAGGTGAAGTACTTGGAGATAACTTAAGTAATAATTTATGAGATGATTAGTAAGTGAATAAACGGATTTTAGAAACTGAAAAATGCATTGATAGGTGATTATGACTAGCAAGATTAAGAAGATAGAAAATGAAATAATGTTTGACTATTTGATTATGTGAATTGAGGTGGGAGGTGAAACTTGATTTGCTAGCGATCAAGGGAAACCGAACACAAATTAGGGTGGATGGATAGTTTAACACCGATGCTGATCACATTGAGGTTGAATGACTCTTGAAGCTCCCTTTAAGTGGTCACGAGTAATAACGCTAGTATAGGTGTAATTATCATAAATTGGAACTTGGAGTTGTATTGAGCTTTCAAAATGAATTTCCAAACTGATTTTGGCACAAATGATTTTCTTCAAACTTGAGAATGAGGATCGGTTTTGAAACCGCTCCCACGGGTGCTAGTTGGACCTTCTCATGGTTAGACACCGGTATCGGGTCAAACCCGGGGAGTAAGGCTAGTTGTGAGCAGGCGAGAGTGATGATTAGTTTTGAAACCATTACAACGGACGAGCAACGGTACTAAGTGACCGGTAGGACGTTTGTAGTGTGTGTTTGTATTTTTCCAAGGGCCGCCAGATATGAGTAGTCCGGTCAAGGAAGAGTACCCAATTTGGAGCCTGAGGATCTCTAGATGTGCAAATGTATTTGATCAAGAACCAAAGGGCCGTAGGGCCAGAAAGCGTAAGTGCCCGAAGTCATGACGGTCGTGAACTAGAAAGCGTAAGTGTTCAAACGTGACCGGTACCTGAGGGATCATTGTGTGGGAGAGGACTGGTGCCTTTTTTATCTACGGATGGACCCCACTTGGAAACGGATATTTTGATTGCTATGCATGCTGTGACATGCTGTTTGGATGTGTGGTATACACTGAGCCAGACTTTTGGTGTCTGGCAGGTCATATAGAGGTTATAACCTTAGCATAGAATACCTATGTGAGTGACTATATTAGATTCACTAACTTTGAGGGTAAAGTTCTTTAAGGGGGGTAGACTAAAATACCCCAAACTTAATTAGGGTGATTAAATTACTCAAATATGATATTTGAGGGCCTATTAGTGCCTAAGAAGTTTGGTAAGGAAAATAAAACCAAAAGAAAAGAGAAAACACTTAAAAAGCGAAAAACACAAAAATGAGCGTTACAGGACCATAGGAGGAATACGACCTCGACAAGGGTCTTAGATGGATTTCCAAGGCTTAATAATGCCTAATCAATATACGGGAACAATTCCCAAAGAAAACGGATCCATAAAATGAATTAAAAACGCTAATTAAGCTTTAGCGCACGTTTTCGAGAAAACCCAAAAACGTGGCTTTAAGTGGTCAAATGAACCCGTAAAAATTATAGTTCATCAAATAACTATAAATAAACATTAATGGAAGCTTAAGAACCATTAAAATCAAAGAAACGAGAAAAATCCGGAAAACGGGCCCGGTTAGTGAATAGTGCTAAAACCGGGTAAATTAACGAGTGTTTTCTGTAAAAGAAGAAAAATGCTTCCAACTTGTATTATTATATGGGGCCGGTTTTTACTAAGGAGAGCAGCCCCCTCTACTAGTAATAAGCTAGAAAGAAAGAAAGAAAAGAAAAAGAAAGAAAGAAAAAGTAGAAAAAGGTAGTCATCCTCTCTCTCATCCCTCATTTCTTTTTCCTTCTCTTTCCTCCTCAAACCTTTGGTCCAATCCTCACCCCAATTCTGAGAATACTAGACATTGGAACTTCCCTAAGCTAATAGATGATATCGAGAGAGATACTTCTAGGCTAATCTATGAGATTATGAAACAACTCCGAGAGTGGAGTTTTGGGAATTTAAGTAGTCCGGTAGAGAAACAGACATTTGAGAACTTGAGAACTTGAGTATTTGAGGAGCTAAGTGTATAGCTCCGTTTGTATTTGTAAGCCCGGCGGTGAGTCTAGTGTATGACTCTGCCCGGAGGTCGTGGGCAATGACTTAAAAGATGCCTTTGAGACTTTGAGAATTTGATTGAGAACTTGATTGAGTATTTGAGGAGTTGAGTATTGAGATTGAGGTAGATATTTGAGTTCAGTAGAGTATTGAGTTTGAGTATTGTAGAACTTTATTGAGCTTGAGAGTAAGAGTAACCCAAGTGAATGGGTAAGATTGTAATTGAGTGACTAAGGCGTTAGTGAGGTAGAAACCCTCAAGGCCTAAGCGTAAATATTATGACTAACAAACTTGTGTGTTGGTTATTATTGTATTCCTTGTTTGAATTCTTGTATGTGAGCATATTAATTGAATTAAAATGAACCACATGTTCTCGACCAAAGTTGTCGGCGTACCCCCGTTAGCACGCAGGGTATGCGAATTTCATATGCAGCAATTTGCTGAGCCCCTAGGGGCCCCGTTTTTATTCTACAGGTACTTGAAGCCGAATACCGTTCGAGTGTAGGACGGGGATGGCGGTTGAACATGGTAGTTGATTAGGAACGTTTGTACATTGTAAAGATTGATTTGTAAGTCCGAATTGTATTGGACCCTTGATGGTTGTAGAAACTCAATATAGAATTGATAGGAGGCTTGTATTTGTATAATATGGAGTTAGAGTTTGTGTTTGTTTGAAATTTGATTAAGGAATGGAATGTATCGTTGTGTAGTGTACTCGGTATAATAACCCATCAGACCGATATTGTTTGTATTGATTATTTGGATTGGATATGGCCTTGTTAGTCACGTGGGTGACTAACGGCATTGTATCACCCACCGTTGGAGTATGAATTTCTGCTACTTTGATGTTGGTAGTTGAGACGGGTTAGGAGTTAATGATTGGATTAGCGGTAGGTAGGAGTGTTATAGTACTCCACATGAAATAATGAATAAATACATTATGGAAAACCTTATAAATTCACACGATAAGAAATTATAATATAAGGTGAAAAATATAATATGATTGATAAATCAAATAGGGTTAATGTGGAGAGAATTATGGATTTGGAAATATAAGTATAAGTGTATATTATGATATGGTATGAGTCGGTAAATAAATATTGGATATAATGAAACATTGACTTGTAACATTGACCAAGTCAAACTAGACCGACCAAATCATCACAAATTGACCAAGTGGTTAAGTTGACCGATACATAAAATAATATGTAATTAAAAGTTAGAATATAACTTAGTCAAGTAAAGTATAACAATGAACTATGTTGTATGGATGTAAATATATACATATCAATACATACGTATATGGGTATATAAATATACAAGTGAATAACTTGGTTGAACAAGAATAACAATGAACTATGTATATATATGTATCTAGAGACCAATATGTATGTGTGTGTATGCAATTATACAAGGGTCAAATAACCTTGATAAATAGCATGGGTTACTAGGAATTTAATCCTTAAGTAATGAATAATATTGCGCTACAAAATATTATACTCTTATAACTATAGGGTATGGTTAAATTAAATCCCGAGACTTAATACAAATCCGAACCAAACAATAACCGGTTAAGAGTATAACTACGGGGCAAAGATTAGAACCTATCTATGATGATTAAGTAGACTCGTAATATAGACACTGATATTAGAGTGATGTATTCCAGAGGTATGGACTGTTAGATACGAGCTATAGGATTGCTAGAGGATAGGCGTGACTCATCACGCTAGCATTTTTCAACGGTGAACGGTATGTGAACTGTGTGGTCTAAAAACTCCGAGGGATTCCTTGGGACCCGGACGTAATTGTGTGCTTGCATGTCAGATAAATAATGTTATGCATGTGTTTGTATGTGTTTATGTTTTCCAATCGTCAAAGCGTTTATTAACTGTGCGTGTATGTCATTCGGACTTGTGATATCAATTATCACCTAACTGTTATGAAATATTAGGAGAGAGACTCCAATTATCATCTTGTGAGACTGAAATACTCCTAACAGTACTAAGTGAGGAACTTAGTTTAGATACCCGGTCTTTAACCGTCTCTAGAGCGTTGACTCGACCTTTGAACATCACCTAGCAGGACTTCTAGGTTGCGTGTAAGACCCGATAGGGCATCCAATAAAAAAATGTGTTCTCTCCAATAACGAGATTGAATCTCCAGAAGACCAATTAAAATATGCTAACTTATGAGAGTGTGATAATTAATGATACATTGTTTTAATAAACCCTGGTCTGCATACGTTCTAGCAGGTTGTGCATAGTGATCACTAAAGTTTAATACCCGTTTAGGGTCTACTCTTATTTATCTAACGAGCCGGATACGATCGTTAGTCGGAGTGTGCTACCGTTGGCACCATACCATGGCTTCGGCCCATGGACATCTACCACTGTAGATCAGTAAGCCCACCTACTCACTGTAGATGGCACCGGACTACTGTCCAAAATTTTAAATGTGTGAGGTTAAACGGGAAATTGTCTTTAACATGACACCCGTATGTTTATGTGAGATTGTTGGAAGCAGGGCTTCATGTGATGGAAATGAACAAGTGAGACTAACTGATCTTCAGCTAACTCTTACCTTACCGTCGATCCGAATTTAATTGTTCAATTATAAATGTCGTAATAGCATGTCTTGATATGTGAATGTTTGAATACCTGTTGTGTGTTTCAATTCCGTATTTACAGTTATGTTATAAGCATGTAAACGGTACAGCATGAAACGAACCCCATGTTAATCAAGATGGCTAAAACGACCTAAGTGGCCTAAAGGGTCTAGGATCACATACTAGCATGCTCAGCGTTTTGCTGAGCCTATACGGCACCATATTACAGGAATTGATCGAGACTTGAAGCCGGAGTGCGGGACCGTTGGGTAGATGACGACGCCTTCTAGCTCCTACATGATTCAGATTTTCGTTATGTAGCATTTACTACGATGTAATTATTGGGAACATTTTTAGATGCTCACTGTTCTTCGTTATCGTCGTATGGATTTAGTATGTGTAGGTTAGTAGTATAGTATCTCAGTTCATCATAGCGGTTATCGATTCTAGTATTGTGATAATTATTTGCTTCGTTACTCGCATGGGTGAGTAATGGCATGTGACACCCGAGTGATAATTATGAGTGTTTAACTTCCGCTGTGAGACGTTTTTAATTATGCTACGAGAGTGATTATTACGCGTTTGATGTGAGGGGTGTTACAAGCAGTTTGGTAAGTTTCTAAGCATTTTTAAGAAACTAACACTTAATATTCCTTTTTCAGATGCTTTGAAGCAGATGCCTATCTATGCAAAGTTCTTGAAGGACATCCTCTCGAATAGAAGGTCATTAGTTGATAAGGAGACGGTGCAGTTGACATAGAGAGTTTTTGCAGTGCTTAGCAAGAATCTTCCACCAAAGCTTGACGATACTGGTCTACCAATCATTCCATGCTCAATAGGTAATGTCGACTGTGGTAAGGGTCTATGTGATTTGGTAGCTAGCATTAATTTAGTGCCTTTTTCCATGTATCTTAAGCTTGGATTAGAGGAGTGTGATCCCACTCGTATTACTCTTCTGTTGACAGATAGATCCATTATTTTCCCGAAGGGTGTGGTGAGAGATTTAGTTGTTTTTATTAGTACTTTTGTTTTCCTGCTGATTTTGTGATTCTAGATATGGAGGAAGACAAGGAAGTGCCATCAATTCTTGGGCGTCCTTTCATGTGAACAGCTAGAACCCTCATCGATGTTGAGGGTGGTAAGATTGTTTTAAGAATGCATGATGAGCAGCTGGTTTTCGATATGTCCAAGGTTACTAAACATCCTTCTGACATGCATGCTTGTTTTAGTTTGGACTCTATTGATTCTTTGATGCAGGAATATATTTTGGTTCAGCTTAATGGATGAGTTAGAGAAGTGTTTGATCAATTCTTTCGATGGAGCTCATGAGGACCCAGAAATTGTTGAGGTTGTGTTCCATCATTCAGCAGGCAGGCCATTTCATAAGGGTTCTAATGTGGAGAAAGAGAGACTAGAACGAGAACCTAAGGAGTTGATTCCTTCTATCAAAGCACCACCCACCTTAGAGCTGAAACCTCTTCCTAGTCATTTGAAATATGTGTTTTTAGTTGAACCCTTTAGTTTACCTGTTATTATCTCTGCAAATCTAACAAATACACAGGAGGAATAACTTTTACAGGTACTCAGGAAGAACAAGGAAGTGATTGGATGGTCTATTGCTGATATCAAGGGGATATCAGGCAACTTCTGCACCCACCGCATTCACTTAGAGGAAATTGCAAGCCAATGGTTCAACCTCAGCGGCGTTTGAACCCGAACATGAAGGAAGTAGTGAAGAAGGAGGTAATCAAGCTTCTGGATGCAGGTATTATCTATGCTATTTCTGATAGTGAATGGGTAAGTCCTACATAGGTAGTGCCCAAGAAAGGGGGATTAACTGTACTTTCCAATGATAAAGGTGAATTAGTTCCTCAAAGAACTATTACAGGGCATAGAGTGTGTATTGATTATAGGAAGTTGAATGCTGCTACTAGAAAAGATCATTTTCCTCTTCCATTCATTGACCAAATGCTAGAGAGACTTTCAGGGCATAAATACTATTGTTTCTTGGATGGTTATTCTGGTTATTTTCAGATTCATATTGCTATGGAGGACCAGGAGAAGACCACGTTTACATGTCCCTATGGACATATGCTTACCGACGCATGCCTTTTGGGCTATGCAATGCTCCAGCGATGCATGACTGCTATATTTTCTTATTATCTTGAGAAATGCATCGAGGTATTCATGGATGATTTTTTCTGTTTTTGGACTAGCATTTGATTCTTGTTTGGACAATTTGGATCATATTCTAGCCAGATGCAGAGAAACTCATTTACTTCTGAACTGGGAGAAGTGCCACTTCATGGTGCAAGAGGGCATTGTCTTGGGTCATAAGGTATCAAGCAAGGGTATTAAGGTGGATAAAGCCAAAGTTGAAGTCATTGAGAAGTTGCCACCGCCAGCCTCTGTGAAAGATGTTAGGAGTTTCCTTGGTCATGCAGGTTTCTACAGACGGTTCATCAAAGACTTTTTGAAGATCTCTAAGCCGTTGTGTGATCTGTTAGTGAAAGATGCAAAGTTTGAGTTTACAAAGGAGTGTCTTGGTGCATTCAATACTATCAAGGCAAAGTTGGTGACTGCCCCCGTTGTCGTTGCTCCTGATTGGTCCTTACCCTTCGAAATCATGTGTGATGCGAGCAATTTTGCTATGGGAGCGGTTCTGGGTCAAAGGCATGGGAAGGTGCTACGTGTTATTTATTACGCCAGCAAGACACTTAATGATGCTCAGAAGAATTATGCCACGAAGAATTATGCCACGACAGAGAAGGAGTTGCTGGCCATTGTTTTTGCTTGTGACAAGTTCGGACCATACATTATTGGGAGCAAAGTCATAGTACATACCGACCATTCTGCCTTGAGGTATTTGTTCCAGAAAGCTGATGCTAAGCCAGGTTGATCAGATGGATATTACTCCTTCAGGAGTTTGATATTGAGATGAAGGACAAGCCGGAGTGCAGAACGGAGTTGTTGATCATTTATCACGGATGCAGTGCCCTGATAACGGTATACCAATCAATTAATACTTCCTACATGAGCTGGTATATGCAGTTGGTTTTAAGGAGGATCCTTGGTTTACCGATATCGTGAATTTCCTTGCTAAGCAGATTTTGCCAAGTGAGATGACTCATCAGCAGCGGAAGAAATTCTTTTCTATAGTTAAGCATTACCGGTGGGATAATACGTTTTTGTTCAAGGTTTGTGGTGATGGGATTATTTGTCGGTGTGTCCTGAAGACTGAGACACGTGAAATCCTTGTCCACTTCTATTCAATAGAGGCTGGAGGACATTTGGGCCAGCCAAAACAGCGGCTAAAGTTTTAAAGGCCAGTTTCTTTTGGAAGACGCTGCATAAAGACTGCCATACATTTATGTCCACATGTGACAGCTGTTAGCGCCAAGGTAACCTTTTGTGTAAGCATGAGATGCCCTTGAATTTCATCTTGGAGGTTGAGCCATTTGATTTATGGGGAATGGACTTCATGGGGCCGTTTCCTTCTTCACATTCAAATCTTTACATCTTTGTAGCTTTGGATTATGTAACTAAGTGGGCTGAAGCAGTGGCTACACCTACCAATGATGCAAAGGTTGTGCTCCGGTTTTTGAAGAAGAACATCTTTTCCAGATTTGGTGTACCCCGGACAATCATAAGTGATGGAGGGTCTCACTTCTGTAACAAGCAGTTTGAGACTTTATTGCAGAAGTACGGGGTGAGACATAAGGTTTCTCTACCTTATCATCCACAGACCAACGGGCAAGCTGAGGATACTAACAGAGAGATTAAGTGGATTCTACATAAATCTGTTAGTTTATCCCATAAGAATTGGTCTGTGAAATTGGATGATGCCTTATGGACGTACCAGACAGCTTATAAGACACCTTTGGGAATGTCTTCATACAAGTTAGTTTTTGGAAAGGCGTGTCATCTTCCGGTAGAGCTGAGCTGGAACATAAATCTTTTTGGGCACTTAAGGTTTTAAATTTTGATCTTCAGAAGGCTGGTGAGGAAAGGAAATTATAGCTCTGTGAGCTAGATGAATTCAGAGAAGAGGCCTATGAGAATGCTAAAATTTACAAGGAACGGACTAAGAGATGGCATGACAAATTGCTTGTGAAATGGGAGTTTCAGATTGGTGACCGAGTGCTAATGTTCAACTCTAGAGTGAAATTGTTTCCAGGAAAGCTGAAGTCTCGTTGGTCGGGTCCATTTATAGTTACAACTATTTCACCTTATGGAGTCATTGGTGTAGTAAATGAGAAAGGGGAAACATTCAAGGTTAATGGATCCCAGCTGAAGTTGTATCAAGGGAGTGATGTTGATATGGTTAAATCAACACTCTGGCTCTGGGATCCCGATTCTTCAAACTGATGAACCAAGGTCTAGCCAAGACCATAAAGAGGGCGGCTGACTGGGAGGCAACCCAGTTTTATAAGTTTTCAGTTTTTGTTTTGTTTTCTTTTAAGTTCTATTGTTTTTTCATTTTCATTATTTTAACTAATGTGTTGGCTAGATGTGTTTCCTTTAGTGTTTTTACTCTTTTGAAGGTGGATATAGGGGTTTAGATGGATATTAGTAGAAAATTTGACTTTCTGACCACTTTTAAGGATGGTCCGGGTTTGTGTACTGGTTTACAAACCCGGACCAGGATTTTGGCGAAGTTACTGGCATGTTTTGATGTGGTTCGGGTTTGTGTACTGGTTTACAAACCTGGACCATATGGTCGAGTGACTTACTGGCTATTTTAAGGGGTGGTCCGAGTTTGTGTATCGATTTACAAACCTGAACCAAATGGCGGAGTGTATACTGACTTTTTTTTAGTGTGGTCCGGGTTTACGTACCGGTTTGCAAACCCGGACCATTTTTTCTACAAAATAGGCGGGTCGTGACATTTTATCAAATCCCTAATTCTATCTTCAACCTCCAGCGCTCCCCTCATGTACCCGTTCCACCCAGTTTCCATCCCCTGCAACCACCCGCGCACCACGCCCAGACCACCACCACATTCATTACCCATTCGCATCCACCCCAGCCTCCTTACTTCAAATTTTCGCCGCAGCCCCAGTACCCAGCAGCACCACTTCCCGATTCGCCTAACCCAGCCCCCTTCCATCCCCAGTTTTCCATTGCTCAATTTCTCGCCCAACACCACTACCTTCACCACCTCGCTATTCTCGCCCAGACCACCACCCATCCACCAAAAACCCACACCAATTGTCCACTCCTTTCCACTTTGTTCGCACAGTTCACGCCGCACCAGTACTTTTGCCCAGACCGCAACCCGTGCACCACTTTACCCAAGTTCACCCAGCAATAACAGACCCCCAAACAGAGCCCTATTTCCTACTGCAAGATAGCACCGAGAAGAGCTCGAAGGTCCACCGCTCCCCTCCACCTCTGCCGCGCCCGCACCAGCTCAGCCAATCCAATATCGTGAGACTCAGCGTTCAGATTTCATCAGTGAGGCGGCTTTCGACTGGTATAATGTAAAGGACCAGAAAATAATTCTGGAAAGGTCAGTATCTCCCGAGCTAATAGCTGAGTTTGATTTGGATACTTTATTTGGCTCAAAGGGCTGGAGCAATTTGCTGAATCGTGGTGGGGGTGGTGCTATTATCTGAGATTGGTTAAATTGTTTTATGCTAATGCGGAAAAGGATGATAATTTTAATGTCATTCACTCAAAGGTAAAAGGGGAAAACCATATTTCTAGAGCATTCACATATCAGGAGTACTTTGGAGTGCAAGATTTAATATCTGGTGATTTGAGAAAGGTTGTGAGAAATAGGGAGAATGATATCAAGAGGGCGAAGGAGCATTATATGCGTCTAGTTGCTAATGACCCTGAGGTGCACACCATCAACGACGGTCTACGAGGGATAAGCAGGTAGTGACGGGGGACAAGCTCCAGACCCCGCTTGAGCGTTTGATTCTAGCTGTATTAATGCATAATGTTCGTCCTTGAGAGTGCGCTGACCTTAATTCGCTAAACTGCTTCTTTTTGCACCATCTTTTGGATGATGAGTTCTCTCGCGGTGGTGATTTGTCCTATATTTTTATCTAAGGTGGTTTTTTAGCATATTCTTCGGATCATGGACAAAAACTTGTTAGCAGAAATATGTGTTACTATACTTCTACCTAGGCAGTGTACCTATCGTTTTGCGGAATAGTGAATTGAGTGGGGGTTGTCGATCTCAGGGACCTCGTTCAATTAATTGACAATTTATAAACTAACTGAGAAACTAAACTAAGAAAAACAGGAAATGTCACTTTTTCAGGTTTTACTTAATTTAATAAAAAGAAAGACTCAACAAACTAACATAAAATAATAAAACAGTAAAATAAACTAAACAAATAAATAAATAGTAAAACTCAAATAAAAGTAAGCACCCGGATTGTTCTGCAAACCTTCACTTTCTAATCTATTAATAAACTTCCCTAATTTTGCAATAAACTCAGAAACTATAATTAATTCGTCAACGGCTAAGTCTAACGAATCCTAACCAGTTGCTAGAACTAGCAGCAGACTAATGCTCTAATTCGGACACAACTAATCGCATAAAGAACAGTTTCTATTTGAGACCGATTAACCTATAGGCGGGATCACGCTTCTAGTCGTTAATCAGGTTTAATTCCTATGTCTTGTTATCTATCTCAGCTCTCGCGTGTTGATTAGAAAACTACAAATATAACTTTAATAATTGATCAGAAGATTAAAGCACATGAAGAACTGGAATTAAACTATTGCATTAATGAATTAGCGAAAAGATTATAAATAAATATAAATATCCGGTTTGCTACCCCAATCCTGGGAGCTAAACTAACTACACTAACATGACTCTAAAAATAACAATATAACAAAGTACGACATTAAACGAAATAAAAGGAAGGGTAGAGAAAACTCCAATTAACAAGTTTGACTCTAGCTCCCGCTCCGACCTCGTCTTCACACCGATGTAACAATAGTGATATATGGTATGATAATGGAGTGGTGGTGTGAAGTGGTGCTCTGATGATGATGGGTGACAGTGGTGGTGAATGAAGAGAGGCTGCGCCTCTGCGGCGTGGTGTGGTCCCCAATCTCCAACCCTCGTCATTTGTTTATATAACAGCCGCGTCAATATCTTTATCAATTCACTATTTATCTCTAACCCCATGTGCCACGTCAACATACTTGTGTGCTGCAATTATATGTCGTGAATGAATATGATGAATAAATCGTCATCCATGAGCAAGTATAATGGCATTAGTGGCTGTGTGAGAATATGTGCCACCGTCATTGTTTAATCATGATTCATGATTAAATAATTTGTGAAAGCCATTAATGAATAAGCTTGGTTCCGTGAGTGATTATCAATTAAGTGCAGCAATCTTCCCTTCTTGAAACAACCGGTGCGTGTATATAATATTTATTATTGAGATGAAGAATGTAAATCCAAGATTTGTTCCTACATTTGACACATAAAATATATCAGTTCATATCAAAACATAAATCTGAGGAAAAGCATATGATAAGTGAGAAATACGACATGAATTGTTATTAAAATAGGAAGAATTAAAGCCCTAAAAATAGATGTATTTCGCACTTATCAAAACCGTACCGCTTTTCTCGCCTTCCTGCACTTTCTACAGTCTCTTTTTGAGAAGGTTGGAGTTGACTTCATGTGATGAACAGCCTTAGTACCCCCGCTCTCCCTTAGACATGTCAACTATGCATCATTTTCAGTGGGAGAAGATCGGGGACGGATGGATTAAGCGTCGGCGTGCCCGACCGGGAGAGAGAGCTGCCCGGTCTTCTGCTGCCGATGTGGCCGGACCTTCAGAGGTTCGGGATGCTGATATGCCTGCTGCAAGTCTGACACCAGGCTATGAGGCGATGATAGCTCAGTTCAGAGATTGGCAGGGGGTGTGCACCACTCGTTTTGATGGGTTTGACTCGCGCCTGGATGAGTTATCTGCTCAGGTCCATAACTACAAAGTGTGTCTGACATCATTGGAGGAGCGTCGGGCTGCTTTTGAGGCTCGTCAAGAAGCGAGGAGGGCTGATTATGATGCCCGCTTTGCACGTATGGAGGCGTGGTGTCTTCCTCATGGGTCACAGCCACCGTTCCCACCACCTTAGGCCGCATCACCTTATGGAGTTTGGGTTTATTTCATTTTATACTTTTGTTTTGTTTTGTTTTACTTTCTTAGTTATTTCTTAACAGTTTCATTCGGTTGTACTTTCTGTTTTATTTTCTTTTGGATTTGAATTTTGTCTTTACATTCCGGTTGTACTTCATAACTATTATGTTTTACCCATACTTTTAATGCTTGTGCAAGCCACTATTGGCTGTTGATTTTATTGATTGAGGTACAGGTCTGGATTTGATGAGTGTGAGGTATTGAGAGAAACAAAGGAAACTCTGTCGAAATTTCTGCAGAATTCAACACCCTGATGTTCTTACATAAGTGTGGGGACGTTGTCCCCACCATACTCTAGGGGCGTAATTTTCTAACTTCTTTTTATCTTCCAACGTTGTTTTCTATTGAATTTGTGCTTTTCGTCTTTCCTAGTCAGTGTCATGAAGCAATGAGGACGTTGCTTAATTTTAAGTGTGGGGAGGGGAAATTGCGCATACTCATGCTCAATTACATTCGAATGTGCAAATTTTGAACATTTTTAAGGCTACCACTTAATTTTCACTAAATTTTTGCTGGCCCTCAAAATTTTTTGTTGCATAATATACTTGTCTTATTCAGTGGTTGGAAAAGTTGGTTTGGAACACCGCACAAGTAGCACTAGTTTCTTTGGGATCAAAGCTGAAGAAAAGTTGTGGAAATTCTGGTTGCACTGCTTGTATGTACAATTTGGTGAATACTTTTCTATTTCTTCACTAAAAAAATCAAGCCTTAGTGTAATTATTTGTCTTTGATTTCACTTGGGGGCTTTGGAAATGATTCTTGAATGAAAGGAAGAAAAGGACAAAGACAAGGTACTCCTCTAATCGAATTTTTAGCCCAAAAACAGGCCTCGTCCATTTGGTAATTAAGTCCTTGGGGTGCTTCATCACCCTTCTACCTAAGGTCATTTGATCTGGTATAGAAGACAAAGAACCCAACACCGTTACATAAATGGAGAGAAAAGTCTGAGGGATATAAAGAAGAAAGTTAATGCTTGTAAGAAAGTTAAAGAAATTTATTAATTTCAAATGCAAAGTGCAAATTCTTTCTTGATTATGAGTACGTGTGTGATGAAAGGTAATATGGAATAAGATATTACTTCTTACCCTTGTCGTCCATGGATTGTGGAAAGTTAATTGGAAAGTAGTCCCTAAGTGAAATCTGAGCCAAGTGGTTTTACTATGTGTCTTAAGCCTTTGGAAAGTATTCTCAATTCACTGTTTATGAAAACCTGCAAGTGTGGATCATTGTTTTCTATGATTGTTTTTCATTATTAGATATCCTTGTGCACGGTTCTAAACTGATGATTCCCTTCTGTAAGACCTCAGTATGTTTCTATTTTCTTGAGGGCAGGCAAAGATTAAGTGTGGGGAAGTTGATAAGTCGGGAATGTTCCTAAGTTTACGAGGCTAATTCATGCTTAATTATCTATGTTATGATTTCAAATTCCCTCCTTATTGCTTTATTTACGCTTTATTGTTATATTTATCTCCTATGATTGATTTAATGTGTTTTCAAGGTAAAATGCTCAAGAAGATGCTTAAACGAAGACTTTAGAGTTTGAGTCAACCAATGGAAGTCAAACTAGGGGTCAAATGTTGATTTTCGAAGGGAAGAGTTCAAGTCCACAACTGGTCCGGGTTTGCGTACTTGTTTGCAAATCCGGACCATCTCTTCGATCAACCTTCTGCCATGTTTTTATGTTGGTCTGGGTTTGTGTCCCAGTTTGTAAACCCGGACCAATCCCTCGAAGACCTTTCTGCCTATTTTCAGACGTGGTCCGAGTTTATGTACTTGTTTGTAAACCAGACCATCCTTTAGAGAAACGTTCTTGTAACACCCCATCCAACATTAACACACTTAACAACAACTGCAGCGGAAAAATACTTCATCACATTACTTAACTCGTTGGTGTTACACGCCGTTAACCACCCACGTGGCTAACAAGGCTATTACATATACATTGTACCGGTCTGATGGACTAGATTCCCGAGCGACTACACATTACTGTCCCTTTCCATTAACAACAACAACAACATACACCTTTCGACTGTACCGAGTATTCACAAACTAATGCCGATATCAATTTCGGTCTTACTACACCTATTGTACATATATAACTTAAAAGATTACCATGTACATACGACTACCCCGTCCTACTCTCGAACGGCTTCCAGCTCCTTGTACCTGAAATAGGAAAAGAAGAGAAAAGGGTGGCCCCCCAGGGGCTCAGCACCTTTGCTGGTATGGTAATCCCGCAGCCCGCATGCTACCGGGCCACGCACAACTATTTGTCGTCTTAGCATGCAGTTGATTATATTTGAATCATGCATGAGAACTACAAATACACAACACATTACACTGCACAACAATGGCTCATTTAAACAGCCAATCGAACTACACTTAACAATCACTCATTGTGATCTTAAACCCCTAGAGTGTTTCTCCTTTAACGGAGCTATTTCCTTAATAGACGACACATACCCACCAATCGGGTTATCCTTAAACGCCTCTTACAATAAACTGGAATTCATATCCATAATCCACATACTCCACATCTTAACAACATATCACATCACCTCGCAATAAGAATTGCAACACATCAATAATACATAACATAACGGGAACGGTTCCCTTTATGAACCGGCCCAAACATAGTCAGTTCACTTGTAGCCTAGAGAATGTTGCCAGTCTCATGATAAGCTCGTTACATAACTCGTTACCGTCTCGTTAGATGAACGGATAACTTAACACAAGGTGCCTCGGATATAGTGATCCAAGCACACCGAACAAACATAAACATAGTATGCCCCTGTGGCCCGACGTGAGTCAGTAAATAGCCTTGGTTAAGCTAAAGGAAGGTTGGAAACCAAATTGGAAAACAACCATAACATACAAAGAGAATCGAACCGGTTATGACATCGACTCCCATACTCACACGCGTGGCCGGAACAGACCGGACTCCTCACTTCCCCCGTTAGCACTTGTTAGAAGTTCAACATTGAACTTAATAAACAATCACAAACATTGGGTTAAGTCTTGTTAGACACACACAAGGGAAGAGAGAGTCATACATTCACACACAAACATCACACACAATCATCAAATGACTAACTCACGCATAGCCGTGGTTAGAACGTTCCTTAGGTCGGAAACGTTATTACCGGATACCGTTCTCTTACGTTTACCTAATAGTGGTTAACTAGCCTTTCATGCGCATTCGAGGTTACCGGTATCGGCACGTAAACACACAACAACAATAACGACTGTAAACTCGTTTCATGATTTATCTTATAACGTGGCAAACATACAGAAAAACACATTGGCATACAAGCCGGTGTAATCCGGTAGGACACAGGTTGCAAGAAAACCATACCTGTCACCGGAGTCCACTCTATCATGTCCACTTATGTTCCTCGAACAATTCACGAACAACTGGTAACATTAAAGTTGCCTTCATTAACATTGGGGGTAAACATGTTTGCGTAACGTTGAACGACTATGGTTAACGCCGTAACTAGTTAAGTAACTTAACATTTTTAACTTGTTTTACTTCCACATTTTACTACAACTTTTCACCCACTTAATGTCATTATAACTCACCTAACATGTCCTTAACAACCTTATAACATCATTACTTATCAATCCCCATCATTACATATCATTTCATACCTTAAACAACATTTTTAGAGTGGTCCGGGACTTGGTCCTCACCCTAAGTCCTGGACCAACACTTAAGGAATCTCTCGGGTGATTTTAATAGGGTGGTCCGGGACCTTGTACTGACCCCAAGTCCCGGACCAAAGCACTTGTAAAACTCTCGGCCCTTTTTTGTGTAGGGTCCGGGGCATCATCCAATACTTGGGTCCCGGACCACTGTAACAGAATTCCCAAATTGACATTTTCAAGTCTTGTTTCATCTATTTTCTTCATCCATTGATTACCCAAAACTTCACACATGAACTTAGGCATATTCTTATACCAAAATATCACTTTGATTCACCTTAAAACATTGTCCAACTTGTCACTCTTTTTCTTATAAATCTCTTAACACTTGTAACATTTCTCTTTTGGTTTTCTAAGTGGTATTTCACCTATAATGACCACTATACCAAGATGTTTCCTCTACACCTTAACATAATCTCCCAAGCATCTTTTTCACTAACTAATTTCCTTGTTCACACCTTCTTAAAATTCTTTCTCACAACCTTACCTAAACATTATTCCCTCCTTGTACATCAACATTGCTAAACCTTAAACACTTCTCCAAGACTTTAGTACATCCCACAAAACACCCATTGGATTTCTAGAACTTCCAAGATAATGTCTAAATCCTTATAGCACTCTAAAACACCTTAATACATGTTTTTTCCCTAGTAAAACATTTATTCATTCCTAACACTTCCTAGTTCACTAAAACTCATTTAAGCACTTAAAACTTCTTGTACATTATCCAAATTTTGCCATGGGTTCTCCTAGCATATTGTCATACCAAAACACATTGTTTTTCACCATATAGACATTCAAGAACACCTAAATCCATCAAGAACTTCTCACACACAAAACTTCACCAAATTTACACTACATCATAATATAGTGCTTAATCGAATTGCTTGGCACTTAGGCCCTTAAATAACATGGTTTTAGGCCCTTAAATTGCATAAACTATAAACACTGAATTTTCACATGTATATTTTGCCTTTAACCTGCAAATACACTCAACATCACATATGCCCTTTAATAATCTCCTTAAGAACAATTCACTAGCTCTTTCCCATTGGCTCCTTAGGTATTTTATTAAGCAAATCAAGCTCATTTTTCCTAAGGCATTTAAACCACATTGAGATAGTTTGTTTACCTCTTTTCTTCAAGATTTTTACTTGAACACTCTTGTTCTTCCTTGTTTGGAAATCGGCAAGAGGACTTGGTTACTTGTCAATGTTCTAATCAATACACAAGTAAAACCAATGAGCATTCAAGCTCCATGTTTAAACTCACTTACAAACCCTAGGTTATATATATATTGTCTTAAACATTAGGTTAGTTGTTTTACCTTGGAAACAAGAGAGAGCTTGAATAAGCATCAAGAGAGGACTCCACCAAGCCCTTGAATGATTGGAATGAAGCTATAACAAGCAAGATGAAGGCACCATAAATGGTGATTTTCGGCCACACACTAAAACAAGAGGAAAACATTGATTTTCTTTGACTTTCCTTACCTTGAAGCAAAGGAGAATGACAAGGCATGAAAAGGTGAGCTCAAGCTCCAACAATGGTGAATCTTCATGGCACCGAAATGGAGTTCTTGAAGATTTGAAAAGATAGAAGTGTAGAGCTTGCTCCAACTAGAAGAATGGTGGTCTTTGTTTTTTATTTGGCAAAGGGAGCTAGAGAGATACAAGCCATGGAAGTTGGAGATGGCATTGTTGCTGTAGCTAAACTGATGGAGAGAGGAGGAAGAAGGGTTGGCTACGGTGGGAACAAGAGAGGAATGAGAGATTGTCAAGAAAGCTTGCTTTGGGGATATTAAACTAAAAGCAAATAGTAACTATGCTTTATTACTTTTCCTTGTTTATTTGATTGGTCAAGTGTGGTGAGTCACACATGAAAACCGGCCCCCTTTACATACTAGGGCATATCATGGTCTTTGTTGACCAACTAACTTACTTATATTGACTTATGTCATAAACTAGCATATTTAGTTACTATTCACAAAAATAAGGCACATAGTTGTGAAATTTTTGATTTCCCATTGATTTAGACTTCCAAATGTGATACTAAGTAGTACATATGTTAATTAAAGAGTAATGATGGACATTTAGCCATTCAAAACTCATTTACAAGAAAATTTTTCAAAAATGTGCTTAAGACTCCTTAAAGCACATTTTGTGTTTTAACTTGTTTTCAAGCTTGGTTTTCTTTGGTAATTGGTTTTATATGTTCATTAACATATAATTAAGGTATAGGTATGACCTTTAGGTCTTATACAAACTTATCCCAAGCTTAGAGCACATTTTTGCCCATATTGACTTTAAGGTACTTATTTATGTTTTGTTTGGTTTAACTGTCTACCAAGGTTTCCTAAGGACTTAATTAGCCTTATTAAATCATAATTGAATATTATTAAGTCTTGGTAGGCTCTTTGGGTCCTAACCAAGTTCACTCCAAGCTTAGAGCATGTTTTTGCTCAAACTGTATCTTAGTGCTTTATTGTGTTTTACTATGGTTTAAATTGTTCACTAATGTTTCTAAGGCACTTTTTAGGCTTAATATACCATAGTTTAATGTTTAACCAACATATCAAGGTCTGGGGTATTTCAATCTACCCCCCTTAAAAGAACTTCGTCCTCAAAGTTCACACTTCCCACACATCAATTTAATTAGAACACGGGATTACTTACAAAAAAAACTTTCGCACCCAAACATACTTTACATCACAACCTCGGACTTAATGGTCCGCGTAACCTATTCACATGCATACATAACATAACATCACATAACATAACATACTTATATGATAACCTCGGACTCAATGGTCCGGGTATCTTAACAACATTTGCACATACATAACAACCCTTAGACTCTTGGGTCTGGGTAACGTAACAACATTTAGACTCATCGGTCCTGATAACATACACTTTTGGAACTCAAGGTCAAAATAATATTTATTACACATACCACACACATGTCTTAGCATGTATGGCAACCAAAAATATCTTTTACATATACTGTGATCCCGCAGAACCCGGTCGCGATGGACACCTTCCGTCCCCGTTCCTTTGGGAGAACAAAACAGTCACTTAAATTTGAAATTTTTCCTTGTGAGATTAAGTAAGAGAACTTTAATTATGTAAAGTATCTATCGACGTTTTATAAATACCAATTCAAAATCCTTTTGAAAATACATACAACTCCAAGTCCAACTTATGTTCTTTGCTTCTTTTCTTAGCGTGGTTAATTGTGACCACTTACAGGGAGCTTCAAGAATCATCCAACCCTGATGTGATCAGCACCAGTGTTGAACTATCCTTTCACCCCAATCTGTGTTCGGCTTCCCTTGATCTCATGATAATCAAGTTTCACCTCCCACTTCAATTTCAAGCATCAAGTAAATCACCCATTTCCAATTTTCTATCTTTTAATCATTCTAAACATGATCATAACATCTCCAAGGGATAGAACTTCGTCTATCAGTTATTTTCATTCCCTTTTAATCAAGTTACCTAGGGAATCTAATTCTCGCTAGGTTCTATGTCGCTTTCTTACTCTTTCATGAATCACTATATTACATATATACATATACTTTATCAAAATACAACACACAATTTCACATTTAGTGTCATATGAACATATAATGTTGGGGTTTTGGTTCCCCGGGAGTTTCTCTACTCCCCACACTTGTACTATCACACACAACTGTTAACAAATAAACACACTTATCACAATGGTATTCGCATCTTCTGTGCGCAATTACCATAATTAAACCATGAATGAATGTGTATGTTTACGTAACACACACCAATCATCAAAACAATTATTTTGTGCTATGCACAATATAGGTCACATACACTACGTACACTTGTACGGTAATACGCACTAAGTGGTTTTGCGCTCTACCCCCCTTAAAAGGGATTACGCCCACGTAATCAACCACTGGACATTGACTTACAATGTTCTGCCGTCGTGAAGTATTTTAACTTCCACGCGGTCTGTTATACAATGTGTTCCGGTTAGAGGATCTTAACCATATTGGCGGTTTAGTCCCTAAACCAAGAATTCTCATTGGAGTTTGTTTAAACTCTTAGCTGGTTTCGATTCTGGCCTGTGAGGCTTCTAGGCATTAATAATTAGCCATTCACTCATATTCACCATGCACATTCAACACTTGAATTACTGGCTCACTAGTTTCTGCTGCGAAACTCTAATAACTGTAGGCTCAGTTTGCCTCATTCGTTATTCTTACTGTATTGTACATCTCCAATTATCGCCTTTATCTTGGTAATAATGGTTTCTCAACCGACGAGTGGTATCTCTTACCGTGCGCGAACTCGGTGAGTTATAAACTTTCTATCCACTTCCATAATAATTTACTGTGTATACAGTTATGTATTTCATAATGATTGACTTGTTTCCCTTCCGACTTACTGTCAGTTGAGGTTGAGCTACTACCTAATGTGTAGTGCTCTCTCGGTTATCGCCCACACTCAAGGTATGTTCCATACCAATATTTGGTATTTAGTGCTACTCTAGTCACTTATTCTTAATCATGCCTCCACATTTGGTTTTGTACAAGTATTCTTTCACTGGTACGACCTTGCCTTTCCTATGCATCGGTCACTATGTCGTTATAAGCCGCTTTCTATTTCCTTCACAATTAACATTTCCCGAATCCTAGCTATCCCACTCAATCATTACTGCACAAGTGCAATACCAAAACACAGTCATACAGAGTGTAGAGGCGTAAACTCTTGACTGTAAATCTCTTATGCAATTCACAATGGAATTCACACTGTGTTTCACTGAGATTCTTATCTCGTAATACTGGCCACTGGCTTACTGCCCTAGTTATTTGCTATCACTTACCTTGCATCTCCACTGAGTCTAACTCGTAACTGGTCTTATCTGCCATATTATTATCTAACAACACTTATACAACGGTCGCTTGCTGCGCACCGTGCTCTTACTCACTGTATAACATCAACTTATATGGTATTCACTGTCATTTTAGCTTCCACACATATAGTTACATCACTCGTATTATGGTTCGCCACTCATTTGGCTGATTGTTGAATATTCTAGTCTTTTGAGTCTTAATGCTCCGTGAGCATTGTACATTACTCATTTAGCGTCACACATTTATGGTGGTTGCTATTAGACTTGTTACTCTTCCGGTCTCCACAAGTGGTAGTAACCATATTGGTCCACCCTTAACGTATTCCCTTAAGAGGTATCCCCACTCTCTTAGCAGTGGTTCGTTATCCGCTTTACTTACTTATATAACATAAACTCTTACAATCGATTAAATTTATATAACATATCCTGTTGTGGCTTATAAGCCTTACTGCCTCGAGCTCTGCTCATTGTAGGCCGTTCACACACATTTACTTCTCTGTACAACATTACATGGTTTGGATATCATATTAGGCTCCATGACAAGGTCGTTGCATCACGTTTCCTTTCCTGGGATGCCCCATAGGATTGTCAGTCTGTCTCCTGACAACTTATGTCTATACTGGGTGTTAGTTTCAACCTTGTGCTTCAGTCACGTTATTTCGTTCAACTATCGTTGATGCGAGCACCCTTCAAGGATTGCTCCTGGGTGTTGCTAAGTTATACCATTACATCTGGCTCGCGCTTGTTGGTATATTTAGTTAGCCATGCCGCTTTGCGTTCTTAACTGGCTTATTACCTCTTCTGTGAAGATCAACATTTCCTGGTAGTGTAGGTACTCATTCTGGGAGTTTCATCCCGTTCATTGCACATTAATGTGTCCACATTAGGCATCTGCTTGCCATGCACAGGCTGGGTCTCCGTTCCAGCTATCATGTTTATCCCTGAGGATCCTTAAGACATATACGATGTCTTTATATTACAGTTAGTGCACTTCGCACCTCCTGACTCTTAAACATTTCCTTGAAATGAATTCACTAATTCCTTTAGTCTCGTTAACTTAACTGAGTTCCCTTACTTTAACCATTCTTGGTAATCAGTTGCTCTTGCTTAACTTTTACTGCTGACCATAGTATAGTATGGAGTCGACTACTTCTCGTGTTCCGGACTTTACTCGTATACATATGTGGGGTACCCTACTGATACATTACTACTTACCCAACTAACCCATAAGTAGGTATGTCGGGCCCACAAGCTCCTATCGGAGTGCGGTCGTCCCACATTACAGTTGGTACACTCGTAGTGTCCGTCACACGCCTAGGTGAAGTATTCTGTTGTCAACTCCCTTATATTGTCCTGTGACAATGTGCATTCCCGCTTCCCGAACTTAATCAAGGGAAGGTTTATCCACTGTTGTATCATTATGAACTCAATTCAGCCCTCGGGTTGCTACCCTTGGGTTTACCGGTTTCCGTCCGGTTATTCAAAAGAATACTGGGTATGACTTACCTACCGTGTGGCACTGAGGCCTGTGTAGGTTCTCCGGTTTGGTTTAAAAGAAGGTTTGAAAGAAGTATTGGTTTGAAAGAAAATTTGGTTTTGAAAGAAAAGAGTTTGAAATAAATCTGAGTTAGAAAGAAAAATTCTCATGGTTTCACAACGTCTTCTTGCCTTAATCAAGTCTAGCTTCTTGCTGACTGGTGTACTTCCAATTACAGAGGTTAGGCTGTTAAGCCCTTCCACAGTTGTGATGATCTCACCTAACTTCATGGTACTTTACTAAGTACTTCGTATTTGTTAAAACTTTCCCAAACAGCCTGTTGTGTAGCAGCACTTGCCATGGCAAGTGCGCCATGCTAACTGGCTATCGGTTCAAACACATACTGGTTGTGGTATTGTTTTTACCCGCACTGTCATCAGTGGCCTTGTTGGCCCTCACTTGATCTTACAGTCTTGACAATTAACCCTCTGGGCGACTTCTCACTGTATTCACATGATAATCATTAACTAGGGTGTTTCCCATTCTGGAGACCCCTCTTCTTAGTATTGTTTCCTCTTTGTAGCCCGTTCCACGCATTTGTCGTGGTTACTGAGACTTGTCTCTTGTTTAGGTACTACGTTGTAGTTCCTTTGTCGTTTGGTATACTATTGGTATATCATTTGACAACTGTGGTCCCGTAGACACTCGTCTCGGGTTTCACTAATCCACTTCTCTGTCTGTTGCACAGTTGGTGCGTTGCCAGCTGGTTGTTATTGACTGCTCGGCATGGCGACCCAGGTTGCCGGAAATTCTATTCTTCTATACACAAGATTCTTCATTCTTCGCTATTAAATGCGGTTAACACTGTTCAGATGGAAACCGTCTCTGGGATTCCCAGTTTTCGGGATCTACCTTATGACAGGTTCTCCGTTCTCACAGAAGTACTTAATAACAGTCAGACCGGGTATTCCTGAGTATGAGAGGACTTTCATCTCTCTGGTGTTTTTTTCCAAGTTATAAACAGGGATTGTGGAGGGCGGGAAGGATAGAGTAGGTTTTCAGTATTCAATGGTAATTCCTAACTAGCGTATCTCTCACGCTATCACTCAACCCTTAACCCAAAGTACTAAAATCCAAACTCGGTACTTCCTAAGCTCGGTAATTCAGTCATCAGAGCGATACTTCGCTCTGATACCACTTTTTGTAACACCCCATCCAACATTAACACACTTAACAACAAACTGCAGCGGAAAACATACTTCATCACATTACTTAACTCGTTGGTGTTACACGCCGTTAACCACCCACGTGGCTAACAAGGCAATTACATATACATTGTACCGGTCTGATGGACTAGATTCCCGAGCGACTACACATTACTGTCCCTTTCCATTAACAACAACAACAACATACACCTTTCGACTGTACCGAGTATTCACAAACTAATGCCGATAACAATTTCGGTCTTACTACACCTACTGTACATATATAACTTAAAAGATTACCCATGTACATACGACTACCCCATCCTACTCTCGAACGGCTTCCAGCTCCTTGTACCTGAAAATAGGAAAAGAAGAGAAAAGGGTGGCCCCCCAGGGGCTCAGCACCTTTGCTGGTATGGTAATCCCGCAGCCCGCATGCTACCGGGCCACGCACAACTATTTGTCGTCTTAGCATGCGGTTGATTATATTTGAATCATGCATGTAAACTACAAATACACAACACATTACACTGCACAACAATGGCTCATTAAAACAGCCAATCGAACTACACTTAACAAATCACTCATTGTGATCTTTAACCACTAGAGTGTTTCTCCTTTAACGGAGCTATTTCCTTAATAGACGACACATACCCACCAATCGGGTTATCCTTAAATGCCTCTTACAATAAACTGGAATTCATATCCATAATCCACATACTCCACATCTTAACAAATATCACATCACCTCGCAATAAAAATTACAACACATCAATAATACATAACATAACGGGAACGGTTCCCTTTATGAACCGGCCCAAACATAGTCAGTTCACTTGTAGCCTAGAGAATGTTGCCAGTCTCATGATAAGCTCGTTACATAACTCGTTACCGTCTCGTTAGATGAACGGATAACTTAACACAAGGTGCCTCGGATATAGTGATCCAAGCACACCGAACAAACAAAAACATAGTATGCCCCTGTGGCCCGACGTGAGTCAGTAAAATAGCCTTGGTTAAGCTAAAGGGAAGGTTGGAAACCAAATTGGAAAACAACCATAACATACAAAGAGAATCGAACCGGTTATGACATCGACTCCCATACTCACACGCGTGACCGGAACAGACCGGACTCCTCACTTCCCCCGTTAGCACTTGTTAGAAGTTCAACATTGAACTAATAAACAATCACAAACATTGGGTTAAGTCTTGTTAGACACACACAAGGGAAGAGAGAGTCATACATTCACACACAAACATCACACACAATCATCACATGACTAACTCACGCATAGCCGTGGTTAGAACGTTCCTTAGGTCGGAAACGTTATTACCGGATACCGTTCTCTTACGTTTACCTAATAGTGGTTAACTAGCCTTTCATGCGCATTCGAGGTTACCGGTATCGGCACGTAAACACACAACAACAATAACGACTGTAAACTCGTTCCATGATTTATCTTATAACGTGGCAAACATACAGAAAAACACATTGGCATACAAGCCGGTGTAATCCGGTATGACACAGGTTGCAAGAAAACCATACCTGTCACCGGAGTCCACTCTATCATGTCCACTTATGTTCCTCGAACATTCATGAACAACTGGTAACATTAAAGTTGCCTTCATTAACATTGGGGGTAACATGTTTGCGTAACTTGAACGACTATGGTTAACGCCGTTAACTAGTTAAGTAACTTAACATTTTTAACTTGTTTTACTTCCACATTTTACTACAACTTTTCACCCACTTAATTGTCATTATAACTCACCTAACATGTCCTTAACAACCTTATAACATCATTACTTATCAATCCCCATCATTACATATCATTTTCATAACTTAAACAACATTTTTAGAGTGGTCCGGGACTTGGTCCTCACCCTAAGTCCCGGACCAACACTTAAGGAATCTCTCGGGTGATTTTAATAGGGTGGTCCGGGACCTTGTACTGACCCCAAGTCCCGGACCAAAGCACTTGTAAAACTCTCAGCCCTTTTTTGTGTAGGGTCCGGGACATCATCCAATACTTGGGTCCCAGACCACTGTAACAGAATTCCCAAATTGACATTTTCAAGTCTTGTTTCATCTATTTTCTTCATCCATTGATTACCCAAACTTCACACATGAACTTAGGCATATTCTAATACCAAAATATCACTTTGATTCACCTTAAAACATTGTCCAACTTGTCACTCATTTTTCTTATAAATCTCTTAACACTTGTAACATTCTCTTTTGGTTTTCTAAGTGGTATTTCACCTATAATGACCACTATACCAAGATGTTTCCTCTACACCTTAACATCATCTCCCAAGCATCTTTTCTCACTAACTAATTTCCTTGTTCACACCTTCTTAAAATTTCTTTCTCAAACCTTACCTAAACATTATTCCCTCCTTGTACATCAACATTCCTAAACCTTAAACAACTTCTCCAAGACTTTAGTACATCCCACAAACACCCATTGGATTTCTAGATTTCCAAGATAATGTCTAAATCCTTGTAGCACTCTAAACACCTTAATACATGTTTTCTTCCATAGTAAAACATTTATTCATTCCTAACACTTCCTAGTTCACTAAAACTCATTAAGCACTTAAAACTTCTTGTACATTATCCAAATTTTTCCATGGGTTCTCCTAGCATATTGTCATACCAAAACACATTGTTTTTCACCATTAGACATTCAAGAACACCTAAATCCATCAAGAACTTCTCACACACAAAACTTTACCAAATTTACACTACATCACAATATAGTGCATAATCGAATTGCTTGGCACTTAGGCCCTTAAATAACATGGCTCTTAGGCCCTTAAATGCATAAACTATAAACACTTAATTTCCACATGTATATTTTGCCTTTAACCTGCAAATACACTCAACATCACATATGCCCTTTAATAATCTCCTTAAGAACAATTCACTAGCTCTTTTCCCATTGGCTCCTTAGATATTTTATTAAGCAAATCAAGCTCATTTTTCCTAAGGCATTTAAACGACATTAAGATAGTTTGTTTACCTCTTTTCTTCAAGATTTTTACTTGAACACTCTTGTCTTCCTTGTTTGGAAATCGGCAAGAGGACTTGGTTACTTGTCAATGTTCTAATCAATACACAAGTAAAACCAATGAGCATTCAAGCTCCATGTTTAAACTCACTTACAAACCCTAGGTTATATATATATTGTCTTAACACATTAGGTTAGTTGTTTTACCTTGGAAACAAGAGAGAGCTTGAATAAGCATCAAGAGAGGACTCCACCAAGCCCTTGAATGATTGGAATGAAGCTATAACAAGCAAGATGAAGGCACCATAAATGGTGATTTTCGGCCACACACTAAAACAAGAGGAAACATTGATTTTCTTTGACTTTCCTTACCTTGAAGCAAAGGAGAATGACAAGGCATGAAAAGGTGAGCTCAAGCTCCAACAATGGTGAATCTTCATGGCACCGAAATGGAGTTCTTGAAGATTGAAAAGATAGAAGTGTAGAGCTTGCTCCAACTAGAAGAATGGTGGTCTTTGTTTTTTATTTGGCAAAGGGAGCTAGGAGATACAAGCCATGGAAGTTGGAGATGGCATTGTTGCTGTAGCTAAACCGATGGAGAGAGGAGGAAGAAGGGTTGGCTACGGTGGGAACAAGAGAGGAATGAGAGATTGTCAAGAAAGCTTGCTTTTGGGGATATTTAAACTAAAAGCAAATAGTAACTATGCTTTATTACTTTTCCTTGTTTATTTGATTGGTCAAGTGTGGTGAGTCACACATGAAAACCGGCCCCCTTTACATACTAGGGCATATCATGGTCTTTGTTGACCAACTAACTTACTTATATTGACTTATGTCATAAACTAGCATATTTTAGTTACTATTACAAAAATAAGGCACACAGTTGTGAAATTTTTGATTTCCCATTGATTTAGACTTCCAAATGTGATACTAAGTAGTACATATGTTAATTAAAGAGTAATGATGGACATTTAGCCATTCAAAACTCATTTACAAGAAAATTTTTCAAAAATGTGCTTTAAGACTCCTTAAAGCACATTTTGTGTTTTAACTTGTTTTCAAGCTTGGTTTTCTTTGGTAATTGGTTTTATATGTTAATTAACATATAATTAAGGTATAGGTATGACCTTTAGGTCTTATACAAACTTATCCCAAGCTTAGAGCACATTTTTGCCCATATTGACTTTAAGGTACTTATTTATGTTTTGTTTGGTTTAATTGTCTACCAAGGTTTCCTAAGGACTTAATTAGCATTATTAAATCATAATTGAATATTATTAAGTCTTGGTAGGCTCTTTGGGTCCTAACCAAGTTCACTCCAAGCTTAGAGCATGTTTTTGCTCAAACTGTATCTTAGTGCTTATTGTGTTTTACTATGGTTTAAATTGTTCACTAATGTTTCTAAGGCACTTTTTAGGCTTAATATACCATAGTTTAATGTTTAACCAACATATCAAGGTCTGGGGTATTTCAGTTCTGCCTAGTTTAAGAGGTGGTCCAGGTTTACGTACTTGTTTGCAAACCCGGACCAATACTAGCCAGGGCCGGAAATCGTCGTTACTGAAATAAAAGATTCTTTTTTATCTTTAAGAAGAGAGGACGCCGCATAATAAGAAAGGCTGGACTGGAGTTTAGACCTAAGTTTTATTCTACGAGTGATTTACACATCAGGGAGGAGAGAGTTAGCAGTTTTGGGAGATTTTCCACTAGGAGTTTGAGTAGAGCAGATTGGAGATTCAACACAGAGTCTTCACCATAGAGTTCCAAACCAGAGTTTATTCTTGTTCTACTTCTATAATACTATTTTCTACAGATTTGTTTATCATTACATGTCTATGGCTGAGTAGTACTTTTAGAATCCGGTTTGCTATGTAATCCAAATTTGAGGTTCCATTATCTTTGTGGTTTTACCAGTTTTAATCTGATTAAAGTTTTGTTCTTTGTTTATATTAATTCTCTGATAGTCTCGCCAATTATTAGGGATTACTAGTTTGTCTGCTTACAAGTGAGAACTGTGGCATTCAATAGAATATGAGAACAAAACCAGTTAATTTGGAGACGATAATTCCTCTAAAAATTAGCTGATTATTTAACTAGATCGTACTTAAAGCTGTTAGCAATTAGGAAATTCATAACGAGAGTTAGGGTTTGGTAATTGCTATAGATGCGACCGAGTGGGAGACCGAACGTGAAATAATCTGATCTAGGATTTTAATCTAGAATTGGTAAACACATTGAGAAGGGAACCGAGAATTATGAGGAGTAGTAAACCGGGATTTCTCCCATAATTACCAAGAAAACCAACACTTTCCTTTCTGCAGTTACTGTTATTGTTCTTGTTATTGTTTATTTTACTTTTTAGAAATACAATTTCATAAATTAAAACCCCCAATTTCCTATTTTATTATTTCATTAATTTAATAGTGTTTTAGTTTGAGATTAGACTAGACACTGCCTCCTTGGTTCAATAACCTAGGGAATACTTTCTAGGAAAACTTGTTACAAAGACCGGTACACTTGCCGAATTAGGTTTTAACCCCAACAAATGTCCGGTTACTTGTTGAATGAAAATATTGTGGATTTTGTGTGCTAAGAATTGGATACTTTGATGATTGTTATATCACGCTAAAAGTGTTTCCAAACAAAATGAATTTTACATGGTGAAACAATGGTTTACTGATAAGTGCGAAATATAGAGACTTTAAAGGGTTAAATATGCCTATTATTCGTAGCGGTTTGGCCAATATTTCTCACTTATCATGTGTTTTTCCTATGATTTATGTTTAGATAATAATTGATGCATTTTATGTGTCAAATGTAGTTAAAAGTCATGAAATTACATTCTTTACTTCACAAGGTTCGCAACGCAACAAACGGGGAGCAAAACGAAGTCCAAATGAACAATCTAGGCCTGAAACAAGTTTCACTCATCAGAATATGGACATGTCCGAACATACGTTCAAACTTGTATATTCGGACAGAGGTAGAAACTTCCTAAAGTTTGCCCTAACATGTGTCCGAACTTCCAAGTTCGGACGCCGCGTACAGAATTCAAAAATATGCATTTTTAAGAGTTAACAAATGCCTATTTTTGTTATAAAAAGACACATAGGGTTGGGGGAACATTACCTATTCACGCCGGATGCCTCATACAAGGCTTTCACCTTACAATCTCACTACACCATCACCACATCTTCATCATCTTCAACCTCTAGCCGGCGAGTCTTCGGATCTGACAAGCATAGCAAAAGTAGGATTCTTCTCTACTAGATGATTTCTCTTCTATCTATGTTTGCTATTTCTTGTAACATGTTAGGCTGGGAAGGATTTACTCTAGGAGATGGTTATTTGTAGCTAGTTTATTATGCAATTACTTATATTGATTTGATAACATATTTTATTTCTGGATTGTTCAGATTAAAGTTTATGTTGTGCTTTTTAATAAATTTCATGGATTTGTTAATTAGCTTTCGAATCTTGTTATGATCAGACCGGTGATTAACAAGATGGTCCTATTAATCCGTGTTGTCTATGAAAACTAGATCGGATTGATTACCTTGTCCTTCGGGTGCTTTAATTCTTGTGGAGAATTTAATTGGATTAATTGGGGTTTTCTTCAAGTTTGAATAATTCTTTGTGCTTAATCCATCTAAGTTTGTTTCACTATAATCTTGCGTGTTCTACCTGATGAGCTTCCTGTGATTAGGATTTGATGCAGGTAAGATATCAAAGAATTTAGTCAATCCATATCTCTTGTTAACTTATAGAATTTCACATAATCTAACTAGCGAAGAATAACCTGAACCTAGAGTTCCGCTCATTCACATCACATTTCTAGTTTTATATAAATTTTTATTTTATCTTTGTTATTTAAGTTTCCAAAACAAAACATACAACCCCTTGATTTGATTAGGCTTATTTTCTTCGAGTTCCGTGAATTCGATACCTGGTTACTTTATTTCTATACTACAGTGACCGGGATTATTTACAGCCCGATACGCTTTTGAATTATTAATTTCTAGATTAATTTCATAGTTTTTAGTAAATCAATTTTTTCTTGTTTGTAAAATGGCACCGTTGCCGGGGACTTAACTTTGTCTAGTCCTTAACCTCGGTTGTTCATTGTTTTGTTTCTTATTTTATTTTCATTTTCATTTTATTTGGTTGTCAATTGTTTTTTTTATCTTATTTTATTCTAATTTATTTTATTTGTAGTTTATTTGATTTTAGCAATTTTACTATTTTTGTTAATTTATTTCTTTATTTTTTTAATTTAGTTATAATTTTAATATTGTGTTTCTTAGTATTGTTTATATTTAATTGAATTTAATTTATCTTGTTTTGTTTTAGTTGTTCTCTTTATTTTTTTATTCTTTTATTCTTAGTTCATTTTGTTTTCAGTTATTTTGTTATTTTAGGTAGATTATTTGTCTCTTATTTATTTTATCTTTAGTTCATTTTATTTTTAGTTATTTCTTTATTTTTGATAGTTTGTTTCTCTTTTAATTTTAGTTCTAATCTGAATTTTGTTTTGATGGCCAGTGAATGTTCCTAGTACCAAATTCAAGGTCGATTAACCAATCTGAAGAGGTGGTTCAATACGTGACAAACTCCTGTTTGGGCAGTGAAGCAGGTGTCTTCTGGTTCATTTGATTATTTTTCTCTGATTTGTGTTGCTCGCAGTGTGGGGGTAATCACGAGTTCGAAGATTGCCCCAAATTGAAGAGAAGAGATGAGGCAGATTGAGGAGCGATTCAAGCGGGAATCATCCTATTCGTGAGATATATATGGCTCGTATTTTGGGGGACCTCATGAGTTCGATGATTGTCTCGAGTTTCAAGAGCAGTTGTGGTTAGAGAATCAACCAGACTACCTACAGAAAATAGCTCTTCAGCAGCAGGCTTCAATCTTGAACAATGTAGTAGAGCAACCTGTTGAATTCTCAAGTTTTCCTCCCTCCCCACCCTTGGTTCCAGACAAAGAGGATGTTCACATCCTAGATTTTGCAAGGGAGGAGCCACCACTGCTCTGCCATTATCACAGTTTCTTTGAGCCTCACCCATAGAAGGAGGATATTTACATCCTCCAATTTGAGAAAGAACAACAATCAACACCAGGTCTTCTGCTTGAGACCCGTTATTGTCAATACCTTCTCAAACACCAGGTTTTGAGGAGTATTTTATATTTTTCTAGTCTATTTGTTGAGGTAACGTTTTGTTTTGATCCAGGTGGTATAATCCTTATTGATGGCCACTTCGTATTCCCATTGATACACTTTCGACTTTTATTTTTGATCCGGGGTAACGAAGAGGAAGTCCAGCCAGGGACTTTAAATCTGGGTAGCTTACTGGGAGGCAACCCAGTGATAAATTTTTTGTTTTACATTTTTCTACTTTTATTTTGTTCCTAGAGCTATTTTAGTTTTATTTTAGTCAGAAGTGGCGGTGGTCCCCGTGCTACTAATGTACGCTTTACGTTATTTGATGCTTTATAAAGTGTGCGTAGGTGCAATTTTTTGTTTTGGTATTCCTATCTCTCAAGGCTGGACACTTGCTGGGACGCAAGTGTGAGGAACGTTTCTACCCGCTGTTCGAGCTGAAGTGTGAGGAAGGGAACTTCCTCAATCTAATGATATCAGGGGAGTTTCAGTTTCTCAATCTTTATTGCTTGTGTCTAGCCTATCATGCTTTTAATGTTTAACATGTGGAGTCTTAAATGAAATCCTTCACGAGTATGACATATTTTGAAAGGTTTTTTTCTTGATTTTATTTTGTGAACAATGAGGGCACTGCTCCTCTTAAGTGTGAGGAAGTGAAGACCTTTTCCTGAAAATATGCCAGGTGTACTTAATGTCACCCTAGCTTTTTATTGTTCTCTTACTATGATGAATAAGCTTCTTTTAGTGCCAATAAATGTTGAACTTTGGGGTGATAATTTTTATGGAATTTTTTGAAATCGAGCCTGACAACCTCAAGAATCTTTTTGCTTAAAGTTGTTCATATGTATTGTCTTCTTTAAATTAAGTCTGTTTTCACTGATATTTGATGGATTAGCTGATTGCGCAAACTAAATAAGTTTGGCTTGGTGACTTTGGGAATGATATGAAAGTTTGGTATGACAGATAAGGCAAAGTACTTGTCTGATCATGAATTTTTTTTTAAACCTAAACAGGCATCGTTTATCCGGTTATTAAGTCCATGGGGTACTTCATCACCCATCTACCTAAGGTCTCGTGATCTAGGATAAAAGGTCCAACACTGTTATAGGGATAAAGCAAAAGTCTGGGGAATGAAAACAATTGTGAAGACAATAATTATGCAAAGATAGGAAAGCCCTTAAAGCTCAATGTTTATTGTAATTTTCCTATTTTGATTATGAGTGCATGGTGTTGAAAGGTATTGCGGAAAAAACATTACTTCATACCCTTGTCATCCAAAAGGTTGAGGAATGATACTGGTAGAAGATCTTGAGCTATTGTATGTGTAGTTTTCACAATCTAACTTCTTCATGCTTTTATAAATCATTCTTTTTCACTGTTTGTGAAAACTTACAGTTGAGAGCAGGATTATTCTTTTGATTGTCATTGTTGCTTGATTTCCTTCTACATTTGTTAGATCCTCAGGTTTAATACTATGGCCTTGGAGTGAGTTTTGTTGTTTATTTGCTTGAGGACAAGCAAAAGCTAAGTGTGAGGACGTCTGATAAGTGCGAAATATAGAGACTTTAAAGGGTTAAATTTGCCTATTATTTGTAGTGGTTTGGCTAATATTTCTCACTTATCATTTATTTTTCTATGATTTGTGTTTAGATAATAATTGATGCATTTTATGTGTCAAATACAATTAAAAGTCATGGAATTACATTTTCCACTTCACAAGCTTCGCAACGCAACAAACGGGGAGTAAAATGGAGTCCAAATGAAGAATCTAGGCCCGAAACAAGTTTCACGTTAATGGGGCATATTAATCTGATGTGAAATGGGGGATATGAGTAGTGATTTCGGTTAATAAATTGTTCATATGCACTAAAAAACGAATGGTAGGTAACAAAATTAGTTTAAAATATAAAAACATTTATACATTATCTTTAAGATAGCAAGCAAGAAACTAAACTACAAGAGTAACAAATAAAAATTTAAATGGAAAAAAAAAAACACGTGATGTCTGTGTGCTGCAGAACATGCTTTCTGTGAGAAAATTACGTGCATCCTGTATACAAGTTGGAAACAATGATTGAGGCATATGGTGGAGACTCTTTTACACCACTAAGTAATGAACACAATTAGCCGACATATACAGAGCTAAAGGTGGTACCACAACCAGATGCAATACGTACTGTCAGGGGAAGATCGAAGTATTCAAAGATTCATAATGAAATGGATGACAACGATGAACCGATGCCGAAACATAGACGTTGTCGCCATTATTTGCAAACAGGTCACAACAAGAAGAATTGCCCAAATAGGGGATACAACTAATTGTAGTTTTTTTAGTGTTAAATAATTAACATTGCTCCTGCATAGACATGTTGTGGCTTTAGCAAGCAGGAAAAAAATGTATGTTTTGTCTAAAGCTGAATGAAGTGTGTTTTTTTCCAAGGTATTATAAATATGTACCTTTATTTTATAAATTACTTACGATTGCATAAAATTTTTGGGTCAATACCAAAAATACGTTTTTAAAGAAGACAAAAAAACGCTGACTTTAGAGCCATCTTCACTAAGTCGTCAACGTCCAATATTGGCTAGAACTTCGTGAAGGACAATGGACAAAAGTATAAGCGGTTCAATAACATCTTAACAAATTTCAGTCATTTTGGATACCCTTTAATCATCGGCCAAGCTTAATGAACGTTTAAAAAACGCTAACTCTGGTGCCATTTTAATGCAGTCGTGGGGTCCCATGTGAGTTTAAAATAGCTGTACCAAAGACATAGAACAGAAGTATAGGAGTTTGATTGCCATCTAACAAACTTTCATTTATTTTGAAGAACACTTAATATGCAAGATTACCAAAGGTTGACAAAAACGCTAACTCTGGTGCCGTTTTAATGAAGTCGTGTGGGTCCCTGTGAGTTTAAACGAATGTAACAAAGACATAGGACAAACGTATAGGTGTTTGACTGCCATCTACTGTTTATTTTGGAGACCATTTAATCATTGGGCAAGCTCACTAGACATTGGAAAAAAATGCTAACTGTGGTGTCAGTTTAATGAGCCCGTCTTGGTCCCGTATGAGATTTTAATTGCTATAAATATAACATAGAACACGAATATAAGTGTTATACTGTGATTGAAATACCCCATAATTAAAAACAGTGATTAATTAAGCTAATTATAATTTTAAAGGCTTAATTACACTTAAATAAACATGAGGGAACAAATCCCGAAGGAAACGGACCTTTAAAATGGGTTAAAAGCATAAACGAACCTTAAAGCGCGTTTTTCGAGGAAACCGGGAAAACGCGACTTTAAACGGGTCAAATAGACTCGTAATGATTTTGGTCAACCAAATAGTCATTAATAAACATTAATGAAGGTTTATAACCAATAAAATCAATAAAACGAGGAAATCGTAAAAACTGTCAAAAACGGGAAGTTGTGGGGTGAGAATGCAAATAGGCAAAGTTAATGTGTCCACTTTACAAATAAAAATTAAAAATCTGTAGAGGGGTGCATAGGGGGCCGATTTCCCTCTCTCACTCTCACTCTCCTTAATTCCCTCTTATTTGCTAAAAGACAAGAAAACATAAGTAATAAGCAAAAACTCACTCTCTCTCTCCTATCCTCACCTCTCTCTCACGTTTTTCCCCACTCTCTCTATTCCTTCTTCTTCCTCCTGCGATAGCCATGGAGATTTGAAGAACCCCCAAAAAAACCTCACCATCTCTCCTCTTGTTAACCCCTTAATCCTTCTCCAAAAATTACAAAATTAGTATCATTGGAACCCCCTTGCAAAGGAGAACATTTTCCTCCTTTCAAAAATCCAAAAGCTCCAATTTCGTTTTTATGGGTGGAGGCCATTTGAAGATTTGAGTCCACCATTTGAAGCTCCTCCTTCACCTTAATGTTTTGAGGTAAAAAAGAATTCTAAAATCCATCATTTCTAGCCCTTGTTTACATTATGAGAATTTTCAGATTTTGAATGCCTTGTTCAATTTGCTCCAGCCGATTTTGGCTTCTTCTTTGGGCTAGGAATCTTGCTTTCTTGTTAGTCAAGAACCTCATTCATTGGTTGGAAGGTAATGATCTTTTCTAAACCCTAAACCATCTAAATTCTAGGGTTAGTTAAAATGGATGCTAAGTAGTTGTGTGTAGTGGTATGGTGACTGTAGCCTTGCCCATTTCTTGAACAAAAACCGAGAACAAGAGGAGAAGGAAAGAGGAAAAGAAGAAAGGAAAGGAAAGAAAGAAAAACTAGTAAGACAAGGTAATTACCCTTACCTTGAACTAGTTTTGTGTTGTGTAATGTAACAGCTTTTAAGCATTGAAATGAGTAATGTATTGAGTAATGAGTAGTAAGTATGTTGTAGTGTAATGAGGAAAGGTAATGTAACAGTTTTGAAGTTTTAAATGATGTGTAAAAGCTTGGGAAAACCATGGGTAGTATATCTGTATGTGCAGGAATTTTATGGTGTTGTAGTGGAGTTGAAATGTGGGTATAATGCATTGTATAAACAGGTGTAGGAATGAGCATTTGTGAGCTGAAACCATGTGTGGGTAATGCTAAAAATATAGGGGAGACTATGTCCAAATTTGTCTAGAAACTAAGGGACTTAGTTGTGTAAGAAGAGGAAATAATCTAGGAAGTAACTAGGGGTAATTGGAGAGTTCAAAGTGAGTGTTTGATACTTTGAAACAAATTTGGAAAGGAGCTTGTTAATGGGATGGAACTAGGATGTGAGTTAATGTATTTAGAATGCTAGGAGTGGCATTAATTGAGGAAGCATTAAGAGGTAGAAGAAAGTTTAAAAATCTGTAGCAAAGGAGGAGTAAAAACTGATGCAAGTGTTGAAAAGAAATAAGGAAAATGTGCAAGTGAATCTAGGATTGAGTAATGAGTTTGGTGGATGAACTAAGGTGATTTAAAGGGTTTAATGAGTGTTAAACATGTGGGGAAAGTATTGGTAAAGGTTAGGGAAGCAATGGGAAAGTAAAACACCAAAAACAGATTTTAAAATTGAAGTACTGGGCCGGACCGACCTTGGGACCGAACTTGCAAGGTCGGTCAAGCCCTGAATTACAAAGACAGGAACCTACTGGACCAGAAATTTTCCCGTCGGAAACCTACTGGAATGGACCGACCTTGGGACCGGACTTGCAAGGTTGGTCGGACCAGAAATTTTCCGTCTGAAAACCTCTTGAATGGACCGACCTTGGGACCGGACTTGCACGTCGGTCGGACCAGAAATTTTCCCGTATGAAACCTACTGGATGGACCGACCTTGGGACCCGGACTTGCAAGGTCGGTCGGCCTGAAATTTTCACGCATGTAACTCACTAGAATGGACCGACCTTGGGACCCTTGCAAGGTCGTCGGGTCTGAATTTTGGTACGAAACTTACTGACTTCGCCGACCTTGGTCCGACCCTGGGTAAGGTCGGTCGAGTCAAAAAAAACTTTTATTATATGATTATAGTAATCATATGTATATGCCTATACACATATATGCATATGTATGTAGTACACCATTAATGAGTATAATGGTAAGAAAGTGAGTAAATGAGTAAGGACAAGTTTAAGAAGTAATAAGGAAAAGAATGGTTTTATAATCAAGTATGAAGTAAAGAGTAGCATATACATTAGGAGTATTAATGAAGGAGATAAGTTGGATCAATAATAGATCATTGATCATACAACTTCATGTATGTATAGGAAGCAAATAGTTGAACACCGAAGGACCCGGTAGTACGAGTACGACGGTGAACGGTATGATTTCTTCATGCCCTATATCCTAACTTGGTTACCCCGATTTGTGTGCTTATGTGATCACTAATAAGATAAATGCACGAATCGGACTTTTGTTGCACTCAATGGTGTTTGAACTATATTGTTCTTGTTGTATCCTCTTGACATTTAGTTTGTATAATTCATGAAATATAATGAGAATGAAGAGTATGTGTAAATGTTTGTGTACTTGAGTAGTGTATTGATGTATGGTATGGAAGTAATGACATCTACTAATTCCTAACCATCTAACTCCTGACTTGAGTAATGAGTAAAATGGAATGAGTAGGAGTCCGATATAGTTTCGGCCACGCGTGAGGATAAGGAAACACAAGAGGTTGGATCCGAATCCTGGCTGTAATCTTTTTCATGGACCGAACCCCTTCAATGGGTAGCATCCTGGATTAGTGGGCCACCCTAAAGCCCGGTGGTGGGATGTAGTAATCCCTACCCGGAGGTCATACCGACTTGACTTGAGTAAAGTAAGTAAGAAGTAAAGTATTGTATGAGTATTGGTCTTGACTATTGTAAGTCATTGACCCTGAGTAAAAGAGTATTGAACACCTGATTAACCTGGGTGTGTAATGAAGCTAACAAGACTTATATATGAATTGGAGAAGTGTATCTCCGTATTGCGGTGAGTATTCGGTAAGTATGAATGGTTGACTTGTAATGTCTTCCTTGTATGTATTGAATGTATGTATGTCTTGTGAAACGAATGTATTGAATTGTATTGTATAAAGCATGTATGTATGTGTGAATGAAACGAACTGCATGCATTCGACCAAATAGTTGGCGTACCCTCGCTAGTACGCGGGGTATGCGGTTATCATATGCAGCGTAAGCTGAGCCCCTTGGGGCGATGTTTTTATTCTACAGGTACCCGCGAGGCGTGACGGTCGAGTAAGGACCGGAATGAATTCTTTTTGGGGTAGTTAGTAGATTGGAACGGTGTACCGAGTTGTACACGGCTAAGGCCTTTTTGAGTAGCCGGTGTACCATGTGGTACACCTTTTTGGATAATGAATTATGATTGAATAGAAAGGAGTAGGTGTATAAACTCTTAATTTTTGAGAATAGACTTGGAATGTAATTCATATATTTTGGATACTCGGTAATCAAAGTGTAAGTAAGTATTTGGCATTGTAAGGTAAGTAGTATGTATTCGGTATATTCTAATCGTTAGACCGTTACTGTAAGTAATAGTAGCCTTGTTAGTCTTGGATGGCTAACGGCGTTGTATCACCCACCGGGAGTAAGTAAGTATTTCGCTGCGAGTAAGGTAATTATGGGAATGATTAGAGGATAATGGAAGGATTAGCGGTTGGGGTGTTACAAAAAGAGTATCAGAGCGAGATTCGCTCTGATGATTAGAATACCGAGTGTAGTGATTACCGAGTTAGGTTATGAACCGTTTTACAACAGAGAACTAGAAACCTAACTAGGAATAACCGTTAAGGATAACGGATACCCTTGACGTCTGCAAGGACGATACCATTGTTTGAATCAAGACCATGAGGTCATAGTGTCACAGTACCTAATGTAATTCACACTTGTTCAGAAGTCAGGACGAGGTCGAGGCCGACCTAGATGAGAGACATCTGATGAACCGGGCGCGCAGACAATAGCTGAAATTGTCGCCGCCACAGTACCACAGATGCTACCGCAAGTAATTACCGCTGTACAACAACACAGCAACAGCAGCAACAGCAGCAACAACAGCAGCAACCCGACCCGCCTCAACCCCGTGAAACAAATTGGGTAAAGGCCGTCGCCGACCTTCCACCTCCATGCTTTAGAGGCGAGAGCGACCCCGCCAAGCTCGAGGCCTATCTCTCCGAGATGGAGACGGCATTCGAGACACTTGAGACTCCCGCTGGAGTTCGGGTGAGAATAGCTAAGTATTACCTCAAGGACGCGGCTATGGACTGGTGGAAGCTCGTCAAGGTCGAGCACGTAGCCGACCCCGCATTCGGTTGGGAAGCATTCGCCTCTCTCCTCCGATCAAAGTATTATCCCGAGCATGTCAAGACCAAGAAACGGCTTGAGCTCGATGCCCTAAAGATGACGGAGAAGATGACGGTTGATGAGTATTACCGCACCTTCACCTCTCTTCTCAGACTTCTACCCGGCCTTGGGTATACCGGTCAAGTCTTGGTCGACCGCTTCTACGGCGGATTGAGCCATCGACTCCGGTATGGCATGGGATTCGCACGGTTTACCTCCCTTCAGGTAAACAACGTTGAACCCTTAAAAGCCATGAGCAATGTGAATTAGTATTCCCGTATGTAAACGTGTAACCTAATGCCCGAGTAATTCAGGAGTGTTACCACGCTGCATCTCGAGTTGAGATCACCTGCCAGCTAAGAGATGAGGAGCAAGCGCTGAAGCGCAAGGTGAGCAGCAAGGGTAACACCTCCGACGATCAAAACCAAACCAAACCATGGAAGAAGAAGAAAGGGAAGTACTCCCACCAGAAGAACACCTCTGGAGACGGCAGTGCCCATGCTGAGAAGGGCAAGGCAGCTGATCCGTTACAGCTTGCCTACACTGCACCAGTGGCAGCGAAGCCACTGAGGTCTCAGCCCTACAAGGGTAAGAACCCGAAATCGAATTAGTACATTTGTGAATTAGTATGTATATGGAGTATTGTAAGTATACCGAACCTCGCTAACTTGGAAGCTATAGGTTCTGGATTTGGCCATGGCAAGAGCCAAAATGATGGCCGCAGCTATGTGTGCCGAAACTGCAACAAGGATCATCCCGGCACCGATTGCCAAGGAAGGGAGATCCGCTGCTACAATTGCCAGAAGTCGGGGCACCGTGCTAATGCATGCCCAGAAAACTCGAAGCCCAAGGGCAACTACCAGGGCTACAAGTAGCGTGAAGGCAAGGAGGTTGCATCTGGTGATGCTCATGCCCAGCACACCTCACAGGGACAGGGGTCCCGAGGTCCGCAGAAGGGCGCACCGTAGAGACAGCCGGTCTTACACATCATTGACCATGACGGGACCGGGACTAAGTCCGGCCCAGGTATTCACCGTAACCTTTAATCCTTGAAGAGGATGTCTAAGTATTGAAATATCTGTATGAATGGATGCATGAATGTGTAAGTACTTGAAGTATGAAATTGAGCATGAGTAAGTAAAATGGGAGTATGTATTGAGCATGAAATGAATTAGTGAGCCTAGAACTCACACTAGATGTAATTTACCACCTTAGGGAAATTCCTTATCTATTACCCAATACCTTCAAACCCACCTCATGAAGAGACCGACATCGCCACTCACCACTTCAACAACGAGCAGTGTCAGGTTATCCGTGTAACACCCCTACTAATTCGGCTCCTAATTATCCTATTAATGTCGCACATTATAAATAAATCACAGCGGTAAATAACTGACTGTCGCTCTAATGGTGTCACTGTTATCACACGCCCATACGGGTGATAACGAATTACCTGATAATCAACTTGCGAAACGTATTCCCGCAGTGACCACAAGAGATAGATAGTAGTACTTAAACAATCTAAAACAAATCCAACAACAACCGAATATTACAGACCGTGAGCATCTAATCAAAATACACCTCGGTTACACAACCCGAGTCCAAAACAACATTAGTATCACACCGTACCAAGTCTAACCAACAGTATCACAATAGTCGCGCCCCGCGTCGACCCACCAGCTAGTCTCCTGCAATAAAAATGGTTTGTGGTATGGAATCAGCCCCTGCTGAGTATGTTATCACTTGCCCCGTCATGCCTCCTCAAACCCCCCAATTAATTGGTCGAGAACATGGGATTCGTTACATGCAATACAGTTTTAATATATAAACTGTAAAACAATTAACAGTAATAATCATACAATAACACAACCATCAACACACATAAGATAACCACAAGTATAACCAATGAACAACGAAGCGAAACAACGAGAACAATAAACAAGTATTAATTCTCGTCCATGGTATAGAAGCCAATATCATTCGCCACTGTACAAGTCTCGTCTGTATTAATTGTTCAGTTATACCTAGTGACAATGTCTCGTTAAAAAAACGACATGTCTCTAATTACCCATATATTATGGCGGGTCACCCACGGCAGTAGCCACTCCAGCGGTAGAGTCTCCGACCAACGAGCCATTCTAGCTCACGGGAAATTTTCTTGATACTTACGGACCCGTACGCGGACATCCTGGTATCGTTTTTGTGATCACAGCGCGCACCAAGAGCCACATCCTCTTGGCTTTACTATCTTCCATTAATTAATTATACCATCGCATTACCAAATTTTCTAACACAGCAGACTAAGGTCATTAGTCCAATCCGGAGTCTGTAAACTCGGGATCCAGTGTTAGATACGAGAGTGGTGTTTAAAAAGGCCAATGCTCCGTATAAAAGTCTCGGATAATATGTATATCTTATTATCCTAGTGCTACAACGTTTTTCTGACGATCCTTATATTTCATATAAGATAGCACCATAGCCACTAGTTTGTTTTATATATATAGGTCCATATATACGAACCAATACTGTTAACTCAACAACAGTAAATAATAAGCAGCTATAAATATACAATTCATGCATATTAATTAACACATTCAGACAAACAATCTTATCACAGATCACACAGAAGTCTGAACTGAGGAAGCCCTCAGAGACAATCAGAGACACATAACAACATACCGTTCACCCTGGTTGTATTACGGTGGAGTATGAATCAGCAAGGTCCTATGCTCCGTGTGTCGTCTCTAACAGTCTAAACAATACATAATGCTACTGATTAATATCCCGTATAACAATACAACTCTACGGTACCCCGTACCGTCACTAGTACCTCCCGGTTAATCCCCCGTTATTAACTGTCAACGTTTGTCGGGTTTTTGGCTTAACTCGAGATTGGAAAAATGTTATATTACAAGCGTAGTCTTGTCTCGTATATTAATATACTTATCGTTGAACTTTGTTTTCGCACGTAAATTAATATACCCTTGTATATCATATAGTTAGTTTCTACATTGCATGTATAATTTCTTTATCATGTATTATACATTTCACCTTAGTATTTATTTTCCTAAGGTTTGTTTTTTCCAAATTTAATGGAGTATAATTCATACGTAAAAGTACTTTGAATTATTTAAATCTTTTTTATCCCATGTACACTCTTAGCATTAGAATTTCCATATCTAATGTTTATAATTCTTTTCTCTTTATCTATTATCATTTTAATTATGATAATCTATAGTTATTGAACCATATTGTATTTTCTACACCATAACATATATTTATTTATATACATGTATTATGGAACTATTTATTATATGGTAAGTCTTATAATATATATTCATTCTTTTTAATGAATACTTCTTATATTATAAATGTTATAAATCTTATAACATTAAAACCATATTATAAATTTCATTCAAAAATGTTAATATTCCCGAACAGCACCTATGTTCTTAAATATTTACAAAATCCACCACATAATTAATATAATGTTACATTATAGTTATATAACATGTATTATGACATCTAAGTCATTAAAACAATTATAACATATAGTTGTAAATTGTTATATTTACCAAATAGCCCCTTATATTTTCGGCTTTCACTATAAACCACTAAACTTCTATAAATCACAAATCAATCCCAAATTATATTTCATTGTTACACTTATAATATACCTATATTATAATCCATAAACCTTAATAATTATAACCTATAATTTTTAAAGGCTATAATTTTCGAACAGACCCTAGGACTGTTTTAATTAAATTCTCACCACCAAACTTTATATATATTCCAAATCTTCCCAATTTATAATACATAGTTTTCTAATTCCATTAAAACTATATATTATACATATGTCTTTATAAAATCTTATATATAACTCCAAAAATTACCAAACTATACCAAAAGGTTATAAATATTATTCCTAACCTTATACTTTCTATAAATCTCGGTTTTTACCCATTTGTTACCCATTTGTAACTGAAATACCCCGACCTTAAATATGGTGATTAAAATTATCCTAATCCGTATTTAAGAGCCTAATAACGCTTAAGTAATATTGGGGAGGAAAAAAATAAATCCTAAAGAAATAAAGAAACGCTTAAAAGCGAAAAACGCTAAATAAGCGTTAAATAACCATAGGAGGTATGAGACCTCGGGTAGCGTAATATATGGATTCTAAAGGCTTAACAAGGCCTAAATATTATATGGGAACGACTCCCGAAGAAAACGGATCCAAATAACGAATTAAAATGCTAATAGAGCTTTAGAGCACGTTTTTCGAGAAAACCCGAAAACATGACTTTAAGCGGTCAAACGGACCCGTAAAAAAATTATAAATCATTAAATAATAATTATAAAGCATTTATGGGAGCTTAATAACCAATAAAAATAAAGAAACGAGAAAATTCTGGAAAACGGGCCCGGTTAGTGAATAGTACCTAAACCGAGAAAAATAACGAGCGTTTTCTGTAAAAGACGAAAAGTGCTCCAACTAGTATAACTCTAGGGGACCGATTTTTAATAGTCAAATAACTCCCTCACACACACATGTAACTAGCTAATTAAATAAGAGAGCCAAAAGCAAAAAGTAGTAAAGTAAAAAGCTACTTTACCCTCCTCTCTCACCTCACTCTCTCATTTCCTCATCTCTCTCCTCCTACCCTCTTCTTCCCCCCACCGATTTCTCTCTTCTCTCCCTCTGTTGGGCGATTTTGGAGAGCTTCAAGAAGCTCCAATGGCAACTATCTTCTCTCCCATGCTCTACCTCCATGTGAGCTCCAATCACAAAAATAATTACATATTTGTAATCCCCTCATCATCCTCTACACTTCTCTCTTTCAAAATCCAAAAATGAGGAAGTTCATCTCCATGGGTTTTCCCCATTCAAAGAGAAAAGGCACCAATGTAAAGCTTGGAGTCCCCTCTCTCCATTAAGGTAAAAATTATATGAAAAACTCATGTTTTCTCCACCTTACTCCATAACCGATTTTTGCCTCTTTGTAATGCCTTGTTTTCTCTCTCTCCTTGAGCATAATATCAACCTTGCAATGGTGGTGGATTCACCTTCTTGAACCAAGGGCTAAAATCCCTCCTAAGACACTCCAAAGGTAAACCCTAGAAATCTTGTTCTAAACATTTTTATGAACTAGCATTAATTAAGGGGTTAGTATATTAATTACACGTATTTTATGTGCTTTGGGTGATGGGAATGGAGTTTGGCAACTCCATTCCCAATGTGGCCGATTTGGGCAAGAAAGAAAGAAGAGGATAATTGGAAAGGGAACGAAGGAATTATAAGCTCAAGGTAAGAGCTCCTTACTAATGTTAATTTAATGCATTAGACTAGTGAGAATGGGAAAACTAACTAAAGAACCCAAAATCTTGTATTGGTATTGTAGTATTGGAAGTTGAGTATTTGTGAGGAGGATTGAGTATTTGAGAATTAGTATGTGAATTGTAGGTCTTGGAGCCAAATGATTGTGTATGAGTATTAGTATTGGTATTTGAAGAAGTATTGGTGAATGTATGTTGTATTGATTGCTGGTAGGACCCTTGTAAGGGTGTGGCTAGTTTAGGAATGAATTTGGTGAGAATTGGTATGTGTGGCCAAGTAAGAAAAGTAGATGAACTATGGCAAAATTTTGGTAGGAATATGTACATGTATGGATGACTTGGTGAATGGAAAAACCAAGGTGTGTATTGGAGTTAGTAGGTATGTTTAGTAGTGATGAAGAGGTAGTAGCAGTATGAGAAATAAGGAGTACCAAAATCTGTAGCAAAGAGGTATTAAATTGCATTGTAGAACTAGGAAGAATTAGTGTGCAAGACTTGGTAAGAGGAGAGTTGGACTTGGGTATAGGTAATGTAATGGATTGGAAACATATTTGGGATGCTAGTAATGGTATTGGTAGTAGAAGTATTGGACGTGAGGATTGAGTTTTAAAATCTGTAGCATAAGTGTAACAAAAACTGTTACAAGTGTTGGAAACGAAGTGAGGGAATTGTGTAAGCTGCTGGATGGATCTAGCAACGGATTTGGTGGATGAATTAAGGAGATTTAGAATGTTTAAATAGTACTAAAACATGTTAGGATGTATATAGATAGATTGGGGAAGCAATGGGTGAAATTTGGAAAGAAAAACAAGGTCTGTAGCAGCTTTCTGCTACCGTCCGACCCAGAGTCTGGGTCGGACCGTGGGTCGGACGGGCCTTGAGAAACGACAGTAAACCTTTCTGGAATGGTCCGACCCAGGGCCGTGGATCGGACGTGGGTCGGACAGGCAAAAAAAATTCAAGGTCAAAGCTCCTGTCTTCGTCCGACCCAGAGTCTGGGTCGGACAGTGGGTCGGACAGAGCTTGGACATGGGACCGAAACCTTCTGGAACGGTCCGACCCAGAGGGTATGGGTCGGACGAAATAGGGCTGGGTCGGACGGGGAGAATTTCAGAGAACGGGAATCTACTGGAATGGTCCGACCCAGGGCGTGGGTCGGACGCTGGGTCGGACGACCCATAACTTACAAAAAAAAAGAAAGGTAATAATCATATGCATGTATATATATGGGTATGTACATACATAGGGGACTTTAGTAATACACCATTAATGTAACACTAACGGTAAAGAAATAAGTATGTAAATGGGAAACAAGTAAGGGGATTTATAAGGAAGTTAAAAGTATAAGAACATTAAGTAACCAGAAGTAATGGGATAACGGGGTAAGTACGGGAGTAGTAGCTAAGCGTGTATTGTAGTGCTTAGTATTAACAGAACCATTTGGCATGTAGTCATTGGTTCGAGGCTAGGACTCAAGGGACAAGTAAGGAACGAAGGAGCACGGGAACACCCGATAAAGTAACTCAACGGTGAAAGGTATGATTTCTTCATGCCCTGTATCCTAATCTGGTTACCTCGATTTGTGTGCTTATTTGATCACCTAAATAAGATAAATGCATGAATCGGACTATATTGCACTTACCTGTGCTTGACTTATGTTGTTCTTGATATTTATTGTCTTGAACACTAGTTTGTATAATTCATGAAATATATGAATGATGATGAATGGTATTCGAATCCTATATTGTACTTAAGTATTATATTGTATTTCGTATGAATGGGTATTGAGCAATGTATTTGTGTTTGTGGCTTGTATGAATGACTTCTGCTAATTCCTAACTACCTAACTCCTAACTTAAGTGAGTAAATTGGAATGAGTAGAAGTCTGATATAGCTTCGGCCACGCGTGAGGATGAGGAGACACAAGAGGTTGGATCCGATTCCTGACTCTTAAACTGGTCCGCGGCCCAAATCCCTTAAATGGGTAGCATCCCGGATTGGTGAGTCAAGTAAATCCCGGTGGTGGGACGGAGTAGTCCCCGGGCCGGAGGTCCCGACGACTTAACATGAGTAAGAGTAAGAGTAAGTAAGTAATATGTATGAGTATGAGTATGTATGCGAAGTACTGTGGAACGAGTAAAAGAGTAATCTCCACCCGATTAACCCGGGTGGACCAACATGAACTAACAAGGATGGTGTATTGTGTATGTATTGCGTATGTACTGTATATGTATTGTGTATTGCGGGTCTTGGAAAGGTAAGAATGTATCTGATGGCTTGTATGATTTACCATGTATGTATTGAAGAGCATGTATTGAAGTGTATGTATGAATTCCTTGCGTAATGTATTGTATCATTTGTATAAGAGCATGTATGCATGTATGTTTGAATGAAATCAACCGCATGTATTCGACCAAGTGGTCGGCGTACCCTCACTAGTACGCGGGGTATGCGGTTATCATATGCAGCGAAAGCTGACCCCTAGGGGGAACGTTTTTAGTGTGCAGGTACCCGAAGCAGATATGGTCAAGGTAAGAGACCGGTGGCTACACTCGGATAGTAGAAGTAGAATGTAGAGGTGTTCTACGTGGTACACCCTTGTACTTAGGAAGTAAGTAGTTGTGAGGAATGGGTTGATGTAGACTCTTAATGAGTACATATGAACTTGGAAGAAGCATTGTATTTGTATTGGGAACCTAGCAAACTCGGTTATGTATTTGTATTGTATGTATACGAAGGAGTAAAGTGTTGAATGGAACATTGTAGTATTCGATTAGTAAATGGGGTACGTATGATAGATGTGTAGTACTCGGGATTCCGGTCCATCAGACCGATGTTGTATGTAGTAGTAGTAGTAGCCTTGTTAGTCACGTGGGTGACTAACGGCATTGTATCCCCCACTGTATGTAAGTATGTATCCGCTGCGTGAATCTGGAAGTATGAGGAGATTGGACGGTAATGACAGTATTAACGGTAGGGGTGTTACAAAAAGTGGTATCAGAGCGAAGTATCGCTCTGATGACTGGAAATACCAAGTTTAGGGAATACTAGGTTAGGATTTAGAAGCTTAGGCTAAGGGCTGAGTGTTAGCATTAGAGATATGCTAGATAGGAACTCCCAGTGAGTACCGGATACCTACAATACCAGTCCCGCCCACCGCATCCCCATTGTATAACTTGGGAAAGGACACCAGAGAGAGGAAAGACCTCTCATACCCGGGGAAAACCCGATCTGGCAGTTGTGAAACAATCACACGGTAAACAAGAACCGACACGTAGTAGATGCCGAGAACTGGAAGTCCCGGAGATGGATCCTGGTTGAACCACAACACCCGCACTTAATAGCGGTAGGATGAGCACTCCAACCACGAGGAGGCTGCAACTTACAACAGCATGGGGCGACGTGCTTAGCAGTCGCGAAACCTAGCTAGTCAACCAACAGCAGGAAAGAAGCACTCACCGTGTAACGGAATGGAAAAGGGAGCAGTAACGGAACCCGAGACACAAGTCTACAGATAGTAATACTTGAATAATACCACCAACGGTATGCTGGCTGACTAAGGACATAGTCGGAAGCGGTTAGTTCCAAAACTACGACACCAAACGGTTACAATACCTGGCCGACATAGCTTACACAGCTACAAGGATATCCACGGGATATGAACCGATAGGACTACAAGGGTAGTGCCTAAACAAGCTAAGGCTCGATAACCACGGTAAACCAGTGGGAACGAGCAACAAGGGAAAACATAAAACTAAATAAATGGGGATTCCTAAGGATTGGAGAAGTACCCCGACCAAGACAACCATGTCAAGATCAATGAGAAGCTACTTAAAAGGATCGAGTATCCCAATCATAAACCAATAAGATCCAGGGAAGAGTCAACAAGACTATCAAATACAAGCAGAAACCATACCAAGATTGGTATAGGATTACCCAAAAACCACCGGTACCACGCACTTGCCACGGCAAGTGCAGTAAAGACAGAGATACGTAAAGGAACTCTAACACGCCACAGGTACATAGTAATGTACCGTGACTACGATGAAGCAATTACTGGATCACAATCCTGACACTGAAAGAATGGAACCTTGGAAAGGCCTAACGGCCCGACCACTTCATTTAGAACATACCAGTCTGCGAGAAGCCAGACTTAGTCAAGACCTCAAACATGGCTATGCCATGAGAGACTCCTTTTAACACCGAACCGCAATTTTAACCCAGATTTTCCTTCAAACCACAACTTTTCTTTTAAACCTTGGATTTTAAAACCAAACCAACAGAATTACGGTGAGTATCAAAGAATGATACAAGAGGAGTTGACAATAGAATACTTAACCTAGGCGTGTGATGAACACTACGAGTGTACCCGTTACGGGATGTGGGACAACCGCACTCCGAAGGAGCTTGCGGGCCTGACATATAGTTGGGTAAGTGGTAACGTATCAACAAGGTACCCCACGTATGTATACATGTAGTGTGCGACACACGGGAAGTAGTCAACTACGTTCTACGGACCGTGAGTGAGTTCAAATCAGAACAGCTGGACACCTCAGACGATCAAGTATCAAGGAACTCAGAGAATCCATCTGAAGATGAGGAATAAGAACTAGGAAGTGCAAAGAGCACATACTAGTAAGTGTAGACACTGGATATGTCTCAAATAATCCAAGCAACTACCTGATAGCTGGATGGCATACCCAGCCTAAACACAGTAAGGCGAATGCCTAACGTGAACCTAACGATGCTCAACAAACGGGGCGGAATTCCCAAGAGCAACCCCAAGATTACCACAAGTATACTCCATCATTGAAGGGGATACCAAACCTAGTCTTAAGCACTAGGAGCAAGTGTAAACAGTCTACCCAAGAAAGGGAGACGTTATAACCCAAAAAGGGACAACTCAAGTACGATACCACAAGACGGTACAGTGGACAACATATCATAAACATTAGCCGGAAGTAACGGCATAATCTAACAACACCCAGGAGCAATCCTTGAGGGTGACTAGATTAACAACAGCCAAAAAAAGCGTCAAGATAAGAATACAGGAGCTGGAACGAACACTCGGTTAAGACACCGAAGGGATTTCACTTGACAGGAAATACCCTAGTCTACAAAAGGCACTGATCAGCACCAGATTGCCTAAGAGTCTCCTATGAACGGAAGCGTGATGCCACGACTTACCATGGAGCCCAATAATATCTCCAACCTATGACAGTATGCATGGAGTGGAAACATGTATAAGCAGCTTGCAAGAGCATAGCTCGCAGCAATACGGCTCAGAAGCCGTAAACCAAATACGTTATATAAACTTAAACGGTTGCAAAACCTGTACCATTTGTTAACAAGACTTGCAAGAGGTATTGCCTCATACGACAAGAAATCAACAACTGGACCATTAATTCAAACCCAACTCTATGAGTGGCTCGGAGTAATGGCCATCTCAGTGTCACTGTCACTAGAGCATCAGTCTAGTATGCAGTTGACGGAGTTCTTAATTACCGTCATGCCTTCTGTACCGATGGTACCACAGAGGCATAGGAATCATGATAATGCCAACGATGGCCTAGTCCACATTTGGACACTACAAAAACTAGAGGAAGAACACCTCTTGTTGACCAAAGATCATCAATGTGGTAATGATGCGGACCCTCAGGAAAGGCTTCCATCCATCATAACATTAAAGCATACGCTTGTAGATGTTGCCAAGAGACGATGGAATAAGGAAATGAGATTTCCAAACCATCACGATTTTAGGAGCAAGCATACTCCGTATGCACCCAAGCATGTGGTGAACCGTTGTATAAACACCAACATGATAAACCTCGTCATGAGACCTATGAGTGGAGACAACCCCTCAACAAGAACTTTCACCTATCAGTGATGAAATACTCTTCAATTAGAGAACGGGACCAGAAAACCCCTAGAGTTCTTGGGATGTCCTGGTGATATGCATACAAGTGGAACTACACAGCTAGAGCCTGTAACTAATGCTCAGCTTTGAGAGGACAGTAATTGTCTAAACAATCAATGTGAATACACGTTGAACACCACATATGACTAACGCTTGAGAGAGCTTATAACCCGATGAATTACCTCATCCTCGGTCAACCGAGTTATTTGGCAAACTATATCATGAATGAGGAAGTAATGTGAGGTAAGCTAACCTACACATGAAACCTAAATTGAAATAAAACATCCCCACAATGGGAAGATAATATATTGCGGTATACTACGACAACCGTCATATATACGAACTAGGAACCCCCTAGTGTATGTACACCAGAAGGAAATGGTGCCAATGATAATGGCAATAAGTAAAGAGGAACTACCACAGTAACAGAAACAGTAAAAACAATGTTGTACAATGAGTAAGAATACGGTGTGTAACAAGCGACCGCTATGAGGGAGTAATAGATAATGACATGGAGTATAAGTATGAGAAGACAGACAGAAATATTCTTTCCTATCACATAAGTGACTTACTGCCAAGCGTTTACGCCTCTGCACTCTGTATGACTGGGTGTTTTGGCATTGCACTTGTGCAGCTAATGACCTAATGGGATGGCTAGGGATATGGAGAATGTAAACCGTAGTAAACCCTTCTCTTCACCACAAACATGGCACAAGCCAATTAAGCAAGCTTAGCAACAAACCGTGCAGCCTAAGGCCAAAGAAGCACGAAGAGTGTGAAACACACTAACAATCACAGATGTGAACTCCAGTGGAGTAAAGAGTGAAAAGAGACTTAAGAAAGTCACAAGGACCGACGCATAGAAAATGCAAGGTCATACAAGTAAAGGACAGTTGTACTGAACCAGAGGAACTGGTATAATTTAGAAGCTAGTGACAACAGAGGAAGCACTACAGTTAAGTGGTGACCTAACCCCGCCTGACAATAAGTCGGAGGAACTTAACGAATAATCGTAGAAGCACGAATAGCATGTGCAGTAGATTACCAGAGAGCTGGTTATAAATCTTAAACTCATTGAGTTCAAACACGGTAAAAGAATAACGCATTTGTCTAGTAAACCTTATTCCTATAATCGACGAATAAGAAGGTGATATATGGCACATTAAGGATAACAAGAAGGGTGAATAACCCGAGTTATCAGGGTCGCGCAGCAGAAGCTAGTGGGCCCTAGCTAGGAGATAATATACCTAGTAAGTATAGCAAAATGGCCATTAATGCCTTGAAGCCTAATAGGCTAGAACCGAATTAATGATGAGTTAAATAAACTCATATAGAAATCCTTGGTGCAAAGACTAAACCATTGGTATGGTTAAGACCCCTTTGACCAGAGCATATTGTATAGTATACCGTAGTGAAGCTAAACGCTTCAGCTTGCCCAGACTGATTAAACCAATGTTTAATAATAATAACATATGGTAGATTACGTGGATGTAATCCCTTTTAAGGGGGGTAGAGCGAAAACTGCATAATGTGAATTTTATAAATAAAACACATAAACCATAATGTGCATGGCACAAATGAGAATCGAATTGATGATTGATACTATGTTAAATAAACATAAGTATTCATTCATATTGTAATTATGGTAATTAGGCATGAGAGATGCAAATACCATGGGATGGATATACCTACCCTGTAACACCAGGTAAGAGTATTAATAAAATAAAAGTAATGAGTAGTGGACGGAGCTCCACAAGTATTGTAGTCGTTGAAGAAGTGGTACGAAACGATTGAGAGTAGTAGAGGAATGTAGCCCATGAGTAGTGTAAGTTATGGGAAGTAAATTGAGGATGACTAAATTTTATAAGTATGGTAATCCCTAGTTAGAATAATTGAAATGATGGAAAGTAATGGAGGGAAGTAGTGAAGGTTGAAGAAATGAGCATCTAGGTATTGAACCATGGAGTAAAGCATTCGGGAAGTAGATTGAGGATGATTGATGGATTGATTCCATCCTTTGGAGATGTATGAATTCGTATCACGACTAGAAAGGGTAAAAAGATAGAAAATGAAAACAATTAAATTAATTGTTTGTTTGAAACTGATGTGGGAAGTCGAACTTGATCCTGATCAGATCGGGGGAAACCGAACACAAATTGGGGTGGAAAGCTAATTCAACACTGATGTTGATCACATCAGGGTCGAATGATTCTTGAAGCTCCCCTCAAGTGGTCACAAGAATCACACATAGGATAGAAGTAATGAATATAAATTGAAATTTGGAGTTGTATGCTTTAGAAAGATTTCTAATTAGCTGTAGGAAGGAATTTCCTTAGCCTGGAGATGAAGGATTTGTGGGAAGCTTGTACCGGAGAAGATAGTAGTGTAGCATGTTGTAGTATTCCAAGGGCAGCAAGACATAAAGGAGTCCTGTGTCTAGATGACCTGAGCGCCTGCGGATTGTATGTGTATTGCATTGCTTTGGGGATAGCTTTGCATTGTATGTATGTATAAATTTTGTAATGAGGAACCGGATGGTTGATAGTAATATGGATTGGAGTAATTATGGTGCATTGGTATGAGATGGAAAGGAGAAACCTAGAGTAACGGATTTGGAAATTGTAAGGAGAAAGAAGGTATGGCCTTGGTATTAGACATATAAGAATGAGTAAGCATTGTAAACCTATAACCTCGAACAACTTTGAGGACAAAGTTCGTAAGGGGGGTAGATTGAAATACCCCGACCTTAAATATGGTGATTAAAATTATCCTAATCCGTATTTAAGATCCTAATAACGCTTAAGTAATATTGGGGAGGAAAAAAATAAATCCTAAAGAAATAAAGAAACGCTTAAAAGCGGAAAACGCTAAATAAGCGTTAAATAACCATAGGAGGTATGAGACCTCGAGTAGCGTAATATATGGATTCTAAATGCTTAACAAGGCCTAAATATTATATGGGAACGACTCCCAAAGAAAACGGATCCAAATAACGAATTAAAACGCTAATAGAGCTTTAGAGCACGTTTTTCGAGAAAACCCGAAAACGTGACTTTAAGCGGTCAAACGAACCCGTAAAAAAATTATAAATCATTAAATAATAATTATAAAGCATTTATGGGAGCTTAATAACCAATAAAAATAAAGAAACGAGAAAATTCTGGAAAACGGGCCCGGTTAGTGAATAGTACCTAAACCGGGAAAAATAACGAGCGTTTTCTGTAAAAGACGAAAAACGCTCCAACTAGTATAACTGTAGGGGGCCGATTTTTAATAGTCAAATAACTCCCTTACACACACATGTAACTAGCTAATTAAATAAGAGAGCCAAAAGCAAAAAGTAGTAAAGTAAAAAGCTACTTTACCCTCCTCTCTCACCTCACTCTCTCATTTCCCTCATCTCTCTCCTACCCTCTTCTTCCCCCCACCGATTTCTCTCTCTTCTCTCCCTCTGTTGGGCGATTTTGGAGAGCTTCAAGAAGCTCCAATGGCAACTCCCACTTCTCTCCCATGCTCTACCTCCATGTGAGCTCCAATCACAAAAATAATTACATATTTGTAATCCCCTCATCATCCTCTACACTTCTCTCTTGTCAAAATCCAAAAATGAGGAAGTTCATCTCCATGGGTTTTCCCCATTCAAAGAGAAAATGGCACCAATGTAAAGCTTGGAGTCCCCTCTCTCCATTAAGGTAAAAATATATATGAAAAACTCATGTTTTCTCCACCTTACTCCATAACCGATTTTTGCCTCTTTGTAATGCCTTGTTTTCTCTCTCTCCTTTGAGCATAATATCAACCTTGCAATGGTGGTGGATTCACCTTCTTGAACCAAGGGCTAAAATCCCTCCTAAGACACTCCAAAGGTAAACCCTAGAAATCTTGTTCTAAACATTTTTATGAACTAGCATTAATTAAGGGGTTAGTATATTAATTACACGTATTTTATGTGCTTTGGGTGATGGGAATGGAGTTAGGCAACTTCATTCCCAATGTGGCCGATTTGGGCAAGAAAGAAAGAAGAGGATAATTGGAAAGGGAACGAAGGAATTATAAGCTCAAGGTAAGAGCTCCTTACTAATGTTAATTTAATGCATTAGACTAGTGAGAATGGGCAAACTAACTAAAGAACCCAAAATCTTGTATTGGTATTGTAGTATTGGAAGTTGAGTATTTGAGAATTAGTATGTGAATTGTAGGCCTTGGAGCCAAATGATTGTGTATGAGTATTAGTATTGGTATTTGAAGAAGTATTGGTGAATGTATGTTGTATTGATTGCTGGTAGGACCCTTGTAAGGGTGTGGCTAGTTTAGGAATGAATTTGGTGAGAATTGGTATGTGTGGCCAAGTAAGAAAAGTAGATGAACTATGGCAAAATTTTGGTAGGAATATGTACATGTATGGATGACTTGGTGAATGGAAAAACCAAGGTGTGTATTGGAGTTAGTAGGTATGTTTAGTAGTGATGAAGAGGTAGTAGCAGTATGAGAAATATGGAGTACCAAAATCTGTAGCAAAGAGGTATTAAATTGCATTGTAGAACTAGGAAGAATTAGTGTGCAAGACTTGGTAAGAGGAGAGTTGGACTAGGGTATAGGTAATGTAATGGATTGGAAACATATTTGGGATGCTAGTAATGGTAGTGGTAGTAGAAGTATTGGACGTGAGGATTGAGTTTTAAAATCCGTAGCATAAGTGTAACAAAAACTGTTACAAGTGTTGGAAAAGAAGTGAGGGAATTGTGTAAGCTGCTGGATGGATCTAGCAATGGATTTGGTGGATGAATTAAGGTGATTTAGAATGTTTAAATAGTACTAAAACATGTTAGGATGTATGTAGGAAGATTGGGGAAGCAATGGGTGAAATTTGGAAAGAAAAACAAGGTCTGTAGCAGCTTTCTGCTACCGTCCGACCCAGAGTCTGGGTCGGACCGTGGGTCGGACGGGCCTTAAGAAACGACAGTAAACCTTTCTGGAATGGTCTGACCCAGGGTCGTGGATCGGACGTGGGTCGGACAGGCAAAAAAAATTCAAGGTCGAAGCTCCTGTCTTCGTCCGACCCAGAGTCTGGGTCGGACAGAGCTTGGACATGGGACCGAAACCTTCTGGAACGGTCTGACCCAGAGGGTATGGGTCGGACAGAATAGTGCTGGGTCGGACGGGGAGAATTTCAGAGAACTGGAATCTACTGGAATGGTCCGACCCAGGGCGTGGGTCGGACGCTGGGTCGGACGACCCATAACTTACAAAAAAAAAAAGAAAGGTAATAATCATATGCATGTATATATATGGGTATGTACATACATAGGGGACTTTAGTAATACACCATTAATGTAACACTAACGGTAAAGAAATAAGTATGTAAATGGGAAACAAGTAAGGGGATTTATAAGGAAGTTAAAAGTATAAGAACATTAAGTAACCCGAAGTAATGGGATAACGGGGTAAGTACGGGAGTAGTAGCTAAGCGTGTATTGTAGTGCTTAGTATTAACAGAACCATTTGGCATGTAGTCATTGGTTCGAGGCTAGGACTCAAGGGACAAGTAAGGAACGAAGGAGCACGGGAACACCCGATAAAGTAACTCAACGGTGAAAGGTATGATTTCTTCATGCCCTGTATCCTAATCTGGTTACCTCGATTTGTGTGCTTATTTGATCACCTATAAGATAAATGCTGAATCGGACTATATTGCACTTACCTGTGCTTGACTTATGTTGTTTCTTGATATTTATTGTCTTGAACACTAGTTTGTATAATTCATGAAATATGAATGATGATGAATGGTATTCGAATCCTATATTGTACTTAAGTATTATATTGTATTTCGTATGAATGGGTATTGAGCAATGTATTTGTGTTTGTGGCTTGTATGAATGACTTCTGCTAATTCCTAACTACCTAACTCCTAACTTAAGTGAGTAAATTGGAATGAGTAGAAGTCCGATATAGCTTCGGCCACGCGTGAGGATGAGGAGACACAAGAGGTTGGATCCGATTCCTGACTCTTAAACTGGTCCGCGGCCCAAATCCCTTAAATGGGTAGCATCCCGGATTGGTGAGTCAAGTAAATCCCGGTGGTGGGACGGAGTAGTCCCCGGGCCGGAGGTCCCGACGACTTCATGAGTAAGAAGTAAGAGTAAGTAAGTATATGTATGAGTATGAGTATGTATGCGTAAGTACTGTGGAACGAGTAAAAGAGTAATCTCCACCCGATTAACCCGGGTGGACCAACATGAACTAACAAGGATGGTGTATTGTGTATGTATTGCGTATGTACTGTATATGTATTGTGTATTGCGGGTCTCGGAAAGGTAAGAATGTATCTGATGGCTTGTATGATTTACCATGTATGTATTGAAGAGCATGTATTGAAGTGTATGTATGAATTCCTTGCGTAATGTATTGTATCATTTTGTATAAGAGCATGTATGCATGTATGTTTGAATGAAATCAACCGCATGTATTCGACCAAGTGGTCGGCGTACCCTCACTAGTACGCGGGGTATGCGGTTATCATATGCAGCGAAAGCTGACCCCCTAGGGGGAACGTTTTTAGTGTGCAGGTACCCGAAGCAGATATGGTCAAGGTAAGAGACCGGTGGCTACACTCGGATAGTAGAAGTAGAATGTAGAGGTGTACTACGTGGTACACCCTTGTACTTAGGAAGTAAGTAGTTGTGAGGAATGGGTTGATGTAGACTCTTAATGAGTACATATGAACTTGGAAGAAGCATTGTATTTGTATTGGGAACCTAGCAAACTCGGTTATGTATTTGTATTGTATGTATACGAAGGAGTAAAGTGTTGAATGGAACATTGTAGTATTCGATTAGTAAATGGGGTACGTATGATAGATGTGTAGTACTCGGGATTCCGGTCCATCAGACCGATGATGTATGTAGTAGTAGTAGCCTTGTTAGTCACGTGGGTGACTAACGGCATTGTATCACCCACTGTATGTAAGTATTTATCCGCTGCATGAATCTGGAAGTACGAGGAGATTGGACGGTAATGACAGTATTAACGGTAGGGGTGTTACAAAAAGTGGTATCAGAGCGAAGTATCGCTCTGATGACTGGAAATACCGAGTTTAGGGAATACCGAGTTAGGATTTAGAAGCTTAGGGCTAAGGGCTGAGTGTTAGCATTAGAGATATGCTAGATAGGAACTCCCGGTGAGTACCGGATACCTACAATACCAGTCCCGCCCACCGCATCCCCATTGTATAACTTGGGAAAGGACGCCAGAGAGAGGAAAGACCTCTTATACCCGGGGAAAACCCGATCTGGCAGTTGTGAAACAATCACACGGTAAACAAGAACCGACACGTAGTAGATGCCGAGAACTGGAAGTCCCGGAGATGGATCCTGGTTGAACCACAACACCCGCACTTAATAGCGGTAGGATGAGCACTCCAACCACGAGGAGACTGCAACTTACAACAGCATGGGGCGACATGCTTAGCAGTCGCGAAACCTAGCTAGTCAACCAACAGCAGGAAAGAAGCACTCACCGTGTAACGGAATGGAAAAGGGAGCAGTAACGGAACCCGAGACACAAGTCTACAGATAGTAATACTTGAATAATACCACCAACGGTATGCTGGCTGACTAAGGACATAGTCGGAAGCGGTTAGTTCCAAAACTACGACGCCAAACGGTTACAATACCTGGCCGACATAGCTTACACAGCTACAAGGATATCCACGGGATATGAACCGATAGGACTACAAGGGTAGTGCCTAAACAAGCTAAGGCTCGATAACCACGGTAAACCAGTGGGAACGAGCAACAAGGGAAAACATAAAACTAAATAAATGGGGATTCCTAAGGATTGGAGAAGTACCCCGACCAAGACAACCATGTCAAGATCAATGAGAAGCTACTTAAAAGGATCGAGTATCCCAATCATAATTCAATAAGATCCAGGGAAGAGTCAACAAGACTATCAAATACAAGCAGAAACCATACCAAGATTGGTATAGGATTACCCAAAAACCACCGGTACCATGCACTTGCCACGGCAAGTGCAGTAAAGACAGAGATACGTAAAGGAACTCTAACGCGCCACAGGTACATAGTAATGTACCGTGACTACGATGAAGCAATTACTGGATCACAATCCTGACACTGAAAGAATGGAACCTTGGAAAGGCCTAACGGCCCGACCACTTCATTTGGAACATACCAGTCTGCGAGAAGCCAGACTTAGTCAAGACCTCAAACATGGCTATGCCATGAGAGACTCCTTTTAACACCGAACCGCAATTTTAACCCAGATTTTCCTTCAAACCACAACTTTTCTTTTAAACCTTGGATTTTAAAACCAAACCAACAGAATTACGGTGAGTATCAAAGAATGATACAAGAGGAGTTGACAATAGAATACTTCACATAGGCGTGTGACGAACACTACGAGTGTACCCGTTACGGGATGTGGGACAACCGCACTCCGAAGGAGCTTGCGGGCCTAACATATAGTTGGGTAAGTGGTAACGTATCAACAAGGTACCCCACGTATGTATACATGTAGTGTGCGACACACGGGAAGTAGTCAACTCCGATCTACGGACCGTGAGTGAGTTCAAATCAGAACAGCTGGACACCTCAGACGATCAAGTATCAAGGAACTTAGAGAATCCATCTGAAGATGAGGAATAAGAACTAGGAAGTGCAAAGAGCACATACTAGTAAGTATAGACACTGGATATGTCTCAAATAATCCAAGCAACTACCTGATAGCTGGATGGCATACCCAGCCTAAACATAGTAAGGCGAATGCCTAACGTGAACCTAACGATGCTCAACAAACGGGGCGGAATTCCCAAGAGCAACCCCAAGATTACCACAAGTATACTCCATCATTGAAGGGGATACCAAACCTAGTCTTAAGCACTAGGAGCAAGTGTAAACAGTCTACCCAAGAAAGGGAGACGTTATAACCCAAAAAGGGACAACTCAAGTATGATACCACAAGACGGTACAGTGGACAACATATCATAAACATTAGCCGGAAGTAACGGCATAATCTAACAACACCCAGGAGCAATCCTTGAGGGTGACTGGATTAACAACAGCCAAACAAAGCGTCAAGATAAGAATACAGGAGCTGGAACGAACACTCGGTTAAGACACCGAAGGGATTTCACTTGACAGAAATACCTAGTCTACAAAAGGCACTGATCAGCACCAGATTGCCTAAGAGTCTCCTATGAACGGAAGCGTGATGCCACGACTTACCATGGAGCCCAATAATATCTCCAACCTATGACAGTATACATGGAGTGGAAATATGTATAAGCAGCTTGCAAGAGCATAGCTCGCAGCAATACGGCTCAGAAGCCGTAAACCAAATACGTTATATAAACTTAAACGGTTGCAAAACCTGTACCATTTGTTAACAAGACTTGCAAGAGGTATTGCCTCATACGACAAGAAATCAACAACTGGACCATCAATTCAAACCCAACTCTATGAGTGGCTCGGAGTAATGGCCATCTCAGTGTCACTGTCACTAGAGCATCAGTCTAGTATGCAGTTGACGGAGTTCTTAATTACCGTCATGCCTTCTGTAGCGATGGTACCACAGAGGCATAGGAATCATGATAATGCCAACGATGGCCTAGTCCACATTTGGACACTACAAAACCAGAGGAAGAACACCTCTTGTTGACCAAAGATCATCAATGCGTAATGATGCGGACCCTCAGGAAAGGCTTCCATCCATCATAACAGTAAAGCATACGCTTGTAGATGTTGCCAAGAGACGATGGAATAAGGAAATGAGATTTCCAAACCATCACGATTTAAGGAGCAAGCATACTCCGTATGCACCCAAGCATGTGGTGAACCGTTGTATAAACACCAACATGATAAACCTCGTCATGAGACCTATGAGTGGAGACAACCCCTCAACAAGAACTTTCACCTATCAGTGATGAAATACTCTTCAATTAGAGAACGGGACCAGAAAACCCCTAGAGTTCTTGGGATGTCCCGGTGATATGCATACAAGTGGAACTACACAGCTACAGTCTGTAACTAATGCTCAGCTTTGAGAGGACAGTAATTGTCAAAACAATCAATGTGAATACACGTTGAACACCACATATGACTAACGCTCGAGAGAGCTTATAACCCGATGAATTACCTCATCTTCGGTCAACCGAGTTATTTGGCAAACTATATCATGAATGAGGAAGTAATGTGAGGTAAGCTAACCTACACATGAAACCTAAATTGAAAAAAACATCCCCACAATGGGAAGATAATATTATTACGGTATACTACGACAACCGTCATATATACGAACTAGGAACCCCCTAGTGTATGTACACCAGAAGGAAATGGTGCCAATGATAATGGCAATAAGTAAAGAGGAACTACCACAGTAACAGAAACAGTAAAAACAATGTTGTACAATGAGTAAGAATACGGTGTGTAACAAGCGACCGCTATGAGGGAGTAATAGATAATGACATGGAGTATAAGTATGAGAAGACAGACAGAAATATTCTTTCCTATCACATAAGTGACTTACTGCCAAGCGTTTACGCCTCTGCACTCTGTATGACTGGGTGTTTTGGCATTGCACTTGTGCAGCTAATGACCTAATGGGATGGCTAGGGATATGGAGAATGTAAACCGTAGTAAACCCTTCTCTTCACCACAAACATGGCACAAGCCAATGAAGCAAGCTTAGCAACAAACCGTGCTGCCTAAGGCCAAAGAAGCACGAAGAGTGTGAAACACACTAACAATCACAGATGTGAACTCCAGTGGAGTAAAGAGTGAAAAGAGACTTAAGAAAGTCACAAGGACCGACGCATAGAAAATGCAAGGTCATACAAGTAAAGGACAGTTGTACTGAACCAGAGGAACTGGTATAATTTAGAAGCTAGTGACAACAGAGGAAGCACTACAGTTAAGTAGTGACCTAACCCCGCCTGACAATAAGTCGGAGGAACTTAACGAATAATCGTAGAAGCACGAATAGCATGTGCACTAGATTACCAGAGAGCTGGTTATAAATCTTAAACTCATTGAGTTCAAACACGGTAAAAGAATACCGCATTTGTCTAGTAAACTTTATTCCCATAATCGACGGATAAGAAGGTGATATATGGCACATTAAGGATAACAAGAAGGGTGAATAACCCGAGTTATCAGGGTCGTGCAGCAGAAGCTAGTGGGCCCTAGCTAGGAGATAATATACCTAGTAAGTATAGCTGCAGACTGATTATTAAGAGTGGTTGGAACTGGTGTATTTTAAACAATTAAGAAAGAAATTAATACTCAAAATATCCTTCGGGCTGCAAACAAAACCCGGTCGCTGTAGTATAGAAAACAAAAGCGGTCGGGGTCAAACCGTGGGACTTATAGCGAAATAAAATAGAACCTAAGCTTGTCACAAAAGGGGGATAATTGACTCGTTTTTGTAAAATAAAACAACAGATAAGATTAACTGAGTTGAAGATAAATTAAACGGAACTCCGGGTTCAGGTTTGTATAATCTGATTAATTATGCTATCTCTACCAGTTTATTATAATAGTTTGGCAAAGTTCCTGTTATTATCTTGAGGACTAAATCATAGACTCATAAGAACTCGTTTACCAGAAAATGCTCGGTCTAATCTAGGTTCGAGCAGAACATATGTAAACGGCGGTTAAGTGCGAGGAATTATATTTGCATCTGAAAATACTAACTTATTAAATCATAATAAGCTTTCTCCAGATTTACGGCTTAATTAACCTGTCTATTTATCACCGATCTGATCAAAATAGACTTAGAAAAGCATTTTAATAAATTCATGAGATTTATTAAAAAGGTGAGAGAAAAACTTTAATCGTAACAAACTGTATTTATTTTAACCGGTAGAAATATAGATTACATAATTAAACAAATTATGGCCAAACCTTCGCCCGGAGTAAATCCTCTTAGCCCGACATAATTAAAAAGACAGAATAAGAAGTAGAAGAAATCATCTGGGAAAGAAGATTAATTCAGCTCCACTATCTTGACTGCTAATATTTGGGCAGAGGTTGGACAGGATAACGGTATGGAAATGGAATATTTTTATGGAATGAGGTGTTGTATGGAATTTATGTGGATAATATGTGGATGAGATGTATGATTTTTGGAGAGTTTTATGGTATTTTTATGAAAGGAAAATGGCATAAGTTTGGGGTGAATTGAGATATCATTTAATGGAGGTTTGGAGGTGTATTTATAGAGAAATATAGGGTAAATGGGGTGGTAAGGCGGTGGTATTTGCGTGTGAAGAGATAAGGATTTTATCTCTTCACACGGCTCCTTTCTTGCTGTCAAAATAGCAGTGTCCGGACCACTGTCCGGACCAGGTGGTCCGGACGAGGTCGATTCCTATCTCGGGCGCGCTGGCATGAATTGGTCCGGACCAGGTGATCCGGACACTGGTCCGGACCAAAGGTCTTTTGCCTCTAAAATGTTCGTTTTAGCTCTGATTTGATCCCCGTTTTCGCCTACGCGTTCGTCTCTTCGTGTACTTTGCTCCTAGCTTGGTTTTCCTCATGTTTAACCAATAAATTTGTGAGATAATCAATAAAACATAAACTAGAGGAAAACTAACCAAAGTGGAGAAATGAGCAAGAAAAGTGCTAATATAATATATGAAATACACCTATAAAACATGCTCATTTGGACACTTATCACACCCCCACACTTATCTTTTTGCTTGTCCTCAAGCAAAACCATGTACCCAAGTAAGTAGGGAATGCTCAACATTAACAAATATTATTATGAAGGGTAGGATAAAGAGGTGAACATTACATGATCTTTAAATTTTTCGAGGAGTGAAAAATCAACTGCTGGTGGCATAGGTGTGCTCAGGGTAAAAATAAAATATAGAGTTTCGGGGTATGATCCGGAGTACTTCAATGCTTCTCAGCTAAGGTGACTTTGAGAACTTTTACCATGGCCAACTTCTCTCAAGAATGGGCATTGAGGAGAAAACAAAAGGAAAAATATATTCATGCATTTGTTTCACTTTTGCATAAGAGATGAGAAGATAAAATTTAAGCATCAAGCTTTTGTTTTTAAGGACACTCAACTCTCTTTGTTGGTTACCAATGGTGTCTCGCAAGTCCCTTCTTTATTTTATGTATATCTTTTAACAGAGAAGTACCCCTTAGCAATCCCTAAGAGAGAAGACAGAAAGAACCCCTGAGCAATAAAAATCCAACCAATTGCAGATTATTTGGTCACACCGCATAAAAATGCTCCTCAAAAGTGATCAAATGAAAATTTTTAAATTTGTACCATTTATCCCACAATTCATAATATTATTTATTCATAAAGAGAACAACCTATATTAGCAGGGTCCATAATTTTAATTTTTGAACACATGCAAGACAAGCAGAGAGATTTAAACATTTTAAGCACAAAATGCCCCAAAAAGGGCTCTCCCCCACACTTAAGCTGAAGCAATGCCCTCATTGTGTAGATGGAATTAAATTAGTAGGGCACAGCAAAAAGGGAAAGAGTGTACTCCCCAAATTTCGTAGAGTGTGTAGAGCTCCCCCACACTTGAGTGCAGTTGTGGAATGTCATGAAATGTACCTGTAAAGAATATTCTACACAGCCAGAAGTACTCAAGTAAAACCTGCATTTTATTATAACAAATAAAAGTGAAATATAATACAAAAAGAAAACAACATTAAATTAAAGGAAAGACAATAGATAGATAGTGGGTTGCCTCCCACCAAGCTGCCTGGGTTTAACGTCTCTAGCTAGACGCCTGTTCGTAATTATGCATGTGAACTTTCTTCGGGAGAGATGTCGTCTTTAACAGTGCCGTTTTCGACATTTGGTGTAAATGTGTCATGCTGTTCCTGGACAAGATAAATTGTAAATTAGTTAGTTGAAATATCAGAAGGAGAATTATACCTTTTAAGACGTGCCCCATTAACTTTGAAAGTTTCGCCCTGTTTGTTTTGGAGTTCAAAGGCACCGTACGGGGTCACACTAACAATCTGGAAAGGACCAGCCCAATGAGATTTGAGCTTCCCTGGGAAGAGCCTTAATCTTGAGTTATATAAAAGAACCAAATCACCAATTTCAAAGTCCCTCTTCAGGATCATCCTGTCATGGAACTTCTTGGTGCGCTCTTTATAAATTGTAGCATTTTGGTAAGCCTGATCTCTCAGCTCTTCTAACTCAGAGAGTTGGAATTTCCTTTTCTCCCCCGCAGTAGTCATGTCAAAGTTCAAGGCCTTGATCGCCCAATACGCCTTATGTTCTAGCTCTACAGGTAGGTGGCATGATTTCCCATAGACAAGCTTAAAAGGAGACATCCCGATGGGAGTCTTGAATGCGGTGCGGTAAGCCCAAAGCGCATCATCTAACTTCAATGCCCAATCCTTTCGTGATGAGTTAACAGTTTTCTGGAGAATCCATTTTAACTCACGGTTCGAAACTTCTGCTTGGCCGTTTTTCTGGGGGTGATAAGGTAGAGCTACCTTGTGACGTACCCCGTATTTACCCATAAGCGCTTCAAATGAACGGTTGCAGAAGTGGGATCCTCCATCACTGATAATAATTCTTGGCACGCCAAAACGGGTAAAGATGTGCTTCTTAAGGAATCTGGTTACGGTCTTTGAATCAGCATGATGACAGGGTATGGCTTCTACCCATTTTGACACGTAATCCACTGCCACTAAAATATATTGATGGCCTTGAGAGGACGGGAATGGTCCCATAAAATCAATGCCCCAACAATCGAAGAGTTCCACTTCTAGTATTCCCTGTTGTGGCATTTCATGTCTCCTAGATGTGTTACCCATTCTCTGACAATTATCACATTGGGCGCAGAATTGGTAAACATCCTTGTGAAGAGTTGGCCAATAAAATCTTGAGGCCAGGATCTTAGCAGCAGTCCTTGTGGGTCCATGGTGACCTCCGGCTTCCCGTGAGTGACAAAAATGTATGACGCTGTGAATCTCATCTTCAGGGAGACACCGGCGAATCAACCCATCTGCACAGACTCGGAACAAATATGGATCTTCCCAGAAATAATGCTTTAAATCAGAAAGAAATTTCTTCTTCTGGGAGTAAGATAGATCATATGGTATTGTTCCAGAGACTAGATAATTGGCCAGGTCCGCATACCATGGCTCTTTTACCTTGGTGATTGAAAAGACAGTCTCATCGGGGAAGAATTCGTTAATAGGCACACTATCTGTAGGAGTTACCAACCGGGAGAGATGGTCAGCAACGACATTTAATTTTCCGCTCTTGTCTTTGACTTCGATGTCAAACTCTTGCAGTAGAAGAATCCAGCGCAACAAGCGAGGCTTGGCTTCCTGTTTTGCAAATAGGTATTTTAGAGCAGAATGGTCTGTGTGTACTATGACTTTGCTTCCCCATAAGTAAGACCTGAACTTTTCAAGGGAGAAAACTATAGCCAGAAGCTCTTTTTCGGTGGTAGTATAGTTCTTCTGGGCATCGTTTAGTGTTCTGCTGGCATAAGCAATCACTCTTAGAATCTTCTCTTTCTTCTGGCATAGAGCTGCCCCCACTGCATAGTCACTTGCATCACACATGATCTCAAACGGGAGAGACCAGTCGGGTGATATGACAACAGGAGCAGATGCCAGTTTTTGTGTTATGGTTTTGAAAGCAGCCGAACATTTATCATCAAAATGAAACGGGGCATCATTCTGTAGCAGGTCGGTCAACGGTTTAGTGATTTTGGAGAAGTCTTGTATAAACCGTCGATAGAATCCTGCATGCCCGAGAAATGCTCGAATATCTTTAACAGAGGTTGGTGCCGATAATTTCTCTATAACCTCCACCTTCGCCTTATCCACCTCTATTCCTTCGGCCGATATTTTATGTCCAAGGACAATCCCGTCCTTGACCATAAAGTGACATTTCTCCCAATTTAAAACGAGATTTGTATCCTCACACCGTCCGAGGATCAAATCAAGTTGTGCCAAGCATTTATCAAAACTAGAGCCATAGACAGAGAAGTCATCCATGAATACCTCTATGCTCTGTTCGATGAAATCAGCGAATATAGCTTGCATGCATCGCTGGAAGGTAGCAGGGGCATTGCATAGTCCGAAGGGCATTCGTCTGTACGCAAAGGTGCCGTATGGACAAGTGAAAGTGGTCTTGTCCTGGTCCTCTGGTGCGATTGGTATTTGGAAGTACCCTGAGAACCCATCTAAAAAGCAGTAGTACTCTTGCCCTCCTAGTCTCTCCAACATCTGATCGATGAAGGGAAGAGGGAAGTGATCTTTCCTGGTCGCCAAGTTTAAGCGCCTGTAGTCGATACACATGCGCCATCCAGTAATTTTTCTTTGAGGGATAGCCTCTCCCTTATCATTTACAACAGCCTCGATGCCCCCCTTCTTCGGGACAATGATAAGCCGCAAACTTATCATATTTTAGGTGTTAGATTTAGTATTATATTTATCTAAATTAGGTTATATATAAGTTATTTGTGCTATATTAGGTATTAAAGTGTTTTATTAGTTCAGTCTTATGTTTTTATATGTTTTTCTGTGCAAGGGATGATTTTCTAGCCAAAAGTTCATTGATGCCGGACTCCCTGCCGGATAACTTCTGCACGGCACGAGATTAGATCAGAAAAGAGGCTTTGCCGGACACAATGCCGGGTAGGTTCCATCCGGCATAAGGGAAGAGTCACCACGGTTGACCAAGCGATAGCAGTTATTGGCCGTTGGTGATTAGGCTGGTGCCGGGTATGATGCCGGGTATATCCTACCCGGCATATGCACTGTTTCACGCGGATTTTTGCGGTTTTGACCGTTGAGCAGTTGACACGTTTTCCACATGTGCCGGCTACTCCTCATCCGGCACGACGCCCGGCAACAGACACAATTGAGCCCTATAAATAGGCCGAGAGTCTACATCATTGAACACACTTCAACATACCAAATCCACTCCATTCACTTCTATATTTCCGCCTCACTCCATTGTTGGTGTCCAAAGAAGTCTACGGATCCATCCACGCAAGAGAAGAAGAAGACCTTGTCGGGTTAAGGCTATTGACATCTCCTTCTCCCTCTTTGTATTCTCTTCTTGTAGTTGTGTGGATGGTGATGTAGAATTCTTTGTCTTCTCTGGTTAGAAATGGTCCTCTTTGTAAACATACTATGTTCACTCAATAAAAGATATAAGTTCAACTTGGAATTTTGAGTTTATTGCAGATTAGGAATGAAGTTGTTTCTTCTTCCAAGTACTTCAATTCTGACCTTGGTAAGGCAGAAAGGTTGAGGAATTCCAAGTGGTCTTTCTATTTGTCTTTTATAACTTAAAGGATGAAATTTAAGGCTTAGAATTCTCCCCTTTTTCGGTTCGTTGATTACCTAGATATTGTTAGTTTTCGATACTGATTTGGGAGTGCTTATTTCGGCTTCAAACTGGAAGAGTAAATTGACATTTTGGGAAGGCCGGATGGCATGCCGGGTGCACGACGTCCGGCACATTCAAGATTCTTGTCTTTGCCGGGTGCATTTTGTCCGGCATAGTATCCGGCATTATCAAAAGTTGGTTGGTTCAGAATTTATTCTTTTCCCTTGGTGTTCAATTGTCTTTTTATGACGTTGCCATTTCGAATCTGGGGTAGAATCATTATAAATACTATTTTAGTTTAGGTTTTAGATAGTTTCTTAATTCGTACTTACACTTACTTTCCCCCTTGTTATAGAATAGGCTTTTGCCCGGATTAGGACTAATTTTCTATAAGTCCCTTGGGTACGATTCTCCTGGTCGTAATATATTTACACTATACTCCGACCGGGTTTTTATTTGCTACCCGTAGTAGAGTTGTAGGTTTAGTTTATTATTTTATTCTTTTTATATATAGTTTTATCCTACAATTTCTCGCTTAGCAAATTGGCGCCGTTGCCGGGGACTTGGAATTAGTCCAAGTCCTAAATTCGGTAAAACGCCCTATTCTTTATTCTTTATTCTTTGATTCTTTAATTCTTTACTTCTCTAATTCTTTTAATTTCAATTTGGTATTCGGTTGAATAGACCGGGTGTAAAGGCCGGATGCCTCATACCCGGCACATTCAACATTTTATGTTCTTTAATTCTTGCATTCTCTGATTTATTCACCCTTAGTTTTTGCAGAATTTAATATGCCGTGCACGATGCCGGGCAACCGATACCCGGCATATTCGGAGGAAGTCCGATGCCGGACGGAAGTTATCCGGCATGATGACCGGCATGTTCAAATTTTTTTCAAAATTTCATACATTGTTAAGCTTTTAACAATTTGAATTTATTCTTGTTTACCTCTTCGTTATTTATCTCTTCTAATAGTCTCTACCTTGATTATTTAAATTAATTTCAGAGTGAGAATTTGCCGTGTAACATGCCGGGTTTCCTACACCCGGCTTCTCGAAGGAAGCCCGATGCCGGATATTTCATATCCGGCATTACACCCGGCTCGTTCAATTTTACTCTCCAATTTTTGTCGTAAATAGTAGAGACGCATATAAATGATCTCTTACGTTTTATGTCTTTCACTATTTTTATTTCTCCTTGTTGCATTTTTTTGATTTATTTCTTTCGGTTTGAACAAGCCGGGCCATATGCCGGGTAAATTCAACCCGGCATTAGTGGAGGAAATCCACTGCCGGATACGTGACGCCCGGCACTATGTCTGGCATGTTCAATATGATTTATTTTTCTTTTAGTTTCGTAACATTTCTATATTATTGTTTTATACTATTTTGTACAATTAATATTTTGTGTTGCTCCTCCTAAGTAAATAAGGTGAATGCATCTTCGATCACATAATCTTCATGAAGATTTATCTGACCGCGATCAGGAGACAAAGAAGCCATTTCTTCGTTCCTTAAGGCAACGACGAAACCAACAAACGCACTCCCTGCACAAATGGAATCAAAAACCACCGGCGAATGGCAAGAACTCTCTTCCTCAGCAGGCAAGTGTGGTTAGTGCACGACCACACACCTAGAGCACCGAATTCCAAGATTTTACAACGCCTGAGAGATTGGAAATGCAAAAGATCTGGACCATTCGCATGGAGCATAAGTCGATGCAGTTGCAAATGCAGCAACTTTTTGCTCAACTATGACCACTTGGTCAACTCCCGTCTCCAACACTAAATTGATCAACGGGAGTATGCGAGATCGATCTTCGTTTCTATCGAGATCTCTGATCACTCGACCAAGTAGCCGAAGGCTAAGTGTAGGGCAGCCCCACGCATCTGGTCTTCTTTCACCGTAGGGGAGTCACTTCCTTCTTTTTTTTTCTTTATTTGTCTTTTGAACACTGGGGACAGTGTTCCTGCCAAGTGTAGGGCAGGGTCCCCCCTTAAAAAATATTTTATTTTAAATATATATATTTTTATAGAAAATAAATCACTAGTATATTTGATATAATAAGTTTAAAGTTTATCAATGTTTTACTAAACTTTTTGCATGTTTTTGATTGAGATAAGATTAGGAATGACTAAATGCTTGTTCTCTCAAGAGGTAAGCTTTCTAATGACTTATAGATTCCTGTTTTTAACTTTTTGATTCTCTTTATTAACATGAGTATATGATCTTTCTCCTAATTCTTTCCTTTATGTACTTCTGGGTATTATTTTCAAATTTTGGAAAATCTTTTGGGTGAAAATCTTAAAAAGGGTTTTTGTGCAAAAGAAAGAAGAAGAGAAAGAAAAAAAAGAAAGAAGAAGAAGAAAGAAAAAAAGAAAGAAAAGAAATCTTCTTCCAAAGGAAAAGCATTATATTCCTTGAGGTTGCAAAAATACCTCAGAATGAAAGCAAGAAACGAGAGTTTTTCCTTTTATTTTTCTCCTAAATTCCCGTTCTTCAATAGAAAAATCATGGTTATTCAGAAACCCTTACAAAATAGGGCTGAATAATAAAAACCATCGATGAGTGTCTTGGCCACATTCAGAAACTCTTGAAAAATAGAGCTGAATGATGGAAACCGGAAAAAGGAGAGATTACAAATCCCTTATGTAAAATAGCCCAAAAGTTTTTGATCGGTTTTGAAAAGTCTTTATTTTATACCCATTAGTATGTTACTGATGGAATAAGGAGGTTTAAGTGATACTTGTGAAATAGAGTCAGAGAGTTGAGAATATTTATCTACATTTCATTCTAGAGTTTATCTGTTTTGTGCATAGTAATTAGTCCTTTCTAATCTTTTGCTCGAGGACTAGCAAAAGGTAAGTGTAGGGCCTTGATAAGCCGCAAACTTATCATATTTTAGGTGTTAGATTTAGTATTATATTTATCTAAATTAGGTTATATATAAGTTATTTGTGCTATATTAGGTATTAAAGTGTTTTATTAGTTCAGTCTTATGTTTTTATATGTTTTTCTGTGCAAGGGATGATTTTCTAGCCAAAAGTTCATTGATGCCGGACTCCCTGCCGGATAACTTCTGCACGGCACGAGATTAGATCAGAAAAGAGGCTTTGCCGGACACAATGCCGGGTAGATTCCATCCGGCATAAGGGAAGAGTCGCCACGGTTGACCAAGCGATAGCAGTTATTGGCCGTTGGTGATTAGGCTGGTGCCGGGTATGATGCCGGGTATATCCTACCCGGCATATGCACTGTTTCACGCGGATTTTTGCGGTTTCGACCGTTGAGCAGTTGACACGTTTTCCACATGTGCCGGCTACTCCTCATCCGGCACGACGCCCGGCAACAGACACAATTGAGCCCTATAAATAGGCCGAGAGTCTACATCATTGAACACACTTCAACATACCAAATCCACTCCATTCACTTCTATATTTCCGCCTCACTCCATTGTTGGTGTCCAAAGAAGTCTACGGATCCATCCATGCAAGAGAAGAAGAAGACCTTGTCGGGTTAAGGCTATTGACATCTCCTTCTCCCTCTTTGTATTCTCTTCTTGTAGTTGTGTGGATGGTGATGTAGAATTCTTTGTCTTCTCTGGTTAGAAATGGTCCTCTTTGTAAACATACTATGTTCACTCAATAAAAGATATAAGTTCAACTTGGAATTTTGAGTTTATTGCAGATTAGGAATGAAGTTGTTTCTTCTTCCAAGTACTTCAATTCTGACCTTGGTAAGGCAGAAAGGTTGAGGAATTCCAAGTGGTCTTTCTATTTGTCTTTTATAACTTAAAGGATGAAATTTAAGGCTTAGAATTCTCCCCTTTTCGGTTCGTTGATTACCTAGATATTGTTAGTTTTCGATACTGATTTGGGAGTGCTTATTTCGGCTTCAAACTGGAAGAGTAAATTGACATTTTGGGAAGGCCGGATGGCATGCCGGGTGCACGACGTCCGGCACATTCAAGATTCTTGTCTTTGCCGGGTGCATTTTGTCCGGCATAGTATCCGGCATTACCAAAAGTTGGTTGGTTCAGAATTTATTCTTTTCCCTTGGTGTTCAATTGTCTTTTTATGACGTTGCCATTTCGAATCTGGGGTAGAATCATTATAAATACTATTTTAGTTTAGGTTTTAGATAGTTTCTTAATTCGTACTTACACTTACTTTCCCCCTTGTTATAGAATAGGCTTTTGCCCGGATTAGGACTAATTTTCTATAAGTCCCTTGGGTACGATTCTCCTGGTTGTAATATATTTACACTATACTCCGACCGGGTTTTTATTTGCTACCCGTAGTAGAGTTGTAGGTTTAGTTTATTATTTTATTCTTTTTATATATAGTTTTATCCTACAATTTCTCGTTTAGCAGACAACTTGTACAGGACTTACCCATGGACTGTCAGAGATAGGATAAATAATGTTCGCGTCTAGGAGTTTCAGCACCTCCTTTTTAACTACCTCCTTTAGGTTAGGGTTTAGCCGACATTGGAGTTGCCTGATAGACTTGTAGTTTTCCTCCATATAGATATGATGCGTGCAGTAGGAGGGGTCAATTCCTTTTATATCAGCAATAGTCCACCCGATCGCTGTCTTATGCTTTTTTAGCACTTCGAGTAGCCTTGTTTCCTCCCCGGAATTCAGAGAAGAGGAAATAATGACAGGCAAATGGTCATTTTCAGCTAAAAAGGCATACTTGAGTTTAGAAGGCAGCTCCTTAAACTCAAGCTCTGGTGGTTGTTCTATTGATGGAATTGATTTTTGAGGTGTTCTGTCGAGTCTTTCGATTGGTGGCCGGTAGGCTTGATAGCCTGCTTTTCCTTTTTCTGCGTACGCCAGCATGGCGTTAACTTCCGGATCCTCCACCTTTTCTTTTAGAGAAGTACATAATACCTCCTCTAGCGGTTCAGTTTCAGCTTTCGGGGTGGAAGATAGGGAATACATATCCTCATCTGTAGAAGAATCGCCTTCCTCCTCCTCATCATCTGTTAATCCCACTGTTTTAGCATGAGGAGAAAAGTTAGAGTTTTTCTTCATCATTTTCTGCATGTCGAATTCGATCGTTTCATCCTCGTATCTCAAAGTGATCTTCCCATCGTGGACATCAATTATGGCTTTGGCAGTACTTAGAAATGGTCGACCTAGAATCAGGGGGACCTCAACATCGTCATCCATTTCTAGAATGATGAAGTCAGCTGGAAAGATAAAGCGAGACACTCCAACTACCAGATCTCGGACTATTCCCATTGGCTTAATCTCTGATCTGTCAGCTAGTTGGAGTTTGAAAGGAACTGGTTGCATCTCTCCTCCTTTTACTTTCAAGAAGGTGGCGTAGGGCATGATATTAATACTGGCTCCCAGGTCGCATAAACCGCTTCCACAGTCCACTCCACCTATAAAACACGGAATAACGGGATTTCCCGGATCTGTTTGTTTGGGAGGGAGTGCTCGAAGAAGAGCAGCAGAGCATTCCTTCGTGAGGTGTACTGTTTCTTTTCCAGGTTTCTTCTTTTTCTTTGTTAAGAGATCCTTGAGAAATTTTGCGTAGTTAGGCATCTCTTGCAAAGCATCGATTAGAGGTATGTCGAGAGTCAGTTTCTTGAAAATGCTCAAGAATTTGGAAAACTGCTCATCTAGGTGTTTCTTTTTCATCCTGTTGGGAAATGGGAGTTCACTGTTTTTAGGAGATGAAGATGGAATGTTGATGGTAATTTTGGATGGAGATGGAGTAGCAGGTGTAGGAACTTGGATTTTTGAGGGAGGTGAGGCTGGATTGGTTGTTTCTTCATCATTTTTGTAGGCCCTTCATGATTTTCTTTCTTTTCCTTTTCTGGTGGCAAGTTCCTTCACTCCTTAAGGAAACTGCACTCAAGTTTGTTGATTGGAATGTGCCATCGTCTATAAGGATTGAATTTGCTTGCTCTTTTGGATTGGGATTGGTCTGTGAAGGAAAATGACCAGGTGGTCTTTGTTGGGTTAGTAACTGTTGAATCTAAGATTGCAAGGCTTTTTGGCCTTTGCGTAGGGCTGCGACCTCTTCTTGCGTGTCTCGGGACTTACCCATCATCGCTTTAAACATCTCTTGCATTTGAGACATTTCGGACTCAGGATTCGAAGGAGGTTGAGTTGGTCGACTCGAAGAAGCTTCATTGCCATAAGGCTGTTGCTGATACTGCCTTGGGCCTCCTTGGAAATTGGACTGAGGTCTGTAATTTTGAGATGGTTGTAGTGTATGTGGGTTTTGGATGTTGTCGGTGTTTGAGTAGCAAAGGTTGGGTTGCATGTTACGTTGCCAAGGTTGCTTGTACCCTGAATTGTTGGTGATATAGTTTGCCTCCTCTGCTGCTTTTAATTCTTGTAGTTGGGGGCATTGTTCGTAGTCATGAGGCCCACCACATTGTGTACAAGAAATAACAGGAGATGATTGGGACAGAGGTGCATAGCCTGGAGGGATTGTAGATGATTGGGAAATCATCGACTTAGCTTGCTGAGGGTAGGAATTCATAGCCATCTGCTCAACCACTTTCTGCAGAGTACTTACTTTTGTTGCCTGCTGAGCATTGCTCTCCATGAGTTGCTCATGGCTTTTCATCAGCATGTCAAACTTGTTATCACTTTCCCCAACATGGTATAAACCTGGAGTACCGCTCCTTGATCCACCGGAGGCCCAGTCTCTGATTTCTTCACAGAGAGACTCCATGCTATTCAGAAATTGTGCTCCTGGCTTTTTCAGAATATCGGCCCCTAAGGAGGATAATACCATTGTTCTGCATGGACCGATCAAGCCTTTGTAGAACAATTGTGATACTTGTTCTTTCGTCAGACCATGGTGAGGACAAGTAAGTAGTAGTCCTTTGAAACGGTCCCAAGTTTCACAAATATTCTCCGACCCAGGTTGCTTGAAATTATAGATTTCAGCAATCATTTCCAACGTTCGGCTCGGGGGTAGGAATTTGTCGTAGAACTTGGTGGCCATGTCACCCCAAGTACCAATGGTACTTGGTGTCAGGCTATGATACCACTTGCTCGCACTTCCCGTCAGGCTGTGAGGGAATAATGACAGTCTTGCGTACTGGAGTAATGTGTCGGTCGCAGTTAAACTGTTGGCATGCTGCAAGAACTTAGTAACATGTAACAGGGCTTCGTCTGGACTGGAACCATCAAACATGCCCAACTCCTTTACACATCGGATTTGATGATATGGCTTCAGCTTCTGCCACTCATCGTATTCGGATGGGCTAAGGTGAGGAAGGATGATGGCAGGCTGTTGTCCTTGATTAGACGGCCTGTTGATATTTCGAATTGTCGCTGGTGTAGATGCCATGTCAGCTTCCCGGTCAAATTCTATCACTGTGGTGGTATTGTATTGTTGAGTTCGGTTCTGCCTTAGAGTGCGCAGAAAGGTTCTCTCGATCTCTGGATTGTAACCAACCGTGTGATTATTAATATTTTCTGGGTAGCTGTGTGACCTGGTAAAAGGCATCCACCACTCAAAACAGAAAAAAGAAACTCGTGATGTGTTAGAATAAATAAAATGTTAGGAATTAGTTGACAGAATTTATAAGTTAGTAGTTAGGTACAATGGAAAGAAATGACAGAAAATTAAATGACAGAAATTTTAAGTTAGTAGTTAGTATACTGGAAATTTAAATGTTAAGGACAATGGAATTTAAATGTTAAGGACAATGGAATTTAAATGTTAAGGACAATGGAAATTAAATGTTAAGGACAATGGAAATTAAATGACTGCAAAATAAATGACAATAAAATAAAGAGTTAGTAATTAGATGTCAGAAGTCAGATGTCCGTAGTCAGATGTCCAAAGTCAGGTGTCCAATTAATAGTAACAGATTATTATAATATAACAGGTGAATTATCTGGGGCTTAGGGACTAGATTAAATCAAGTCCCCGGCAACGGCGCCATTTTGCAGACTGATTATTAAGAGTGGTTGGAACTGGTGTATTTTAAACAATTAAGAAAGAAATTAATACTCAAAATATTCTTCGGGCTGCAAACAAAACCCGGTCGCAGTAGTATAGAAAACAGAAGCGGCCGGGGTCAAACCGTGGGACTTATAGCGAAATAAAATAGAACCTAAGCTTGTCACAAAAGGGGGGATAATTGACTTGTTTTTGTAAAATAAAACAACAGATAAGATTAACTGAGTTGAAGATAAATTAAACGGAACTCCGGGTTCAGGTTTGTATAATCTGATTAATTATGCTATCTCTACCGGTTTATTATAATAGTTTGGCAAAGTTCCTGTTATTATCTTGAGGACTAAATCATAGACTCATAAGAACTCGTTTACCAGAAAATGCTCGGTCTAATCCAGGTTCGAGCAGAACATATGTAAACGGCGGTTAAGTGCGAGGAATTATATTTGCATCTGAAAATACTAACTTATTAAATCATAATAAGCTTTCTCCAGATTTACGGCTTAATTAACCTGTCTATTTATCACCGATCTGATCAAAATAGACTTAGAAAAGCATTTTAATAAATTCATGAGATTTATTAAAAAGGTGAGAGAAAACTTTAATCGTAACAAACTGTATTTATTTTAACCGGTAGAAATATAGATTACATAATTAAACAAATTATGGCCAAACCTTCGCCCGGAGTAAATCCTCTTAGCCCGACATAATTAAAAAGACAGAATAAGAAGTAGAAGAAATCATCTGGGAAAGAAGATTAATTCAGCTCCACTATCTTGACTGCTAATATTTGGGCAGAGGTTGGACAGGATAACGGTATGGAAATGGAATGTTTTTATGGAATGAGGTGTTGTATGGAATTTATGTGGATAATATGTGGATGAGATGTATGATTTTTGGAGAGTTTTATGGTATTTTTATGAAAGGAAAATGGCATAAGTTTGGGGTGAATTGATATATCATTTAATGGAGGTTTGGAGGTGTATTTATAGAGAAATATAGGGTAAATAGGGTGGTAAGGCGGTGGTATTTGCGTGTGAAGAGATAAGGATTTTATCTCTTCACACGGCTCCTTTCTTGCTGTCAAAATAGCAGTGTCCGGACCAGGTGGTCCGGACGAGGTCGATTCCTGTCTCGGGCGCGCTGGCATGAATTGGTCCGGACCAGGTGATCCGGACACTGGTCTGGACCAAAGGTCTTTTGCCTCTAAAATGTTCGTTTTAGCTCCGATTTGATCCCCGTTTTCGCCTACGCGTTCGTCTCTTCGTGTACTTTGCTCCTAGATTGGTTTTCCTCATGTTTAACCAATAAATTTGTGAGATAATCAATAAAACATAAACTAGAGGAAAACTAACCAAAGTGGAGAAATGAGCAAGAAAAGTGCTAATATAATATATGAAATACACCTATAAAACATGCTCATTTGGACACTTATCAATAGCAAAATGGCCATTAATGCCTTGAAGCCTAATAGGCTAGAACCGAATTAATGATGAGTTAAATAAACTCATATAGAAATCCTTGGTGCAAAGACTAAACCATTGGTATGGTTAAGACCCCTTTGACCAGAGCATATTGTATAGTATACCGTAGTGAAGCTAAACGCTTCAGCTTGCCCAGACTGATTAAACCAATGTTTAATAATAATAACATATGGTAGATTACGTGGATGTAATCCCTTTTAAGGGGGGTAGAGCGAAAACTGCATAATGTGAATTTTATAAATAAAACACATAAACCATAATGTGCATGGCACAAATGAGAATCGAATTGATGATTGATACTAAAATAAACATAAGTATTCATATTGTAATTATGGTAATTAGGCATGAGAGATGCAAATACCATGGGATGGATATACCTACCCTGTAACACCAGGTAAGAGTATTAATAAAAGAAAAGTAATGAGTAGTGGACGGAGCTCCACAAGTATTGTAGTCGTTGAAGAAATGGTACGAAACGATTGAGAGTAGTAGAGGAATGTAGCCCATGAGTAGTGTAAGTTATGGGAAGTAAATTGAGGATGACTAAATTTTATAAGTATGGTAATCCCTAGTTAGAATAATTGAAATGATGGAAAGTAATGGAGGGAAGTAGTGAAGGTTGAAGAAATGAGCATCTAGGTATTGAACCATGGAGTAAAGCATTCAGGAAGTAGAGTGAGGATGATTGATGGATTGATTCCATCCTTTGGAGATGTATGAATTCGTATCACGACTAGAAAGGGTAAAAAGATAGAAAATGAAAACAATTAAATTAATTGTTTGTTTGAAACTGATGTGGGAAGTCGAACTTGATCCTGATCAGATCGGGGGAAACCGAACACAAATTGGGGTGGAAAGATAATTCAACACTGATGCTGATCACATCAGGGTCGAATGATTCTTGAAGCTCCCCTCAAGTGGTCACAAGAATCACACATAGGATAGAAGTAATGAATATAAATTGAAATTTGGAGTTGTATGCTTTAGAAAGATTTCTAATTAGCTGTAGGAAGGAATTTCCTTAGCCTGGAGATGAAGGATTTGTGGGAAGCTTGTACCGGAGAAGATAGTAGTGTAGCATGTTGTAGTATTCCAAGGGCAGCAAGACATAAAGGAGTCCTGTGTCTAGATGACCTGAGCGCCTGCGGATTGTATGTGTATTGCATTGCTTTGGGGATAGCTTTGCATTGTATGTATGTATAAATTTTGTAATGAGCAACCGGATGGTTGATAGTAATATGGATTGGACTAATTATGGTGCATTGGTATGAGATGGAAAGGAGAAACCTTGAGTAACGGATTTGGGAATTGTAAGGAGAAAGAAGGTATGGCCTTGGTATTAGACATATAAGAATGAGTAAGCATTGTAAACCTATAACCTCGAACAACTTTGAGGACAAAGTTCTTAAGGGGGGTAGATTGAAATACCCCGACCTTAAATATGGTGATTAAAATTATCCTAATCCGTATTTAAGATCCTAATAACGCTTAAGTAATATTGGGGAGGAAAAAAATAAATCCTAAAGAAATAAAGAAACGCTTAAAAGCGGAAAACGCTAAATAAGCGTTAAATAACCATAGGAGGTATGAGACCTCGGGTAGCGTAATATATGGATTCTAAAGGCTTAACAAGGCCTGACTATTATATGGGAATGACTCCCGAAGAAAACGGATCCAAATAACGAATTAAAACGCTAATAGAGCTTTAGAGCACGTTTTTCGAGAAAACCCGAAAACGTGACTATAAGCGGTCAAACGGACCCGTAAAAAAATTATAAATCATTAAATAATAATTATAAAGCATTTATGGGAGCTTAATAACCAATAAAAATAAAGAAACGAGAAAATTCTGGAAAACGGGCCCGGTTAGTGAATAGTACCTAAACCGGGAAAAATAACGAGCGTTTTCTGTAAAAGACGAAAAACGCTCCAACTAGTATAACTGTAGGGGACCGATTTTTAATAGTCAAATAACTCCCTCACACACACATGTAACTAGCTAATTAAATAAGAGAGCCAAAAGCAAAAGTAGTAAAGTAAAAGCTTACATATCACTCTCCACATCACTTACCAAACCTCTGTTTGGGGCGATTTTGGAGAGCTTCAAGAAGCTCCAATGGCAACTCTCACTTCTCTCCCATGCTCTACCTCCATGTGAGCTCCAATCACAAAAATAATTACATATTTGTAATCCCCTCATCATCCTCTACACTTCTCTCTTTTCAAAATCCAAAAATGAGGAAGTTCATCTCCATGGTTTTTCCCAATTCAAAGAGAAAATGGCACCAATGTAAAGCTTGGAGTCCCCTCTCTCCATTAAGGTAAAAATATATATGAAAAACTCATGTTTTCTCCACCTTACTCCATAACCGATTTTTGCCTCTTTGTAATGCCTTGTTTTCTCTCTCTCCTTTGAGCATAATATCAACCTTGCAATGGTGGTGGATTCACCTTCTTGAACCAAGGGCTAAAATCCCTCCTAAGACACTCCAAAGGTAAACCCTAGAAATCTTGTTCTAAACATTTTTATGAACTAGCATTAATTAAGGGGTTAGTATATTAATTACACGTATTTTATGTGCTTTGGGTGATGGGAATGGAGTTTGGCAATTCCATTCCCAATGTGGCCGATTTGGGCAAGAAAGAAAGAAGAGGATAATTGGAAAGGGAACGAAGGAATTATAAGCTCAAGGTAAGAGCTCCTTACTAATGTTAATTTAATGCATTAGACTAGTGAGAATGGGCAAACTAACTAAAGAACCCAAAATCTTGTATTGGTATTGTAGTATTGGAAGTTGAGTATTTGTGAGGAGGATTGAGTATTTGAGAATTAGTATGTGAATTGTAGGCCTTGGAGCCAAATGATTGTGTATGAGTATTAGTATTGGTATTTGAAGAAGTATTGGTGAATGTATGTTGTATTGATTGCTGGTAGGACCCTTGTAAGGGTGTGGCTAGTTTAGGAATGAATTTGGTGAGAATTGGTATGTGTGGCGAAGTAAGAAAAGTAGATGAACTATGGCAAAATTTTGGTAGGAATATGTACATGTATGGATGACTTGGTGAATGGAAAAACCAAGGTGTGTATTGGAGTTAGTAGGTATGTTTAGTAGTGATGAAGAGGTAGTAGCAGTATGAGAAATAAGGAGTACCAAAATCTGTAGCAAAGAGGTATTAAATTGAATTGTAGAACTAGGAAGAATTAGTGTGCAAGACTTGGTAAGAGGAGAGTTGGACTTGGGTATAGGTAATGTAATGGATTGGTAACATATTTGGGATGCTAGTAATGGTATTGGTAGTAGAAGTATTGGACGTGAGGATTGAGTTTTAAAATCCGTAGCATAAGTGTAACAAAAACTGTTACAAGTGTTGGAAAAGAAGTGAGGGAATTGTGTAAGCTGCTGGATGGATCTAGCAATGGATTTGGTGGATGAATTAAGGTGATTTAGAATGTTTAAATAGTACTAAAACATGTTAGGATGTATGTAGGAAGATTGGGGAAGCAATGGGTGAAATTTGGAAAGAAAAACAAGGTCTGTAGCAGCTTTCTGCTACCGTCCGACCCAAAGTCTGGGTCGGACCGTGGGTCGGACGGGCCTTGAGAAACGACAGTAAACCTTTCTGGAATGGTCCGACCCAGGGCCGTGGATCGGACGTGGGTCGGACAGGCAAAAAAAATTCAAGGTCGAAGCTCCTGTCTTCGTCCGACCCAGAGTCTGGGTCGGACAGTGGGTCGGACAGAGCTTGGACATGGGACCGAAACCTTTTGGAACGGTCCGATCCAGAGGGTATGGGTCGGACAGAATAGTGCTGGGTCGGACGGGGAGAATTTCAGAGAACGGGAATCTACTGGAATGGTCCGACCCAGGGCGTGGGTCGGACGCTGGGTCGGACGACCCATAACTTACAAAAAAAAAAGGTAATAATCATATGCATGTATATATATGGGTATGTACATACATAGGGGACTTTAGTAATACACCATTAATGTAACACTAACGGTAAAGAAATAAGTATGTAAATGGGAAACAAGTAAGGGGATTTATAAGGAAGTTAAAAGTATAAGAACATTAAGTAACCCGAAGTAATGGGATAACGGGGTAAGTACGGGAGTAGTAGCTAAGCGTGTATTGTAGTGCTTAGTATTAACATAACCATTTGGCATGTAGTCATTGGTTCGAGGCTAGGACTCAAGGGACAAGTAAGGAACGAAGGAGCACGGGAACACCCGATAAAGTAACTCAACGGTGAAAGGTATGATTTCTTCATGCCCTGTATCCTAATCTGGTTACCCCGATTTGTGTGCTTATTTGATCACCTAAATAAGATAAATGCATGAATCGGACTATATTGCACTTACCTGTGCTTGACTTATGTTGTTCTTGATATTTATTGTCTTGAACACTAGTTTGTATAATTCATGAAATATATGAATGATGATGAATGGTATTCGAATCCTGTATTGTACTTAAGTATTATATTGTATTTCGTATGAATGGGTATTGAGCAATGTATTTGTGTTTGTGGCTTGTATGAATGACTTCTGCTAATTCCTAACTACCTAACTCCTAACTTAAGTGAGTAAATTGGAATGAGTAGAAGTCCGATATAGCTTCGGCCACGCGTGAGGATGAGGAGACACAAGAGGTTGGATCCGATTCCTGACTCTTAAACTGGTCCGCGGCCCAAATCCCTTAAATGGGTAGCATCCCGGATTGGTGAGTCAAGTAAATCCCGGTGGTGGGACGGAGTAGTCCCCGGGCCGGAGGTCCCGACGACTTAACATGAGTAAGAGTAAGAGTAAGTAAGTAAGTATGTATGAGTATGAGTATGTATGCGTAAGTACTGTGGAACGAGTAAAAGAGTAATCTCCACCCGATTAACCCGGGTGGACCAACATGAACTAACAAGGATGGTGTATTGTGTATGTATTGCGTATGTACTGTATATGCATTGTGTATTGCGGGTCTCGGAAAGGTAAGAATGTATCTGATGGCTTGTATGATTTACCATGTATGTATTGAAGAGCATGTATTGAAGTGTATGTATGAATTCCTTGCGTAATGTATTGTATCATTTTGTATAAGAGCATGTATGCATGTATGTTTGAATGAAATCAACCGCATGTATTCGACCAAGTGGTCGGCGTACCCTCACTAGTACGCGGGGTATGCGGTTATCATATGCAGCGAAAGCTGACCCCCTAGGGGGAACGTTTTTAGTGTGCAGGTACCCGAAGCAGATATGGTCAAGGTAAGAGACCGGTGGCTACACTCGGATAGTAGAAGTAGAATGTAGAGGTGTACTAAGTGGTACACCCTTGTACTTAGGAAGTAAGTAGTTGTGAGGAATGGGTTGATGTAGACTCTTAATGAGTATATGAACTTGGAAGAAGCATTGTATTTGTATTGGGAACCTAGCAAACTCGATTATGTATTTGTATTGTATGTATACGAAGGAGTAAAGTGTTGAATGGAACATTGTAGTATTCGATTAGTAAATGGGGTACGTATGATAGATGTGTAGTACTCGGGATTCCGGTCCATCAGACCGATGTTGTATGTAGTAGTAGTAGCCTTGTTAGTCACGTGGGTGACTAACGGCATTGTATCACCCACTATATGTAAGTATGTATCCGCTGCGTGAATCTGGAAGTACGAGGAGATTGGACGGTAATGACAGTATTAACTGTAGGGGTGTTACAATAACAATGTTATAAAATATCATATATTATACTTATATAATTCCTATAAACTCCAAATTTACCCAATAAACTTTAAAAATTCCTAATACCTAAGGTCTTTACTAAACTCCATTTAGTACCCCAAGTTTTCGGAAATCCCAATACTACCCCAAGTCTTATAAATCTTTTACAATTTAATAAGTATCTTATTATAAGGTAGTATTTTAATTCCTTAAATTCTCCAAACTTGGTCTAGTCTCCTATAGTCAACTTGACTTCTAATACCAATTTGGACCCAACTCTCTGGTAATTACCAAACTAACCTATACTTTTCTATTTTACAATTTGACACAAAACTTATAAAATGTTATAATTTTTATTAAATTCATTTAAAACCCTAAATTCCTCTAAATTAAGCCCATGGCCTAATATTTTGTTAGTAATTACCGTTTGACCCCAAACTTAATTACATAAGCATAAATCCAACTAAATAAGCTTATAAACTAAATTAAAATGGCCTAATGACATGCCCTTATTAAAACAACCTTGAACTTGCAAAATAAATTACACTTTAAATGTCTCAAAATATAGTATAAACTCACGGCCTCACTTAGTTTATTTATTTTTCCACATAATGTCATAATTTGACCATTATGTTAATGAAATCATTTAAATGACTAGCTTAATTTATCTTAGTCATTTTTTTCCATTTAGGTTAACATAACCCATATGTTAAACTCCACTCTCGGCATAATTATAATATATGCTAAGAATCATAAAATCATAAGTTTTAAGGTGTTTATACCTTGATTTCTCCGTGTATGAGCTCGGCAGCTTAGAGGTAAATTCACCACATCATTTAGACATGTTTAATACACCAAAAATAAGATATGGTTATACTCCAAGCTTGAGCTTAACCATAAGGAACAATTAATGTAAGATTTAAGGCAAAAATCACCTTAAATGCAAGGGACTTCAAGAGGGTTTCAACCTGAAAAAAGCACACCTAATGGTGTTAAATTCACCATATCAACATAGGAAATAGCTAGACAACAACAAGCTGCTATGTAATAGGTTTTACCTTGGCAAAATGCCTTAAAGAAGGGTATTTACTAGATCTCGACCACCCTTGCTCCAAATGGCTAACCAACTGAATGAACATGTAAATATGAAGATTATGAGTATAAACTCATAAAAATCAAAGGAAGAAAATCGGATGGAGAGTAGAGGAGCTTAAGGTATGTTTTTACCTTAAAATGCAAATTTGGGAAACCTTGGTCCCTATACTTGCTTCAGCCAAGTTTGGATGTTGTTATAACCTTAGAACACTGAGAATGAGCCATAGGAAGTGATGAGCCATGAGATCTAAGTGTAGGTAATGAAGATTGAAGAAAAAGAGCTAAAATGAGCCTTAAAACATTACCTTAGGAGCTTAAGAGTTAGATCTGTCTTCCATGCTCAAGAACAAAGCTTGAGAGGGTTTGGAAGAGCTGCTGCATCGGCTGGAATGGGACAAGAGGCAAGGGAATGATTGGAATGGGCTAAATGATTGAAAAAGCAAGTTTACTATTGCAAATTGGTATTAGGTAGCTAATTGTCAAATAAGATGTGTGAGCTGTCTTCCCACCTCCTTGCCAGCCGAATCCATATGGCTAGAAGGGTCAATTAATTGACCATTGACCAAACTTGGTCAATTTGTTCAAAAATGCACTATTTGGGTTACATTCATACCTAAATGGCATATTTTGATTTTTATTTTCAAACTTTGATTTAGACTTTATAAAATAGTCTATCATGTCAAATTAATGATTTAATGATGAACTCCAGTCTTTAAAATGACAAAAAGTCATTATCTTAGAGCTCATACACAAAACGTGCTTTAAGGTGTTTTAGTGCACGTTTTTGTGTCACAGGGTGTTCCTGAGCTTAGTTTTCTTTGAGAACGGTTTTGTTGTGTTCCTTACTTCATTATAATACTTAGGAACCCACTTTGGATCCTATTTGAGGTCATACAATCTTTATGGTGCTTTAAAGCACATTTTTGGCTTTACCGATCTTAAGGCGTGTTTTGCCTTGTTGAGATCTTTTAGATTGTTCCCCAATAATGTTTAGATGTTTATTAATCATCTTAGATCATTAGTAGATCATTTAATTATGTTTTAAAGGTTATGGGTATTTCAGTCTACCCCCCTTAAAAAGGCTTCGTCCCGAAGCCCTTAATCCTCTACAGTTCACCTAAGGAATCAAGTTCCACTAAGTAACCAAACAGTCCATCGCTAGGGAGTAACTCCCACTAGGTTCAGACATAGTCTATACATATAGCATATATCAAATATCCTAACTCATGGTATAAACTCATTCATATCACAGCACTAAACAAGGTGCACATCTAACTCATCAACAAAAGTACTCAGCGGTACTATATGTATATTCAAACAGGTGCACTAAGGCACATACATAAGATGTATTAAACATACAATCATCCAAACAAACATGTATGACGCAGCATACTACCAAAACACACCACAAAAACTAGACCTAATGCACAACATATGCGCAAGCCAAGTGGTGTCTACCCCCCTTAAAAAGGGTTTGACCACGAACCCGTACAAGTATCACAGCTACTACTCGAAGAGTGCTGGGTACTTCGCTCTCATGGAGTCCTCTAACTCCCATGTAGCCTCCTCCACCTCATGGTTCGACCAGAGAACCTTGACCATGCTAACGGTCTTGTTCCTAGTCTGTCTCGTCTTCGTATCGAGAATGCGGAGTGGTACTTCCTCATATCGTAGAGCGGGGTCCAACTCTAAAGTCTCTGGCTGTAAAACGTGCGATGGATGGGGCACATACCTCTTCAACTGTGAAACGTGAAAGACGTCGTGCACCCTCCCGAGCTCTGCTGGTAAATCCAGTCTGTAGGCTAACGGGCCCACTCACTCCCTAATCGCATAAGGTCCAATATACTTCGGGCTCAACTTGCCCTTCTGTCCGAACCGGAATATCCCCTTCATGGGTGACACTCTAAGGAATACCATATCGTCGGTAGTGAACTCAATGTCCCTCCTTCTGGTGTCTGCATATGATTTCTGCCGGTCCTGAGCTGCCCTCATGTTCTTGCGAATCTGTAGGACATCCTCCTTAATCTGCTCTAGGTACTCTAGTCCTAGAAGCGTAGTCTCACTGGTCTCATCCCAGCATAAAGGAGTCCTACACGGTCGACCATAAAGTGCCTGAAACGGTGGCATTTGTATCGAGGAGTGGTAGCTGTTGTTGTAGGCGAACTCTATCAAATGTAGACGCTCTAACCAGCTCCCCTGAAAATCTAAGGCACATGCTCTCAGCATGTCCTCCAGTGTCTGGATGGTCCTCTCACTCTGACCGTCGGTCTGTGGATGGAACGCCGTACTAAGCTTCAACTTTGTACCCAAGGCTTCCTGAACCTGTCCCCAGAATCTGGACAAAAATCGAGGGTCCCTATCAGAAACAATAGTCTTTGGCACACCATAGTGCCGAATCACCTCCTTCTGGAACAAGTCCGCTAACTTCGGGACCTTCCAGGTATCCTTCATAGCAACAAACTTTGCCACATTCATCAGACGGTCCACAATGACCCAAATCGTGTTCAGTCCTCCCTTAGTCGGTGGGAGACCGACAACGAAATCCATCGAGATGTCCTCAAACTTCCAGCAAGGAATAGGCATAGACTGCACTAAACCTCCGGGTCTCCTATGCTCAAACTTAACCTTCTGACAGGTCAAGCATCTAGCCACATACTCAGCTACATCCTTCTTCATCCCGCTCCACCAGAAATGAACCTTCAAATCTTTATACATCTTCGAAGAACCGGGGTGGACGGATAAGGACGAGCAATGAGCCTCCTGGAGTATCTTCTCCTTCAGGTCAGGAGAAGACTCCGGAATACACAAACGGCCATTCAGTCGAATCATGCCATCGTCACACAGTTCGAAGTCATACTTCTGTCTCTCGAAACAACCCTCTGACATCTTCTGTCTGATACTCTGCATATACTGATCACTCTCCTGTGCAGCTCGTATCTCATCAATCATACTGTTGCTCGCTAATAATGAAAACAATGAATGAGCTCTGCGGCTCAGGGCGTCGGCTACTACATTCGCCTTACCCTCCTTATACCTCAGGTCTATGTCGTAGTCCTTCAAGAACTCGACCCATCTTCTTTGTCGCATGTTCAGCTCCTTCTGAGCGAAGAGATGCTGTAGGCTCTTGTGATCAGAGTATATAGTGACTGTCACACCGTATAGATAATGTCACCAGATCTTCAAAGCGAAGACTACTGCGCCTAACTCAAGGTCGTGTGTGGGGTAATTCACCTCATGCTTCTTCAGTTGTCGGGATGCGTAGGCAACTACCTTCCCGTGTTGCATAAGCACACAGCCTAGACCGGTTCCAGAGGCATCACAATATACCTCGAACCCATCGGTGCCCTCAGGGATAGTAAGAACGGGTGCCGATGTCAGGAGATCCTTCAGCGTCTGAAAGGACTGCTCACACTCTGCAGACCATAAGAACTGGGACTCCTTCTTCATTAGATTTGTCATCGGTTTGGCCACCTTGGAGAAGTCCTTCACGAACCTTCGATAATAACCGGCCAAACCCAGAAAGCTACGGACGTCTGTGACTGTCTTCGGCCTTGGCCAACTCTTTACTGCCTCAATCTTAGCAGGATCTACAGATATCCTGCTTGCTGATATAATGTGTCCTAGAAATGACACGCTGTCCAACCAGAACTCACACTTGGAGAGCTTGGCATACAGCTGGTTCTCTCTCATAATATTCAACACCTGCCTCAAATGTAACTCATGATCTTCCTTGGTCTTTGAATAGATCAGAATATCGTCGATGAAGACCACAAATGAACTATCAAGCTGTTCTCTAAAGAGACGGTTCATCAAGTCCATGAATAGGGCTGGCGCATTCGTCAATCCGAATGGCATAACGGTAAACTCGTAGTGTCCATACCGTGTCCTGAAAGCTGTCTTCTCAATGTCACCCTCTGCAATCCTAATCTGTCGGTTGTAATTGTCATACCTGTGATGACATTACCGGACTCCTTGGCTTGCGCCATATCTAAGATGCAGATGGTACCCTCCTTTCCATTTTCGTAGCCTGAAGTTATGAATTAACGGTGTCAACAAACTGAACACATATACTTGAAGGTACAAAACTCTTATTTCATTCATCCACTGTATTATACAAGGTTACACACTTAGCTACTGCTATTACATCAGTACTGTCTGAAAGTCAAATTTAAACGGCCAGGTCGGATGTGGGTATCGTTCACTAGGGTTGGTGGGGCGGTATTGAGCTTAATGCTCTTAATACCATGATATACACGTCTCGACTCTCCACCAAATACCAACACATCCCTAGACTTGAGGATGATCTTGCTTGCCAGATCCATCCTCTTCTGGTCTCCATAGATGAACTCAGCATCATCGCCGATGGAGAGTGACACAACCGGTATTCCTCTGGTGATGGACGCGGTCGTCTCATCACGGTCCTGGTGCATCCCAAGCTTTCCTCCCTGCTCATAGTAGTTGATGATGCAAACATCAAGTGTCATGTCGGGTAATGGATAAGTCTCACAGTCTTGAGCAATATCCATTGCATTTCTCACCAAGGTTAGGAAACTCTCAGGTATCCTAGGTATAGATACGCCACCTACTATTCTCACCTCTCGATAAACCCTAGCTTGTGGATCCCAATATTTCCCTAAGCACATCATGTGCAGTTTCATTTTAGAACCACTATTAAATACAGGGGTATAAAATCCTCCTATGCCCTTACCCAAAGCTCTACACTCATTCACTATGGCGATTTGCTCATCTAGGGTTAGGAACTCTCTGAGAAGTGTCATGCCCGGTCTGACCACATGACACAACTCACTAGGGTACTCCCGTCTTTCTTCCACGGGTCTAGGTGATCTCTGTCTTGTAAGTGTGGGATAGCAGATGTCGAAGTCTCCTAAGAGATAACAGGTTTCCTAGATAAGTTGTTTATCTAAAGCGGTAATTAAAACACACATTCATGCTAAGGTAAAGCGTTTAACACTTAGTCATGCTCTCATACAATGGTTAAGGTTTCAAATGCTAACCTTCACCGCGCTGGGTACTAGTGCCAGCGCCTGAAGCTCCCACTGCATTCAGTACACGGTTGCCCGGCGGGTTCCTCTGGTTCTGGTTCTGCTGCTGCGGCTGCTGATGCTACTGCCCCCTCTGGGCTTGGGGCGCCGGCCCCCTCTGGCCACCTCGAGCTCCACCTCCTCCAGTAGGTGCGCTCTAAGTCCCCTTCGGCGGGCGGTACGCTCGGCTCTCTGGATTAGCAAAGCACTCGAACGACCTGTGGCCTTTCTTTCCACAGTGGTGGCAGTCCACCGCTTGCCCGGTGCAGTCAACACCCGGGTGGTCTTTACCACAACGCTTGCAGTGAAAGTGGCGCTGGGGTGCAGAACCTATTATCATATCACACTCAGATTAATACAAAGATGGTAATGGATAGTATAATACACAACTCATTCACAAGGTTAGGTCGCTTACCCTTAGGGGGTGCGGATCTAAGAGGCTGGACATCGTAGGTAGGCCCGGTCAGCATTAGGACCTTCTCCTTGCCCTTCTGGCTAGCCTGCTCCTTCTTCTTCTCCCTCCAGGAGAACTTTTTCTTCCTGTGATCGTCAAAGTGTTAGGAATAGCAGGTATAAAAGCAGGTAGCAAGTAAGTAATTTAAATGGATTAAATAACTTAAGGCGGTTCTTACTTCCAGCCCTTACTGCCTCCGCTCTCAGCCTCAACCTCCGCCGCCTTCTCGGGGGCCTTACGCTTCTGCCCCTGGTTGTCCTCCCGGCTGTTCACCAACAGCTCGGTCCGAGAAGCAGCGTCGTAGCACTCCTACAATACATCAATGAGTTTCCCGAACTTGTAATAAATCAAACTGAGTGAAAAGGTATAATCTGTCAACTAATTTTACCTGGACCGTAGGGTATAGTGCAGCACCCATGGCGGCCTTGATACCATATCGCAGTCCGCCTCTAAATTTCTCCACTTTCACAGTATCAGAATAAACAACTCCTGGGACAAAGTCCAAGAGCCCAATAAACAAGGAGTAGTACTGATCTACTGTCATACCACCCTACCTCAGGACCTCAAACTCTTCCCTCTTCCTCTGCTTCAAATGAGCAGGATAGTACTTCTCTCTCAGCAATTCCACGAAACCTGTCCAACCAAAATCCTCTATAGCAAGATAATGTGCCTTCACGGACCTCCACCAAGTACTGGCAGCGTCCTTCAGATGAAAGGCTGCTATACCGACCCGGTGCTCAGCAGGCACATGAATGGCATCAAAGGCCTTCTCGTGCTCAACAATGTATCTCTCCAGGTTGGTGGGGTCAGCAACTCCGTCATAGGTAGGTACTCGCGTGTCAGCAACGCTCTTTAGCCAATTCGGCTCTCTAGGTGCGGGTGCGGGTGGGACTATAGGTGGTGCTCCTATCTGGCCACCTCCCATCAGGGCTAGCTGAGCGAAGACGGCAGCTACCGTCTCAGCAATGCCCGCGGCATGGGTCTCAGGAGGACCTCCTCCAGGCCCGCCGCCTCTTCCACCACCTCCTCTGCCTCTACCTGCTGATCGCCTCCCAGAAGACATCTGAAGAATTCAAAATCAAAGTCAACACTCGGTATAAATACCGTACTTTTCTCAACCATAAGTTCACATAGCCCTGAAAGGCATAAAATACATTGTCCCCGACAATCTCCTAACTCAAATCATTTAAAACTATCTCCTTGGTACTGGTGTGTGAATAACCTAAGCTCACGGTACTTAAACTACTATCTCTTGTAATCAGAGCGGTACTCCGCTCTGATACCACTTTTGTAACACCCCTACTAATCCGGCTCCTAATTATCCTATTAATGTCGCACATTATAAATAAATCACAGCGGTAAATAACTGACTATCGCTCTAATGGTGTCACTGTTATCACACGCCCATACGGGTGATAACGAATTACCTGATAATCAACTTGCGAAACGTATTCCCGCAGTGACCACAAGTGAAATACCCAAATATTAATTACTTTAATTAATAATGAATTAATTAAATAAAAAATAATTAATGAGAGATTAAGGAATTAAATATCCTTAAATAAGTAAAAGAGGATAATATAATGTTTAAATAGACTCTAAGAAGTTGTTAAGAAATATTAACGAAACCTAAAATGACATTGGGCGGTTTAGAAAAAAAATGTAAACGAAAATATAATTAATCGTTTTTGCATCAAAAACCATGGCACAAATATTTTAGGAGTGAAGTTGAGGTCTTAGATACTTTATGAGGTCATTTGGGTAATTTCAAAGGCATTGGAAAATTGGCTAAGAAACCGGAATAAAATATGTCACGTTTTCGCCTAAAATGGCAAAACACAAGCCAACTATAAATTAAATGCTAATTAATAGAATTTATAAATAGCAATAATAACTATTGTTTAAAATTATAAATTTGAATTCATAAAAAGGACTGTCTCGTTAAATGGGTCAACGGGCCGCGAACGACATGAAAAACGGACAAAAAAATGAGCTAAAAACGGCTTATAGGTACGTTAAAAAAAACAGACATGGGCCGACCCGCCAAAGGGACTGGGCCGGCCCAGCATCCCTCTTTCATTTCCAGTAATACCAGCCCGCCCCCGTTCAGCCCAGATTCAACAAAAAAAAAAGAGGCCCTTACTCTCTATTCTAAACTCACGGTAATTTCTCAAACCCTAACAAAGAACATTATGCTCTCTCTAATCTCTATTCCCAACTCTAACTGGCGACATTTGCAAACCCTAACTGCTAAAGAGGAACAAGCTGTGCCGCGCTCCTCCTCATCCCTTCCTCTTCGATTTTCCTTCCACACCAACTAACAAGAACAAACTTCCTCCTCTTCTTGCACGGTAATTCGCAAACCTAACTGGCAAATCTTCATTTCTTCTCCTCTATATCCGCCTCACCCTCTTCTCTTTACTCACGGTTTTGAACCTTAACTGGCGGAACAAAGATCTCTTGGAGGCCGGAACCTGGGTGCGGATTGGTGGCGACGAGGGCATGGATGAACCGAGAGAAGGTGCCCGAAAACTAGAGCCACCACTTCTGGGTTTCAAGGTGTACATCAACAGACTTTGTTTTCGTTTTTCTTGTTTTTCTGTCCCGTTTTGAGCTAGATTAGAAACCGAAAATTAGGAAACAAACATCATTCTTCCCCTCTGAATTTCGGAGCCTTAGAGCCGAATTTCCTTGCAAAATTTGTAAAAACTCTGGCTAAGTTGTGCGGCAGTTTAATTTTCGATTTTGTGGATATAGATCTACAAGTGTGGATATTATGTACATGGACTCTAAATCTGAACTTGTGGTGCTTAGGTGTTTCAGAAATCAGAACCCTAAAAATCGGCTTAGGGTTCCAAAAATTACAATCAGTTGTATACGTTTTTGAGTTGATTTAAGGCGTCGATGGACATTAGCAATCGATTTTAGTTTCTGGTGAACTTATACTGTTGGATTGTGTTTATGAGTGCGTTCTGTCTGCGGAATCGAAAAGGTTGAAAAGGAAGTGCTATGTAGGGAAACCGAAAATTTCAGAGAAATCGAGATTGGAATTTGAAATTTGGAATTAGGGTCTAAATTTACGAATTAGTGATTACGGTTAGAAATTAGGGTTTGAAATTAATTTGGGACTAAAATGTAAATCTGAGAAAGATGTGGGTGAAACTGGAAATATGAGAAATTGGGGATGAAAATGCAATTCTAGAAAATTGAGGTCAAAAACGTGAATTTTGAAAGCTAGGGGTAATTTGGTAAATTCTGAAAAAAAATTCAGGGCCTAATTCTGGTCAAAATTGAGATTAGGCTAAATTGGGGATCTTGCTGGTCAAAGTTGAAATTAGGAATTTTGACAATTGAAATTGATTTGGGAATTTGATTAAATCAAAATTGGGCTTAGTTTTGGTCAACACAAATTTGGGTTTAAATTGGTCAACAAATGTAAAAATGAATTGGGCCAAAGTAGATAATCCGGGCCAAAACAAATGATTTGTCCCAATTAAATTAATTGGCCTTAGAACAATTTGGGCTCTTCACTAAGCAAAATTACTAATTGATTTAGAAGCTAGTTAGATTGGGCTTCTACTAGCCCATTGATCAGATTTTGTTTATAGTGAGCTTAATCCCAAATTGGAAGTGGATAAGAATTAGGATAATAAATTGGGTCAACTTTACATAATTAGGCGTTTAAATTGTCTAGTTGTAAGGAAGATTAATGAGTTTTATTAAGGGATCATTGGATGGGTTAGAATGGTTTAGAATTGTTCTATAAACTTGTTTGAATTGTTAATGGCATTAAGGTTGATATTAATCATATGAAAACATATATATATTATGTGGGTGTGTGTAGATAATGGTTTATTGTTGGTAGTTTATGACATATTATAACTATAAGTTATAATGGTACCTAATATCCCTTTATCCTTCTTTCTATTCCTATACTATAACCTTATCTGATAATGTTTTTGGTTTTGTTCCCGGACATCTAGTACTGTTTTCGGTTTCATTTTCCTCATTTTTTCACTTCTTTTCTCCTCTTTTTTACTCTGTTATAAAGATTGTAACATTTATAATATAAGAAATATTCATTAAGGATGGATGAATATATTATTAAAACTTACCATATAATAATGGTCCCATAATACATATATATAACAAATATATGTTATGGAGTGAGAAATATAATATGGTTCAATAACCATATAATATAATAAATGAGATGATATAAGATAAGGAGAAAAGAATTATAAACATTAGTTAATTAAATTCTAATGTTATGTGTGGAATAAAAAGGAGTTATATAATTCAAAGTATTTTAAATGTGAAATATACCACATTTTACACTTGAATGAACTAACTTTAGATAAATAAATACTAAGGTAGGATGTATAATATATGATAGAGATTATACATGCAGTATAGTTTCAAAACCATATAATATACGAGTGTATTATAATACCCATGCGAATGAGCGTATAAGTTTAAGTATATTAATATACTGTGACGTTTACGTGGAACTAATCTAGCATTAAACCGAAAACCCGAGAGACTTTATTAGTTAACAACGGGGAATAAACCGGGATGGATTAGTAACGGTACGGGGTGCCGTAGTGTATTGTTAGTATGAGATGCTGATGCATAGTGTGATGCATATTATTAGATGGCTAGAGGCGTCTCGAGGATCACCAGAGGATTTAGCTGATTCATACTCCACGGTCTTATAATCCCGGTGCAAGGTATGTTATTTATGTGGCTTGATTGTCTCTGAGGATTTCCTCAGTTCAGACATTGTGTGAAAATCTGTGATAAGATTGAATGTCTGCTTGTGTGAATTAATATGCTTGAGTTGTGTATTAATGCTGCTTTATTATTACTGTTGTACGATAACAGTACCGTTCGTATATATGAACATATTATAAAACGAACTAGCGGCAATGATGCTATCTTATATGTGTAATATAAGGAACGTAAGTAAAGACGTTGTAGCATTAGGATAATAAGATATATACATATATATTATCCGAGACTTATATACGGAGCATTGGCCTCTTTAACGCCGCTCTCGTATCTAGCACTGGATCCCGAGTCGACATACTCAGGATTGGACTACGACCTTAGTCTGCTGTGTTAAAAAAAATAGTAAAACGATGCGATGGTATAGATAAGTTTATCAAGAGGGTGTGGCTCTTGCTGTGAACTGTGATCCATTAACGATACTAGGATACTGTGTGGTAACCGTAAGTATCTGGACAAATTTCCAACGAACTACAGATTGTTCGTAGGTCGGAGACTCTACCGCTGGAGTGGCTATTGCCGTGGGTGACCCGCCATAAGAGATGGGTAACTTAGAGACACGTCGTTCTAACGAGACGTTGTCATTAGACATGACTGAACAATTACGAACGACTATACTAGCTCGTACATTAGGCGAACATTATTTGGGCTTGTACGCCAAAGTCGGGTAATTATACTTGTTTATAACTCTCATTGTTTCGCCTTGTTGCTCAGTGGTTATGCTTTATAATTAAGTGTGGTATGTTGGTGGATTTGTTTGAACGAGCCATTGTGCTCATATTGTGTGTTGTGAACTCGTTGAGTCGAGTCGTTGTACTCATGTGTAGATTATGGTGGATTGTTTGGTCGAGTGAGTCGCCGAACTCAATCATGAACTATCAAGTGTTTGTTGGAATGGAGTCTCTGTACTCATATAAGCGTTGTAACGTTTTCAGTGGTTTATTACGATGCGATGTGTGAAGCCGGGGGCTTGTTTGTTATTTGAGTTTACTGCAAAATATATTGTTGCTTTACAGTTTTAACATTAAACTACTTGCATGAAAATGAATTGCATGCTCTCGACCAATTAACTGAGGGTCCGAGGGGGCATGACAGTCATGTAGTAACATACTCAGCAGGGGCTGATTACATACCACAAACAACCATTTTTGCAGGTATGCAGCTTCCGGTGTCGGCAAAGAGAGGGACGCGCTGGGTAGTTTAATTACAGTTGTTTTAATATGCACTGTTGCATTTTGATACGAACTTAGAAACGTGTATAGGATTGGGATACTTAGAATGCTCACTGTGAATGTAATATATATTGGTTTGGGAAAGTTAGATCTATCTCTTGTTGTCACTATGGGAAATTGTTTCGTATTTAAGAATATATCAGTAAGCACGTTATTACTCGTATGGGCGAGTAAGAACGGTGACACCAGTAGTTCAATTGTTGAGATTACCGCTGCGATTATAATGTTAAGTGAGATGATTAGGAGCCGATTAGAGTAGGGGTGTTACAAAAGTGGTATCAGAGCGGAGTACCACTCTGATGACAAGAGATAGTAGGATTTATACAGTGAGCATAGGTTTTGGGAATACGGGAAACGTTGTGAGGATACGTGACCTTGCGGGGTTGATGCAAAGCTTAAAGCTTGCACACCATAGCCGTAGAGGCACTTCAATATTAAACAACCGAGACTACGGTATTAGACCGAGTAAAGGTATAACCGTCCTCTTGACATATGTCAGGGTGAGGTCTGAATAACAGTACTAAGGAAGAGCACGGAGCAGCGGATGGTGGTGAAGGTCCAGCAACCCCAAGTAACGCGAAGACTGTATGAAATGCTCGCACTTGACGGGAGAGCATCCCGGGAAATTTGCAATGGTACCCCACCCGCCGCAGCCCGTACCTCGTGTACTATCGAGTGACACAAGAAATGAGAAACACCACGGAGATAACTCTCCTGATCGGGAAGACCCGATGTGGATGCTATGAAAATTATGTTAAATATAGAGAAGAAAACTTTAAGTTATGATGAGTTGTTTAGGACCGGGGGTCCTGGTAATGACGTAATGTCTACCATACGAGGATGAGATAAATAATAGACCGAGCTTGAGGAGAAAATTCCTGTAGGACTAATGGGGCTAGCTTGCTGTAAGCAAGGCGACCCTGTCTTACATCCAGGAAAGCACCGATGGTGCGCTTGGGGGAAAAGAGGTAGAAACGGCGAGTAATGATTAGTTTATGAGATATGTAACATACGAAAGGAATTACCTTTAGAAGTCTCACCCGAAGCAAGTAACTCTAATCCATGCGATACTGAAGGTTCAAAATGGCCTGACGTGTAAGAGGAGAGATTATGAGAGCTGTAGAAACAAGAACTCGCTAAGTCGCTATCATGCAACGCCTTGTGAGGAAAATAAGACCTTACTACCACGGTAAACTTGTGGGAGCGAGTGCGGGAGTGAGACTGTATTAATTTGAGTAAGAACTTTTGACTGAAACAGGAACCCGATTAGGGAATAGCACTACACTGACATACCGTACCAGTGGCTCAGTTTGCATGGCGCACTTGCCACTGCAAGTGCCACTTTAACCAAAGTATTAAATTTCAACCTACCTTGCGCACTTGCTACAGCAAGTGCAGCGACGGTAAATTAACCTAAAGGGCGTAGTGGTCCAAGCATTATCAATAAACACTAAACTTTTATGTGAGTCCGTAATGCAACGAAGCAGGACATGGCCTTTTTAAAGGCAGGGGTACAGAACCCTTGGGTTTGAGGTCGATAAACCTCGCGAAGACCTAGCCGGTCTGACCATTAAACCTGAAAATAATACACCATTTAGTAGACTATAAAAAGGGGAGTAAAAGAGAATAACGATAATTAGTGCCTACAAGCCTAAACCCAGTGCCGGTATGGACATTAAACGTCAATCATTACCAGTGGGAAGTGTCGGGTCATCAGGACCAGCATAACCACATTTAGAGAGTGCGCGACACCCGTGGTTAAACCACTACCATTGAACATTGCCAGAGGGCAAGAAGTGAGCTATACGAGTCAGGACCTTTAAAAAAATATATATAATTAATAGGCAGATGAGAACGTGCAATAAAGGGGCCGATGTTATGCCCGCACCACACACACCGGAGGTGTTGTTGATCTATTATGATGCTAGACTCCCGTATGGAGGGCAGTGGATATAAACTAAAAAGTAAAAATTGCCTGATGACGGAAGATACCGTTACCTCGAAGAGGATGGAGGAAGTATGAGTTGAATAAGAGTAAGGACTACACAATGAAGAGAAATGATTAGCGGAAACCACTAAGTTGTGGGTATCCAATTGTAACCACTGGAGAAAGTATTAGAACCAACTAGGAATAAATTAAATAACAAGACTAACAATCATTTAACTATCAGAATAAGTATTGAGTCTGAATATCGTATGGCATAGGCCTACGGAAGGATACCTTAGTACCACCAAAGTGACCCAAAACTAGGAGAACGAGGGTGATGAATCACAAGTACTGATTAATATTAGACTAACGGGACTACCATAAGACAGGGGAAACACGAAGTGTCAACCTCTATCATGGAGTCCGGGCTACACCATAGGGTGTAACCCAATGGATTGGGTGGAGTTCAAAAACTGAAAACTCATATCTGAAAGCGTTAACAGCCTAGGAGTGAACGGGAGAGATAATAAGTAATTACTGATCCCCACTCACAGATACCAGATGACGAGCATGTGGAAACCAGAATTAGGGCGATAAGTCGCAAACACCTATCTTAGAGAAAGTAAAGGAAATACACATTAATAAAGGAAACCATAGAACCTAATATTAGGGCCATTCTGACATTAAAGGTTAAGAATTGGTAGCATAGTTACTCAAACATAAATTACCGAGACTAAGAGTACGATAATCACCGGGTACGAACGCTACGAGTGCACTAAATGAGACATGGGACGACCGCACTCCTAGGAGCTTGTGGGCCTGACAAAACTTATATTAAGTTAGTTGGGTAAGTAGTAATGTATCAGTATGGTACCCCATGCATGTAAACGAGTAGTGTAAGGACCCAGGAGGTAATCAACTCTGTATCTAAGTCAGCGAATGGAACCCTGACTAGGTAAACCATGTAATGATGAGAGAGATCTCAGTCAAACTAGCAAGGTTAGGGAAAATCAAGGATAGTGTGATAATAAAAGGACATAAGGTCGCAACTCCACAATGGAGGAGTTAAAACACAAGTTTTGGAGATTTTAGTAAACGAGGAAACTAAGGCCAATTTAATGGTAATGGCAAGTTGCACCCATGAATAGGTAAGTTATATTAGAGAAACCTTTGTGATAATAGATGCTACCCAAAAAGGAGGCACAGAGAGAGTTATACCACGCACTGAGGGCGCCGCGATGATGTCGCATTAAATAATAATAACCACATGCTCAAGCCATAAAACGTTAGTATGTTAGTACCAATTAGGGTTGAACAGAAAAAGAATGTCAAGCTAAAACCCACAGTCGTATTGTATGTTTACAACAGACGAAGGGAAAAAGCGAGCATTACAAGAGATACTCTAAGCTGGAGATTAGATACTCCATGCAAACCGCAGTAGCGGATAACCGTCCAATCGACTAGTACATGGTGCGCAACAAGCGACCATTATAATAACTGTTAACCGAAGTATGCTGGTGAGAATCAGAAGGTGGAAGATCAGATAAACAAATGGATTCCCCTAATCGAGAAGAGGGATGAACCATATACGTGGATACTAAAATACCAACACACGAGGGATACGAGTTCACACTAGCAAAAGCGGACCTACAAGGTACCCAAAGAACGAACTCATTCCAGAGGGAAATAATTGGGAGTCATGAGGCGCCAGTTAGTTGCGCATATCAGACTCGTCTTGAGATTTTAGACACGACTACTACGAGCACTAGGTGCTAGAGCATAGCTCGACAACCCTTACACTGAAGGTTAGTTCGGTAGGGTGGCATGAACTCTTGGGAATATACCATGAGCATGTATAGAATTCAGGAGGACTAAATAGAATGGCTAGTTGAAATAATAAGCGTGTGTGACGAACGAGACCACACAGCAAAATTAATTACTCCATTCCTATAATTATGGAAGACCGTGTAGAAAACACCGTCACGTGGAGTTGAAACCGACATGAAACTACTACCTCAGAGGGGTAAACTAACCATAAAGTAGTTGGGCATACTGCTTGCGGAGCGAGTGGGCCCATATTGCTTAGAGTTGACGTACCTAATAGGTTTGGGGAAAACCAATGATGTGTTTACATCTCCCGATCAAACCGTATATGAATATACACACACCTAACCCTGAGGGGCTAAAGCCCGACACTATAAAAGGGGGTAATGAAATATGTAGCACATTAGTGCACGAATAATTCTACTGGAATGGAACATCTTGAACTTATTACTTCACGATGATATATTCGTAGATTACGTGGGCGTAAGAGCGATTTCGCACGCTTAAAATATACCGTACGTAGGAGTACGTAGCGCATGGTACACATGCTGCAAACTATTATTGTACGTAGAGTACAAGTATTATGACTGTGTTATATTACTTGAGGTAATATTATGATGTATTATGTGTATGAATATATATATATATTTATATTAGTTCGCATTGTTGTGGCGAATAGGAAAGGGAGAACAGATAGAGTGTTCTTATTCTATTTCCGATTATTTATGCAAACGTTGCGAACATTAAACATATAAACGCCTAACTTGTTAGCTCCGGTAGAGAGTTCAAGTAGGTCTATCTGGTAGCTTCGGTGGGAGATGTCAAATAGAAGGAGTATAAAGCTCCATACTATATGATTTGTGACTCGGTATGAAACCGATTATTGGAATGCGATGAGTAAGTCGGCATGAGACCAATGTGTAACCTAGTGGAGGTAAAACCTCTAGGAATTGTATGAATAATTATAAGTCGAGTGAACTTGGTACATGGTTAGGATACATGATCCTATATGCCAATGATTAGATTAATTACACTAGTTGACTTGTGTATCTATAGAACACAAGGTGGCAAATATCAAGAGGAAACAAGATTAGAAGTGAATAAACAATTGATTGATTGAAATTGACGTGGGAAGTTGAACTTGATCCTGGTCCGATCAAGGGAAACCGAACACAAATTGAGGTGAGAGATAGTTCAACACTGACGCTGACCACGTCGGGGTTGAATGACTCTCGAAACTTCCTACAAGTGGACACAGATATGAATAGAAATTAGAATTTAGGGCGTCTCTCGAAGAGCCGTGGACCGTGGAGTCCTTCGTCATTAGACCGGTGTGTCTGCGAGTGACATCACCCAGAGAGCCGTGGGCCGCAGAGCCCTTTGTCATTAGATCGGTGTGTCTGTGGGTGACTAAGGAAATAAGGTGATACTGTCCGAGGAGCCGGGGACCGCAGTGTCCTTCATTATTAAACCGGTGTGTCCGCGGGTAGTAGACGTTGGTTAGCATGGGGTTGGGGATCGTCAAGTCCTGGTCTTTAAGACTGCTTCCCTGTAATTTGTCAACGTTAACTATATGTGCACACATACATGTGGAATGATGTGTGAGTATCCTCGCGAGATACTAACATGTAGATAGGGATGCGTGGAGTATCCCTTGCAAACACCTTTGAGTACTTTATGAGTTTTGCACCTTGTCTAGTGATATGTACTATGAGTTTTGCACCTTGTCTAGTGCTGTGTATGAATGAGTTTTGCACCTTGTTTAGTGCTGTTTATGAATGAATGTGTCATGATTATTGACTATATGGAATGAGATTAATGTTGTATCAAATATGATACATATAGACTAGGTTTGAACCTAGTGGGATGTACTCCCTAGCGATGAATAGTCTGTGGTTACCTAGTGGAACTGGATGCCTTAGGAGAACAGGAAGTGAGTAACGACTTCGGGACGAAGCGTTTTTAAGGGGGGTAGATTGAAATACCCCAAATATTAATTACTTTAATTAATAATGAATTAATTAAATAAAAAATAATTAATGAGAGATTAAGGAATTAAATATCCTTAAATAAGTAAAAGAGGATAATATAATGTTTAAATAGACTCTAAGAAGTTGTTAAGAAATATTAACGAAACCTAAAATGACATTGGGCGGTTTAGAAAAAAAATGTAAACGAAAATATAATTAATCGTTTTTGCATCAAAAACCGTGGCACAAATATTTTAGGAGTGAAGTTGAGGTCTTAGATACCTTATGAGGTCATTTGGGTAATTTCAAAGGCATTGGAAAATTGGCTAAGAAACCGGAATAAAATATGTCACGTTTTCGCCTAAAATGGCGAAACACAAGCCAACTATAAATTAAATGCTAATTAATAGAATTTATAAATAGCAATAATAACTATTGTTTAAAATTATAAATTTGAATTCATAAAAAGGACTGTCTCGTTAAATGGGTCAACGGGCCGCGAACGACATGAAAAATGGACAAAAAAAATGAGCTAAAAACGGCTTATAGGTACGTTAAAAAAAAACAGACATGGGCCGACCCGCCAAAGGGACTGGGCCGGCCCAGCATCCCTCTTTCATTTCCGTAATACCAGCCCGCCCCCGTTCAGCCCAGATTCAACAAAAAAAAGAGGCCCTCACTCTCTATTCTAACTCACTAACTTTAATTCTCAAACCCTAACAAAGAACATTATGCTCTCTCTAATCTCTATTCCCAACTCTAACTGGTGACATTTGCAAACCCTAACTGCTAGAGAGGAACAAGCTGTGCCGCGCTCCTCCTCATCCCTTCCTCTTCGATTTTCCTTCCACACCAACTAACAAGAACAAACTTCCTCCTCTTCTTGCACGGTAATTCGCAAACCTAACTGGCAAATCTTCATTTCTTCTCCTCTATATCCGCCTCACCCTCTTCTCTTTACTCACGGTTTTGAACCTTAACTGGCGGAACAAAGATCTCTTGGAGGCCGGAACCTGGGTGCGGATTGGTGGCGACGAGGGCATGGATGAACCGAGAGAAGGTGCCCGAAAACTAGAGCCACCACTTCTGGTTTCAAGGTGTACATCAACAGACTTTGTTTTCGTTTTTCTTGTTTCTGTCCGTTTGAGCTAGATTAGAAACCGAAAATTAGGAAACAAACATCATTCTTCCCCTCTGAATTTCGGAGCCTTAGAGCCGAATTTCCTTGCAAAATTTGTAAAAACTCTGGCTAAGTTGTGCGGCAGTTTAATTTTCGATTTTGTGGATATAGATCTACAAGTGTGGATATTATGTACATGGACTCTAAATCTGAACTTGTGGTGCTTAGGTGTTTCGGAAATCAGAACCCTAAAAATCGGCTTAGGGTTCCAAAAATTACAATCAGTTGTATGCGTTTTTGAGTTGATTTAAGGCGTCGATGGACATTAGCAATCGATTTTAGTTTCTGGTGAACTTATACTGTTGGATTGTGTTTATGAGTGCGTTCTGTCTGCGGAATCGAAAAGGTTGAAAAGGAAGTGCTATGTAGGGAAACCGAAAATTTCAGAGAAATCGAGATTGGAATTTGAAATTTGGAATTAGGGTCTAAATTTACGAATTAGTGATTACGGTTAGAAATTAGGGTTTGAAATTAAATTTGGGACTAAAATGTAAATCTGAGAAAGATGTGGGTGAAACTGGAAATATGAGAAGTGGATAAGAATTAGGATAATAAATTGGGTCAACTTTACATAATTAGGCGTTTAAATTGTCTAGTTGTAAGGAAGATTAATGAGTTTTATTAAGGGATCATTGGATGGGTTAGAATGGTTTAGAATTGTTCTATAAACTTGTTTGAATTGTTAATGGCATTAAGGTTGATATTAATCATATGAAAACATATATATATATATATATATATTATGTGGGTGTGTGTAGATAATGGTTTATTGTTGGTAGTTTATGACATATTATAACTATAAGTTATAAATGGTATAAGAATATAAATGTCATAATATATGTTATATTACTATAATATAACATTATATGAATAATGTGGTGGTTTTGGTAAATAAAAGAAAATATAAGTACTGTTCGGTAATATGAATATTTTGGAATGAGAATTTATAATATGGTTTATAATGTTATAAAGATTGTCCCCTTTCTCCTCTCCGTCTCTCTTCCTTCAGGATGGCTGCCTCTATTATTAAACTTACCATATAATAATGGTCCCATAATACATATATATAACAAATATATGTTATGGAGTGAGAAATATAATATGGTTCAATAACCATATAATATAATAAATGAGATGATATAAGATAAGGAGAAAAGAATTATAAACATTAGTTAATTAAATTCTAATGTTATGTGTGGAATAAAAAGGAGTTATATAATTCAAAGTATTTTAAATGTGAAATATACCACATTTTACACTTGAATGAACTAACTTTAGATAAATAAATACTAAGGTAGGATGTATAATATATGATAGAGATTATACATGCAGTATAGTTTCAAAACCATATAATATACGAGTGTATTATAATACCCATGCGAATGAACGTATAAGTTTAAGTATATTAATATACTGTGACGTTTACGTGGAACTAATCTAGCATTAAACCGAAAACCCGAGAGACTTTATTAGTTAACAACGGGGAATAAACCGGGATGGATTAGTAACGGCACGGGGTGTCGTAGTGTATTGTTAGTATGAGATGCTGATGCATAGTGTGATGCATATTATTAGATGGCTAGAGGCGTCTCGAGGATCACCAGAGGATTTAGCTGATTCATACTCACGGTCTTATAATCCCGGTGCAAGGTATGTTATTTATGTGGCTTGATTGTCTCTGAGGATTTCCTCAGTTCAGACATTGTGTGAAAATCTGTGATAAGATTGAATGTCTGCTTGTGTGAATTAATATGCTTGAGTTGTGTATTAATGCTGTTTTATTATTACTGTTGTACGATAACAGTACCGTTCATATATATGAACATATTATAAAACGAACTAGCGGCAATGATGCTATCTTATATGTGTAATATAAGGAACGTAAGTAAAGACGTTGTAGCATTAGGATAATAAGATATATACATATATATTATCCGAGACTTATATACGGAGCATTGGCCTCTTTAACGCCGCTCTCGTATCTAGCACTGGATCCCGAGTCGACATACTCAGGATTGGACTACGACCTTAGTCTGCTGTGTTAAAAAAATAGTAAAACGATGCGATGGTATAGATAAGTTTATCAAGAGGGTGTGGCTCTTGCTGTGAACTGTGATCCATTAACAATACTAGGATACTGTGTGGTAACCGTAAGTATCTGGACAAATTTCCAACGAACTACAGATTGTTCGTAGGTCGGAGACTCTACCGCTGGAGTGGCTATTGCCGTGGGTGACCCGCCATAAGAGATGGGTAACTTAGAGACACATCGTTCTAACGAGACGTTGTCATTAGACATGACTGAACAATTACGAACGACTATACTAGCTCGTACATTAGGCGAACATTATTTGGGCTTGTACGCCAAAGTCGGGTAATTATACTTGTTTATAACTCTCATTGTTTCGCCTTGTTGCTCAGTGGTTATGCTTTATAATTAAGTGTGGTATGTTGGTGGATTTGTTTGAACGAGCCATTGTGCTCATATTGTGTGTTGTGAACTCGTTGAGTCGAGTCGCTGTACTCATGTGTAGATTATGGTGGATTGTTTGGTCGAGTGAGTCGCCGAACTCAATCATGAACTATCAAGTGTTTGTTGGAATGGAGTCTCTGTACTCATATAAGCGTTGTAACGCTTTCAGTGGTTTATTACGATGCGATGTGTGAAGTCGGGGGCTTGTTTGTTATTTGAGTTTACTGCAAAATATATTGTTGCTTTACAGTTTTAACATTAAACTACTTGCATGAAAATGAATTGCATGCTCTCGACCAATTAACTGAGGGTCCGAGGGGGCATGACAGTCATGTAGTAACATACTCAGCAGGGGCTGATTCCATACCACAAACAACCATTTTTGCAGGTATGCAGCTTCCGGTGTCGGCAAAGAGAGGGACGCACTGGGTAGTTTAATTACAGTTGTTTTAATATGCACTGTTGCATTTTGATACGAACTTAGAAACGTGTATAGGATTGGGATACTTAGAATGCTCACTGTGAATGTAATATATATTGGTTTGGGAAAGTTAGATCTATCTCTTGTTGTCACTGTGGGAAATTGTTTCGTATTTAAGAATATATCAGTAAGCACGTTATTACTCGTATGGGCGAGTAAGAACGGTGACACCAGTAGTTCAATTGTTGAGATTACCGCTGCGATTATAATGTTAAGTGAGATGATTAGGAGCCGATTAGAGTTGGGGTGTTGCAACAAGAGATAGATAGTAGTACTTAAACAATCTAAAACAAATCCAACAACAACCGAATATTACAGACCGTGAGCATCTAATCAAAATACACCTCGGTTACACAACCCGAGTCCAAAACAACATTAGTATCACACCGTACCAAGTCTAACCAACAGTATCACAATAGTCGCGCCCCGCGTCGACCCACCAGCTAGTCTCCTGCAATAAAAATGGTTTGTGGTATGGAATCAGCCCCTGCTGAGTATGTTATCACTTGCCCCGTCATGCCTCCTCAAACCCCCCAATTAATTGGTCGAGAGCATGGGATTCGTTACATGCAATACCGTTTTAATATATAAACTGTAAAACAATTAACAGTAATATCTATACAATAACACAACCATCAACACACATAAGATAACCACAAGTATAACCAATGAACAACGAAGCGAAACAACGAGAACAATAAACAAGTATTAATTCTCATCCATGGTATAGAAACCAATATCGTTCGCCACTGTACAAGTCTCATCTGTATTAATTGTTCAGTTATACCTAGTGACAATGTCTCGTTAAAAAAACGACATGTCTCTAATTACCCATATATTATGGCGGGTCACCCACGGCAGTAGCCACTCCAGCGGTAGAGTCTCCGACCAATGAGCCATTCTAGCTCACGGGAAATTTTCTTGATACTTATGGACCCGTACGCGGACATCCTGGTATCGTTTTTGTGATCACAGTGCGCACCAAGAGCCACATCCTCTTGGCTTTACTATCTTCCATTAATTAATTATACCATCGCATTACCAAATTTTCTAACATAACAAACTAAGGTCATTAGTCCAATCCGGAGTTTGTAAACTCGGGATCCAGTGTTAGATACGAGAGAGGCGTTTAAAAAGGCCAATGCTCCGTATAAATGTCTTGGATAATATGTATATCTTATTATCCTAGTGCTACAACGTTTTTCTGACGATCCTTATATTTCATATAAGATAGCACCATAGCCGCTAGTTCGTTTTATATATATAGGTCCATATATACGAACCAATACTGTTAACTCAACAACAGTAAATAATAAGCAGCTATAAATATACAATTCATGCATATTAATTAACACATTCAGACAAACAATCTTATCACAGATCACACAGAAGTCTGAACTGAGGAAGCCCTCAGAGACAATCAGAGACACATAACAACATACCGTTCACCCTGATTGTATTACGGTGGAGTATGAATCAGCAAGGTCCTATGCTCCGTGTGTCGTCTCTAACAGTCTAAACAATACATAATGCTACTGATTAGCATCCCGTATAACAATACAACTCTACGGTACCCCGTACCGTCACTAGTACCTCCCGATTAATCCCCTGTTATTAACTGTCAACGTTTGTCGGGTTTTCGGCTTAACTCGAGATTGGAAAAATGTTATATTACATGCGTAGTCTTGTCTCGTATATTAATATACTTATCGTTGAACTTTGTTTTCGCACGTAAATTAATATACCCTTGTATATCATATAGTTAGTTTCTACATTGCATGTATAATTCTTTATCATGTATTATACATTTCACCTTAGTATTTATTTTCCTAAGGTTTGTTTTTTCCAAATTTAATGGAGTATGATTCATACGTAAAAGTACTTTGAATTATTTAAATCCTTTTTATCCCATGTACACTCTTAGCATTAGAATTTCCATATCTAATGTTTATAATTCTTTTCTCTTTATCTATTATCATTTTAATTATGATAATCTATAGTTATTGAACCATATTGTATTTTCTACACCATAACATATATTTATTTATATACATGTATTATGGAACTATTTATTATATGGTAAGTCTTATAATATATATTCATTCTTTTTAATGAATACTTCTTATATTATAAATGTTATAACTCTTATAACATTAAAAACCATATTATAAATTTCATTCAAAAATGTTAATATTCCCGAACAACACCTATGTTCTTAAATATTTACAAAATCCACCACATAATTAATATAATGTTACATTATAGTTATATAACATGTATTATGACATCTAAGTCATTAAAACAATTATAACATATAGTTGTAAATTGTTATATATTACCAAATAGCCCCTTATATTTTCGGCTTTCACTATAAACCACTAAACTTCTATAAATCACAAATCAATCCCAAATTATATTTCATTGTTACACTTATAATATATACCTTATATTATAATCCTTAAACCTTAATATAATTATAACCTATAATTTTTAAAGGCTATAATTTTCGAACAGACCCTAGGACTGTTTTAATTAAATTCTCACCACCAAACTTTATATATATTCCAAATCTTCCCAATTTATAATACATAGTTTTCTAATTCCATTAAAATTATATATTATACATATGTCTTTATAAAATCTTATATATAACTCCAAAAATTACCAAACTATACCAAAAGGTTATAAATATTATTCCTAACCTTATACTTTCTATAAATCTCGGTTTTTACCCATTTGTTACCCATTTGTAACAATGTTATAAAATATCATATATTATACTTATATAATTCCTATAAACTCCAAATTTACCCAAATAAACTTCTAAAAATTCCTAATAACCTAAGGTCTTTACTAAACTCCATTTAGTACCCCCAAGTTTTCGGAAATCCCAATACTACCCCAAGTCTTATAAATCTTTTACAATTTAATAAGTATCTTATTATAAGGTAGTATTTTAATTCCTTAAATTCTCCAAACTTGGTCTAAGTCTCCTATATAGTCAACTTGACTTCTAATACCAATTTGGACCCAACTCTCTCGGTAATTACCAAACTTAACCTATACTTTTCTATTTTTACAATTTGACACAAAACTTTATAAAATGTTATAATTTTTATTAAATTCATTTAAAAACCCTAAATTCCTCTAAATTAAGCCCATGGCCTAATATTTTGTTAGTAATTACCGTTTGACCCCAAACTTAATTACATAAGCATAAATCCAACTAAATAAGCTTATAAACTTAAATTAAAATGGCCTAATGACATGCCCTTATTACAACCTTGAACTTGCAAAATAAATTACACTTTAAATGTCTCAAAATATAGTATAAACTCACGGCCTCACTTTAGTTTATTTATTTTTCCACATAATGTCATAATTTGACCATTATGTTAATGAAATCATTTAAATGACTAGCTTAATTTATCTTAGTCATTTTTTTCCATTTCTAGGTTAATATAACCCATATGTTAAACTCCACTCTCGGCATAATTTATATATATGCTAAGAAATCATAAAATCATAAGTTTTAAGGTGTTTATACCTTGATTTCTCCGTGTATGAGCTCGGCAGCTTAGAGGTAAATTCACCACATCATTTAGACATGTTTAATACACCAAAATAAGATATGGTTATACTCCAAGCTTGAGCTTAACCATAAGGAACAATTAATGTAAGATTTAAGGCAAAAATCACCTTAAAATGCAAGGGAACTTCAAGAGGGTTTCAACCTGAAAAAAGCACACCTAATGGTGTTAAATTCACCATATCAACATAGGAAATAGCTAGACAACAACAAGCTGCTATGGTAATAGGTTTTACCTTGGCAAAATGCCTTAAAGAAGGGTATTTACTCTAGATCTCGACCACCCTTGCTCCAAATGGCTAACCAACTGAATGAACATGTAAATATGAAGATTATGAGTGTATAAACTCATAAAAATCAAAGGAAGAAAATCGGATGGAGAGTAGAGGAGCTTAAGGTATGTCTTTACCTTAAAATGCAAATTTGGGAAACCTTGGTCCCTATACTTGCTTCAGCCGAGTTTGGATGTTGTTATAACCTTAGAACACTGAGAATGAGCCATAGGAAGTGATGAGCCATGAGATCTAAGTGTAGGTAATGAAGAGTTGAAGAAAAAGAGCTAAAATGAGCCTTAAAACATTACCTTAGGAGCTTAAGAGTTAGATTTGTCTTCCATGCTCAAGAACAAAGCTTGAGAGGGTTTGGAAGAGCTTCTGCATCGGCTGGAATGGGACAAGAGGCAAGGGAATGATTGGAATGGGCTAAAATGATTGAAAAAGCAAGTTTACTATTGCAAATTGGTATTAGGTAGCTAATTGTCAAATAATGATGTGTGAGCTGTCTTCCCACCTCCTTGCCAGCCGAAATCCATATGGCTAGAAGGGTCAATTAATTGACCATTGACCAAACTTGGTCAATTTGTTCAAAAATGCACTATTTGGGTTACCATTCATACCTAAATGGCATATTTTGATTTTTATTTTCAAACTTTGATTTAGACTTTATAAAATAGTCTATCATGTCAAATTAATGATTTAATGATGAACTCCAGTCTTTAAAATGACAAAAAGTCATTATCTTAGAGCTCATACACAAAAACGTGCTTTAAGGTGTTTTAGTGCACGTTTTTGTGTCACAGGGTGTTCCTGAGCTTAGTTTTCTTTGAGAACGGTTTTGTTGTGTTCCTTACTTCATTATAATACTTAGGAACCCACTTTGGATCCTATTTGAGGTCATACAATCTTTATGGTGCTTTAAAGCACATTTTTGGCTTTACCGATCTTAAGGCGTGTTTTGCCTTGTTGAGATCTTTTAGATTGTTCCCCAATAATGTTTAGATGTTTATTAATCATCTTAGATCATTAGTAGATCATTTAATTATGTTTTAAAGGTTAGGGGTATTTCAATCCGCCCAGGTATGATCTTATTAAAAGGATACCTGACACCCGAAGCACAAGTTTCAATCATCCGACGATGCAACGAACTAGGAATGGGTCCAGGAGGATTTTATACACCCGAATTCCCCGGTGGAGCAACAATGAAGCTAAAAATGATGTGCTTGGGAAAGGATTGGAACCCTTATACCAAGACATACCAAACGACGCGAGCAGGAGACAGAGCCACACCTCCATCAATACCCACTGAATACCAAACGCTTGTTACACAAGCTGTAGAAATCGCACAGCAGTACGAAGATGAACCAGTCCCTGCACTTGAAGCAGACCTCTGTATTGTCAACTTCTATGAGAAAGAAGGACGACTTGGCTTACACCAAGATAAGGATGAGACGACGGAATCTCTTGAACAAGGAGTACCCGTAGTGTCTTGGTCCATTGGTGATGATGCCGTATTCTTGTATAGCGAGCAGAAGCGTGTGGACCTCGCAGAGAAATTGGTATTGAGATCAGGAGATGTTCTAATCATGGGTGGAAAATCAAGGTTGCTGTATCACGGGATCAAGAAGATCAAGTTGAATACGGCACCACCGGCAATATCAATGCCACACCTGAACCAGGACGCCTGAACCTTACCTTTAGAAAGTATTAATCTTGTAGTAGCATGTAATCCAGTAGTAACGTGTATTAGAGACACAGCATGTATGATGGTTGGTTATTCAATAAAAGTAGTGTTGGTTATTAAATTCCACTTGAGTTCCACCATCGTTACTTATAATCTTATGAATCAATAGGTTGTGGACTCAGTACCGAAGGTAACCTGAGTATCCTCACCGAGGAACAAGCCGGCAAAAGCGGCACCATTCTAATGGGAACATTCCCAGTAAACGGCATCGAAGCCTCAGTACTATTCCACTCCGGCACCTCTCACACCTTTGTATCGCCATCATTTGCAAAGAGGTTGGGGCTAGACGCAGATGAGCTACCAAATTTCTTGGTTACTCTCCCGTCGAAGGAGCGTGTAAAGTGTACTAAGTACTACCACACCTCCACAATTCGAATCAAAGGTGAAGTGTTTCCTATCTCCTTCATTGAATTCAACGGGTTGGGATTCGACCTAATAATCGGAATGAACTGGTTGGAGCGGCACAAGGGGAGGATCCTATGCGCCAAGCACCGGTTGTTGCTCAAGAGTCCATCTGGGGTCACTGTTTCATACCGTCAGAGACCGAAAGAGCCTTCAACTACAGGCATCTCCGCTATGGCAATGTACCGGGAGCTCAGGAAAGGACATGACGTGTATTTATGCCATGTGCAAGATCCGGAGAGATATCCAAAATTCAGTAATGATGTAGTAGTTGTATTAGAATTTCCTGATGTATTCCTGAAAGAGCTACCTGGTATGCCACCTCAGAGAGCAGTAGAGTTTGAAATCGACCTCGTACCTGGTACTGGTCCCATTGCTAGGGCACAATACCGCATGGCACCTGCAGAAATGACAGAGCTTAAAGAGCAACTACGTGATCTACTCGACAAGGGGTTTATACGCCCGAGCGTATCACCCTGGGGAGCACCGGTCCTCTTTGTTAAGAAGAAGGACAGTAGTCTCCGCCTCTGCATCGACTACCGCGAATTGAATGCGGTCACTGTAAAGAACAAGTATCCATTACCATGCATCGACGACCTATTCGATCAGTTAAAGGGAGCTTCAGTCTTTTCTAAGATTGATCTCCGATCCGGATATCACCAAATTGCTATCAAAGAGCAAGACATTGAGAAAACAGCATTCCGAACAAGATATGGCCACTACGAATTCACGGTGATGCCATTCGGTTTGTCTAATGCGCCAGCCAAATTCATGGACTTAATGAACCGGTTATTCAGTGATCAGCTGGACACTTCAGTAGTAGTATTCATCGACGACATCCTTGTGTATTCGAAGTCAGCAGAAGAGCATGAAAACCATTTGAGAAGAGTACTTGAGACACTGCGCGAGAATCAGCTGCATGCGAAATTCTCCAAATGCGAGTTTTGGCTAGATCAGGTATCTTTCCTCGGTCATGTCATCTCGAGTGCGGGTATTTCAGTAGATCCATCCAAAATCGAAGCAGTACGATCATGGCCTAGACCTAAGACTGTTACCGACATCCGGAGCTTTCTTGGTTTAGCCGGTTATTACCGGAGGTTTGTAAAGGACTTCTCAAAAGTCGCTAAGCCCATGATGTCATTGATGAAGAAAGATGCACCGTTTGTATGGACAGACGAGTGTGAGGTATCCTTCCAGAGCCTAAAAGACTCATTGACCTCAGCGCCAATTCTCACTCTTCTAGAGGGCACAGAGGGATTTGAGGTGTATTGTGATGCATCGGGCAAGGGAATGGGATGCGTACTCATGCAGCATGGCAAGGTAGTAGCTTACGCCTCCCGCCAACTGAAAAAGCATGAGGAGAATTACCCGACACAAGATCTAGAGTTAGGGGCCATTGTCTTCGCCTTGAAGATATGGCGACACTATCTCTACGGGGTAAGCATCACCATCTACTCCGACCACAAAAGTTTGTAGTATGTATTCACCCAGAAAGAATTGAATTTAAGACAGAGGAGGTGGATGGAGTTCCTCTCAGATTACGACATCAACCTCCAGTATAAAGAAGGGAAGACAAACGTTGTAGCCGACGCCCTGAGTCGTCGAGCACACTCGCTCCATTCGCTACTCGCTTCTTCTAGCTTGGTTGACAAGGTGCGAGACGCTCAGTTGAGCGACCCTTACTTCACAGAGATCAGACAAAAAATCACAGAGGGTACCTTCGACAGCCGAAAGTACGACTTCAAATTGCATGAAGATGGTCTGATCCGATTGAATGGCAGATTATGCGTCCCCCGAAGCAATGTTGAGCTAAGGGATCGCATTCTGCGAGAGTCACATTGTTCGACATTGCATGTCCATCCGGGAGCCTCTAAAATGTACAAAGACATGAAGAGGTACTTCTGGTGGTCAGGGATGAAATCTGACGTGACTGAGTATGTTCTGAGGTGTCTCACTTGCCAGAAAGTGAAGTTCGAGCACCGAAGACCGGGAGGAATGGTACAATCCATGCCAATTCCAAAGTGGAAATTTCATGATATCTCCATGGATTTTGTTGTTGGACTCCCACCTGCTAGGGGAGGACTCAACATGATCTGGGTAGTAGTCGATCGTCTCACCAAGGTTGCCCGATCCATACCGATGAAGGACACCTGGAAGGTGGCAAAGCTCGCGGAGCTATTCGACAAGGAGATCATCCGACACCACGGAGTCCCGAAAACCATAGTATCTGACCGCGACACCAGATTTCTTTCGAGATACTGGAGAGCAACACGGGAAGCGCTAGGTACTGAGTTGAAGCTTAGCACCGCCTTCCATCCACAGACCGATGGTCAGACAGAAAGGACCATCCAGAGACTAGAGGATATGCTTAGGGCATGTGCCTTAGACTTCCAGGGGAGCTGGATTGATAAGCTTCATCTTATTGAGTTTTCGTATAACAATAGCTATCATGCTTCGATTAAGATGTCGCCTTTCCAAGCCTTGTATAGTAGACCTTGCCGTACCCCGTTGTGTTGGGATGAGTCAAGTGAAGCGGTCATCATAGGACCAAAGTATCTAGAACAAGTACAAGCTGAAGTTCAGCAAATCCGAGCAAATATGAAAGCAGCCCAAGATAGACAGAAATCCTATGCGGATGTGCGACGACGCGACCTTGAGTTCGCCGTGGGCGACCAAGTGTTCTTGCGTGTCTCACCTATGAAGGGCGTCTTTAGATTTGGCCAAAAGGGCAAGCTGAGCCCAAAATTTGTAGGCCCATACACGATTACCGAGAGGATTGGAACCGTAGCTTATAGGCTAGCATTGCCTGAAGAATTGGGGTGTGTTCATGATGTCTTTCATGTATCACAACTCAAGAAATACATAGCCGATCCCTCTCATGTATTAGAACCCGAGCAACTATCCCTAGAGCCGACGATGAGATATGTCGAGACTCCACTGTGAATCCTTGATACAAAGACAAGAGACACTCGCCATAAATCTGTACGAATGGTGAAGGTCTTGTGGTCTAACCACGATGTCGAGGAAGCGACTTGGGAATTAGAAGACGCCATGAAGGCGAAGTACCCGAATCTATTTGTAGACTAGATGTCTAGTATCCGTATAGTACGGAGGGTACGGGGCGTACCCCTTTTAAGGGGGGTAGAGCCTTTTTGCTTTTGCATTGCTTCGGGTTAGCATTGCATAGTATGTATGTATTGTAATTGTATTTTGTTGGCACATGTAGTGCTAATTGTATTTTATTGGCACAAGGTAGTGCTAGCAGTATCCAGTATGTAGTACAATGAGTATGGTATGTGTGTAATGACTAATGCATTTGTGTAGTACGGTACATGACACGAATGACAATGTGAAGAGTATGGTGAATGGCATTGTGAAATGTATTGTGGAATGTGTGAATTGGATTGTGCATTGTGTATGGTATTTGAACTGAGTATGGTGTATGGTATTTGAAGTGGTGTATGCTTGTAGTGTAAGAACTGTGAACACCTTGTAAGGTGGTAGTAGAATGCATTGTGGCAATTGGCTTGCCAAATGAGTAGAATAGTAAACCGTAAACCTTGAGCAACTTTGAGGGCAAAGTTCCTTAAGGGGGGTAGATTGAAATACCCCGTAATTAAAAACAGTGATTAATTAGGCTAATTATAATTTTAAAGGCTTAATTACACTTAAATAAACATGAGGGAACAAATCCCGAAGGAAACAGACCTTTAAAATGGGTTAAAAGCATAAACGAACCTTAAAGCGCGTTTTTCGAGGAAACCGGGAAAACGCGACTTTAAACGGGTCAAATAGACTCGTAATGATTTTGGTAAACCAAATAGTCATTAATAAACATTAATGAAGGTTTATAACCAATAAAATCAATAAAACGAGGAAATAGTAAAAACTGTCAAAAACGGGAAGTTATGGGGTGAGAATGCAAATAGGCAAAGTTAATGTGTCCACTTTACAAATAAAAATTAAAAATCTGTAGAGGGGTGCATAGGGGGACGATTTCCCTCTCTCACTATCACTCTCCTTAATTCCCTCTTATTTGCTAAAAGACATGAAAAATAAGTAAAAAGCAAAAACTCACTCTCTCTCTCTCCTATCCTCACCTCTCTCTCACGTTTTTCCCCACTCTCTCTATTCCTTCTTTTTCCTCCTGCGATAGCCATGGAGATTTGAAGAACCCCCACAAAACCCTCACCTTCTCTCCTCTTGTTAACCCCTTAATCCTTCTCCAAAAATTACAAAATTAGTATCATTGGAACCCCCTTGCAAAGGAGAACACTTTCCTCCTTTCAAAAATCCAAAAACTCCAATTTCGTTTTTATGGGTGGAGGCCATTTGAAGATTTGAGTCCACCATTTGAAGCTCCTCCTTCACCTTAATGTTTTGAGGTAAAAAGGAATTCTAAAATCCATCATTTCTAGCCCTTGTTTACATTATGAGAATTTTCAGATTTTGAATGCCTTGTTCAATTTGCTCCAGCCGATTTTGGCTTCTTCTTTGGGCTAGGAATCTTGCTTTCTTGCTAGTCAAGAACCTCATTCATTGGTTGGAAGGTAATGATCTTTTCTAAACCCTAAAACATCTAAATTCTAGGGTTAGTTAAAATGGATGCTAAGTAGTTGTGTGTATTGGTATGGTGGTTGTAGCCTTTCCCATTTCTTGAACAAAAACCGAGAACAAGAGGAGAAGGAAAGAGGAAAAGAAGAAAGGAAAGAAAAACTAGTAAGACAAGGTAATTACTCTTACCTTGAACTAGTTTTGTGTTGTGTAATGTAACAACTTTTAAGCATTGAAATGAGTAATGTATTGAGTAATGAGTAGTAAGTATGTTGTAGTGTAATGAGGAAAGGTAATGTAACAGTTTTGAAGTTTTAAATGATGTGTAAAAGCTTGGGAAAACCATGGGTAGTATATGTGTATGTGCAGGAATTTTATGGTGTTGTAGTGGAGTTGAAATGTGGGTATAATGCATTGTATAAACAGGTGTAGGAATGAGCATTTGTGAGCTGAAACCATGTGTGGGTAATGCTAAAAATATAGGGGGGACTATGTCCAAATTTGTCTAGAAACTAAGGGACTTAGTTGTGTAAGAAGAGGAAATAATCTAGGAAGTAACTAGGGGTAATTGGAGAGTTCAAAGTGAGTGTTTGATACTTTGAAACAAATTTGGAAAGGAGCTTGTTAATGGGATGGAACTAGGATGTGAGTTAATGTATTTAGAATTCTAGGAGTGGCATTAGTTGAGGAAGCATTGAGAGGTAGAAGAAAGTTTAAAAATTTGTAGCAAAGGAGGAGTAAAAACTGATGCAAGTGTTGAAAAGAAATAAGGAAAATGTGCAAGTGAATCTAGGATTGAGTAATGAGTTTGGTGGATGAACTAAGGTGATTTAAAGGGTTTAATGAGTGTTAAACATGTGGGGAATGTATTGGTAAAGGTTAGGGAAGCAATGGGAAAGTAAAACACCAAAAACAGATTTTAAAACTGAAGTACTGGGCCGGACCGACCTTGGGACCGAACTTGCAAGGTCGGTCGAGCCCTGAATTACAAAGACGGGAACCTACTGGAATGGACCGACCTTGGGACCGGACTTGCAAGGTCGGTCGGACCAGAAATTTTCCCGTCTGAAACCTATTGGAATGGACCGACCTTGGGACCGGACTTGCAAGGTCGGTCGGACCAGAAATTTTCCCGTCTGAAACCTACTGGAATGGACCGACCTTGGGACCGGACTTGCAAGGTCGGTCGGACCAGAAATTTTCCCGTCTGAAACCTACTGGAATGGACCGACCTTGAGACCGGACTTGCAAGGTCGGTCGGACCAGAAATTTTCCCGTATGAAACCTACTAGAATGGACCGACCTTGGGACCGGACTTGCAAGATCGGTCGGCCTGAAATTCTCATGCAATGTAACACACTGGAATGGACCGACCTTGGGACCAAACTTGCAAGGTCGGTCGGATCTGAATTTTCAGTAACGAAACTTACTGACTTCGACCGACCTTGGGTCCGACCCTAGGTAAGGTCGGTCGAGTCAAAACAAACAAAAATACTTTTATTATATGATTATAGTAATCATATGTACATATGTATATGCCTATACACATATATGCATATGTATGTAGTAATACACCATTAATGAAGTAGTAATGGTAAGAAAGTGAGTAAATGAGTAAGAAAGCAAGTTTAAGAAGTAATAAGGAAAAGAATGGTTTTATAATCAAGTATGAATGTAAAGGAGTAGCAAGTATACATTAGGAGTATTAATGAAGGAGTAAGTTGGATCAATAATAGATCATTGATCATACAACTTCATGTATGTATATGAAGCAAATAGTTGAACACCGAAGGACCCAGTAGTACGAGTACGACGGTGAACGGTATGATTTCTTCATGCCCTGTATCCTAACTTGGTTACCCCGATTTGTGTGCTTATGTGATCACCAATAAGATAAATGCACGAATCGGACTTTTGTTGCACTCAATGGTGTTTGAACTATATTGTTCTTTTTGTATCCTCTTGAACATTTAGTTTGTATAATTCATGAAATATATGAGTGAGAATGAAGAGTATGTGTAAATGTTGTGTACTTGAGTAGTGTATTGATGTATGGTATGAAAGTAATGACTTATACTAATTCCTAACCATCTAACTCCTGACTTGAGTAATGAGTAAAATGGAATGAGTAGGAGTCCGATATAGTTTCGGCCACGCGTGAGGATAAAGAAACACAAGAGGTTGGATCCGAATCCTGGCTGTAATCTTTTCCATGGACCAAACCCCTTCAATGGGTAGCATCCTGGATTAGTGGGCCACCCTAAAGCCCGGTGGTGGGATGTAGTAATCCCTGCCCGGAGGTCATACCGACTTGACTTGAGTAAAGTAAGTAAGAAGTAAAGTATTGAATGAGTATTAGTCTTGACTATTGTAAGTCATTGACCCTGAGTAAAAGAGTATTGAACACCCGATTAACCCGGGTATGTAATGAAGCTAACAAGACTTATATATGAATTGAAGAAGTGTATCTCCGTATTGTTGTGAGTATTCGGTAAATATGAATGGTTGACTTGTAATGTCTTCCTTGTATGTATTGAATGTATGTATGCCTTGTGAAACGAATGTATTGAATTGTATTGTATAAAGCATGTATGTATGTGTGAATGAAACGAACCACATGTATTCGACCAAATAGTTGGCGTACCCTCGCTAGCACGCGGGGTATGCGGTTATCATATGCAGCGTAAGCTGAGCCCCTTGGGGCGATGTTTTTATTCTACAGGTACCCGCGAGGCGTGACAGTCGAGTGAGGACCGGAATGAATTCTTTTTGGGGTAGTTAGTAGATTGGAACGGTGTACTGAGTTGTACACGGCTAAGGCCTTTTTGAGTAGCCGGTGTACCATGTGGTTCACCTTTTTGGATAATGAATTATGATTGAATAGAAAGGAGTAGGTGTATAAACTCTTAATTTTTGAGAATAGACTTGGAATGTAATTCATATATTTTGGATACTCGGTAATCAAAGTGTAAGTAAGTATTTGGCATTGTAAGGTAAGTAGTATGTATTCGGTATATTCTAATCGCCAGACCGTTACTGTAAGTAATAGTAGCCTTGTTAATCTTGGATGGCTAACGACGTTGTATCACCCGCCAGGAGTAAGTAAGTATTCTGCTGTGAGTAAGGTAATTATGGGAATGATTAGAGGATAATGGAAGGATTAGCGGTTGGGGTGTTACAGTGATATTACAAAATTTTATTGATTTAAGAGAACGTTTAAGCACCGGACAACCTTATCGGAAATTTTGAAAATCGAGAAAATGCTAACCCTGGTGCCGTTTAAATGAAGTCATATGAGTCCCATATGATTTGGAATCACTAGATCAATGACATAGGTCCAAAGTATAATTGTTCAAGTATCATCTTACAAAATTTAATCGAGTTCGGGAACCGTTTAAACATCACACCAATAGATAAAACATTGAATTTTTTTTTCTAGACATATATGGTAAAAAAGCCGCTCTGTTGCAAGACGGTTTCTGCTTGACGAAGCTAGAAGCCGCCTCAGTCCAGGACGATTTTTAGCCAAAATCTGCTCGCTTTTCAGAAACCGTCCGACACCAGAGCTGCTTCTGCACCGGCGTTTGGTACATCCACGTAATTTTCAGAAAAAAAACCACAAGTAATTGACATTTTAATGAAAATTTTCCGTTAGATAAATATATATAAGCGGAGTATATTTTAAAGAAATAAATTAAATACAAAAAAGGTTTCTTAAATACGAAAAACAGAGAAGATACTACTTCGCGTCTCTCTTGCTTGCCCCGCCCTACCGGACTCGGTCGACGCACCCACCTTCACCACGCACGTTTAACCCCCACAATCTCGCCGCCGGCTGAGCCACCGTCTTCCTGATAACGAAGTCTCTTCCTCTCTCTGCCCTGCATAGATCTGTGCATTCCTGGACTTACCAGCATTATCGTCTAACGCTACATGTATCTCTCTTTCTTCACCTCATCTCCCGACTTTTTAAATGCATAATTTGTTCTTTCATCTTGGAATACTCTTCTACTCCCTCGATGAGTATTTGAATAAATTGCGAACTCAATGCATCATTATTGTACTTATAAAACAGTGGATCCGCTTATTGAATTGTGGACTTCGTAGTTAAAACGTGCATTCCTTGATCCTGTTGTTGAAATTCCACATTTATTTAGTCTGGTTGCTAAGAACATGCGGCTGGTGTTTCGGTTTATCGCCCTTATTTAGTACTGGACAAAGAAAGAAGTATGACCATTCAAACTACGATTTGTGAGCTTACACTTTTGATTTGATTGTAGTATCTTAAATGCAATTCGCAGTCATGAACTTGTTGGATCTTATTGTACGACCGAGCCTTGGTACTACACTATTACAGTCACTTTGTGGTGTTGAGCTTCTGGTTGGCAAGTACAGTTCACAATTTTCCATATTTGCTCAGTTCAGGAGCTCCGGTGAAGAATTTAGGTCTCCACTTATCTGGCTGCAGAATCTTCCTTTCTTAAAGGTCTCCGAGTGGTTGCATAATTGGCTCACACTTGATGAGTTAAGGTGTGTCTTGAAATGGATTTAGTTGTTTCAAGCTGGCCTCCATCTTCAGGTGGTTGGGTCCCCGTGATATGTTGTTTGATATTTTTTCACGTTAGGTTTCGATTAAGATGATCGATTTTAATTTGTTTTCAAAGGGTGCCACACTGCTGTAGATAGTACGTTGGAAGCAAGTAATGCTTCCACATTTCGGCTGGTTCATTACTCTTAATCAGAAGGCCTCATCAGTGAATAGACTGACGGATGCAGTGCCCCTGCCACCTACGCCTGCTATGTTGGATACTGTACAGGAAATTGGCATTTACATTCATAGGTTCCATAATCTTGATCTTTTTCAACAAGGGTAAGTTAAAGATCATTATTTGTCTTGATGTCTTTGTTCTTTTGTGTCACTGATTATTATTATTATTGCATTAGTTTGTAGTTAGTTTTGCATACTGTTGAGGCTGTTGTCCTGCCTGTTGCTTTGTTTATGAAGATGGTATCAGATTAGGATTACAATGAGGTGGGAGAATGAAGATGAAACTTTTGTAGGAACTCCATCAAGAGTTGTCCAATATGAAGGTACTTGTACTTTTCACACTTGTCTAAAGTGAATTTGTTTTACATTCGTCTGGATTGGTTGACCAGCCTTTTTCATTATTAGAATATTTATATTTTTACAGTAGGGTTGAATCACATAGTAACAAATTACTATGACGAAGACTATGGACTTCAAAATATAAGTGTTAATAGATAATCTCTGCATTTAGTTCATATTTCACTGTACTTTAAACCTGAAAGAGGCTCTCAAAGAACAATCATCTGTCACTATACAATAAGGTAACATGTTGCTATAGTAGGATTTGTATAATTAGTTTACTAAATTTTTTGTCATGAATGTTATTGTGGATGCTACATATCTTGGACTTATGTTGATGATGTTTCTTGTGTTTCACTGTCCTATCTAGTTCGGTCCCAGTGCTGGTAACCATTTGCTTCAGTACTAAGATTCCTAGGTTACATTTTGAAGTGTCTCTGTTGTGTTGTCCTGACGCTTGTGATTTTGTATTTCATAGTGTTGGATAATTAGATTACTTGTGTAGATATATCTACCACTTCCGAGGCTACAAACCATACCGACTCTTGAGTTTTCCACAATACATACTTCCTCAATGGTCATTGCTTTCAACGGATATGAATAATCAAACAAATTGGATCTGTGCTTTGTCTGTCCTCCACGTATTCCCAACAACAAGATTCACAGAGAAGTCCAGTTGCGGCTTGTTTGGATACTTATTACTACCGCTACTGCTGGAACGAGAATAATTGCATCCTTCCCACCTTGAGGACAAGGTGGTAGTTTAGGAGGAGAGTGATGTTAGGACTAGGAGTATAGTAGAGTTTATCGTTTAGGGCAGGGACTTAATGGTACTTGTGGCATTATAAACTAGTATAAAACAATAGCCAGAGGATTAGGGGGGTATCGCTGAATGGTAATTAAGGTTAATTAGGCCTCTTATGAGGATTTTGTGCTGGGAGATTGGCGGAACCTATCATAGGTACCTATCTACCAAAATGTTTTATTGAGTGTCTCCGCTGCCTTCTCTCTGGAATTGGTGCTTCCTTATCCTGTCGATCAAGACCTGAAGCTTAAAATTTAAAGAGTCAAGTTCTTGAAGAGCTGTTAAGAGCCCAATTGCTGGTCTTGAAGACTCCTATTACAATCTGGTCATCCACTCTACTCCTGCTCAGCTTGCAGGGGAAAGTTGAATAATAATATACTTGTCTAGTTATTATGTTGAGCTATCTATAAGGCCCATCCGTTAAGGCCCATTTCTGTCTAGTCCCATCTTATTAAAGGGTTTTCTTTCTCTAGAATGGTTTTTTTAAATTATATAAATAGTTTCTAGGTTATGTAGAACTTATTTTATTCTACTTTCCATACAATATGTTGATCTTCTGAAAAACTACAGACAGTAATAATGATTGGTAGGATAGTGGTGTTAGGAATTTTGTCACTATCTTGACTACCTATGTGTTATACAACTATTACAGTAATATCTTCTTTTTTTCTTATGCTGCAGCCCCTAACTTAGGTGCTGAAGATAGTTATGGAGTTTGGAGAATAGATGATGCAACTAATAGCTTTTCTACTCCACCCTTTAGGATCAGATACGCAAGACAAGATGTCCTGTTGTCCATAATGGTTGCGTTTACCCTATCAATGGGTAAACTTGCGGTATTCTCTTGTCCTCACTTCTTGTCTGGCTTATTCAATATAATGTGCATGTGTGTCAAAGATATGCTCATGTCTGAGAAATTGAGAATAAACATAGCCATGCACATGCACACCTTGGTACATGCTTATGCAGACTGTTTTGCTGGATGTTGTTACCTATCCCGTAAGCATATGAATTCCAGTGTTTATTAGCGCGTCAGTGAATGGGAAAATACTATGGCATCTACTGAACCGTACCTGTCACTTCTTGCATATGTATTGCTGAGAATATGGGCTTATAAATATCTGTTTCCTGTTGAATATTATCCTCTTATAAAAGTATTATTTGTGGATATTTGAAGTATGATATTGATCTTTAATAATACTTCTTTTAATATTTCATTGCCCCCCTGATATTTCTGGAAATGTTGATCTTATCTGTGTAAGTATCTGATGTATCTTCTTTTTCCTTTAAATCATTTCAGACACCAACCCGATCACCTGTTATTCTAAAATTTGAGCTTTTGTATGCACCTTTGCTGGAGAAGGGGTGGGTTCAAATCTCTTCCCATTCATATTTCTTCCCTTTGTTCTTCTGTTATTTTTCTATATGTGAAAATTTGCATCTTGTACATTGTAGTTGATTGCTTTCTGGTACATTCATTAGGTCTGCGCTGTTGGCTTGCTTAGATTCATCAGCAGTTGCTATCCACGAGTTTCGCATTCCTCCCAAAGCTCTTCATGGTCTTCATTCATACTGCCCTGTGCATTTTGATGCCTTTCATGCTGTTCTTTTGGACGTTAGTGTACATATTACTCTATTGAGGGCCAATGTGCATCAAAATAAATTATCCAGGTATATAAGTTCTTCTGTTGCTGGTCCCTTCTTTTTTTGGGGCATTGATTTCTACAAGCTATTATCATTCTGAAGGTAAATATTTGATTTTTTTTATTAATTGTAGCAATGAGAAGAATGAGGCCACTGGAAGTCCTGATGGTTCAAATAGGGTATGGTTTTCATGTCATTTATTCAAACTATCCCTGTTGTTATTATAGATTTACCTATTTCTCTGCTGACCGGTGTCATCATTGCTTCTTTGTTACAATGGAAACATATAATATCTGCTATTCCAGTCTGAATTTTAATTCACTTTTCAGAATCTTGGCTTCAACATAATTTCTATGCAACTTTTGCCTCAGCTCTGATTTTTAATACTTGTTTCTGATCCAACAACCGTCTCCAACTATCCTAATTAGATTACTTTGTGGTATGAGTTCCAAATTTCAATGACTTGCTTTTTTCATTTAGCAATATGAGTGGTTAGCTATTGGTTCATCTGAGCTGCACAAATGATGAACATTCAAGACGTGAACTGACACATCTATGGCTTTTTGACATCTTTTGTGGATGCTGGCTGTGTCAGTCAGAAACACAAGACAATGTTGTGGATTAGGATGTTAATGTGCTCTTGAGTCAACATGACCGCTTTAGAACCCATGTAGGGTGGCTTCTGCTGTTTCTTTTCATTTTGAATTTGAAGACCTGAAAGATAGAGCTGACACAGGTCAGTTGGAAATTGGAATGCTAATGGGGTTGAATGGAAAGCTGACATCTGGTGCTTGCCTGGTTTGTAACCAGGTCCAAGTGGCTTTTGGTATTTTTTTGAATGGTGAATTGGATATGGGTACTTCGGATGTTTATTTGAAATGGAAACCTAGACTTCTTATGTGGTGATTTAAGATCGATGGGGAAAGAGTTATTCATGACAATAGCTATAAAGATATATTTGGTCAGGCTGACTTGATATGTTGTGGGCATGATTACATTTTGGTGATCTCTAGTGTAGATCTCGAACACCAGCTGTTCTGATAGTGATCTTTTTCGCAATTGCAATGCGTCCAAATAATACATGTAACCTTTGACATCAAAAAAAGTAATTATTGCCGTAAAATGTGAATTTGCTGCAAAGCTTGGCTATGCTAGACTTCCTGCTATATGAAGGGTGTCTTTGAGATTGAGATTACCTAATGCAAGTACATCTCTATGACCAGCAACAATGGCAGATGTACCAATAACAATGGTTATATTATTGCAAAACAAGTATGATAGTGATTGAGAAGAAATAATAAGAAGTTATATATGGCGGAGCACATGAACCAATGATTCAGCTGGATGAGAAATTTTGTCTTAAAGCACCGTGGCAAGTCACCTTGCTAGGCAAGAGAGCATTAATTGATACTCTGAGGATGTAGTTTGACGAGACTTCAAAAGAGTTAAATCTTGCCATCGCTTCTAAAAAGTTCTGTGTCACTTGTGGCCAAATACAAGTCTTATCCTTGGTTATGTTGGCAGCTGTAGCTACTCCTTGGTTATGATGAATTGACGATCTCTGAGATCTTTGTTCCTTTTGAACATGAGGCTATTTTCCTGCACAGATCTATATTGTGTTCTATTGTAGTGATTGTACATCTTTTGCCTATGTTCTCCTTTTGAGCTGGAGCAGGGCTCGCGATCTGTTTGTTCTCAAGCATGAGCATCTGCTCTAATCAGCTTTCATTGTGAAGATAGCTTCCTTCAGTGAAAAAGCATTATCTGTATTTTGCTACCTCCGTTTCAATTTGATCGAGTAAACATAGCATTTTGGCTCTCAATAACATATAAAATATATTTTTTGAACGCAACAAGGAATATATTCCCAAACATACATTGACAAAATATACTGCCCTCTTCACGATTGCCAAACAAAAACAATACATGATTAAACAGTCTACACCATGCAGTAGCAATGGACACCTACACCCACTGTTCCAAACAAAAATGACCGCCCATGGCATAATCTTCTTGCGCAAAACTATGTAGGCTAGAATTACGCTGATTGAAAATACACTCACTGGACTTGCATCTGATGGATTTCTACCGTGCCCAATCATTCACATGTGCGGCATGCTGCCTGCTTTCTAATGATTTTGTTTCTTTTGCACTAATTAATTAGAACTACTTCATTTCTGAACAGGGATCGGGTGGCAGTGCTCCTGTTAGTTCGGAGGAAATCATCCTTGTGAAATCCTTGTTAACTGCTCGTGATGTTCTTCTTGAGGAGACTCAAAAGATCAGCAAGGCTATAGATTGCAACATCAATTTCAATGATTTTATTTCTCAACTGGATGATACTAAGTTGTTTGGTTCTTCACTACCTAGACTGTCATCCACCATTTCTGATTCCCCAAGGGCGGATATGGGCAACTCACAGAGTGATAAGAAGGTACTTAAATATTTATCTATGGGCTTTGTTTTAATATGCAATATTTACTGGGTGATATATGAAATTCAACCTGATGTCCGGTTATTGAATAGAAAGCAGGTGTATGTGTCGATCATCGTAGCAATGGCTTGATTCATTCTTTATGTAAAGACTCTCTGAATCACTCTGTGCGAACAGTTGGCAGCCAGATTCTCTTTTTGTGGACCACATTTTTAAGTTTCCACAGGTTTGTTTTGTTTTCTCACTTCCGTTCTCTTACATGCATGCTTCGTAACGTTATCATGTATGAGAATTTAGAGTGTAAGTTTGTGGCTTGAAGATAAATGTTAGTAAGTCTCTTATCTTTTAGTAGGTTAGTCTGCACATATCTATAGGGAGAAGAATAGAAAAGGGAGGAGTCTAGAGAATAGAGAGAGATGTTTAGGGAGTGATTGTCTAGTGATTATACGAAGGCTAGACAATTACTGAAACACCTACTACTAATAATATCACTTAATAATAATAAGACCTAATAAAGAGCTATTAATTACAGAGATAGAGAAAAGACAACTATTAGTTACACAAATAAAGAAAAAACAGTAATAGTATCTGTTTGGCACTCCCCCTCAAGTTGAATGGTGAATATCTTCCATTCCAAGCTTGGAAATCAGATGGTGAAACTGAGTACCATGAAGGTCTTTTGTGAGTACATCTGCAATTTGTTTTTTTGAAGAGAAATATGGCAAATCAATTATTTGTTGCTCAAGTTTCTCTCGAGTTAAATAATACCTATTCTCAATGTGTTTGGTTTTGTCATGCTGGACTGGATTCTTCGCATTTCGATAGAACTTCACTCTCTGGACCTCAGAACCCGATAGACAATGAGACAATTTTGTATTGTAGTGGGAAAACTGGCCGTAGCCTTACAGGGTGTTACCGGAAAGAGCTAGACACGGAAGAAAGTGATAGAGTAGTTCTCTCACTAAGGAGCCTATTCAGGGCAAGCCCTGCCTATCCACAAAGTGGCCTAAATGGGTAAATCATTCGATCCCCTTTCTTGCTACTCTCCTGCCTATTTATACTACTAAGTAAGGAAATAATTAGATAACGGTATTGCTCCCGCTACTGTTGCCTGCGAGGAATATCCTTGCCAGCTGGGAGTAGTGGTCGTCTCTTTTATCTGCGTTGGTACATTTGTAGAGGTGGGTGCACTGCTAGTACTGTTGCTACATTCTCATGGGTAAGGAAAAGCACTCCAACTTATACTCCTTTCTAGGTCCATTAGCACATTGGCCTTTATCTCCTTTCTCTCTCGGCCAAGTTGTATGTTGAGCCAATACTCTGGGTCTCATCATTCCTCCACCGTTAACAACCACCTTGTCCCCAAGGTGGTGCTTGCCAAGAAGAGTATTCACAATAGTCATGGCTCGCCTCCCAGTTGGACTCCTTGTCATCTGTGTCGGTAGTAAGGTGTCACTGCTAATGTTCTCTGACTGGAGGTTCTCCTTCAAGTTGCGCAGCAAGGGTTACTGCCATGGCATTTGGTCACTTCTTGTTCTGCGCCCTCTAGCTAGTCCCTAACTGTCCATGATCCTTCTATGGTATCGCTTCATCATCTCCCCCTCGTTGGACTGCCACCTTGCCCAAAGGTGATGTACCAAGAAATCTCATTGGGTCTGAAGAAGCTTGAGGATTTTGGTTGTTGATATTTATGGAGGGAACGCGGACTAGTAGAAAAAAAAGGGTGGGAAGATCATGTGAGTTTGGGTTCATGGAATATGAGAATTTAAGAGGAGCATTAAGAGCAATTAGAGTACTTAACGGTAAGATGCTCAGAGGGAGATTGTTATCTGCTAGGATGGTTAGATACAGTCTGCAAGGAGGTTATAAGGCAAGATACCAGGTGGGAAGTTTTGATGCTATTTCAAATAGTAGAAATATAGCTCTTGCATCTCATTATCAGAAGGAAAGAAAGATCTACTACGTGGAATTCCAACGGCCCAGATGGCTAAACTATCTGAAAATCTAAGGCAGGTGAGACTGAAACTGAACAGCTCTATGAAGGAGAAAAAGGCTAGAAGTCTAATAGCTGAGGTGGATCAACCAGAATGGCTAGAAGAACTGAAAAGTGGGGAGTATGAAGGAGGCAACCATATCCAAGGGGTCATTTCTCTCTCGGACAAGAAGGCAATTGTGATTTTTGTCTCAAAGGAAGCAATGGAGGCAATGGAGGGGAGGTTTCCAAAAGGGGTGAAGTGGCATAGATGGGAGACTGAAGAGAAAATATTGGAGAGATATGTATGGTAACAATCCAGGGACTGCCATTAGGAGATAAAAATCAATTGAATATTGCTGCTACGGTTGGGGAAGGGTTAGAGATAGATCGCAAGAGATGGAGGGAGTCCAATGGTATCCTCTTAAGGCAACTGATCATAGCAGAACAGATAAGAAGGATTTAAGAGGAGATAGAGGTTCCATTGGAAGCAAAAAGTATAGATTCGTGAAGTTGAAGATGCAGTTTGGAGAGAAGAATCAAATACAACAATATGTCACTTACCAGAGATGGACCGGAAAGATGAGTTAGTTTGGTCAGAGGTGACCGGAGAGCAAGGTGGTAGAAGCCTGTTGAAGGGGAGGCGTCAGAGAAAGGGGAATTGCACGTAAAGAATGATGATGAGGAGAGAAGGGAGAGAGATCAGTGTTAGTCTCAGTCTCAGGGGGTAGCTTTCCGAGGTAAGGGAAAAATACGGGTTAGTAGCCTGAAAGGTTCGGCTGCATTGGGAGAAGAGTTGGCAGAAAAAACTAATTTAATTAGGGTTATGGAGACAGGTTACGGAGGTAGGGCCTGAGGAAAATAATAAATCAGTAGCTTTTTGGGCCTGGGCCTGATCCTGAATATGAACCAGATCAGGAAAAAAGGAAAATCTGTGAGTATACTTCTGTTTCCTTGCAAAAGAATGGGCCCTAGGAAAGGAGAAAAAGCCAATGAAGCACTAGGGGAGGGCTGGTGTATGCAAGAAAGAAGAAAAAAACAACTTCAATTCCAGTAGCAAAAGCTTTGATTTCCCCAAAAACCTGGGCTGGATAAACTATTCTCGGAGGAAAAAAGGAATGACCAGGAGAAGACTCCCGCGGGCACATTGGGGTTCCAAAAGTTTCTTAAAATTGAATCCAGTGAGTGCTTAGAGTTAGCAAAAAGATTATCCATTAGAGTTATTAGTGAAACTGGGGTAAAGCAGAATCTTGAAGGGATTCTGCTGAGAATGATAAAGGAAGACTTGCTGGCTGAATGTTCAGACGCCATTAATGGCTATCTTCAAGCTCTAGAATATAAGGAAGTGGGGATTAAACAACAGATGATACTGAAGAAGGTTATCAAGGAATTGAGGATATCGAAGCAGAGATAAGTGAAATCTAAGATATGCGTAAGGGTGGGAGTTAGAGAGCAAGCTAAGTGAGAGAGTGGAGAGAGCAAGCTGGATACAAGTGGTGTCGCAGGGGACGTCAGGTGGGCTGGTTTCTGCACCATGGGATGATAAGGAGGTCAAGGGATCAGGAGAGGTGCTGGTGGACAGAAGTAGGAGTGGAGATCCTCTTCTGTTATTTACAAGGGGTGTAGGGGGAATAGAAGATGCGGGAGAATGTTTGGAAGGACAAGCGTTATGGAGTGGTCTCAAAGCTAGAGGTTTAGACAGCTGAGCTAGGGTGGATAATTAGAGAAAGGGGATTTGGGGTGCTCATCAGGATGAAAGAGTTGGGCTTGAAAGTGATTTCCCCTGAAGGATTCAAATAGAGAAAATGTTGTGGGTTTGTTTTCCTGGTTTACCAACACTTAGTGTGGCTTTTGTGTGCCTATCAGAATGAGAAAGCCAATGCTTTGGCCTGATGAAAGATGCTGAGAAGCTTTACTTGGGGTTACCTACCATCTGCCAAGTTAGGTGGTTCAGTGTGGATGATGTTGTGAGGAGGAATTATATTTTGGTATAGGTTGAATGAAACCTGTATAATGTAACCTTTTGCCTGTTTTGGCCACTATCTATTAAAAAAAAAACGAAAATTAAATTTTCACTCAACCATCAAATTTGTTAAAAAAGACCGCTGACCATAATAATATTGGTTATTTTGGGCTTAACTAATGTTTGCTCAGCCATTGAAGGGGAGCTCAATGCTCTCTTCAATGATGCTGTTTAGTTTTTCTAGTTTAATTGGCAAGGGTAATCAAAGAAGTTTTGAGCGATATCTTGTATATTTCTGTTATCTAGCTCTTACACTGGCTGACCCTAGGTGCTTTTGCCATCATGAATGCCTTAGATTGGTTGCAACTAAAGAGCATATTTTTTTTAGTATTTTTTCCTGTACACTGTTCTCTGTTGCTATTCTCCCTATCTGCTGAATTTTCTTAGACTGGATTTTACTAATAAAACTTCGATAGTGCTTCTTATGAGCTTTTTGTTTTTGTATGTCAATGATGCTGACATGCTTTTGCCTCCAGGGCAAATAAAACTAGAATATTGGAATATCTACGGGAAGTGTGGGCCAATGATCGTAAAGCTGAGTGGTCCATATGGATGGTTTACTCAAAGGTTGAGATGCCGAACCATATTATCAGTAACAGAGCAGATGAGGGTTCCAATTTTAACCTTCGTGGCAAAGTTTCAGTGTTGCGGAAGTTAACTGATGATGTAAATAGATATTTTAATGCTTACTCTTTCTTCCAAAAATTGCATGGTATGGTGTATACCTTGTTAATAGGATTAAGATTTTCTGGGACTCAGTATCTGAGATTTTCACCTTTAAATTTAGGGAAAATTATATCCCCATCCATGACGTTTGACGAAATTACACATCCTATCCACAAGGTTTTAACAATTACTTTCCCCACCCATGTGGTTTTCCTCGTTTTACATCCAACAATTTTTCTATTTTTGTTCAATTTAGAAGATGTTTAAATGTTGTCCAAAAATGATGAAACTTTATATGGACGATACTAAAGTGTTATATTTTGGTCCAATGTCAAATCCAAAATTTTTTCTAGTTCACATATGATCTGCGGGACCCAATGAAACATGTGACATGTGGACGTGTTTTCATTGGGTCCCACTAGCATGTGAGCTTTAAAAAACTTTGGATTTGATACTAGATCAAATATAACATTTTAGTATCGTCCATGTAAAGTTTCATCAATTTTAGAAAACATTTAAGCATCTCCTAAATTGAATGAAAATTTAATAAGTTGTCGGATATAAAACAGGGAAACCACATGGGTGGGGAAAGTTGTGGGTGGGGTGTGTAATTTCACCGAACAGTGGGGACGTAATTTTTCCTTAAATTTCTTTTCGTATCCAATGCTTACTTTTGATCCTCAATGTTATTTTTTCAGCCTGTCCAGACTGCTATTACTCGTGCTGAGCTGCATCGACGAAGTATATCACAGATGAGGGTGAGATATCCCTGTGGAGAAATAGTCCTTACCTCGTGTACTTAAGTTTAAAAGTTTCATGGTAGCCTATTGATGTAATGCAGATTAACAGCCGCTCAATTCAAGATATGCAAATATTCGGAGATCCTTCTCACATTCCTATCGTCATAGTAGAGCGTGTAATTAAAGCACCAAGACGTTCTAGTAGTGGAAATTCCTACTTTGACCAGCCTGAGCGGAAAGATGCACCTGCTTTACGTAGTGAACTAAAGACTGTGGGGAAGATTCCTACTAAAGAGAGGCACCAACCTGGTCATGTACTGAAGATTGTGGTTTTCGTGCATGGATTTCAGGTTGTCCACCTCTTGGTTCATATTTTTGCCAATCAAGTCTTTACTATGCACTAGCTTTGGGTAACTTGGGCTGATTTAAGTATATTAGAATCTTAATGTTGTTTCTTAACTTCCATCTTGACCCAATTCGAAAAACAGGGCCATCATCTTGATCTGAGGCTTGTTCGTAATCAGTGGCTTTTGATAGATCCGAAGGTAGAATTTCTTATGTCTGAGGCAAACGAAGACAGAACCTCTGGGGACTTCAGGGAAATGGGACAGAGGCTTGCTCAGGAAGTTACATGTTTTGTTAAAAAGAAAATGGATAAAGTCTCAAGAGCTGGAGGCCTAAGAAGTATAAAGCTTAGTTTCGTTGGTCACTCTATCGGCAATGTCATAATAAGAACTGCATTGACTGGTAAGTAATGCTACTATTACTGAGTTGTCGCTAACATGGTCGTTCACCGCTTAACTTTGGTTTTAGTATTGCAGAGAACATTATGGAGCCATATCTCCGATTCCTCCATACCTATGTTTCTGTATCTGGTCCACATTTAGGTTACTTGTACAGTTCAAATTCTTTGTTCAACTCTGGATTATGGCTCCTCAAGAAACTCAAGAATACGCAGTGCATTCACCAACTTACCTTTACCGATGATCCTGATCTCTACAACACTTTCTTCTACCAATTGTGCCAGGTAAAAGAGAATGCTGCTTCTTTTGGTATAGCCCCATCATTATTATTTCCAAGGTGAAGATTGGCCCTCTATAACGTGCTGAACTGTCGTATATAACCAAAATCCAACTTACGCACATAGCAATTGATCTGCACAATTTCTGTATGGTTATGGAGAGAATACTACTCTCCTAGAGAATATTTTTCTTCCCTTTTATATGTTTTTATTTTTCTTTTCCCAGCAAAAAACGTTGGATAATTTCAAGAATATTATTCTGCTCTCGTCACCTCAGGTATTTCTTTTACTTCAGTCTTGGTTTATGTTTATGTTTATGTTTTTGTTTATGTTTATGTTTGTGCTTGTCTGTTTAATGTGCTTACTTACGCAATTCTGTCGTCCTTCTCTATGTCAACTCTATCTCTGGCTCCTCTTTCTCAAGTAGAATACACATTGAATCTTTCTCTGTGTTAAGAATGTGCTAGAAAGAATTAGATTAAACTCTTAGAAATGGTGATGTCTTATCTAAGATTTTAGAAGATCCAATCGACACTATATCCTTTTTCTTTGTATTTGGTGGGAAAATCCTTTCTCCTTTGAGCTTATTGGTTTAAGTTATTGTAGAATTAAAGCTGTTCATGGGAGTGACTATTTGGTTTAATGCACCCGTTATCCTTTACTGTTTTCTTCTAGTGGATACCGATTTAGGGAAATTCAGGGTATTTATTCAAATGACTCATCTATTGCGTAAGATGCTGTCTTGGCTGAAAGCAAGGCAATAATGAAATATAGAGGTTCTGAGAAGTTTGTTATCAATTTCTTGCTGGACTGTAAAGTTGCTGACCTTGTGAAACTGAACTACGATAATTACTATGTTGGTTCTGTCCCTAGGATGGTTATGTGCCATATCACTCTGCAAGGATAGAGTTCTGCCAGGCCTCATCTGCAGATTTCTCAAAGAGGGGTAAAGTCTTCCTTGAGATGTTGAACAATTGCTTAGACCAGATACGATCCTTCGGCATTGAACAGAGGGTTTTCATGCGTTGTGATGTAAACTTCAACATGTCCTTGCACGGAAGAAACCTTAACACTTTCATCGGCCGAGCTGCTCATATAGAGTTCTTGGAAACCGATATATTTGCAAAATTCATCATGTGGTCATTCCCTGAGTTTTTCCAGTGACATACCACAGCTGCTGCTTGCTTCTTTCTGCTCTTTTTCCATCTCTCCAGGTCAGCTTGGCGCCTTTGTCAAGTGTGTTGTGGTATTCAAAGTTGTAGATTATTTGTTTAGGTCTCCCAAGGTCTGTTAGTGTTTTGAGGTAGGTCGGTATATACCAGGTAATGATATTTGGTCAATATCCTGTGTTTTCAGTTATCTTCAGGGCGGTATGCATCATGACGACCAATGAATGGACCAGTCATTGTACAGTGTAATGTTAATTGAGTTGGAAAATATCTTTGCTAGAGTGGTATTTATCAGATTAAGATATTGGCCCAACTCAAGTGGCTTAATATGTTATAGTTATTTAGTTTATCAGGTTTGGTTATCATCGGAATGTTAAAAGCTATTCACAATCGATTTTCTTATTGACTGTCATGTTTCGTCCTTTATAACCGGCTTTAAGATACATAATAGCAAAAGCTAATTCGACAAGAACGATCCACTATACGGAAGGGGTTACTATTTCTCTATAAATTAATTTATTTTTTGTGGTGTAAATCATATAATTTTTTAATTAAATTATTTCAGACTCCCCTAGTTGTGGGATATTACAATTTTACATGTTCAGGCTATTCATGTATTTTTCAATCCTTTGAGGTGTGAGATTTCAAACAGTGCCTTTAAACCTATAAATATGTTACTTTGGGTATTAATTCCTTTTGATCTAACAATCTCTCTACATTACATTGTTACATTGGATAATAAATACTTAATACACAATTATATTCACAATCTCTTTCATCTCATTTGTCTCTAGGGATGACAATTTTTTATAAATATCCGATCCACCCGATTAATATAAATGGATGAAATCTTGAAATAAATTGATGACGAATGGATTTCATCTGACCCATCATCCATTTAAAAGTTACACCTTGTTTTATTTCAAATAACTAAACAAATCTAAAAGAATAAAAAAACTTAAAAATAGTAGTACGTTTATAATTTATGGTCATTTTTTTTCTCTCATACAATGCACAACCCGATCCTCTGTATATTTGTTGTTTATATTGGCGGTATAATTTTATTATGTTCGAGTGAATTTTCTTAAAATACAGCGAGATTTTTAACTTTCCCAATACAAATTTTTATATTCATTACCATACTAGAAAAATTATTGTTTTATGATATAGAAAAAAGTTCACCCGATTATCACCCAATCTACCCAAATCACCCGCGGCAGTGGCGGATGCAGAGGGGGGCTCCAGCCCCCCCTCGAAATTTTTGAAAATTGGTAAAATGTTGTTATAAATTTTTGAAAAAATACAAACAAAAAAAATTACCCCCCCCTCCAAAAAATTGTGGATCTATTATTGCACGAATGATGGATGAAGAATAAACAAGTGATGGATGGACAGATGATGGATGAGATAGATGCAGATGATGCTTCACCCGACCCGAAACTTTATTTTTTTAATTACCTTTTTTTTAACACATTACCAAAACAAAGAACTGTAACTCTAACTAAGCAACAAAAATGTTCACAAGAGTCTCACCCTCAATGTTTTTATCAAAGAATAGGCTTTTAGGGAAAAAGGCTATAGATGGGTTATGCTTTAAGTAATGCCTAGTGAGACAATATGACACAATGAGTGAAAATATAACATTTTAAGGGATAAGTTGTCAGACCGGAGGGAATTAGAGTCTAAGCAAACATATTTATGGTTTTTGAGCTCACTGTCAGGATCCCGTGTCTCTCGAAGGGTTGAAGAATATGTTGATAACCTGAAGATGCCAACTTGTAATATCTCTACACCACTGGGGGGGGGTTTAGAGTAATTTACTCTGTTTTCTTTTAGAATATAATATCCAGTAGTGAGCACAATTAAGAACTTGATAGTTGATGAATAGTGAATTTTGCTAATTGAAGTATAATTTTTTTTTTAATTTTACTAAGCTATTTGGAATATGTTAAAATGTGGTGGTGACTTTTTCTTTTAGATAAAATGATAATCGACGTCGCCATAAACTAACAATTCTCATTTTGGGAACATTTTTTCTTCACACCTAGCTTTACATAACATATTGTAATCACATATTTGAGTGAAAATTATTACATCTCAGTAGTCCATATTTCTAACCGTGGGTGTAATGGGTGAATCTAAACTGCAACATTGTTTGAATTTCTGTAATGTAATAATTGTAGATAGACAAAGAGAAGTGAAGAATTTTGTACCATACAAAACCTAACAAAATAGTCCTGATGACAAACTCCATTGTAGATCTCTGTTCTTGGATTACCATGGTTATAGTAATCTTAGATTGGGAGTACATACCACTTCCGGCATTACGATATAACGCATGGTAGAACACTATTATAGAAGTGTATCGTGTAACAAATACCAACACCATTTCAGTATCCAACCACTCATTCAGGGTGTTGGGTCCATCTCCAATGAACTTTATCTCCCTTAGCATCTTGTAATATTTTGTTGGTTGAACATGACATGGTAGGAATATTTCACCGATTTTGTATAATTCATATCAATATACATTGTTTTTCGTACTTGTTTCCATCGATCCTAGTTCATATATAGATAATCAACTACTACTTCAACTCCACAATTTTCATCTCCAATAACATCAATATATATATATACACTAAATAAGTTTGAGTGGAACTCCCCCATATATGGAAAAGTAACCATTCACATCACCTGAAGGTGTGAGTCTCGGATAGGGACCGCATAAAGCTGGTCCGGGTGGAATTGGTTTGTGTGGTCCCTTGACGCTCTCATATGATAAACAATAGTATAAAAGAAAATAATGCACACAAACATAAATCAAACAATAAGATAAAACCTTTAATAACATTTTCAAGTTAAACCCTCTTTTCTTAAAATTAAGCTAATTAAAACTAAGAGTCAAAGTCCCTAGCATAATCATCAGTCAGTGAGCCTGGTTTTTGAACCTTATCCTATGTGATTATGTTATTAGGATCTAATCAAGTTCTAGGTCCACTTATAACCTAAGTTTAAGAACTATGTTATAAAATAAAATTCATTATAACCTAAGATTATATCAATGGAACCTATTTTGAGTCGCCACCTAAGTTTTAACCTACTTGAAATACCCCAAGTTATGAGAAAACCTTAAAGTCCCTAAAGTCGCGAGAAACCCTAATTCCTGGAAGTCCCGGAAATGCTAGAAACCCTAATTCCATAAAGTCCCAAAAATCATGGAAATAGCCTTAAAAACCTTAGGAAAGCCTTGAAAACTTAATAAAACCCTAGGAAAACCCAAGTAACCGGAGATGGAAGACCTTGGAAATCTTAGGAGACCTGGTAAAACACTAATAGTCAGAAATGCTCCCATAGTTAGTTTTACTCCATCATAAGTACTTTTCTCCTTGAGATACATCAAAAATAGCGAGTTAAGCACGAGGTGGCAACCTAGTTGAGGTAAGCATGAGGTGAAACCTAGTTGAGGTAAGCACGAGGTGGTGACCTAATTGAGGTAAGCACGAGGTGCAACCTACTTGGAGGTCAGTATGTGTTTGAGGTGATTGGGTATTTTTGTCATATAATCAACTTCTGCTTGGACATTTGTATATTATAATATCCTAGAATCATTAATAGGTGTCACATGATCATTGGTGTGAAGATTCAAGGAAACCCCCTCAGGAAGGAAACTCTTTTAGGAAGGAAACTCTCTTAGGAAGGAAACCCCTTAGGAAGGAAATCCTCTCAGGAAGGAAACCCTCTCATGAAGAAACGTATTAGGTTCCCTCACATGAAGAAACATATCAGGTTTCCCTCACATGAAGAAACGTGCCTTAAGAAATTACACATATAAGTGGCACCATGAACAAGGAATTAGTTAGTTTTATTTTAACTTTCTTCACCATTAAGAAACCTTAGAACACCTAGCCAAACATGGCCTAAGAAAAGGCGGCTACACCAAGCCAAACAAGGCATTAATTTTGGCGGCCACATTAATGCTCATTTAATGCTCATTTCAGCCCATCATTGTTGCTGCCTCCATCCTAGCAATACTAGCCACGAAATAACATTTAAATATTCAGCCAATAGGAGAAAAGATGGTGTCATGAGACCCCATAATTTGCAGTCTCTGGGTCCGCCACTGGATTTTTGTGCTTTAACTTGGAGCTAGCTTTGTGTATAATTTTCGTGAACAGCCTCCGTGGGTTTTAAGATAAAAATTATGTATACTTATCACTTTTTAATGTTCCAGTTCGTGGGTAAGTTCACCAGTTGAGTTTTGATGAGTTAAGGGTAAGATAAAGACTAAAAACATGCTTTAAGACCTTTCTGGTTTCTTGTAAAATTATGAAGATGTTTTTGGTGGTATCTTGCTTTGGTTTCATGGCTAATTACTCATAAGATTAATATATGGTTGTAAAAGGTAGTCGAAGTTACCAGAGGTATTTAACCTTAATGATTGTGTTTTAAGGGTATTTTAAAGGTGTTTTATAAGTGCTTTAACTTGGTTTTTGTTTGTTTAATGGTGGTTATGTTCTTTGATCTTCTTGGTATGTTATGTGGATGCTTTAGTCAAGCTAAGGATGTGGTTGGATGACCTAAACACTTGGTATGGACTATGGAATCTAGTATTACAAGTTGATGAGCCCTGGAGGCCAAACACTGATTTTTCCCACTACCAATGTATTGTGGGTAAGCCATCATGATCTACTCTATGGTTTGATGACTCATAGGGGGTATGCACACTTAAGGACATGGGGTGAGGTAGAAGTGGAAGAGGTCGGACTCTATAAATCAGACATACGACCATTGGTTTTCTTGGATTTTATACTTGTGGTGGAACTTGGTATTTGTCATGGAACTTGATGGATCTTGCTATGATTTTGCTATGTTTACATCTGTGATGCTATGGTATTGTATACTTGGAGTTTTACAAAGATAAAATGTATTTTATGGTTGGTGAAGAAGGTTCTGATGTGATTTGTTTAATTTTGTGGTAATTACATGGTATTATGTGAGTGTATACTTATGTACCTTGATAATATTTGTAGTGGTTTCTAGTGATATATGTTGTTGTGGTTCTTTGTGACGTTACATATAATTTCTCAAATAGTTTTATAAGCTAAATATATTTTACATTTTATGGCAAGAATTACTCAGCTTTGCTGACGTTTATTTTCTGGCATGTGCCCCGTGGCCCCTTTGTCTGTTGTTTGAAATGGCCACAGGTATAGGTTAAGATGGTTGCATGAGGGAGTGGAGCTAAAGGGGACTAGAGATTGAAGTTAGAAGGCGATGTAGCATTTCCATAAAGTTCAGTTGTAATAGGTTTAAACTCCTTGTGGAAACTAGTGATGAGTTTTGAAAGAAGATGTTAGTCTATGGATGTATAGGTTGTTAAAGGTTATGGTGTGGTTTTTGAACATATATATAAGAGTTTAAAAGTTTCAACTTAGTTTGGTATAGTGGTGGTAATAAGTCTTAGCATCCACAGTGAGTGTGGGTGTGGCGGTAGCACCCCGACTAGCTTTGTAAGTCTTCCGTTGTATTGTTAAAAAGAAAAAAAGAGCTAGGAAAAGTGGGGTGTTACAGTTTGGTATCAGAGAAATAGGTTATAAATTAGGGAAATGATAGGTGATCATTGTCTGAATATTTGTGTGTGGATGCTTGTTTGTGAATGTTTGACTGAATGTTTGAATACTTGATTGTTTATGATTTTGTGACAAATGTATGCATGTGTGTAGAATGGAGACCTACCCAAAGGATTTGCTGATAGAGGGCAACTTGAAACCCTGAGAGACTTAGCCCTTAGCATGGGTAAGATATTAGAAAAGAAAGAGGAAAGAGTAGAGATCCACAAGGACTTCTCTAGAAGGATTATCGCGATGAAACCAAGTACCTTTTCTGGTGTGGAAGACCCTGTAATTATGGATTACTGGATAAGAGAGTTTGACAAGATATTTGACATCACTGACTGTCCTGAAGAGAAGCAGGTAAGTGGGGTTGTTTATTATTTCAAGGGTGAGGTTGACCTGTGGTGGACTGCAGAACGAGAAAAGTTACAAGGAGAACCTGACTTTGGATGGGGAGTTCTCAAGGCTAGCATGTGAAATACCCCTAAACATCATATAATTAATCGAAGGGTTAATTAACGAACTATAGAGGCTAATGAGCCCTAAGTCATTAAGGAATGATATAACCCTTACATATATTTATATACATATATATAGTCCAAAAGGTTATTAAACCTTACACAAAATATTAGATTAAGTGGGAATAATTATAAGGAGGAATTGAAATATTCCAAATATTAATTGTCCTAATTAATAATAAATTAATTAAATGAAACTATTTAATTAAAGGGTTAAATATCCTTAAATATAAAAAAAAGGACAATACAATATAAATGATCATAAGGAGGTTAAAAATAGTTTAATTAATCATATCTGTACATTTATATAAATGTATGTGCATGTTAAAAAGATAAATTTTATTAACCTTAACAAAGAGAATGATGTATTTATCTTAAGCATGTAATTATATATATATATATGTATAAGTTAAAAAAAAAGACCACCCTTAAATTACATGCGGTAATAAACACCATTGTAAAGATTAATGGACCCAGTAGTAACTACAAGCTTACATTTCAGTCTAAATTACCAATTACTGGGTTTGAATATTAGTTTGGGTCCAATTCTTTATCTTCTTGTTTTTTTTAAATCCTAACTGTGTCTATATTCTCTCTCAACCACAAAATAATCAGAAAACCCTCACTTCCCTATTTGAACAAATCACCGTCGCTGTTGCTCTACCTTCCCCTGCCTTCTCTTTGTGAAGCAACTCTGAGAGTAATACTCCACACTTTCCTTCTTCTCCTTCTCTGTAGTTTCTGAACCTAGCCAACAAAAAGGGAACATAAATATCTACACACATCGTCATTTTAGTCCAGTATTCTTCCTCTCTGCAATTTGAAGCGGCAAACAAGAACATACATGTTCTGCATCCCATTCATCTCTTCTTGTTTCAGCACTCAGCAGAACAAACCATTGGAATGTGTTATGCCTATGTTCCCTTTGTGTGATGCACTCTGCTGATTCTCCACATTCCTCTTCTTATTCTTTCAGTTTCTCATAACTCCAAATTGGTGCACAAATTCGGCGCCTCTCTTCCTTTTCTTCTAGCTTCTTTTATTTCCTTTTCTTTGCTCATCGTTTCTGGCGAACAAGGAACACACGACGCCATTTCCTTCTTGTGCTAGCGCCAGTTTGGAAAGTTGAAGCCAAAAATCTGAGGTAAATGTTTTGTTGTCCTTTTTGTTTTCGGTTTCATTCTTTGACTTAAAAAAAAACAAAACCTGGCCTTACTTTTCTTTTTGTTCCTTCCTTCGTTCGAACATGGAGACAGCAGAAGCTCCATTTCTCTACGACTGGAACTGGAAAAGAAAACGGGAGCACAACCGAAAAGAGGAGCAAAACTAAACCTTAACCAAATAGTAAGCCCCAGATTTGGGATTTTCAAACCTAGAACCTTATTATTAAGTCACAGATCTGAAACAAAACTTAATACTCTATTTTTGAACAGAACCGAGAGTGAAGGAGGAGGAAAGCTACTACTTGGAAACTTTCTCAGGTTGTGGTTAAAACCGAAAATATTAAGCTATGTTACTATATTTCCTTACCATGCTTTGTTTAACAACGTGGATTAGAGGAATAATAATAAATTAAAAAAACAGATAAGAACTATACTTGAAGACACAAATCTGTGACTTAAGTTTTTGGGATGTTTGACGACTTTGAAACTTAAGGTTTTGTTGTGAGTTGGGACTTCGAAATCCTGACTGAAACTTGGATGTTGGAGGTTCAAAGAAATCTGGATTAGGTAGAGAATTTGAGCTGCAAAAAGTTAAGTTTTTTTTTTTGGCCTTTATTATCTGTGAAATTCAAGTTTAATTTAGTGATTAGGACTTTTGAAAATGGTGAATTTATGGAATTTCTATTGGTCGAAAAGTTGATCCTTTTTTTGTGAATTGTTGGGTGATTATAATGGTTTCAAAAATTAGGTTTTTGTTAATGGATCAATATATTGATGTTGAGAGAAAACAATAAATGGGTCGTCGGGTGATCATATTTTTGTAGTTTTATGAGTTTATGGTTTTATGAATAATTGAAGAGTATTAATCCACGTTTTATAATATACGTCCTTCACTAATTATACTTTCTTAACCGAATCCATCAAATGGATGCAAGTATCCAATTTTATAATGAAAGATAAAACTTTACCTTCTCACTATCAAACATCAGGAAAGTACAAACAGACCTCCTACTTATCTTGATTATTGTATATGCTATTTAATTGTCTTGGTATTAAATAGTTTTATTCACCACGTTTTTTTCTAGTTTTAGTAGTATGCAGTGTGTATATATATATATATTTATTTAAACTGGATTGCAAGTGATTAAATTAATTTTGATGGATGTCTCTTCACATGTCATCAACAATCAAGGTAGCTTTCTGTATATATATTCTAGTGGACTACTATGCCGGCTAGATGTATGTCCAAGTGAATAATAAATCCTTGCTCAGCCATTCTAGTAATTATGCGTATTATACGGCTTTCAAGGGCTGTTTACGATGGAAGTAGTTAGTTATATATGAGGAATGATGTATTGATCAGGTTTACTCGATAGATTATGGAAGTTTGTGAAAGAGTGTAAAGGTAACCTTGAATTTGACATCCGAGATGTGACATCCAATATTGGTTGGATGGTTTATGATGCAACCTTCCTTAAGTCTTATGAGACGGCCCAAATCTTACAATTCCTATGCCTATGAATATTAAACCTATGTTGGAATTGTGTGGTTGTATGGTTGACTGCTAATCTATATGAAATAGTATATATTAAATTCTTAAGTGAGTAAGTTAGAGCATACATGGATGATTAAAATAAGTTATACATTTTGGGGTTTAAATATAAAATAAGTCAAATAGAAAGCTAGAGTATAACTTATTGTAGTACTTAAGTAGTTCTTACTTTTCTTAACATTATAATTGAATTATTATAATTGGTTATGCATAGAAGATTAATAAATGAAATAATAAGCTAAATTGGTTATGTGATTGACCAAATCCACCGAGTATTATATACGTAAAAATCGATATGTGTCTACAGATTCGATATTGGATTAGTAACATCCATTAGGAGATACTCTATTGATTTTCGTATCAACCTACTTTTCTATATATTGGCTGATAGATTAGTGAGTATTAATTGGTTAAATGGACAAACAAATCTAGTTTATTAATATAAAGGAGTTACAAGTGTTATACTAAAACGGTTGTATAATGACTATGTTTGATTATAGTAAAATGACTATCATTTTAAAAAAATTAAATTAAATTAAAAACAATTTTACTACCTTGTGTTAATCGGTGATAAATGGTTGTTATGGAACTATTGTTAGTAATAAAGAAAACTTGGTTAAATCGGTAGTAATATTAATAATAATAATAAATGTCATATTTATAAATACTGAGCGAATAGATGGTAACATAACTTGAAAATAAAGTTAGCTAATAGTATATTTATTAATTTGTTAAGTAGAAAATGACAGATGAAACAGATCTCGGTTAATGTATATACGTCTACACATATATGTAAGTGGCCATGTTGTGTTAAGTAGACGTATATATTTATACACAGATATGTATATATATCTACACATATATGTAAGTGGCCATGTTGTGTTAAGTAGACGTATATATTTATACACAGATATGTACATAGTTGGTAAAAAAAAATAAAAGGAGTGCTATAAAAAGAAGATAATGTGATGAGGATTAATCCTAAATGTTGTAGAAATTTTACCACATTGTTAGTTGCTAACGACGGAGAGGATTAATTTGCTCATCCCAAATTTGAACACTTTAAGTAATAACCCATTTTATAACAAATAGTTAATCATTGGGGTTAATTATAAAGGATTAGCAATTATAAAGAATACCTAATGGTTTAAGAATTTATAGAGAATTAATTCTCAACATTATACTTCAGATCTAAGTGGTTAAAGGACGGACGCGGGATTCCACGCTAGCGTCGTCTCCGGTGTACGGTATGATTTCTTACAGCGTATTTGCTACCGGATTATGCCTTCGAAACAAATAAATCACACGTACGATACATGCGATAACAAGTGGATTACGAATGACGAACTTACGTATTGAGAACTTGCACTCAATGTTCTCGCTAACTTCCCTTATAATACATGTCAATATCCGTACGTGATATTCGACTAATCACCCTAGAATTAGGATGAACGACTACTAACATGTCAAGATACGAGAAGCAAGGAGCCCAGATGTTTCTGGCCATGCATGCAACTTTCGGAGGCTGTACTTGCATCAGGTCGACTTCCAAAAACATATACGTCGCGACGGAGGCCAGATACATTCTCCTGCGGGCTAACTATCCATACGTAATTTGGCCAGGTGGATGACTACTATCCCCTGCGGGGCTAACTACCCAATATTATTGTGGCCAGAAGGAAACTACATTCTTCTGCGGGGCTAACTACCCAATTACAACTGCGAAAGTCTCAATCTCGTCTGAAGGGTTTATTCATACCCGTCCTAATAAGCGTCTTCGAGGCGGTGAATTATCAGGGTTTACATACCCATCTAACTCAATTGATTACACATGCGTTATATAATCACATTGATTCAGGAGTTGACAATCCCACTGTGTGGATTGTCCTCAATAAGCGAATAAGGCCTATACGAGACCTCAATATTCTTGGGGCCAATAATATAACGAAACACTGACCGACTTATTATTGTCTCATTACTGTTCAGTGTATTATTACCTTGGTAGATTGATTGAATTGTATGCTTGCATGTTTTGTGTTTGCAGCTTTAATTATAATTATGTAAAATGGATTGCATGTTAACAACCAATTAGTCGGTGTGGCCCGGTAGCTTACGGGCTGCACGTTTTTATACCAGCGTAGTTTGTTGTGCCCATTTGGGCACCCCCATTTCAGGTACCGGATGCTGAGGAGACCCGACCGAGAGTAGGCGGGGTAGATTTAGGGTACAGGATAAACTCTTGCTTTTGATTATACCTTAGATAAGTTGTACCCGTTTTGGGGGAATGAAACAACTGTTTCACTTGTAATGTTCCAGCACTTTAGAAACTCGGTATGTAATCCTTATGGATCGGTATTAATTGTGGAAGTTAATCGGTAGGGTATTCAGTTGGTCAGACCGTTACAGAGGAGTTGGAAAGGCCTAGTTAGTCACGTGGGTGACTAACGGCGGTAACACCGTGGAGTTGAATTTATTTTCCGCTGCGAATTCAATTGAGTTGGACGTTATTAATTATTGTTAATTGTGAATTAGTGGTTGGGGTGTTACATCATGAGAAGAAGATTTTATCCCGAACATGTTCACATGTAAAAGTACCACAAGTTTACCGAGCTAAAATAGTTATCTGATGATGTAAAGGCATATCATTCCAAATTTGTAGAACTGGCATGGTTTGCATCAAATATGGTGCCTGATGAAGCTTCCAAGGTTCAACGTTTGATTGAAGGATTAACTTGGAGTTTGCAAAAGGCGTTGAGTGTTGTCCCCGTGGATACTTTGCAAGAGGCATATATTAGGGCAGAAAATCTCTATCGTGTACGACAAAGAATGAAGGAAGCATAGACGGGCCAAAAAAGGAAATTTGAGTCAAGTCAGAAAGGAGAAAATTTCGAAATAAGGACAAAGTATGATGGGAACCAAAAAGGAAGTAAGAAGGCTATACATCATTTCTGTAAGAGATGCGAAAGAAATCATCCAGGGGAAGACTGTGAAAAGAGGCAAGTGACATGTTATAATTGTGGTACCCCAGGCCATAGGGCCTATGAGTGTAGAAAAAGAAAGAATGAGGGAAATGCAGACCAGAGTGGCGCAACGGAAACATCGTGGACCCATAACAGGAAACACACTGGAAATGGTAAAGGTACTTTGGAATCATCACGGGATCCGGGAAGTCACTTCGGTTGAGGTTAGTTATCAAGTTTCAGGAGAAACTTTCTTTTAAGGAGGGGAGAGCTTAAGATAAAACTGATATAGTTATTAGACATAACTGAAATTAATTGTTTGATGATTTCTTGGTAATATGTGCTTTGGTATGTTTGAAATCTTGGAAACATGTTTTAGGTTAAGTTATTTAGAATCATTATTTTATGTGATAATGTTATTTATGGCATAAGTGAGATTTTTGTAGTGGTGGTTAATGTTTTGTGGTATTATGGAGTTTTGTGGTAAGCTTAAGCTTTGGGGACGAAGCTTTGTTCAAGAAGGGGAGAATGAAATACACCAAGTTATGAGAAAACCCTAATGTCCCGGAAACGCTAGAAACCTTAATTCTCGGAAGTCCCGGAAATGCTAGAAACCCTAGTTCCCGAAAGTCCCGAAAGTCCTAGAAATCATGGAAATGGCCTTAAAAACCTTAGGAAAGTCTTGAAAACTTAATAAAACCCTAGGAAATCCTAAGTAACCGGAGATGGAAGACCTTGGAAACCTTAGGAGACCCGGTAAAACACTAATAGCCGGAAATGCTTCCATAGTTAGTGTTACTCTATCATAAGTACTTTTCTCCTTGAGATACATCAAAAACATCTAGTTAAGCACGAGGTGAAGACCTAGTTGAGTTAAGCATGAGATTGAGACCTAGTTGAGTTAAGCACGAGGTGGTGACCTAGTTGAGGTAAGCACGAGGTGACAACCTACTTGGAGGTCAACATGTGTTTGAGGTGCTTAGGTATTTTTGTCACACAATCAACTTCTTCTTGGAAATTTGTATATTATAATATCCTAGAATCATTAATAGGTGTCACATGATCATTGGTGTGAAGGTTCAAGGAAACCCCCTCGGGAAGGAAACTCTTTTAGGAAGGAAACCCACTCAGGAAGGAAACCACCTTAGGAAGGAATTCTCTTAGGAAGGAAACCCTCTCATGAAGAAGCGTATTAGGTTTCCCTCACATGAAGAAACGTATTAGGTTTCCCTCACATGAAGAAATGTGCCTTAAGAAATTACACATATAAGTGGCACCAAGAACAAGGACTTAGTTAGTTTTATTTTGAACTTTCTTCACTATTAAGCAACCTTAGAAAACCTAGCCAAACATGGCCTAAGAAAAGGCAGCTACACCAAGCCGCTACACCAAGCCAAACAATGCCTTAATTTTGGCGGACACATTAATGCTCATTGAATGCTCATTTCAGCCCATCATTGCTGCTGCCTCCATCCTAGCAATACTATCCATGAAATAACCTTTAAATATTCAGCCAAAGTGATATCCAATAGGAGAAAAGATGGTGTCATGAGAGGTGTCACCTTATAAAAGCTTTCCTTAAGTTTAAGTAACCTTTCCTTTTCCTATAAAAGAAGAGCCACGACTTGGGCTCATTCCTCACACCAATCTACTTCCCTAACCTCCTCTAACACAAAGAAACTTGAGCTAAGAGGTAGATCAAGCCAGCCAGCCAAGAACTCCAAAACCGAAGCTAAGGAGCCACGGGGGTGCTGAAACCGAGTAGAAGTGAGGAGTTTTCAAGGTGTTTATGGGTTATTTCTTGGAATTTATTGGAGCCTCCTTTTATCCTATTGATGTATTTAAGTCGTGGTCAAACATTATGGCAAGAAGAAGCCATGTAGTTCTGGTGTACAACAATTCTTTCCTTAAGTATCAATTCCGGCGACAATTTCTATTTTGATTTTTTTTTTGACAGCTTAGGCTGCGTATCTCTTCTAACTATTTTCATGGTGTGAAAGTATACTCTTCAATGGTGATTTTGATATATAATAAGCCTCTAGAGGATCTGGGAAACTTGGTGAAAACCATTGGATTCTTGATGTCAATTCATGTGATTTTATGCTTTAACTTGGAGCTAGCTTTGTGTATAATTTTCGTGAACAACCTCCGTGGGTTTTAAGATAAAAATGATGTATACTTATCATTTTTCAATTTTCCAGTTCGTGGGTAAGTTCACCAGTTGAGTTTTGATGAGTTAAGGGTAAGATAAAACCTAAAAACATGCTTTAAGACCTTTTTGATTTCTTGTAAAATTATGAAGATGTTTTCGGTGGTATGTTTCTTTTATTTCGTGGCTAATTACTCATATGATGATGATATTGAATTGGTAAAAAGGTAAGTCGAAGTTACACAGAGGTAAGACCTTAAATATGGATTTGTTTTAAGGGTACTTTAAAGGTGTTTTATAAGTGCTTTAACTTGGTTTTTGTTTGTTTAATGGTGGTTATGTTTTTTGATATTCTTGTTATGTTGTGCGGATGTTTTAATCAAGCTAAGGATGTGGTTGGATGATCTAAACACTTGGTATTTGAAACAGGCTAGTGCTCCTGATGCGTCCTCGACCGATCGTGGACGTGTCGTTGTCCTAGGTGAACTACTTGATAAACTTAAACTGGAAACTCCTTTTCGACTGAGAATATACACACAGGAATTCAGTCAATCTCCCTCCTCCATACCGATGGACTCCGGGACAGTTTAGGACTTTATCCCTAAGTCCTCTACCCTCTCCTGACAGCCGGCCTACGGTTCCCTAACCGTTCCCCGACTGGTTAGTCTACCAAATACACCAAGTATTAATTCACCAACCTAGTCCTATCCAGCTCACCAACTTCCTAGTGCTTACATACACTCAGTCTGACTCACACTTACTTTATTTATCTCTTTTCTTCGTATATGACCAAGTTATTTAACATAAGACGTTATGCATCGTATTTATACATGCGTGTTTAGACTTGTAACAAACAACCTATGATCTCCTAGACTCTAGGATTCGTTTGCTTCTTTATCCTTAGTACAATAGACAAGCTCAAATATAGGCTGATCTTCAACTTGCTCTGGAACCGTCAAGACACGTGTCCCCCTATGGTTGGACACGTTGGAGGTGAGTACTCAGGTGGTGGGTCACCACTTGCACTCTCCACTTGCCTGATCTTGTTTGTCTCATTAATGCTCATTAATGCTCTCCAAGGCTTCATTTAATGCTACGTAATGAGTGCCTCTTAATATCCCTGGCCTTGTCTTGTTATCTTGTTCATTAATGAGCAAGACTTTGATGTGAGCTAGTTTCTTGTGCGGATACATGAGTCTGCATGAGTTTGTCGGCACACTTGATGTATTTTGTCCTACTACTGCGTCTGATGCATGAGAGACATGGTTGTGTAGTGCTTGACTTCTTGTGTGTACTAGAAGTTCTGTCGGAGCTCTCACAAACAGGTGCCCGACTGGATGGGCATCTGTCATGAATGGAGTGCGCTTGCAGCCTTGCGTGCTAAGCCACTCCTCTACCTGTTTATCTGAATTATAAACTCGACAAACACATTAGATAAACAACACAGGTTTGCTATCATCAAAACTAAAGGATCTTGACTTAACTATTTCCCCCTTTTTGATGATGGCAACAGATACAAAATTGATTTTGGACATATGTACTTGACATTTTTGTATTAACTATGGAAGTGAGAATTCCCCCTAAGATGGATTCCCCCTGAGATTGTTAAGAGATTAGAAAAGAGTTTTCATTAAGATTACATGTAATACAAGGACGATAGTCATAAGTCACAAGTACATATCTTTTCCCCCTTTGCCATCCAGCAAAACAGGGAGCAACGACACGACTGAACTTATTGAAAAGACCATAACATTTCATAGATTATAAACTACAAGATGATGGAGACATTTTAGATGCGGTGGCGGTTGGGTGTGGCGGAGGTTAAGACATATAAACCATAGACTTCACCATCGGAGTATCCCTGGAACTTTGGAGACTCAGCTGTGGTTGAAGTGTCCGAAAGTGTGGAGTTTATCGAGCAGGTTTCGGCAGACTGACTTTGGCTTACGTTGGTAGACCTGGCTGTGAGTGAGTTGGAATCGGGATGTGATAGGATCGGGGTGCTGACCGAGTAGGTCTGAGGTGTTAGTCTCAGACCAACTCTGCTTGGAGAACAAGTGTTCGCAGAGAATAATGACGCGGAAGCTTTTGTTTAAAATTGACAAGATAGGATTCTGCTTGTATTGAAATTCAATGTGAATTACAACCTAGCTTCCTATCTTGGGGTTCGACAGAAGTATTCTGTCTCATCCAACACTCGCTCTACTCTCGGCTTTGATCAATGCGTAACAAGGAGTAAAGGGGAGTGTTCTATGTGTGCTCTCTAGGTAATAAATACCTAAGCTGATTGACTAAGTCTCACTAAGATCTCTCAAATGCTTTCTCTCTCAAGCAATCTTTTTCCTCTCTCTAATGGATAGTCTCAGATGTGTTACCTAATGTCGTTACACATTTTAGCTTATATACAACTTAAACGCGCCTAGAATATCGGAAGTGAAGTCATGGGGCAACGACTTGAATCTGGTGCGCAAGTATCGGAGGCATTAGCTACTCCATGATCTCCAAGGAGTCTGTCGCGCATGTCGTCCACGTCTTCCGTGAAAGTCGGAGTCGACCGGTTCTTCAATGTAAGTTCACGCCATCAGAAGTAGATGTCCAAGTGTGGGTGCAGAGCTACTCGAGCTGAAAGATTCTTAAGGGCTAGTTGTTCTGCGGTGTGACTCTGACTGAGGAGGCAATCATCTGCAAAACCAAGTCTTCAACAAAATTCCCCCTTTTTGCTGATGATGGCAAACTCAGGTATCCAGCGTGAACTTTTTGGTGGTCTTAATCGAGTGTACCTGAAAAAGTGAAAGACAACAAGGCAAAGCAACTATCTCGGGAGAACAACTCACTGTTTCCCCCCCTTAAGCAAATATTCCCCCTTAAGATAATGTAGTTAAATAAGAGCTAATAAAACTGAGGTACGCAACTACTTCGAAATCTACTTAGCAAAAATATAAAACAAATCCGAAGCAAGCGAGGCCTTCAGAAGCACTCGGTGTCCACATATAGTCGCCCGCATAAACCAGCCGCGGGATACACCGCTTCCCCCGTTTGCCAACATCAGGGGAAACACATCAGTAATATCCAAAAACATAGTATCCAAATGTCACACATCAAACCACCAGAGCAATTAAAAAATTTCAAAGTCAGTCATCCTAGGTACTATGGGTTAAGAGGGAGTGGGGCAAAAATGTTAGACATCTCCTTGGTCCATTCCTGTGTCAGCAGCCGTCTCTTCGTCTTCCCCCGAAACCGTAGCATCATCCATAGCTATTGCCGCTGCAACCGCTTCAGCGAACGTCTCCCTGAACTCCTCGACTAGTTTATGGACTCCTCCTGAAAGATGTCCATCGTCTTCTTGTGGTTGTTGTTGAGGACGTCTATGAGCATGTCTATCTTTGTGGACAGATTTGCATAGGTTTTCTTCTATCACAGTAACTCTTTCAGTGAGAGTTAAAGTGTCAGGAGTGGGAGTTGATTTGGGAGTAGGTTGTTTTTTGGATGGAGGATTTGGTTTGGAGATAGACTTGCTCTGAAATGAGAGTTTTGTTGTACAGAATCTGACCAAGTATGTCGGTTTCGGTGATACGACTGGCTTTGGAAGGATCAAAGGAGATTTCACAGTGGGTAAGGATTTTTGGTAGCCAAAAGACATACCCAGAGAGTGTCGGGGTGTGGAGATGGTTGAGGCTATGTGATTGAGAATGAGTTTGGGAAGGTTTATTCTTTGGTGGTGAATCAGATAGTACATTAGTGCAAGATCAAGTGGCTGGACGAACTGGTTTCCTTCCTTTTTAGGGATGAGGTTTTTGATCACCAAGGTGTGGAGCATTTGGTGTATATTGGAAAGAGCGGGTCGGTCTAAAGAGTGACCGACTCGGCTATTTGGCAGGAAAAAATCATAAACCTCTTTTGCTGAAATAAACCCTAGATCAGGAAATCAAGCCCTATCATAAAATTCTATTCCATTGGTTGGTATGGCCAAATGAGTTGCAGTAGTGTTTGAATCAAGAATAATGGCTTTTTCATGTACCCAGTCATGATTTTCCCTTTACGGATGACACAATTTTGGTAGAACTGGTAGGCTTCTTCTTCATGGAAGGTTTGAATGCCGTGAAACAAGTGGATCCAGTTCTGAAACCTGAACATCTCTTCAAACATGGTGAAGTCCATCGAGTGTAATCACTCAAGATCCAATAGTTTTCCTTTCGCCAGGCTTCTGGAATCAGCGGAGTCATCTGGGGGTAGGGAATATACCGCGGTGTGGGTATCAATGAGGCCTAGTCTTGGAGGAGGTGTTGGAGGGACCGATTCAGTTCGAGGACGGAGTCGCTTTCTAGTTGAAGTAGTGCCTGCGTCAGAGTCGGCTTGGGTAGATGAGTTCGTGGCGCTTCTCGTCTTTTCTGGAATTGGTACTACGATGACTGGTGAAGGTGGATGGACCGTGATGACAGGAGTGGATTTAGAAGATGTCGGTTGGGATTTTGCTCTGGAACGTAGGGTTCTAGTAGGTGGAGGACGGGGAACAGTTGCTTTAGAGCGGCGGATTTTCTTTGGAGGTGGAGATTGTTCAGGGGCAGGGGGCTGGATTTCAAGGGCTTGTGCTTCTTCTAGTTTTTCGGAATCTTTGGTAGGGGAGTCGGGTTGAGGGTTTTGAGACTGTTGTTCAGCAGGAGATTGAAGGGAGCCAAACTGGATGTTCAGTGGGGATTTAGTTATGGTGTCTGGTGTGGGTATGATCGGAGTTGTTGGTGATGAGGATTGTTTGGTGGGAGAGGGTGTGGTTTCCGATTTTTGTGGTGACGCCGTAAGGTTTATAGTTAGAGTTGGTTCAGTAGAGATATTGGGCAGTGGGGTGGTGATGGGCTGGGTGTCGATCAACATGTCGGGTGCTACGGCGGTGGAGGCGGAGGTGAAGGTAGGTGTTTGTTTGGCTTGCAGATATGTGAGCTTGTTGATTAAGGCTTGGAGAAGTTGTGGATCTTCAGGGAGGCTAGGGTCGGAAAACATGGAGTTTGGTTTTGGGTTGGGGTTTGTTGCCATGGCGTAAGGGTTTTGGGTTACGAGAGTGAGCAGAGGTAGGAAAAGACAGAAGTAGGCGAAAGGTTGGGACAGAGTAGAATTATCTGATTGGGTGAGATGGTTAGTAGCGGATTACAGGACGATTTTTTCGCGGGTTGTTTTTCATATGTGAAAACTGGTGTTTTTAATGCGCTGGTGTTATGTTTTGTATGACAGACGTACTAGGTCATCAGACATACTCATGCATATAACCCAAACAATGGCAAAACAAGAGAAGGAGATACAACCTTAGCTAAGTCATACGGGTCATACCTAGTTGTGAACGTAGAGTTTCAAATTGATCTCGTTGCAACGGTTTGGTAAATATGTCTGCAAGTTGATCGGAAGTAGGAACATACTCTAGTTGTATCAACCCTTTTTCAACGCAATCTCGTAGGAAGTGGTGACGAATTTCACTGTGTTTTGTCCTGGAAGGATGAATAGGGTTTTTAGATAAATCAATAGCACTATTATTGTCACAAAAAATTGTAGTACAAGTGGGAGGAATGAGATAGTCCTTTAGTTGTTGTTGTATCCATAGTATCTACGCACAACAAGCAGCTGCAGAGACATATTCTGAAATACCCCTAACCTTTAAAACTTAATTAAATTATCTATTAATGATCTAAGAAGACTAATAATCATCTTAATACCATTGGGGAACAATCTAAAGATCTCAACATGGCAAAAACATGCCTTAAGATCGGTAAAGCCAAAATTGTACTTTAAGAAACCATAGAGATTGTATGACCTCAATTAGGATCCAAAGTGGATTCCTAAGTATTATAATTAAGTAATGAACACCATAAAACCATTCTCAAAGGAAACCAAGCTCAAAAACATGTTCTAACATAAATTGTGCTTTAAAACTCCTTAAAGCATGTTTTTTTGAGAAAAATTGACTTTCTAAGTGGGTTTTGAGTGGTGTTAGGTGTTGGATTACACCTTATTATACTAATGTTCTATAATGTACCACATTATAAGGTCTATTTATAAGATTACAAAAAAAAATCAGAAATATGGCATTCATTAATGAATAGTAACTGAAATAGTGCATTTTTAAGTAATGTTGACCAAGCCAAGTCAATGGTCAAGAATTGACCCATCCTTATATATATGGAGGCGGCAGCATTTTAAGGAGGAGGACAGCACATCAAGCTTAGGCAAAATATCTTGCCAATTTAGTGAATCATCACTTTACTATTCCATTTCTTACTTTTCATTCCTTAAAACACAAAATCATCTTTTCTCTTTCCTCTTGTCCCATTCCAGCCGAGTACCTAGCTCATCCAGAACCTCTCAAGCCTTGTTCTTGAGCAATCAAGGGAAATCTAACTCATTCCCACCTAAGGTAATGGTTTAAGTCATATTTTAGCTCTTTTTCTTCATCTCTTCAATACCTACACATGGAGCTAATAATCTATCACGTTCCATGGCTCAATCTCAGTATTTTTAACCTTGATTAAGGGTTACTCTTGGCTGACGCAACCATAGGGACCAAGGTGGTCAAAATTTCCATTTTAAGGTAAAAACATACCTTAAGGATTTCCTTTCTCCATCCAGTTTTCTTTGCTTGATTTCCATGAGTTTATACACTCATTATCTTCCCATTATCATGTTGTTTCAGTGTGTCAACCCCATGGAGCAAGAGTGGCCGAAACCAAGAGAAAAATTCATACTTTAAGGCATTTTGCCAAGGTAAAACCTATTACCATAGCACCTTGTTGTCTTCTTGGTATTCCCCATGTTTTATGGTGATTTTAACACCCTTTGGTGTTCTGTATATAGGCCGAAAATACCTTGAGCTAGCCTTTCCATTTTAAGGTAATATTTGCCTTAAATCTTACATTAATTTGTTCCTTATGGTTTACTCATGCTTGGAGTATAACCATATCTTATTTTGGTGTATAAAACATGTTAAAGTGCTGAGCTAATTTTTCGTCCAAGCTGTCGTGAGGGTTTAGAGCATTTAGGCACTTAAATCAAGGTATAAATACCTTAACCTTATGTTTATATGATTTCTAAGTTCATATAATATATGTGCCAAGAGTGGAGTATTTTAAATGGTTATTTTTAACCTTAGTGTGACCAGAAATGACTTAGATAATATAAGCTAGTCATTTAAGGGATTTAATTAACATAATGGTCAAATTATGACATTATGTGGAAGAATTAGTAATATTGGAAGAATTGGTGTAAGGCCGAGAGTTTATAGTAATTTTAAAGCTATTTATGTGTAATTTTATGTTATAAAGCAAAGTTGTAATAAGGCCATGTCATTATGCCATTTTAAGTTTAAAAGCTTATTTAATTTAAGAGTAAATTACTCAGAACCCCCTTGAGGATTTAGGATATTACAGTTAACCCCCTTGTGTTTATCATAATTATTGGTAACCACCTCAGGGTTAAGGTATCTTTGACTACGAGCCCCCGAACTATAACTTTGTTATCAGAAAGTTAACTACATGTGATCTATCAACATAATCACATTAATAATATCAGGCTGGACAACAAAACTGCTTAATCAACATCATCTTAACTCTCTCTCATCCCACTTTAGATGCATTTTCGAGGCAGTGTTGATATTTTTAGGAAAATAACAATGTTGATAAAGTAGTGTTTTTTGTCCATCCTGGCATTATTAATGTGATTAAGCTGATAGGTCAACACATAGTTAATTTCCTGATAACAAAGTTATAGTTCGGGGGCTCGTGGTCAAAGATACCTTAAACTCGAGGTGGTTAACAGTAATTATGATAAACACAAGGGGGTTAACTGTAATATCCTAAATCCTCAAGGGGGTTATGAGTAATTTACTCTTAATTTAATTTATGCTTATAACATTAAAGTTGGAGTCAAACGGTAATTACTAGTAATGTATGAAGCCGTGGGCATAAATAAAAGGAATCTAGGGTTTTAAATGAATTTAAATAAAAATTATAGCATTTTATAAAGTTTTGTGTCAAAATTGTAAAAATAAGAAAGTTTGGGGTATAAGTGGTGATTACCGAGAGTTTGGGCTCAAAATGGAATTTAGAAGTCAAGGTTGACTATATAGGAGACTTTGACCAAGTTTGGAGATTTATGGAATTAAAATACTACCTTATATTAAGTTTGTTATTAAATTGTAAAAGATTTATAAGTATTGTGGTGAAATGGTGATTTCCGAAACTTAAGGGCATTAAATGGGGTTTAGAACAGACCTTGGGTTATTAGAAATTTTTAGGAATTTATTTGGTGAAGTTAGTATGAATTATATAAGTATAATATATGATATTTTATATCATTGTTACATTTGGGTAACATATGGGGTAAAAACCGTAAATACTGAAAGTATAAGGTTAGGAATGATGTTTATAACCTTTTGGTATAGTTTGGTAATTTTTGGAATTATATATGAGGTTTTAATAAGATATAAGTATAATATATAGTTTTAATGACATTAGGAAACTATATGTTATAAAATGGGGTGATTTGGTAAATATAGAAAGTTGGGAGGTGAGAATTTAATTGGAACAGACCATAGGGTCTGTTCGGCAATTATAAAGGGATTATAACCATAGGTTATAATTATATTAAGGTTTAAGGATTATAATATAAGGTATATATTATAAGTGTAACAATATAATAATATTTGGGGTGATTATGTAATTTCTGGAAGTATAGTGAAATTAAATTAAAACCGACAACCATATGGTCTGTTTAGTATTTTGTAACATTTTATAACTATAGGTTATAAATGTTTAATGACATAAATGTCATAATATATGTTACATAACTATAATGTAACATTATATAAATAATGTGGTGGATTTTGTAAATATTAAAGAACATAAGTTATGTTCGGTAATAGTGGGTATTTTAGAATAAGAATTTATAATATGGTTTTTAATGTTATAAAGGTTGTAACATTTTATATAAGAAATGTTCATTAAAAGAGAATGAATATATAAAACTTACCATATAAATGGTCCCATAATACATATATATAAATAAATATATGTTATGGAGTGAGAAATACAATATGGTTCAATAACCATATAATATCATAATTAAAATGATGTAAGATAAGAAGAAAAGAATTATAAACATTAGTTAAGGAAATTCTAATGTTATGTTGTACATGAAATAATGAGGAGTTATATAATTCTAAGTATTTTTAAATATGAATTTTACAAAATTACACTTGGAAAAACTAACCTTTGGAAAATAAATACTAAGGTGAGATGTATAATATATGATTAAGATTATACATGCAATATAGTGATAAACTATATAGTATACAAATGTATATTAAATTACATGCGATAACAAACGTTTAAAGTTAAGTATATTAATATACGAGACGTAACCACACGCACGTAATATAGCGTTTTCCAATCCCGAGTTAAACCGAAAACCCGACAAACGTTGTTAGTAAATAACGGGGAATGAACCGGGAGGGATTAGTGACGGTACGGGGTACCGTAGAGTAATTTTGTTATATGGGATGCTAATCTGTAGTGTTACGTATTATTAGACTGTTAGAGACGTCACGGGGAGCATCGGATCTAGCTGATTCATACTCCACGGTTTTATAATCCCGGTGCACGGTATGTTATTACGTGTCTCTGATTGTCTCTGAGGGCTTCCGCAGTTCATACTTCTGTGAATTCTGTGATAAGATTGAATGTCTGAATGTGCGAATAAATATGCATGAACTGTATATTTAAGCTGCTTATTATTTACTGTTTTTGCGATAACAGTATCGGTTCGTATATATGGACCTATATATAAAACGAACTAGCGGCTATGGTGCTATCTTATATGTAATATAAGGAATGTTAGAAAAAGGTTGCAGTACTAGGATAATAAGATATAGAGTAAATTACTCAGAACCCCCTTGAGGATTTAGGATATTACAGTTGACCCCCTTGTGTTTATCATAATTACTGTTAACCACCTCGAGTTTAAGGTATCTTTGACCACGAGCCCCCGAACTATAACTTTGTTATCAGGAAGTTAACTACGTGTTGACCTATTAGCTTAATCACATTAATAATGTCATGATGGACAAAAACACTACTTTATCAACATTGTTAATTTCCTAAAAATATCAACACTGCCTCGAAAATGCATCTAAAGTGGGATGAGAGAGAGTTAAGACGATGTTGATTAAGCAGTTTTGTTGTCCAGCCTGATATTATTAATGTGATTATGTTGATAAATCACATGTAGTTAACTTTCTAATAACAAAGTTATAGTTCGTGGGCTCATAGTCAAAGATACCTTAACCTTGAGGTGGTTACCAATAATTATGATAAACACAAGGGGGTTAACTGTAATATCCCAAATCCTCAAGGGGGTTCTGAGTAATTTACTCTAAGATATATAGATTATCCGAGACTTAAATACGGAGCATTGACCTTTTCTAACGCCGCTCTCGTATCTAACACTGAATCCCTAGTTTACATACTTTAGATTAGACTAACGACCTTAGTCTGCTGTGTTAGAAAAATTGGTAATGCGATGCGATGGTATAGATAAACAAAGCCAAGAGGATGTGGCTCTTGGTGCGCGCTGTGATCACAAAAACGATACTAGGATGTCCGCGTACAGGCCGCAAGTATCAATAAATTTCCCGCGAACTAGAACAGTTCGTTGGTCGAAGACTCTACCGCTGGAGTGGCTACTGCCGTGGGTGACCCGCCATATTATATGGGTAATTTAGAGACACGTCGTTTTAACAAGACGCTGTCACTAGGTATAACTGAACAATTACAACAGCTTGTTAGCTCGTATATTGGCGAACAATATTAGACTTTTATGCCAAGGACGGGAATTGATACTCGTTTATTATTCTCGTTGTTTCGCCTTGTTGTTCATTGGTTATGCTGTGTGGATTATATTATGTGTGTTAATGGTTGTGTTTACTGTATGGTTATTGTGGAAGGTGATTTTTCGGTATGAGGGGGGTCTATCTAAGTATGATACTGAAAAGTCGAGATCCTAGAAAATGCCATTCTGTGGAGGGTGAAAACCCGTTATACATGGCAACCCTCAAACCTACTAAATCGTCCGTCTTTCCCAGAAAGCATAAAGGGGAGTGCAAGTGTGCACTACACCCGCTCTCAATGGGCTCCACGCGGACTTATGCCCTAAAGGCGGAAATTGACTAGAGTCGTCACCTAGTTTGACCTAAGGAACTAGGAAGGGAGGAGAAGGGTTCTAAGAACCGTTAATTGACTCTGATGATTTGTTGCCTATGGATAGGACTTATCTGATCATACTAGAGATTCTGTGTGGGTTCACACTGGGTTACACCCCTTTGGAAGTGGCAACGACCACGACTTCGGATTGGTGCCCGAGGAAACCTCGGTCTCCAATTGTCGGGATTGCCTTCTTTCAAAACCTTGTTAGAGAGATTCATTTTAAATCCAAGGATAGGATTAGGACGGGAAGAGAGAAGAAGAGTGGATGAGGCGAGCTTTTCTACCAAGGTAGCGCCAAGAAGAGGAATTGGTGAATTCAGATGAGCATAGAATGAAGATTTGAAAAAAATCTGAGGTTGAGCGAATAGACAAGACATATGGAGTCTGATGGTTTAAGTTTGTGAGAGCCGGAGAAGGTTCGAATGTTTTGAGAGATATGAGAGCCACCTCAGAGGGGGAAAAAGGTTTTTTGTTCGGAATGGGGTCACACCCTAGATGGGCTGTCTACGTACTCAACTCCCTGTTGAGATCAGACCTTACGTAGTTCACGGTTTATGGGTTTGAGAATTTTGAGGTTCTGAAAGGTTTTGAGGGTTTTGAGATTTAGAGGAGTTGGGAGTTTGGAGAAGTTTTTGGTTTGAGGTGTTAGTCTGTGAGACGCTCGGGTATATGAGACGTTTGGGATGTTCGAGTGGTGGGAGAAATGAGATCTCGAAGTCTGTGAGACGCTCGGGTCTATGAGACGTTTGAAATCTTAAAAGAGTGGAGAGACTGAGATGCTTGAGTCTGTGAGGCGCTCGGGCCTGTGAGACATTTGAAATCTTAAAAGAGTGGAGAGACTGAGATGCTTGAGTCTGTGAGGCGCTCGGACCTGTGAGACATTAGAAGTTAGAGAGGAGTCGGAATTTAGGAGATGATTTGAGTTTGGAGTTTTGGAAAACGATTTGACTATGAAGTGATTTGGGGTTTGAATGATGATTTGAGGTGTTTCAGATTTAGAAGGGTTCGAAGTTTTGAGAAGTTTCAGGTTTGGGGTGCTAGTCTGTGAGACTCTCGGGTCTGTGTGATGCTCGGGTCTATGAGACGCTCGGGTCTGTGAGACATTCGAATCATTGAGATAACAAAGTCTGTGAGACGCTCGGGTCTGTGAAACATTCGAATGTGGGGAAATTGGAATTTTGGAAATGATATGAGTCCATGAGATAATCGGAGTTTGGGGTATTTTGAGACTTTGAAGTTTATGAAGTTGGAATTTGGGATTTATAACTTTTGAAACTATTTGGGATTGAAATGAATTTTTGACTTGGAATTGAAGTGTATTTATGAATTGAATTGGGAATGAATTGGAATTGGATTGAATTTGAATCAGAATTGGGATGTGGATTGAATTTGAATTAGCATTGGGATTGATTGAAATTGAATTTGAATTGAGATTGAAATTAAATGAAGTTTTGAATTGAATTGAAGTTAGAATGAAATTCAATTGGAATTGAGAATTTTGAATTGAAATGGAATTGAATGGAGATTGAGATTGAATTGGAGTTGAATGAGAATTCAACTGAAATGGAATTGAATTGAAATTGAAGTTGATTTTGAATTGAAATGAATTAAGCTGAATTGAAGTGAGTTGAGTTGAATTGAAGTGAGTTGGGTTGAATTGAAATCAAATTGAATTGAATTGTGATGAATTAGGTTGAATTGGGCTTTTTGATTTGTGGCCTGAAGTGGGTTTCTTGAATTGGGCTGAAGTTGAAAATGGGCCTGGGTTTGTTTTGGGCTGAAGACGGTTGATTTTGGACTTGAGACTTTTGAAATGAATTGCTCTTCATTTTTTTTATATACATAATTTTAGATGTGTGTTTTAAGGTTCAGGGTGTCACCTTGACCAAGAAGGACACATGACCCACTAAGTGCCAAGGGACTCCCACTATCCTAATGGCTTGGACCTAAGGGCATAACTAGGGTTTAGATAGTAAAGTTTTGTACAATGGAATGAAACGAAATTTGCAATGGAGTTGGATATACAATATATACACATATAACACAGAGACAATCATATCAAAATCACTGAAGACACGACGTCTAATCAGATCAAATAATAATAACAACAGACTGAATAAACAAATATGTTCATAGCTATTCAAGTGATGTATACATGGGATAAAATTTGAAAGCTATCTAGGTGGCAAATCATAGTTATTCAAATCTAAAACTCTCAAAAACTAACAAGATGAGTCCTAATGTACGGGTTGCTAACCAATTATTAGTCTTATGCTATTTATTATCTTTCAATAGTCAATCAAAGGTTGCAAGCAAGAGAATAATGTAAAGGTCATGGGAAGAAGTCATAAGAATGAGAATTGATACAAATACAAATAAGAACTTTAAATCTAAAGCTTCTATGGGGGGTCGCATCGACGCCGCCTCACTTAAGCTGATAAGATCAGCAAGAAGTGCACCGACCGTTACACGTGTTTGAAGTGAAGACCCCGATGGTCCAAGCCCTCAGTCTCGTTCTTTAGTCTTAGAGCAGTTTCCCGTTCCACGAGCATTATGTACATGTCAAAGAACACAACCAAGAGAGGCAAAATAAATTAGTCAAAAGAACGGAAGAAGGTTGGGATATGTGCAATGGGATCATACGGCCCCTCTCAATGGGAGGAAAGGGGGCAATTTAATCATCTCCCACACCCCAACCGAGAACATAGAAAATAGTTTCAAGCTGCCAACAAATGCTATGAATTGTAAGATAAATCAAACATTGGGGTTGCTACGCAGATTAATTCAACATCCTAGATTACGACTCAAACCGAAGTGTAGTATCAAAGGGGTGGGGTTGTGAGTCATGTGAGATCATACCTAGAAGGGTTTATGTCATTTCCCTCTAAGATGAATAATTAATAAGGACCAACCAGCCAACAAGTGATTTATCTTAACGATCATAATATTCGGGCAACTATCACTCGATTCATGTTCTTATCTAAGTGCAGGAGACAAGTCATGCTAGTTTCCAATTAATTTCCAAACCCCATATCAGTGGGCAAGGAGCAGTTGATGATAATTAAGGCGTAATAAAGAAGAACAGGCAACTAAATTTCCAAACCCATGAAGAGCTTTAGTGAAGCCCAAAGCATATAAAGCCCAAAGTCATTCGGTCAAGTTCAGCCCGAGTCGCAAAGGTAGTGTACCGGCCTAAAGTCATTGATCACGTCTAGTGCCACAATTGACCGCCTCAAATCAGATTATCGACAATCCTCAACAAGCTTTGAGGTAGATAATTTATACTCTGCTCAAAGATGAATTAATAAACATATACACAGACAGACCAGGACCTCAAACACCCAAAGGCCGGAAAAGGGGTGAGGGCCCAAATCTCATTATATCAGTACATTAGAACCCAACAACAGTGGTTAATTCATCAACGGGGAGCAGCAATCAGATATTATGTCTGTGCATGATTCAATCAAACAGAGAAGTTACAGGGGTTCAGGGTTTAGTACCGGTGAGCAGACAAGTACAGATTCCTGCTAAGAAGTAGAGAAGAGAAAACAAATAGGAGAGGGATAAAGCGAAAACAAAATATGGGTTAGTATATTGAAATGATCGCATAAGAATGAGATACACATGGTGCTCGGGGGCACCGTTCTCACGATTAGATTGTAAACTGATAAGACTTCCAAGGCGAGTACAATCGAAGCCCGCTTGACATCCTGGAGGTGATTTTGAGTCCTCATTTCTTACTTCAAAGTCCAAACCAAATGCACGTGATCCTGTAAAATTAATGCAGATGCGCCTACAAGATTTGGGACTAATGTGGCATACGGAACACGTGGGCGAATTTGAAGTCAAGAAATCAAGCACATACTAATATGAAACAGATCGATCAAACTACTAAATTCTTGCAGATTAAGCGATCGTCAAAGAGCATTTGGGAGAGGATGAGATGCTAAAGTGGAGACTAAATTTTCTCTTGACAGTCGATGAACCAAGACATAATCGATAACAAATACATACAGTTTCCACCAAAATTCGATTCAGGGTTGGTTCGTACCAAAACTCAGAGTAAACACACGATTATCGCAGATTTAAGGGTGTGAATAATACATACTAGCAAAAGTTCAGGCCGTTATCATACAAGAGGGCATTCATGAAGCCAAAATATGAGCATATTGAGCACCAACAGTGGAATACGCATTTGCAGACAAAACATTATATAACCTAAACGATTGTGAGAGTTGCACAGATGTAGATTAAATACCCGATGGAGAAGGAGGAGCTCCTGCAAAGATGCACAACAAACAAACTCGTCAGAAATAGATAAATCGAATGGAATAAAGGGCAACATTAAATCGGAAAATAGGCTATGGAGAATGATGGAACAAGGTGTGAAAGTTTTCGATCGAGCCCGTAAAGTGCAAGAGGAGCTCAACAGAAATCAAGAACAACATGTGAGTGTGGTATCCACTTCGGTTTGAGTTCGAACGAGACAGTAAATCCGAATTTGACAACGGGATGAACACGAGATCGTGGGTTTGCGATCAAAATCGGAAAGGCGAAGATGAGCTCTAGCCACCAGGAAATTTTCTGAGCTCAAGTTGGGATGACATATAGTCTTTGCCAGTTTTGAGATTTTCGATCTGGGAGGTAGCGAGAGGGAGAAGTGATGGGGTGAAGAATCGGGTGAGGGATAGTTGAGCAGACGATGGCCTGGGATTGATGAAGACGGTCGAATGCTAATGGCAGATTGAAGACGGGGAGGAGTGCTTTCTTCATTTTTTTGAAGGTTTTTCTTTGAAGATGAAGAGTGGAAACCAATTGGAGGTCGATGTTGAAGAAGGTTTTCGGGTTTTTCAGAATCGATCGTTGGGAAGAAGAAAATGAAGGTCTACTGGGTTTAGTCAGGGAAGAAGCTATTCTTCTGGGTTTTACCGATCGAAGGAGTTAGATGAAAGAAGAGGGGAAAGAAGATGGTCGGATAAAAAAGAATCAGATGGGGCTACTGTTCCCCTTGAGATTAGGGTTTATTGTTGTTGTCTTTTTATAGAGCAAGGGTGACTCTAGGATTTAGGAGATGGGTTGGGTTTTATTGTGGGCTTCGGTTCTGGGCTATAAGTTTGGATAGGATGAGTTTGGGTTTGGGTTGTTGGGTTTGACTGAAGATTGGGTTAAGACCAAGTTTGGTCCATCAAAAAATGAGAAAGGAAAAGAATAACAACAATGGAAATTCATGCACAACTTAGGGGAAGAAAGCAAAAAGCTATAACTCGACATGAGTAAAATCATCAGAAACGCTAATGCTTAAAAAAATGTATATGCAGAATAAAACTAAAAGGTTTAGTCAATAAAAATGAAATGTTTTCTTTTCAAAATAACAGCATGAAAAATGACGAAATAATATAAACAAAATAAGGTAAATAAATTGTTCACGACTAAGGAAATTAACTGAAACTAACTAAACAGATAAATAAATGAAAGGGTGAGTCTAAAACATATTATTGTTTGAAAATTCTATTTTTAAAAATTGGGTTTTTCTAAAATGCTTAAAAATTGGTTTAAGATTTTGTCATACAACGAGGGTTTCATTTTAGCATACACTTAAATGTGTTTTGAAAAGAAAGGCGACGACCCCTTGTTTTATTTATTATTTTGGAATTTGCTTTATGGGGTGAGAATTTTTGGCGTCTACAGTTATTACTGTTAATTGTTTTACAGTTTAAATATTAAAACGGTATTGCATGTAACGAATCTCATGCTCTCGACCAATTAATTGAGGGGTTTGAGGAGGCATGACGGGGCATGTGATAACATACTCAGCAGGGGCGATTCCATACCACAACCATGTTTATTTCAGGAGACTAGCTGTGGGTCGACGCGGGGTGTGACGGTTGTTAGCGACTTTTGGATAGCTTTGGTACGGACTGATACAGTGGTTATTTTGGACTCGGGTTTTGTGAACCGAGGTGTATATTGGTTAGACGCTCACGTGTACGGATTTATGTATAAGACGGACTTATGTTGTATATATTTTAGTTTTATTTAAGCACTACTATCTATCTCTTGTGGTCACTGCGGGAATACGTTTCGTATGTTGATTATCATGTAACGCGTTATCACTCGTATGGGCGAGTGATGACGGTGACACCATCAAACGACAGTCTGTTATTACCGCTGCAATTTAATTATTAAGTACGACATTTATGTGACAATTAGGAGCCGAATTAGTAGGGGTGTTACATATTCGGTTTTGGCAGATGACAAGGCCACTGTGTTTTGCTTCTTGAAGCTCCAAGCTACAAGACATAGTCCCAGAAATTGTGCGGTGCCAGACGTGCTCTTTCTGTCTAATAAAGAACTTGCAAAGTCAGAGTCGCTATAACCCATTAGTGTAAAATCAGGTGGACTCGGGTACCAGAGGTACATATCCTGAGTGTTTTTCAAGTAGAGAAAGATTCGCTTTACACTTTGCAAGTGGGATGCTTTTGGGTTTGCCTGAAATCTTGCACAATGACATACAACATAGAGAATGTCAGGTCGGCTTGCCGTTAGGTATAACAGGGAACCTATCATACCTCGATATAGAGTAGGATCAACAGCAATCCCTTTTTCATCAAGATGAGGTTTTTCAGTTGTGGACATCGGAGTGGGTGTTGCCTTGGAGTCCTGCATCTTGAACTTAACTAGTAGCTCTTGGATGTATTTCTGTTGATGAATTTGAGTGCCGTTTTCTTGTTGAATGATTTGAAGACCTAATAAGAATTTCAATTCTCCAAGAGCACTCATTTCAAACTCTTTACTCATTAGATTAGAAAAGAAGGTACATAATTTTGGAATAGTGGATCCATTGATTATATCATCCACGTAGATCTGGACAATGAGTATGTCTTCACCTTTGGTGAGAGTAAAAAGAGTTTTGTCAACCTTACCTCGGATAAACCCATGAGCCAATAAATAGGATAAGAGACGTTCATACCATGCTCGTGGAGCCTGTTTTAGTCCATATAACGCTTTGTCTAACTTGTAGACATACTCGGGGTGGATTGGGTCTTCGAATCCCGGTGATTGAGCAACATATAAATTCCTGTCGATATAACCATGCAGAAAAGCAGTCTTTACATCCATTTGGTAAAGTTTCATACCTCGATGAGCCGCGTAGGCCACGAGTATTCGAATTGCCTCAATTCGAGCGACTGAAGCATAGGTCTCATCATAGTCAATTCCTTCAGCTTGAACGTATCCTTGAACCACAAGTCGAGCTTTGTTACGAGAGATATTCCCTTGATCATCTAGCTTATTTCAAAACACCCACTTGGTACCAATTGGCTTATGGTTTGTTGGACAAGGAACAAGCCGCCATACAGAGTGGCATTGCAGAGAGTGTAGTTCTTCTTGCATTGCGAGGATCCAGTCATGGTCCCCCAGGGCTTGTTGAATATTTTTTGGTTCGATTGTGGAGATAAAGGCGTTAAAGGCACAGAGATTTCGATGGATTTCACTGCGGGTTTGAACACCTTGTGTGGGATTACTTAGTATTTGGGTTATTGGGTGAGCGGAGGCTTGTTGGAGTTTTCTTGTGGATTTTGAGGGTAGGGTAGTGGCGGTTTCTGGTGTTTGGTGATTTTGAGGAGTGGTTGTAGTTGTGGTGTGAGGGTGAGGTTGTAGGTCATCAGTGGGGGTAGGTGAGGCATCTTTGAACGAGGCATCAGGGTCATCGTCGCTATCGGAGGATGAGTCTGTCTGAAGAGGCGATTGGGGTAAAGGGATGGTTGCTACTGGAATTTCAATGAAACTTGAGCATCATCATGAGGTACGTGTGGGTTATTCTCGCAATCACTAGAATTTGAAAGTTCTTCAAAGCGAATGTGAGGACTTTCTTCAAGGCATGTTGTTTGTTTGTTGAGTACTCTATAAGCTCGACTTTGGGATGAGTATCCAAGGAAGATTCCTTCATTGCTTTTGGAGGCAAACTTGCCTAGATTATCTTTTCCATTGTTGTGTATGAAGCACTTGCATCCAAAGCGACGTAGATGAGTTACAGAAGGAGGATGTCTCTTGAAAATATCATATGGTGTTTTGCCAAGGAAGGGATGAATTGACGCCCGATTCAGAATGTATGTTGCGGTGTTGATAGCTTCTGCCCAGTATGAGGCTGGTAGGCTACTGTCAATAAGCATTGTTCTTGCCATTTCCACTAGTGTGCGATTCTTCCTTTCCACTACTCCGTTTTGTTGTGGAGTACGTGCAGCTGATGTCTGGTGCACGATTCCTTTTGTCCTACAAAACTCAGAAAACTAGATATTGCAAAATTCTGTACCATTGTCAGAACGTATTGTTTTGACTGAGGTAGACAGTTTGTTTGTGAAAGGATCGGGGTGCTGACCGAGTAGGTCTGAGGTGTTAGTCTTAGACCAACCCTGCTTAGAGATAAGTAATTGCCAAGGAGATAATGCAGAAGCTTTTTATGTAAAATTGACATGATAGGATTATGCTTATATTGAAATTCAATGTGAATTACAACCTAGCTTCCTATCTTGGGACTCGACAAAGGTACTCTTCTCATCCAACACTCGCTCTACTCTCGGCTTAGATCAATGTGTAACAAGGAGTAAAGGGGAGTGTTCTATGTGTGCTCTATAGGTAATAAATACCTAAGCTGATTGACTAAGTCTAGCTAAGATCTCTCAGAATGCTTTCTCTCTCAAATGATATTTTTCTCTCTCAAAGTGCTAGTCTAGGATGCGTTACAAGTGTGTGTACAATCCTATGCTTATATACAACTTAACGGTTCCTAAAATATCGGAAGTGTCTTCATGGAGCAACTCTTTGAATTCAGGTGCGCAAGTATCGGAGGCACTTAGTTGCTACATGATCGCCATAAACGCATGTCGCGCATATATCTACGTCTCTCGAGATAATCGGAGCCACTCGGTAGTTTCGCGCCTTGGTTGATCAGAGATAGGTGTCCAGGTATCGGTGCAGAGCTACTCGAGCTGGTGAATCGCGAGGGCAAGTCTTTCTGCAGAGCTACTCTGACTGAGGAGGCAATCATCTGCAAAACCAAGTCTCCAACAAAATTCCCCCTTTTTGCTGATGATGGCAAACTCAGTGTATCCAGCGCGAACTTTGGTGTCTTCATTGAGTGTGCCTGCAAAAAACAGATGACAGGGCACAACAACTATCTTGGGAGAACAACTCACTGTTTGTTCCCCCTTAAACAAATATTCCCCTTAAGATGATGCAGTTAAATAAGAGCAGATAAAACTATAGTACGAAGCTATTTCAGAAACTACTTAACATAAATAGAAACCAATCCGAAACATAGTGAGGCCTTCAGAGACACTCGGTGTCCACACATAGTCGCCCGCATAAACCAGCCGCGGGATACACCGCTTCCCCCGTTTGCCAACATCAGGGGAAACACATTAACAATATCCAAAAACATAGTATCTAAAAGTCACACAGTAAATCACCAGAGCAGCAAAAAATGTTTGAAGAGTCAGTTATCCTAGGTACTATGGGTTAAGAGGGAGTGGGGTAAACTTGTTAGACATCTCCTTGGTCCATTCCTGTGTCTGCGGCCGTTGCTCCATTTTCCCCTGAAACCTCATCATCATCCATCGCCTTCGTTGCTGCAAGTGTTTCAGCAAAAGTCTCCTTGAACTCCTCGACCACTTTCTTGACCCCGCCTTCAAATATGTTCATCGTCTTCTTGTGGTTGTTGTTAAGGACGTCGATGAGCATATCGATCTTTGTGGCTAGGGTAGCAAAGTTTTCTTCTATCGCAGAAACTCTTTCAGTGAGAGTTAGTGTGTCTGAAGTGGGAGTTGGTTTTGGAGTGGGTTGCTTTTTGGATGGAGGATTTGGTTTGGAGACAGACTTGATATGGAAAGACGGAGTTTTGTTGTACAAAATCTGACCAAGTATGTCAGTTTCGGTTATACGTCTGGCTTTGGAAGGATCAAAGGAGATTCCACAGTGTATCAGGATTTTGGGTATCCAGAAGACGTACCCCAGAGAGTGTCGGGGTGAGGAGATAGTCGAAGCTATGTGGTTTAGGATCAATTTGAGAAGACTTATTTTTTGTTGGTGGATCAGACAGTACATTAGTTCAAGATCAAGAGGCCGGACAAATGGTTTCCTTCCTTTCTAGGGACGAGGTTTTTGATCACCAGGGTGTGGAGCATTTGGTGAATGTTTGACAGTCTAAAGAATGACCGACTCGGCTATTTGGCAGAAAGAAATCATAAACCTCTTTCGCAGTTATAAACCCTAGATCAGGAAATCCAGCCCTATCATAGAATTCTAGTCCAGAAGTTGGTATGGCCAAATGATTCGCAATAGATTTAGGGTTAAGAGGAATAGCTTGTTCATGTACCTCGGTCATGATTTTCCCTTTCTGAATGACACAGTTTTGGTAGAACTGGTAGGCCTCTTCTTCATGGAAGGTTTAGATGTCGTGAAATAGATGAATCCAGTTCTGAAACCTGAACATTTCTTCGAACATGGTGAAGCCCATCGAGTGTAACCACTCAAGATCCAATAGTTTGCCTTTCACCAGATGTCGTGAATCAGCGTGGTCATCCGGAGGTAGGGAATATACCGTTGTGTTGGTATCTATCAGACCTAGTCTTGGTGGTGGTGTTAGAGGGACCGATTCAGATCGAGGACGTAGTCGCTTTCTAGATGAGGTAGTTCCTGTGTCAGAGTCAGCTTGAATGGAAGAGTGTGTTGTGCTTTTCGTCTTCTCTGGAACTGATGCTTCAGTGACAGGTGGAGGGACCGTGACTACAGAAGTGGATTTTGAAGATGACGGTTGGTTTTTGGCTCTAGATCGTAGAGTTCGAGTAGGAGGAGGGCGAGGAACAGCTGCTTTGGATCGTCAGGTTTTCTTTGGTGGTGGTGACTGTTCAGGGGCAGGGGTTGGTTTTCTGTTTCTTGGGTTTCTTCCGGTTTTCCGGATTCTTTGGTGGAGAAGTCAGGTTGTGGGAGGGTAGATTGTTGTTCAGCAGGAGGTTCGAAGGAGCCAAACTGAATGTTTTGGGGTGATTTAGTTATAGTGTCATGTGTGGGTATGATCGGGGTTGTGGGTGGTGAGGGCTGCTTCGTGGGAGAGGGTGTAGTTTCCGATTTTTGTGGTGACGCCGTGGGGTTTGTGGTGAAAGTTGGTTCAGTGGAGATGTTGGGTAGTGGGGTGGCAAGAGGTTGGGTGTCGATTGACATGTCAGGTGCCACGGCGGTGGAGGCAGAAGTGGAGGTGGGAGTTTGTTTGGCTTGGATGAAAGTGAGCTTGTTGATTAGGGCTTGGAAGAGTTGTGGGTCATCGGGGAGATCGGCGTCGGAGAAAGTGGTTTTTGGGTTTGTTGTGGGGTTTGATGCCATGGCGTAAGGGTTTTGGGTACAGGAGGGACCGAAGGTAGAAGGTTGCAGGAGTAGGCTCTGGATTGTGACGGAAGGTGTGGGTAGTCGAAGGAGTATTGCGTCTCAATATAAGTATAATGTGTATGTCAGGGTCGAATTATTTGATTGGGGGAGATGGGTAGTAGCGGATTACGGGGCGAGGATTTCGCGGTTGTTTTTCATGTGCGAAAAGATAGAATTTTAATGTGCTGGTGTTCGTTGGGTAACATACGTACTAGGTCATCAGACATACTAATGCATATCACCCAAACAATGGAAAAACAGGAGAAGGAGATACAACCTTAGCTAAGTCATACAGGTCATACCTAGTTGTGAACGCAGAGTTTCAAAAGGACCTCGTTGCAACGGTTTGGTGAATATATCTGCAAGTTGATCGGAAGTAGGAACATATTCTAGTTGTATCAGCCCTTTTTCAACGCAATTCCTTAAGAAGTGGTGACGAATCTCAATGTGTTTTGTCCTGGAATGATGAACAGGGTTTTTAGATAAATCAATAGCACTAGTGTTGTCACAGAAAATTGTAGTACAAGTAGGAGGAATGAGATAGTCCTGTAGTTATTGTTGTATCCATAGTATCTGTGCACAGCAAGCAGCTGTGGAGACATATTCGGCTTCAGCGGATGACAAGGCTACCGTGTTTTGCTTCTTTGAACTCCAGGCTACAAGACATAGTCCTAAAAATTGTGTGGTGTCAGACGTGCTTTTTCTGTCTAATTAGGAACTTGCAAAATCAGAGTCGCTGTAACCCATTAGAGTAAAATCAGGAGTACTCGGGTACCAGAGGTACATGTCCTGGGTGTTTTTTAAATAGCGAAAGATGCGCTTTACACTTTGTAGGTGGGATTCTTTTGGGTTTGCCTGAAATCTTGCATATAGACATACAACATAGAGAATGTCAGGTCGACTTGCTGTTAAGTATAGAGAGAACCTATCATACCTCTATATAGTGTGGCATCAACAACAATTCCTTTTTCATCCAGATGTGGTTTCTCTGTTGCGGACATTGGAGTAGGTGTGGCTTTAGAGTCCTGCATCTTATACTTGATTAGTAGTTCTTGGATGTATTTTTGTTGATGAATTTGAGTCCCGTTCTCTTGCTGAATGATTTGAAGACCTAAAAAAAATATTAATTCTCCAAGAGCACTCATTTCAAACTCTTTACTCATAAGATTAGAAAAGAATGAACATAATTCAGGAATAGTTGATCCATATATTATATCATCCACGTAAATCTGGACAATGAGTATGTCTTCACCTTTGGTGAGAGTAAAAAGAGTTTTGTCAACCTTACCTCGGATGAATCCATGAGACAATAAGTAGGATGAGAGACGTTCATACCATACCCGTGGTGCCTGCTTCAGTCCATATAACGCCTTGTCTAACTTGTAACATACTCAGGGTGAGTGGGTCTTCGAATCCCGGTGGTTGAGCAACATAAACATCCCTGTCAATGTATCCATGTGAAAACGCAGTTTTTACATCCATTTGGTAAAGCTTCATACCTCGATGAGCCGCGTAGGCCACGAGTATTTGAATTGCCTCAATTCTAGCGACTAGAGCATAAGTCTCATCGTAATCAATTCCTTCAGCTTGGGTGTATCCTTGAACCACGAGTCTAGCTTTGTTACGAGAGATGTTCCCTTGATCATCTAGCTTATTGCGAAACACCCACTTGGTACCAATTGGTTTATGGTTTGTTGGACAGGGAACAAGTTGCCAGACTGAATGGCGTTGCAGAGAATGTAGTTCTTCTTGCATTGCGAGTATCCAGTCATGGTCCCCTAGGGCTTGTTGGACATTTTTTGGTTCGATTGTAGAGATGAAGGCATTAAAGGCACAGAGATTCTGATGGATTTCGCTGCGTGTTTGAACACCTTTAATGGGGTCACTTAGTATTTGGGTGATTGGGTGAGTGGAGGCTTGTTGGAATTTTCTTGCGGAGCTTGAGGGTAGGGTAGTGGAGGTTTCTGGTGTTTGGTGATTTTGAGGAGTGGTTGTAGTTATGGTGTGAGGGTGAGGTTGTAGGTCATCAGTGGGGGTAGGTGAGGCATCTTTGAACGAGTCATCAGGGTTATCGTCGTTGTCGGAGGATGAGTCTGTCGGAAGAGGTGTTTGGGGTAGAGGGATGGTTGCTACAGGAATTTCAATGAAGGTTGTATCTTGGGCATCTTCATAAGGTATGTGTGGGTTGTTGTCGTAATCACTGGAGTTAGAAAGTTCTTCAAAACGAATGTGAGGACTTTCTTCAAGGCATTTTGTTCATTTGTTGAGAACTCTGTAAGCTCGGCTTTGGGATGAGTACCCAAGGAATATTACCTCATCGCTTTTGAAGGCAAACTTGCCTAGATTATCCTTTCCATTGTTGTGAATGAAGCACTTACACCCAAAACGTCATAGATGGCTTACAGAGGGAGGACTTTTTTGAGGATCTCGTATGGTGTTTTTCCAAGGAAGGGATGAATAGACGCCCTATTTAGTATGTATGCAGCTGTGTTAATGGCTTCGGCCCAATATGAGGCTGGTAGGCTACTGTCAATGAGCATTGTTCTTGTCATTTCTACTAAGGTGCGATTCTTCCGTTCTACTACTCCGTTTTGTTGTGGAGTACGAGCCGCTGATGTCTGATGTACGATTCCCTTTGTCCTGCAAAACTCAGAAAACTGGATATTACAAAATTTTGTACCGTTGTCAGAACGTATTGTTTTGACTGAGATAGACAGTTTGTTAGTAATCATATGGAACAAAGTTTCGAATTCAGAAAATGTCTCCGATTTGGTCTTAAGAAAGAGTACCCATGTCCAGCGTGAGTAGTCATCCACGATGACTAGAACGTACTTCTTACCACTCTTGCTTTGAACACGCATTGGTCCACATAGATCCATGTGTAATAGATCCAACGGAGATGTTGTAGACATCTCCGGTTTGCCTGGGAAGCTAGCTCTCGTATGTTTACCTTGTACGCACGCAGGACAGAGTGAGTCGGTCTGGAAGAAGTTTGTCATAGGAAGACCTACTACAAGATTTCCGTTTTTGATTTTGTTGAGCAGTTTGTCGTGTGCATGACCTAATCGGGAGTGCCATAAGGAAAGATTTATGTCCTGTACACTGAGACAGAGAGTGCCGTCTAGGTTAGGGGTATCAAAAGATAGCTTATAAAGATTGTTCACCCTTACACCAGTGGCTTTAAGAAGACCTGTTTGCTCGTCAAAGATTTTACAGTCAGATGCCGAAAAGAGAACAACATTAGAGAGATCACATATTTGAGAGATACTTAGAAGACTGTGTCCTGTAACACCCCTCTCCTTAAACACGATATAGTCTCTCACGTAGCAATAAATAAAACGTCTCACAGCGGAAAATAAATAACAATTACAAAACTTACTCGGGTGTCACCGGTCATTACTCGCCCATGCGAGCAACGAAGCCAAACTACATCCAACTTCCAACATAAACAAACCGCTAACCGCCGTGATAACGAGAAAACTCCTATACATCATACTAAGTCCATAACCATAAAAAGCGACAAGTGAGCGTCTACCCAAACCTGAATATACACAACCTTACCATATTACAATTCACCATCCTCATTGCTATACAACATCTCCATGTGTAGTAACAAAAACAAAACTCCAATTACCCTGCTCCCGCTCTTCGGCGTCGACAATGATCAACAACCTGTAATGGTGTAGTATCAGTGATAGACGCTGAGTATGCCGGGCCTAGACCCTAATGGTCACTTGTCATTTTTACCATCTTGTTATTAGATTGGTTTCATGCTTTACCATTTACAGTTATAATCAATACTGTAATAAACATGTATTATACATAATCATCCATCCAATATTCATAACCATTTAACCACCCATCCAAACATTCATTCAATGTCACAAACAACATTTGTATATCAAACGTATCGAGCAATAACAATATAATGTACAATGTACATTCGTCGTAGCGTATACCATCCTTTATTAATTTATTTAGTTTGGCCTTCAAGGCCCCATCCATATGTACAATGTACATTCGCCGTGGCGTACAGTTTTCATATTTAATTTACCTTAGCCTTGTAGGCTCCATCCAACCATGTTTAATTATTAATACCAGTTGGGCGTCATGTTAGGACAACCCGATAACCTCACCATGGACAGTAGTCCTCCCGTACACACAAAGGTGCTCATTTCGCCAGAGGTCCGGAGGCCCCTGACTCACTTATGTCTCGTAAGACGTCCATAAAAAGGCCGTAGCCACCTGATCCATGATCTAGTTTGGGCTCGTTGGATATAACCTGGAGCGGAATCCAATTAGGAAACCCCTCAGTGATCATAAATGCGCAACCAAGTAGTTCGTAAACTACCGGGATTCCTCACCTCAACTCATACCATCTCTCTCTCATAATGTTTAAGATATGCTCTTAGTCTTATGGAGAATAATTATTAGTTAGCTGCCCAATGGGTCTCACGCATACCTAGAAGTAATCTAGGTTATATTCATGTTCGAGATCCATGCTCTAGAGACGACAATGTCGTGACTCGTTCCTAAGTGTTTTACTTAGGTTACCATATACTTAATATTAATACTATGGTATTATATCAAGTAACCGTCATGTCATCACAATAACGTATATGTATGTTTATATAAGTCGATCTATAGTCGACGTAGTGTTAGTCCCGTAGGACGCTCGTGCATAAATAAATAATGCAGTAACACTTAATCACATACATGTAATCACACACATATAACACACAAGTTATATCAACCAAATCCGAGCCCAAGGAGCAACCTTAGGACAACTCGGATCAAACCCCTTTACATACCGTTCACCCTGATCGTATTACGGTGGAGTATGAACCAGGAAGATCCTACGCTCCGTGTAGTCCACTAGCTCGTCAAGCGTCTTGTCAGAAGTATAATCTAAACGGTATCAAAACTATAAGTCAGTCTCCATGACTAACTACATTCGGTATTTCCGAATAACAAGTAACCCCTACAGTTCATCCCTGTTTTCTACAGTTGTTTGTTATGGGTTTCTCTAAGACAGTCGGCTTTGTTACTTATAACGCGTACGTCATAATATTTCAACTGTCTAGTTTAATTCGTTATTTTTCTTTAATCTAATCCACCATTAGTATAGGTACATAACCTATAGTTGCATGTATGCATGCATTATTATATTATATTATATTCTTTTTCGTATTGTATCATTTATTATATTGTATCATTCTCCCACCATCCATTATAATACAATGTATTATATAATCCATATATCTTTAGCAAATAATATTTGCATCCAACTCATAACTTATAGTTCGTAACTATATTTTTTTAATAATCACCACCATTATATTATATGGTTTTCAACCATAATATATATCCATCCTTATATACATTATTCTTGTGTATGTATATATTTACCTCGTAGGTAATTCCCATGAGTTTAATAAACTCTTATATTTATGTTACCTTTTATCATCTTTTATTAGATGATTATTTCCATTAGTTGTATTATATTATACAACTTGTATTAAGATTGTTATCCTAATATGAGTAACATTTTATGTTGTATAATTACAACTCTAAGGTTTATTCAATAAATAACTTAGTTTATAAATCTCATTTATTTATAGTTTGTCACATTCTTTAATGTGAATATCCTTACTTATCTTAATCCCATTAAACCACCTTAATACCATATAATTGTTATAACATTTATAACATTATAGACCTTAGTCTAAAATTCATTTTCCAACTCTTATTAATTCGGTACAGCCCTTGAATTTATTTAAATTCTATTTTGACCACATAACATTATGTAAGGTTATACCATATTCTACTATCATTTGATATGATATTTTTATTTCCTTTAACTTATAACCTATAGTTGAAATACCCCGAAATTAAAAACAGTGATTAATTAGGCTAATTATAATTTTAAAGGCTTCATTACACTTAAATAAATACGAGGGAACAAATCCCGAAGAAAACGGACCTTTAAAATGGGTTAAGAGCATAAACGAACCTTAAAGCGCGTTTTTCGAGGAAACCGGGAAAACGTGACTTTAAGCGGGTCAAACAGGCTCGTAACAATTTTGGTCAACTAAATATTCACTAATAAATATTAGTGAAGCTTTAGAACCAATAAAATTAATTAAACGAGAAAATTCCGGAAAACGGGTACCAGTTAGTAAAAACTGTAACAACCGGGAAGTTGTGGGGTAAGAATGCAAATAAACAAAGTTAGTGTGTCCACTTTGCAAATAAAAATAAAATGTGAGTGTGTGTGGGTGTGTGGGATCGGCAGCCTCCCTCTCTCACTCCCCTTAATTCCTCTCTTATACATATAAAGACAAAACAATAAAGAAGAGAAAAGAAAACAAGTACAAAAGTAAAAATAGAAACTCTCTCTCCTCTAGCAACCCTCACTCACGATTTTTCCCCCCCTCTTCCTCTATTCTCTGAACTCTCTCCTTGCTCCTGCGACAACCATGGAGGAATGAAGCCCCCACAAAACTCTTCACTTCTCTCCTCTCTTTGAGTACTCAAACCTTCTCCAAATCCAATAAAAATTATACCATTGTAACCCCCTTGTAAAGGAGAACATTTCTCTCCTTCCGAAAATCCGAAAACTCCACTTTTGTTTTTGTGGGTGTTCCCCATTTGAAGATTCAAGTCCACCATTAGAAGCACCTTCACCTCCTTATCATCTTGAGGTAAAAAGAAATTCGAAAATCCATCATTTCTAGCCCTTGTTTGCATTATAAGAATTTCCATGTTTAGAACTCTTGGTTCTTCTTGCTCTAGCCGATTTTGGCTTCTCCATTGGGCTAGGAATATTGTTCTCTTGCTAGTCAAGAACTTCATTCACCCATTGAAAGGTTATACTCTTGTCTAAACCCTAAAACATTAAATTCTAGGGTAGTAGCAACAAAGGAATGTTAATGGTGTTGTATTGGTAGAGTTGTAAAACTTGGGTGAGAACCCCATTCAAAAAACCGAGAACAGAAGAAGGAAGAGAAGGAAAGGAAAGAAGAAAACTAGCAGACAAGGTAATTGCTCTACCTTGAACTAGTTTTGTATGTAGTAGTGTAACAGATTTTAAGTAGTAAATGAGTAATGATTAGTAATGAGTAGTGGTAATGTAGTAGTGTATTGGAAGATGTACCAGTTTTTTGAAGTTTTTAAATGAAGTTTAAAAGCTTGGGAAAACATTGGGTTATTTGAGTTGTGCAGGAATTTTGTTGTTGTAGTAGTGTTGAATGTGAGTATAATGTATGCATAAACAGGTTATGAGAATGAGAAAATGTTAGCTGAAATAATGTTTGGAGAATGTTAAATATGTGGGACTATGTCAAATTTTGTGTAGGAAATGAGAGGACTTAAGTGTTTAAGAAGAGGAAGTAACCTAGGTAATAACTAGTGTATTGGGAGAAGAGTAGTGGGAGTGTTTAGGGTCTTGAAACAGATTTTGGAATGAGTTTGTAAATGGGATGAAACTAGAGTGTAAGGTAATTATTATGGATGCTAGAATGACATTTTGAAGAAGTAATGGAGGTTAGAAGTTGGAGTGAAAATCTGCAGCATAAGAAGTAAACCAAAGTCTGTAACATTAGTGTGGAGAAAAATAGTGCAAGTGTTGAAAGGAGAAGATGAAAATTTGTAAGTTGTGTAGGAATTGAGTAGTAAGTTGGAGAATGAATTAAGGTTAGTTAGAGCATCTAAATGAGTGGTAAACATGTAGGGAAGTATTGGTAAAGATTGGGGAAACAATGGGTAAAAAACACCCAAAAACAGATTTTAAAACTGAAGTACTGGGCCGGACCGGACTTGCGACCGGACTTGCAAGTTCGGTCGAGCCCAGATTTACAAAGATGGGAAACCTTCTGGAAACGACCGGACATGCAAGTTCGGTCGGACCAGAAAATTCTCCCGTCTGAAACCTTCTGGAATGGACCGAACTTGCGACCGGACTTGCAAGTTCGGTCGGCCAGAAAAATTCCGCAGATGAGAGCTTCTGGAATAGACCGAACTTGCGACCGGACTTGCAAGTTCGGTCGGCCAGAAAAATTTCCGTACACAGGCTACTGGAATGGACCGAACTTGCGACCGGACTTGCAAGTTCGGTCGAGCCAGAAATTTCCCGAACTGATAGCTACTGGAATGGACCGGACTTGCAAGGTCGGTCTCAAGTCCGGTCGAGTAAAAAAAAATGTATTAATTATATGATTATAGTAATCATATATACATATATATATATGCCTACATACATATATGCATATATATGTAGTAGTACACCATGAATGAGGTAATAATGGTAAGAAAGTAAGTGAATGAGTAAGGAAACAAGTGTAAAGAAGTAATAAGGAAAAGAATGGTTTTATAACCAAGTATGAATGTAAAGGAGTAGTAAGTAGACATTGAGAATATCAATGGAGGAGTAAGTTAGATCGATAATAGATCATTGATCATACTACTTCATGTATGTATAGGAATCCAATAGTTGAGCTCCAAAGGAACCGGTAGTACCTTACGACGGTGAACGGTATGATTTCTTCATGCCCTGTATCCTAACTTGGTTACCCCGATTTGTGTGCCTATGTGATCACCAATAAGATAAATGCATGAATCGGACTTATATTGCACTTAACTGTGTTTGAACTATTTCGTTCTTGTTGAATCTACTTGAACATTTAGTTTGTATAATTCATGAAATGTATGAATGGAAATGAAGTGTATGTGTAAGTATGAGTACTTGTGTATTGTATGTATGTATGGGAAGTAAGTATGGACTTCTACTAATTCCTAACCATCTAACTCCTAACATGAGTAATGAGTAAAATGGAATGAGTAGAAGCCCGATATAGTTTCGGCCACGCGTGAGGATAAGGAAACACAAGAGGTTGGATCCGAATCCTGGCTATAATCTTTTCCATGGACCAAATCCCTTGAATGGGTAGCATCCTGGATTAGTGGGCCACCCTAAAGCCCGGTGGTGGGATGTAGTAATCCCTGCCCGGAGGTCATACCGACTTAACTGGAAGTAAAGTATGTAAGAAGTAAGTATGGTATTTGTATTGGTCTTGACTATTGTAAGTCATTGACCCGGAGTAAAAAGTATTGAACACCCGATTAACCCGGGTGTGTAACGAGGCTAACAAGACCTTTGTATGTATTGGAGAATTGTATCTCCGTAATGCGGTGAGTATGGTAAGTATGAATGGATGACCTGTATTGTACTTCTTGTATGTATTATATGTATGTATGCTCGGCGAATGAATGTATTGAATTGTATTGTAATAAGCATGTATGTATGTATGAATGAAACGAACCGCATGTATTCGACTAATTAGTTGGCGTACCCTCGCTAGTACGCGGGTATGCGGTTATCTATTCAGCGTAAGCTGACCCCCTCGGGGGAATGTTTTTACTCCACAGGTACCCGCGAGGCATGAAGGTAGAGTAAGGACCGGATGTAATTCTTTTTGGTAGTTAGTAGGATTGGGATGGTGTACCGAGTTGTACACGGCTAAGGCCTTTTTGAGTAGCCGGTGTACCATGGGGTACACCATTTTAGATATTGAATTCGTAATTGGATAGTAGGGAGAGGATGTATAAACTCTTCATTTTTGAGAAGTAACCTTGGAATGTAATTCGTAAAATTTGGATACTCGGTAATCAAATGTAAGTAAGTATTTGGTATTGTAAAGTAAGTAGTGTGTATGCATTTCATTCTAATCATCAGACCGAAACGGTAAGTAGTAGTAGCCTTGTTAACCTTGGATGGTTAACGGCGTGTATCACCCGCCGGGAGTAAGTAGGTATTCCGCTGCGAGAAGGGTAAGTATGGGATTGATTAGAGGATGATGGAAGAATTAGCGGTTGGGGTGTTACAATAGTTTTTATACAAAACTATTTTATATTGCCTCTTAGGCACCATAAGAAAATCTTATTCTTTTCCATAATCCATAGTTTCCTTTATTTACAAAACCATCCCATATTTTATACCATGTCATATATTCTATTTAATATAACATTCTAACCTTAATATAAATATAACCTATGGTCAATATTTATAAAATACCGAACAGACCCAAAACTGTTCAATAATTGCCATTTGGCCCTATTTATAACATATAGTTTAATAATTCATTAAAACTATATATTATACATATATCTTAATAAATACTCTTATATAATTCTAAAAATCACCAAATTCCACCAAAGGGTTATAAATATCCTTATTAACCCATATATTTCGGTATTCACATTTCCACCACCTATATTTCTCCAAAGTGTCATAATGACATAATAACTATATATTATACATATATAGTTTATTTTAATTCCAAAATCAACCAAATAAATTCCTAAAAATTCTTAATAGCCCATGGGTGTTTATAATACCATTATACACCCTTTATTTTCGGTAATAACATATTCACCACATATGTTATAAAAATATTACCATAAGATACTTATCTTATTATGAAACCTTAAATAAGTTATTTAACTTATCTAATTTGGTCAAAACCTATCATATGGTCAAGGTTGACCTCCTTAATATTTCCTTGACCATTAATTTCTAATAATTACGGTTTGCACCCATACTTTCTAGAAATCACCATTTAACCCCAAAACTTTATAAAATCTTATAAACTTTATTTTAACTCCTTTTAACCTCTAATTTTCGGCCTTATTTTATAAAGCCCCCAAATTTAATTTAATTACACTTTAACCCCTTATTCATTTCGGTAATAATTATATATCACCTAAACTTAAATAAAAGCTTGTAAATGCATAAATAAAATGGCCTAAAGTACATGGCCTTATTACAACATTTGCTCACAAAATAAATTACACATAAATGTCCCAAAAATGCTTATAAATCTCGGCCTCACCATAGATTTTTCATTTAATTACCAAACTTCCACATAATGTCTTAAATTTGACAATTATGCTTGTTTAATTAGTTATAAAAATTATTAAACCATTCCTTAATCACCTAAGGTCAAAATAAGACCTTAATATACATGTTCACTCACGGCATTTAATATACACAAGCTTAAACTTGTGTTAATGTATCAAGTTAAGGTTTTAAGTGATTTATACCTTGATTTAGCTTGGATAAATCCTTGTTTGGATTCGGCCAACCTTAGATAAAACTCTCACAGCTTCTTTTACATGTTTTCAAACAGAAACCAAGGCATAGTTAGTCCCCAAGCAAGATCTAACCATAAGAAGTGTTTTAATGTATATTTCAAGGTAAGATTTACCTTAGATCTTCAAGTTTGTTGAAGATCTACCTCGGCCCTATTTTTTCCAGAAAGAAAGAGTATCAAAACTCACTCAAAAACAAGGCACAAAACCGTGGGTAACTAGCTTGGAAGATGGCTTAGATTTACCTTGTTTAAGATGCCAAAAATGGTGTTTTTGGCTTGGATCTAACTACACCTTGAAGCTCTTGATAGATCCACTGAATAAAAAGTTAAGAAGAAGATTATAAGGCTAGGAGAACAGTTTTTACAACCAGATCTAAAGGGAATCAAGAGATAAGTGCTTAGAGCACATTTTTGTACCTTAAGAACAAGTTTGGGTTTCTCAATCTTATTCCCTTGTTATGGCCGAGATTCCTCCTTCATTTAACCTCCAAGAACAACCTAGATCCATGGATGGGAGTGGTTGATGTTTAGATCCACCGAAAGAAGAAAGATTGGTGAAGAAAGTGAACATAAAATGACTAATTAAGCTTACCTAGGTACCAAAGTGTTCTTCAATGTTCTTGGTGACATACCCACGACTTGGAGAAGCCAAAGAGAGAGGAGGGAGCCTTGGAATCGGTTGGAGCCAAGGCTAATGAGAGATTAGGTCAAATTTTGCCTTAATACTCTCTTTTTCCTTTGTTTATTATTTTTGTGATTGATGACTCATCAAAGGGATAGGAATGAGGCTGTCACCGATAATTGGAGGGGAAAGGTAAGGCTCCCACGATTTTGTGGCTGGTGGAGTCAAATAATGGAGCTAAATGGTGTATTAATTAATCAAAAGGCAAAAGTAATCCCTTAAAACATGGAAACATGTTGGAGGCTTGTCTTTACCTTGAAAGTGGCGATTTTAAACCTCCTCATCCTGTGAATGTCGACCTCATGTGGTCCAAGGGGTCAAACTTTGACCTCTTGACCATTCTTAGTCAATGTTGACTCAAACGGGCCCCATTTTAGGGTTTTATTAATATTTTAATAATAAATTTGTAAAATTCATAAATTTCTGGAATTAAATTCCTAATATCATATAATATGATATTTTATTATATTTAAAGGTAATTATAACCTTTTAGCCCATTTAAAACCAATTTAGAAGGCAATTACACAAAAATGTGCTTTAAGGAGTTTTAGTGCACATTTTGTGTCTCAAGGAGTTTCTGAGCTTGGTTTTCTTTGAAAACGGTTTTGTTGTGTTCCTTACATGATATTTGATCATGTTATCCAATTTTATATCATTTAGAGGTCATTAGACTTTTAAGGTATTCTTAGAGCACATTTTTGCCCTTTTTGACCTTGAAGCATGTAAATGCTTTTTCTTTGTGTTGGAGTGTTGTCCAACGGTTATAATATGTTTAATATTATGTTAATAAACTTAGGACAAATTTTTAGGTCCTAAGAAGTTCATTTAGGTATTTATTTACCCTAAACAGTTAAAGGGTGCAACATCTTGTTTTGTGTTGACCATTGTTGTTCTCAGTTGACTTTTAAGGCATGTTTAGGCCTTAATTAATGTGATTAGATATTTAATCCATGTTTAATAAGTTTGGGGTATTTCAATCTACCCCCCTTAAAAAGACTTCGTCCCGAAGTCTCTTAATCAAGTAGGTAAGTATATATAAATGTATAACTACCCATTGTTCCCATAATGTATATCTATGTGATATATCATTTACACACATCGTATTGTGCTTATACAGCACATAGCCATCACTTTGTGGCGTTAGTTCAATCATATATGGATATAGGTGATCCATTAGCACCATCATTTCCTATCAGTTCTACCAACTCTGACAACCTCCCTGAGGTGTCTATAACATTCCATTGTTCCACATTCCATATCTAATGATTCATTTCGTATCTAGGCGATACCATATGTAATCATTCTATAAAGCAATATGAATACATATCACAAATAGCATAAGAAAGGTACTACACGCATGGGTGTAAATACAACATTCAAACAAGTATCTCATAAGATACATACGTACAAGTGCACACTACACACAAACAAACCAAACAACGTACGCCCCGCGTACCAAACATAACCAACAAAACCAATTCACTGTATGCCATGCATACGTAACAAACAACCTCGTATGCCCCGCACACCACCAATTCTTTGTATGCAATGCATACGAAACAACCCAAAACTTAGTGCACACATGTGCACAGCCAAGAGGCTCTACCCCCCTTAAAAAGGGTTACGCCCCCGTACCCCACAAGTATACAACAGCCGCTCAACAAGGAGCGCTGGATACTTGGCTCTCATAGAGTTCACCAACTCATGGTTTATCCTCATATCAGAGAGACAGGTATGACTCTAGCCCTTCTGGGCTCCACAATGTATAAAGTTGAGGCACTAATCTATTGTGCTCTCTCCCAAGTTCGTTATTATGGGCCCACTCGCTCCGTATGAGGTGCAGACCCATGAACATAGGCTCAATTTGCCTCTTTTCATTGCTGTGTATCCTCTCATTTGGATCACTAGCATACTTGCGTGTGTCTTCTCTCACTGATATTCAGCTTGAGGTGTAATATGACATCGGCTATTGTTAGTACTTAGTGCTCTTTGCACTTGTCTTTATAATATTAAGACGTACCAGCCTAAATATCCACAGAGATAAAGCTTGTCATCCGTGTCTCCTGGTGGTTTTGTTCCGGAGTAACACACTGTTGTAGTTCTCTCTTTTCTTTTTTTTTTTATATACGCACTCGTGTTGATATCCATTACATCTTTCCGTATTCCCACTAAATTAGTAACTGCACAAGTGCAATACCAAAACACTCAGTCCTACAGAGTGCAGAGGCGTAAACGCTCAGCAGCTAATATCTAATGAGTCGAACAGATAAGATGAGTGAATTATCCTGTGAGTGGTGCGTTCCAAATCCACTGTTCCTTGCTTAAGGTATCTGCTATCATATAGCTTTGTCTTTTATCCTCGCGTAGTCACGCGTTTATGTCCATATCAACTGGTAGATTTCCTCTGGATTACAAGAATTTACTCGATCCTTATGAGGAGTCTACATGTTATTCGTCCATAATGGGTTTTCCTGTCTTCTCTGTACACTGTCTACTGCTCTCTGTTGAAGGTTCATGATTTCTTTAGCCCGTTGGTTCAACTGCGGCTCTTCTCGTCCATCTTCAAGGTAATCCGTCTTACTGTCCGTAGAATGGAGTTGACTACTTCTCGTGTTCCTAACACTACTTGTCTACTTGCATGGGGTACCGTACTGATACATTACTACTTACCCGACTAACTCATAAATAAGTCTGTCGGGCCCACATGCTCCTAACGGAGTGCGGTCGTCCCATGTCTCGTTTAGTAAACTGGTAATGTCTGTCACACGGGTATTGTGAAGTATTCTGTTGTCAATCTCCCTTTGATGGATATCCTGTTTTCTTTTCTCTTCTTCTTCCTCTTTTTTTGTTTAATAGTTCCTGGTATTGGTCATCTAGTAATAAGTGCTATTGCCCTGGTGGCACCAGTGGTAATTCGTGTCATTAACCGGCGTTATTTAGCTTGGTGTAAGTAAAATCTGTGCTATATTTAGCAAACTTAGTTCTCTTAATTCGATCTCGTTGAATGCACACATATTCCTTTTCTCCCTGTTTCTCATGATCATATTTCATCCATAATTCATATTCGTCCCCTCATCCATATAATTGGATGCATTGCAGATTGCTTAATAGCTTGAACAACTTGGCTCTTCACTTCCCAACCATCCTCACTGACGGTGGTGCATCTACAAAGGGTATGCTTGTCCATAAGGACTAAACATTTATCACTAATAGTGATTAGCATTAAATGCGGGTATACACTGATGGTATTTGGCTAATAAGCCTTGTCTGAAAATTTCCAAAAATTAAACTGGTGTGGTTTACCATCACAGTGGCTGTATAATTTCCTCCAGTTGCAGTGGTTGAACTAACGGTCCTTCCATAGTTGCATAGGTTTCTAACCTCAAGGTTTGAATGAAAACGTTTGAAAAACATTTCTCTTTTGTATACATATAGTAAAAGACTAAAAGTAGTAGTTGATGCAGTTGCATTTGTAGTTGCTGTTACTGTTGCTGTTAGCTGCACTTGCTCTGTCAAGTGCGCAAGGCAGATGGAAATTTCAGTGATTTAGTTGTCATAGCGCTTGCAATAGCAAGTGCGCCATGCAGGTGGAAATTCTAGTTCAGTAATCATTGGTCTCATTGACTCTGCGTCGTCGAGTATGGCTACATGATAATGTAAGCATTAACATCCCGTTCATATATATTATCCGTCAAAGTTTAAAGCTTATTGGTACTGAGTACACACAACTAATCCCAAAGTCTTACACAAAAGGCAAGTGGTCAATGACACACTCCCACATACTCATAACATGTTTCTGTCTAACATCCCAAGTAAGTACATAACATAGTACGTAAAAGTCTTCCACCAGCGGTCTCATGGAGTTAGGGTACTCATGCCCTACCTACTCCCTTGCCCTTCTGGGCTCCAACATCAGTAGATGTCTGGCCATCCTGACCGCCTCGTGGTACTCCAGATCCTCCAGTTGAGGTCTTCTGAGTATTCTTTGGTGGCCTGTAATTACGGCTCTCTGGGTTCATCCAGCACTCGAATTCCCCATGGCCCTCTTTGTGGCAGCACCGACAGACAACTTTGCGGCCCTCGCAGTCGACCCCAGGATGGTCCATCCCACAACGCTTGCAATAGAAATGGCGCTGGGGCTGTCCGGTGCTTGATGGTAGTATTTAAGTTTAAGTTAAAATCTGATGATATAAAGGTTAAGGTTACAATTGGATTTAAGAGGTAGGTGTTCTCACCCTTAGGAGGTGCAGATCTCAGAGGCTGAGCATCACTAGCTGGGCCGGTCAACCGAAGGACGGGCTCTTTCCCTTTCTTTCCCTGGTGACCCTGCTGCCCTTTCTTTGGAAATAATTTCCTGTTCAAGGTTTCTGGTCAGCATTCATAAGGTATTTAGTGTGGTAAACAATTTAGAATGGGATAAGTCCTTACTTTCCCTTCTTCTGGCTATTGCCTGAAGATGCTCCTCCAACCTCAGACTCTCCTTCGGGGTTCTTTCTCTTCTTTGCCCCAAGAGTCTCTTCCTGAGTCTGGAGCATTAGCTCCGTCCTCGAGGCAGCCTCATAACACTCCTGGAATCTCATTGGTAAGTTCTCACGAAGTTAATTGGTAATGTAGTAAGTAGAGAATTATGGCTTTCATGTTGATACCTGGATGGTAGTGTAGAGGGTAGCTCCCATCGCCATCTGGATGCGAAACAATAGTCCTCCCCGGAACTTCTCGACCTTCACGGTCTCTGAGTAGTCCACACCGGGGATGAAGTCCAGCAGACCAATGAATCGAGCGTAGTACTCATCCACGGTCAGACCTCCCTGGGTCAATGTCTCGAACTCCTGGCGCTTCTTCTGCTTAAGATGAGCTGGGTAGTACTTCCCCCTCAGTAACTCGACAAAGGCAGCCCACGAAAAGTCGGGCGTAGCCAGGTGATGGTCCTTGACCAACCTCCACCAAGTGCTGGCTGCATCCTTCAGATTGAAAGCAGCAATGGCGACCTTCTTGTCGTCCGGTACCTGTAAAGCTTCATATGCTTTCTCGTGTTCAACAATGTAACACTCCAAAGCTACGGGGTCTGGCTCCCCTGAATATGTAGGTGGTCGGGTCTCGCTAACTGACTTCAGCCAGTTCGTTTCCCTGGGCTGTGGCGGGTGGGCTGGTGCTCCTCCTATCTGAGTACCCAGCTGTGCAAGAACGGCTGCAACCGTCTCAGCAACTCCTGGAATGCCGGGGTCACCACCTCCACCTCTTCCAGTACCACGCCCTCTAGTTCCACCAGACATCTGTAGTACAGTATGTCACATAAATACTCGGTAAATTACCGTATACAATCAATAGATATTGAATTGCCTTAGAGGCTACTATGTCACGCAATTCGCGTTACTAAACACAAGATCTTTCTAAGACGAATCGTCTCATACCTCCCAAATGTTTCCCGTAATTTCCCCAAGTCCTAAGCTCACTGTCTTAACCTATTATCTCGTCATCAGAGCGGTACTCCGCTCTGATACCACTTTTTGTAACACCCCTCTCCTTAAACACGATATAGTCTCTCACGTAGCAATAAATAAAACGTCTCACAGCGGAAAATAAATAACAATTACAAAACTTACTCGGGTGTCACCGGCCATTACTCGCCCATGCGAGCAACGAAGCCAAACTACATCCAACTTCCAACATAAACAAACCGCTAACCGCCGTGATAACGAGAAAACTCCTATACATCATACTAAGTCCATAACCATAAAAAGCGACAAGTGAGCGTCTACCCAAACCTGAATATACACAACCTTACCATATTACAATTCACCATCCTCATTGCTATACAACATCTCCATGTGTAGTAACAAAAACAAAACTCCAATTACCCTGCTCCCGCTCTTCGGCGTCGACAATGATCAACAACCTGTAATGGTGTAGTATCAGCGATAGACGCTGAGTATGCCGGGCCTGGACCCTAATGGTCACTTGTCATTTTTACCATCTTGTTATTAGATTGGTTTCATGCTTTACCATTTTACAGTTATAATCAATACTGTAATAAACATGTATAATATACATAATCATCCATCCAATATTCATAACCATTTAACCACCCATCCAAACATTCATTCAATGTCACAAACAACATTTGTATATCGAACGTATCGAGCAATAACAATATAATGTACAATGTACATTCGTCGTAGCGTATACCATCCTTTATTAATTTATTTTAGTTTGGCCTTCAAGGCCCCATCCATATGTACAATGTACATTCGCCGTGGCGTACAATTTTCATATTTAATTTACCTTAGCCTTGTAGGCTCCATCCAACCATGTTTAATTATTAATACCAGTTGGGCGTCATGTTAGGACAACCCGATAACCTCACCATGGACAGTAGTCCTCCCGTACACACAAAGGTGCTCATTTCGCCAGAGGTCCGGAGGCCCCTGACTCACTTATGTCTCGTAAGACGTCCATAAAAAGGTCGTAGCCACCTGATCCACGATCCAGTTTGGGCTCGTTGGATATAACCTGGAGCGGAATCCAATTAGGAAACCCCTCAGTGATCACAAATGCGCAACCAAGTAGTTCGTAAACTACCGGGATTCCTCACCTCAACTCATACCATCTCTCTCTCATAATGTTTAAGATATGCTCTTAGTCTTATGGAGAATAATTATTAGTTAGCTGCCCAATGGGTCTCACGCATACCTAGAAGTAATCTAGGTTATATTCATGTTCGAGATCCATGCTCTAGAGACCGACAATGTCGTGACTCGTTCCTAAGTGTTTTACTTAGGTTACCATATACTTAATATTAATACTATGGTATTATATCAAGTAACCGTCATGTCATCACAATAACGTATATGTATGTTTATATAAGTCGATCTATAGTCGACGTAGTGTTAGTCCCGTAGGACGCTCGTGCATAAATAAATAATGCAGTAACACTTAATCACATACATGTAATCACACACATATAACACACAAGTTATATCAACCAAATCCGAGCCCAAGGAGCAACCTTAGGACAACTCGGATCAAACCCCTTTACATACCGTTCACCCTGATCGTATTACGGTGGAGTATGAACCAGTAAGATCCTACGCTCCGTGTAGTCCACTAGCTCGTCAAGCGTCTTGTCAAAAGTATAATCTAAACGGTATCAATAATATAAGTCAGTCTCCATGACTAACTACATTCGGTATTTCCGAATAATAAGTAACCCCAACAGTTCACCCCTGTTTTCTACAGTTGTTTGTTACGGGTTTCTCTAAGACAGTCGGCTTTGTTACTTATAACGCGTACGTCATAATATTTCAACTGTCTAGTTTAATTCGTTATTTTTCTTTAATCTAATCCACCATTAGTATAGGTACATAACCAATAGTTGCATGTATGCATGCATTATTATATTATATTATATTCTTTTTCGTATTGTATCATTTATTATATTGTATCATTCTCCCACCATCCATTATAATACAATGTATTATATAATCCATTTATCTTTAGCAAATAATATTTGCATCCAACTCATAACTTATAGTTCGTAACTATATTTTTTTAATAATCACCACCATTATATTATATGGTTTCCAACCATAATATATATCCATCCTTATATACATTATTCTTGTGTATGTATATATTTACCTCGTAGGTAATTCCCATGAGTTTAATAAACTCTTATATTTTATGTTACCTTTTTATCATCTTTTATTAGATGATTATTCCCATTAGTTGTATTATATTATACAACTTGTATTAAGATTGTTATCCTAATATGAGTAACATTTTATGTTGTATAATTACAACTCCTAAGGTTTATTCAATAAATACCTTAGTTTATAAATCTCATTTATTTATAGTTTGTCACATTCTTTAATGTGAATATCCTTACTTATCTTAATCCCATTAAACCACCTTAATACCATATAATTGTTATAACATTTATAACATTATAGACCTTAGTCTAAAATTCATTTTCCAACTCTTATTAATTCGGTACAGCCCTTGAATTTATTTAAATTCTATTTTGACCACATAACATTATGTAAGGTTATACCATATTCTACTATCATTTGATATGATATTTTTATTTCCTTTAACTTATAACCTATAGTTTTTATACAAAACTATTTTATATTGCCTCTTAGGCACCATAAGAAAATCTTATTCTTTTCCATAATCCATAGTTTCCTTTATTTACAAAACCATCCCATATTTTATACCATGTCATATATTCTATTTAATATAACATTCTAACCTTAATATAAATATAACCTATGGTCAATATTTATAAAATACCGAACAGACCCAAAACTGTTCAATAATTGCCATTTGGCCCTATTTATAACATATAGTTTAATAATTCATTAAACCTATATATTATACGTATATCTTAATAAATACTCTTATATAATTCTAAAAATCACCAAATTCCACCAAAGGGTTATAAATATCCTTATTAACCCATATATTTCGGTATTCACATTTCCACCACCTATATTTCTCCAAAGTGTCATAATGACATAATAACTATATATTATACATATATAGTTTATTTTAATTCCAAAATCAACCAAATAAATTCCTAAAAATTCCTAATAACCCATGGGTGTTTATAATACCATTATACACCCTTTATTTTCGGTAATAACATATTCACCACATATGTTATAAAAATATTACCATAAGATACTTATCTTATTATGAAACCTTAAATAAGTTATTTAACTTATCTAATTTGGTCAAAACCTATCATATGGTCAAGGTTGACCTCCTTAATATTTCCTTGACCATTAATTTCTAATAATTACGGTTTGCACCCATACTTTCTAGAAATCACCATTTAACCCCAAAACTTTATAAAATCTTATAAACTTTATTTTAACTCCTTTTAACCTCTAATTTTCGGCCTTATTTTTATAAAGCCCCCAAATTTAATTTAATTACACTTTAACCCCTTATTCATTTCGGTAATAATTATATATCACCTAAACTTAAATAAAAGCTTGTAAATGCATAAATAAAATGGCCTAAAGTACATGGCCTTATTACAACATTTGCTCACAAAATAAATTACACATAAATGTCCCAAAAATGCTTATAAATCTCGGCCTCACCATAGATTTTTCATTTAATTACCAAACTTCCACATAATGTCTTAAATTTGACAATTATGCTTGTTTAATTAGTTATAAAAATTATTAAACCATTCCTTAATCACCTAAGGTCAAAATAAGACCTTAATATACATGTTCACTCACGGCATTTAATATACACAAGCTTAAACTTGTGTTAATGTATCAAGTTAAGGTTTTAAGTGATTTATACCTTGATTTAGCTTGGATAAATCCTTGTTTAGATTCGGCCAGCCTTAGATAAAACTCTCACAGCTTCTTTTACATGTTTTCAAACAGAAACCAAGGCATAGTTAGTCCCCAAGCAAGATCTAACCATAAGAAGTGTTTTAATGTATATTTCAAGGTAAGATTTACCTTAGATCTTCAAGTTTGTTGAAGATCTACCTCGGCCCTATTTTTTCCAGAAAGAAAGAGTATCAAAACTCACTTAAAAACAAGGCACAAAACCGTGGGTAACTAGCTTGGAAGATGGCTTAGATTTACCTTGTTTAAGATGCCAAAAATGGTGTTTTTGGCTTGGATCTAACTACACCTTGAAGCTCTTGATAGATCCACTGAATAAATAAGTTAAGAAGAAGATTATAAGGCTAGGAGAACAGGTTTTACAACCAGATCTAAAGGGAATCAAGAGATAAGTGCTTAGAGCACATTTTTGTACCTTAAGAACAAGTTTGGGTTTCTCAATCTTCTTCCCTTGTTATGGCCGAGATTCCTCCTTCATTTAACCTCCAAGAACAACCTAGATCCATGGATGGGAGTGGTTGATGTTTAGATCCACCGAAAGAAGAAAGATTGGTGAAGAAATTGAACATAAAATGACTAATTAAGCTCACCTAGGTACCAAAGTGTTCTTCAATGTTCTTGGTGACATACCCACGACTTGTAGAAGCCAAAGAGAGAGGAGGGAGCCTTGGAATCGGTTGGATCCAAGGCTAATGAGAGATTAGGTCAAATTTTGCCTTAATACTCTCTTTTTCCTTTGTTTATTATTTTTGTGATTGATGACTCATCAAAGGGATAGGAATGAGGCTGGCACCGATAATTGGAGGGGAAAGGTAAGGCTCCCACGATTTTGTGGCTGGTGGAGTCAAATAATGGAGCCAAATGGTGTATTAATTAATCAAAAGGCAAAAGTAATCCCTTAAAACATGGAAACATGTTGGAGGCTTGTATTTATCTTGCAAGTGGCGATTTTAAACCTCCTCAGCCTGTGAATGTCGATCTCATGTGGTCCAAGGGGTCAAACTTTGACCTCTTGACCATTCTTAGTCAATGTTGACTCAAACGGGCCCCATTTTAGGGTTTTATTAATATTTTAATATTAAATTTGTAAAAATTCGTAAATTTCTGGAATTAAATTCCTAATATCATATAATATGATATTTTATAATATTTACAGGTAATTATAACCTTTTAGCCCATTTAAAACCAATTTAGAAGGCAATTACACAAAAATGTGCTTTAAGGAGTTTTAGTGCACATTTTGTGTCTCAAGGAGTTTCTGAGCTTGGTTTTCTTTGACAACGGTTTTGTTGTGTTCCTTACATGATATTTGATCATGGTATCCAATTTTATATCATTTAGAGGTCATTAGACCTTTAAGGTATTCTTAGAGCACATTTTTGCCCTTTTGACCTTGAAGCATGTAAATGCTTTTTCTTTGTGTTGGAGTGTTGTCCAACGGTTATAATATGTTTAATATTATGTTAATAAACTTAGGACAAATTTTTAGGTCCTAAGAAGTTCTTTTGGGTATTTATTTACCCTAAACAGTTAAAGGGTGCAACATCTTGTTTTGTGTTGACCACTGTTGTTCTCAGTTGACTTTTAAGGCATGTTTAGGCCTTAATTAATGTGATTAGATATTTAATCCATGTTTAATAAGTTTGGGGTATTTCAAAGACCATCTACTAAATTTACATTTTCTATTTTAAAGTAGGAGAGATTACCGACGGTTCCAATACCAATGATTTCACCATGAGCATTGTCGCCGAAAGTTACCTTTCCCCCGTTGTGTTGAGAGAGAGTCGTGAACTTGTCAGGGTCCTGTCATATGTCGTGAGCACCCACCATCTAGAAACCAAGAGTCATTGCCCACGGTCTTCTCTCCCTACAAAACAATTAGAGGTTAGATTTGGGAACCCAGGTGAACTTGGGTTCCCTTTTTGATGAAAAAGAGTTGTGCAGATGTCGTGCTTTAGATAGAGTATGTAGACGTTGCATATTAAAAGATAAATCTCTACCAAGCTTATGATATGATGAGTGAATATGCCCGTCGTAGCCACAGTAACCGCAGATTAATAGAGAAGGTAGGTGAACATACTTCTTTTGCCAACGAAATTTGTTTTCAAATTTTTCTTTTTGGAATTTTCGTCGTTGAAGATCGTTGGGTTTTGAAGTCATTTTGGGCAGATTGACTTTGCCTTTGTTTTTCAGCCAGTGAGGGGGACTCGAGGATGAGACCGAATCCATCTGTGCCTTTTTAAGGGCAACTGTTAGGGAGTCGATCTCATTCTCGAGTTGAGCTTGCCTTTCATTTGACTCTTGGAGTTTGTTTTCAAAGAATTTTGGTTTTTGCATAGTAGTAACCTCACGAACAAAGGTAATTGATTTGAAGAATTTTTCAGGAATTTTGGAACAATTTTTCTGTGAAGACATGACTTGTTTTTTTAAAGAGCTGATGAGACTATGTGCATCTCTTAACTCACTTTCAAGTTTTTCGACTTTTTGCTCAGACTTTTGGAGTTTGAGACAGTCGTTGTTGACATGACCTTTTAACACATGTATTTCTTAATAAAGAGAAGCTATCCCTTCTTGTTCTTCAGTTAAATCGAATTCAGGATGACTAGGATCTATGTAGTAAGTGGACAAGTCTAAAGAAGGAACAGCATATGAGTCTGAGAGATTTTCAGTTACCTCTGAAGAGGGACTCTTGCATACCCGATTTTTGTGAGCCATGAGGCAGATTAAGCTTGATGTTCCGATCTCAGGTTCTTTCGAGTCATAATCTCCCCATGTTGCATTGGCTACCAGTGATGATTGCTCCCGATCATCCTTCTTCTTGAGTGGACAATTGTTGGCGTAGTGCCCCGGTTTCAAGCATTTAAAGCATACTCGTTCTCTGTTGTATGATTGATAGGACCGATTCTGACTTTGGCCCGATCTGATTTGACCATTCCTTTCTGATCGATCTCGCATGAATTTTCTGAATTTCTTGACCGGCATCGCCATTTCTTCAAAGGTATTTGCAGAACCTTCCTCGATTATGCCGTCAATCATTGTGTCACGCAGTTGTTGCATTAGTTCTTGATTAGAAGAAGTAGTCTCGTAGTGGAACGACTCCTGCTGGTGAGCTGCTATCTGGCCGGGTGTAGTCTTTACCTGCAGGGCTTGATTCGCGTTAGGATAAGAATTTGTGTGAGAAGAATTACCTCTGTTTTTAACATTCATTTTGTATTTGTTGATGGACTGAAGATTGGACCCTAGATCGGTCAAGGTCCATTTTTCTAAGCTTTTGGAAGCTTTTGTAAAGATAACACTCTCAGCCCATTCTTCACCCAGACTATCCAGAAACTTGTTGTTGATATTTTCGTTTGACTCTCCAATCTGCAGCTCTTCCATGGTAGCAGTGAATTCAGTGAATCTTGCAAGCATATCGCTGAGGGATTCTCCAGGCTTTCCTACGAAGTTTTCATAGTCCATCTTCAGCTCTTGTATTTTTGATTTCCGAAGCTCAGTATTGCCTTCGTGAACAGCTCGAAGGTGATCCCAAATGTCTTTTGCCACCTTGATGTGATACACTCTTCTTTTTTCGGGTGGAGAGAGACTTGTGTAGATGACTCGTACGGCTTGGGCATTTAGCTCAACACATCTGCGCTCTTCAGCCGTATAAGAGCTTGGATCTTTCCCTTCAGGCACTGGAAAGTTTCCTTTTGTCACTACCGTCCAGAGTTGTTGATTGAGTGACTGGAGGTGCGACTCCATCTCGTTCTTCCACATATTGTAGTTTATGGAGATTAGCTTTGGGTTCTCCACCTGCATCCTGTTGTTATTGTTGGAATTTGAGATTTCCGCCATTTTGAGAGATTTTGTCAGCCAACGCAGGCTCTGATACTGATAATCCGCAGACTTATCATATTTTATGTGCTAGATTTAGTATTATAATTATCTAAATAAGGTTAAATATATGTTATTTATGTTATATTATGTGTTAAAGTATATTATTTGTATAGACTTATGTTTTTGTGAGTTTTCTATGCAAGGAATGATTTTCTAGGCAAAAGTTCAAATGATGCCGAACTCCATACCGGATAAATCCTGCACGGCACGAGCACAAAACAGAAAAGAGGCTTTGCCGGATACGATGCCGGGTAGATCTCATCCGGCATAAGTGAAGAGTCGCCACGGTTGACCAGACGATGGCCATTATTGACCGTTGAAGATTTAGCTAGTGCCGGGTGTGATGCCGGGTATCTTCTACTCGGCATATACACTGTTTCGCGCAAATTTGGCGGTTTCGACCGTTAACAGTTGGGCATATTTCCCACATGTGCCGGCTACTGGTGACCCGGCAGGACGCCCGGCAAGAGACGTTTTGAAGCCCTATAAATAGGTCGTGAGACTACATCATTTAACACACTTCAACATACCAAATCCACGCCATTCACTTCTATATTTCCGCCTCACTCCATTGTTGGTGTCCAAAGAAGTCTACGGATCCAGCCACGCAAGAGAAGAAGAAGACCTTGTCGGGTTAAGGCTATTAACATCTCCTTCTCCCTCTTTGTATTCTCTTCTTGTAGTTGTGTGGATGGTGATGTAGAATTCTTTGTCTTTTCTGGTTAGAAATGGTTCTCTTTGTAAACGCACTAAGATCACTCAATAAAAGATATAAGTTCAACTTGGAATTTTGTGGTTGTTGCAATTAGGAATGAAGTTGTTTCTTCTTCCAAGTATTTCGAATTCTGACCTTGGTAAGGCAGAAAGGTTGAGGAATTCCAAGTGGTCCTCTAATTGTCTTTTATAACTTAAAGGATGAAATTTAAGGCTTAGAATTCTCCCCTTTTCGGTTCGTTGATTACCTAGATATTGTTAGTTTTCGATAATGATTAGGGAGTGCTTAGTTCGGCTTCGAACTGGAAAAGTAAATTGACATTTTGAGAAGACCGGATGGCATGCCGGGTGCAAGACATCCGGCACATTCAAGGTTCTTGTCTTTGTCGGGCGCATCTTGTCCGGCATAATATCCGGCAGTACCAAAAGTTGGTTGGTTCGAAATTTATTCTTTTCCCTTGGTGTTCATTTGTGTTTTTATGACGTTGCCATTTCGAATCTGGGGTAGATCATTATAAATACTATTTTAGATTAGGTTTTAGATAGTTTTTCTTAATTTGTATTTACACATTTACTTTTCCCCCTTTGTTATAGAATAGGCTTTTGCCCGGATTAGGACTAGTTTTCTATAAGTCCCTTGGGTACGATTCTCTCGGTCGTAATATATTACACTATACTCCGACCGGGTTTTTATTTGCTACCCGTAGTAGAGTTGTAGGTTTAGTTTATCATTTTATTCTTTTATATATAGTTTTATCCTACAATTTTTCTGTTAGCAAATTGGCGCCGTTGCCGGGGACTTGGAATTAGTCCAAGTCCTAAATTCGGTAAAACGCCCTATTCTTTATTTTTTTAATTCTTTGATTCATTGATTCTTTGTTTAATTTGTTCATTTTATTTTCGGTTGAATGTGCCGGGTACACTGTCGGGTGTTCTACATCCGGCATCGTGGAGGAAGTCCTACGCCGGATAGAGTTTACCCGGCGCACGACCCGGCATAATCAAACTTCAACTTTTACTTCGCATTGTCCTTTTTCGAATCTTTTGATTTGTCTATAAATATTCTTTTTCATTGCTCTTTTATGTTAACTTCCCTTTCCCTTTCCCATTTAATTTTCTTTTCGAGTTTGAACGCGCCGGGTGGGATGCCGGGTAACTTCAACCCGGTATTAGTGGAGGAAGTTCACTACCGGATACAACTAACCAGTAACCTGTCCGGCATCTTCAAATTATTTTTAGTTTTAAATATTTCGTAAAATTTAAATTCCTCATGTATTCTTTTCTTTTCTTACACCTTTCGTTTAGATCTCTCTTCTAATACTTACTAATGTTGATTCTTTAATTTTTTTTGAGATTCGCAGAAGACCGGACGCGACGCCGGGTACTCTACCCGGCGAGTAGTTGGAGGAAGTCCAATGCGGGTGTCGTACGCCCGGCATCGTGTCCGACATAACAAAACTTTATTTCTTCTGAATTTTCGTAATTTTAATATGCATTATATTAGTTTATTTTATTAATACAAAGTATTATAACGTTTTTCTGCTCCTCCTGAAGTTATCAAAGTGAATGCTTCTGCGGCCCACGAATTTCCTGAAGATTTAGCAAATTTTGACCCAAAAATCGAGAAGACCCTTCTTCGCTCCCTTCAACAACGAAGAAACCAACAAACACCCCTCCTACCACCAATGGCAGCACCTACCGTCCGAAAATACCGCCTTCTAACCAAGGCCAAAAGCCCGCAATCGACCTCTCTCTCCTTCACAAAACGAATACGATGAATGGCAAAAACTTAACCATATCATCAGATCCGATGCATCAAGGAGTTGGGTATGTTCGACGGTACAAACCCGGACGATGCTTTGCTCCACATCACCAAATTTCTACAACATAAAACAGCCTCCCCTCCACAAACAATGTCCCCCAATACGCCAGACTTCTCTCTTTCCCCATAGCCTTACGGGGAACGCCAGCAAGTGGTACCACAGTCTAACCCCCAGTACCATCACCACATGGGAGGACATGGCAACCAAGTTTTAGATAAATTCTACCACCAAGTCGCACCCTGGAGATGATCGCCGACATTTACAACTTCAGACAACCTAGCTCGGAGAACATTTGTGAGACTTGGGACAGATTCAAAGGGTTGCTGCGCACATGTCCACACCACGGCCTACCAAAGAAAAACTATCTCATTGTTTTACAAAGGATTGATCATCAATGCAAGATGATGTCTTATCCTCCCTTGGGCAGATATATTAAAGAAGTCTGGAGATCAATTCCTTCGTGGGGTTGAATCTCTTTGCGAAGAGATTAGGGATTGGGCCACCGGTGGAACCAGGGTAGTACCGCTGGTTTTATCAGTGGAGAGGGCGATGCAAAATTTGACAAACTAATGCAAAGTCATGAGCAGCTGTTGGAGAGCAATGCTCAAACTTCACAAAGGTTAGCGCTCTACAGAAGGTGGTGGACAATAGCAATGAACAGGACTTCCTCAACAGGCGAACGTGGTTAGTGCACGACCACACGCTCCACCCTGACATGCCCGACTTTCAGAATGTTGAGGAAGTCAACTATGTGAGTAACCAAGGGTATCGGCAGCCATGGCAACAGGGGAACCAACCCCCTCAACACTTTCAAAGTCAAGCCGGTACCAGGGAGGTCAAGGCAATACAGACCATCCCATCCTGCATCATCATCAGAAGCTGAAATGGCTGAATGAAATACCCCTAATAATTTAAATTAATTTAGGGATTTTTTTTTATTAACCTTTATAATACTCTTAAGTATTAAATTATTATATGGAATTATGAATGTTAAATTAGTATAAGGAATTATGAATATTAAATTATTGTATAGAATTATGAGTATTAATATTATATGGAGTATGGAATTATTTAGGGGATTCCTCCTATTTAACTCTAAAGAATACAATTAATATTAATTATATATAGTATTATGAATTTAATAACAAGATTTATAGTCATAAATCTTGGAAAAATTCCTAGACACTCCAAACTATATATAAGATTTGAGGATAGTGTTGGAACATTGTTTTGAAACATAAAAAGTCAATATAAAATTATAGAACCCTTAAAGCCTTTTACGCCTTGCTAGGGTTTATTTTTGAGAATGGTCAAACCAGGCATGAAACTATACCGATAAATGGTTATAGAAAACCATGAAGATCGATAAAAAGAACGTTAAAAAACGGATCATCGTAGCTAAAGTTATGATCAAATGAAGTTTAGAGCCAAATTTGAAAAAAGGGCTGACGTGGCAGCTTTGCCGACTCATCGCGCGCCTCGGTAATCGCGCCCCAACACCTTAGCGTTTATCCCCTATTATTCCGGTAACAGAGAAATCAGGTTTTGCCCTATCTTATGGACCTTCATAACTTTCTCATCTTAAGGAATTTTTGAGTGTCGTCTTCTTTGTTGCCTTCTCCTTAAACTTCCTCTAAACAACCATAACTCACACGAACCCTAACTCGTCCTACATCAACCGGAAAAATCGAATCAAAGTAGCCACCCTGCAAAACCGTAACTGCAGTTTCCAGTTTTTCCTTCGAATCAGGTAACTTCGTCTAGCCATAACTTCTTCGTTTCTCATCATTTCATGTTCTTTTAGCTCGTTTTGAAGAGCTCTATCCCTCTAAAACTTTCATGTTGATGGCCTAAGCCAATCTCAACCATTTGGAAGAACAAGGTGTCTAAATTCTCGGTTTCACCACCACATAAAATCACAGTTTTCTTTCCAGAAAACGCAAGGTAAACGTAAACTTCTAGCCTTGATTCTTTCTGTGTGTTGCGAGTTAGGATTAGTTCTTGTTATCAATATGTAGAGGTAGTTTACTCTTCGGTTAAGCTCTTACACATAGCCTAACCGATCTGTGCTGCTAGTTATAGATCCTCAAAGTCGGCCTTGTACTGCTCGAAAGTTCGAACTTTCCCAGATTTTTTGAATTCAATTCACTCAATTCGCAACCACTCCAGTAAGTTTTCTTCAAATTCCTCACCATGCTAAATAGGTTTACATTATCGGTCAAAACCATGATTTAATTGCATCAATAACGCTTTAGATTGAGGGAATTGGAGAGAATCGATTCAGAAACCATTAGAACCCTAGCTTCGAAAACAGAATCGAAACCCGATGAATACTGCATTATAATTGGGGAAATTGGTGTCATTAACCGTAATTTAATTTCGAAACCATAGAAACAAGAATCACTCGATTTCGTTCTGTAGATTGGGAGATATTGAGGATTTAGTACTCGGGTTCGATTGCCCTTTCGCTGAAGAACTCGCGGCTTCTCAGCCGTACGATGTCAGTTAAGAGATTGACGGCCGAGATTAAAACGTTTCAGAATTAGGTTATTTAAGCTTTTATTAATTCCAGTAAATAACCCTAAATTGTTGAGTTAATTTAAATACCTTCCCGAATGTATTTTGACTTGAAATTTTAACCATAGATTCCTTATTTAATCTAGTTTATTTTGATGTAAATTATTATGGTTTTGGAGTTTTTTTAAACGTAAGTTATGATTTTGCAAGTTACGGGTTTTCTGGAATTATGGCTAAATTAAAAGATATTTTTATGAAATGAAAATTTATAATATGCTAAAATGTTATAGTTACTGTATTTTAAATTTGGGAATTTTGGGCAAGGGTAAAAGTTTAAAAAATGTGTGTTTATGAGTTTTCATAAGAATAACTTATAATATATGGTTTTTAATGTAACCAACAATTAAAGTATGGTTCGTTAGAAACTTTAAGCTGGGAAAATAGGAACACTAAATTAACATTTTATAGCAGTAAGTTTATAAATGTTAGGTATTAGTTTTTAATAGAAGTGAATTATTTACTATATGATATATACATATTTAAGTAGAAACTTATGTAAATCAAGGAATATAATTATTTTTACATTTTATTTATTATACTATAGGGAGTTAATATTTTTAAATTAAACTAAGGAATAAATATATTTTTACGCATATATAAAAAGGGAATAAAAGTAGTTAATTTAGAGTAAAGCAAGGAACTAATGAATTAACACTTATAATACTAGATATTATAAGAGCTAGAATCCTAAGATATAGTAAAAGAATACTTTATGAAACATACTTGGAATACCGTTAAAGGTTGTAGTAATAGGATAGTTTACATATAATAAGTACATAGGGGATGTCTTAGTAAATTCTAATACAGGTATACGTATATATGTAAAATAAATAGAGGGAAACACTTTAATTTATAAACCGTATATCGTTTAGTTATGCCTAAAGTTATTAAACAAAATTAAATACAATAAAATACATAAATAATGTTTTGAACAAATCCTAGTATATATAATATCTACAATTAACATAATAAAATTAAATACCTTATAGGAAATATAATACAAGGAATTAATAAGTTAAACTAAACCTCCATAATACTAATAGAAGAATATTATATGAGGTGGTATTAAATTATAGTTATGTATTAGGCTTAAGAGTTACCTTTGAATTTCCAAGGTTTATATATAACCATATAAAATACATGTATATATTATTTGTCAATAACCAGGAGGTAAATCTTAAATTGGGATTAAGTAATTAATAAGTTAAAACTTAGGAAAAATTGGATTACATATGTAACACCCCTACTACTCACTTAACAAAAAATCGAAATCGCAGCGGAAATAAACAACTAAATAAAAACTAAACGGTTCGGTGTACAACGCCGTCAACCACCCACGTGGTTAACAAGGCAGAATAAATACAAGTGTACCGTCTGATGATCAGACTCCCGAGCATCGAAACTAAAACCATAAATACATCGTATACATACTGAGTATTAAATACATTTCATCACTGTAAACTGTCAGCCAAAAACTGCCACTGTCACTTGTCAACAACCGCCACTGTCAAATAATGGTACTCAAAATATAACGCCACGGGAGCACAGGCGCATCCCGGGCTCAACATCCAAAATAACCCAAAGTATTTCTACCACCTAGGATCTAGAGCCATCCCGCTTCTTCGATCCTCATCCTGCAATATAAATATGGAGCCCCCGAGGGGATCAGCAACCTTCGCTGGTATGGTTAACGCGCAGCCCATCGGCTACCGGGATACACGCAACTAATTGTCATGATAACATGGCATTGATTTTTAAACAATAACATATATAGCATAGCAAGAGTATTGCATAGCACAACAACACACATAACATTACAAGAACGGTACACTTTAGGTACCATCCTAACATAGTCAGATCACATGGGAGCCTAGAGATTGTTGCCAACCTCATGTTAAGCTCTTTACATAAACTCATTACCGATGTGTTAATCGAACGAGTAACTTAACTCACAGGCGGATCAGATATTGTGACCCGAACACACCACACAAACACATGTTCCCACTAAACCGATCATAAGTCAGAATAGGTAAGCTTTGGAGGAAGCTAACGGGAGATTGGACACCAAGAAGGAGAACAACCTTAACACTGAAAGAGTCGAATCTGATACAGATATCTAATCTTACACCTACACGCGTGACCGGACAACCGGATTCCTCACTCCCCAGTTAGCACTTGTTAGAAGTTCAACAGTGGAACTTAACAAACAATTCACAACAAGTGGTAAGTCATGTTAGACACATACAAGAGAAATGAGTCACGTCACAACATCACAATAATATAAACAGCTGTAAACTCGTTACATGATTTAATCTTACAGGGTCACAAACACACAGAAAAACAAACAACACACAAGCCGGTGTAAACCGGTAGGCAACAGACTGCAAGAAAACCATACCTTGGTCCTTACTTCGATTTGTTTCCACCGTAGGCCACTCCTATACATAATTAATAACGTCGGTTAATTAACTTACTTAACTTCAAATTTTACTAAGTATTTTACATGATTATATGACATGTTTTAAATGCCTAAACTTGCCCTAGATTACCTTCATTATACCCCCTAGGGTTAACTACATAAGTCATATTCTTTTCTATTTTTTTTATAAATTTTGGGTCGACCGACCTTACCCAAGGTCGGTCCATTCCAGAACACATTACCGTTAGAAAATTCTACCCCGACCGACCTTGCAAGTTCGGTCCACAGGGTCGGTCTATTCCCGAGAGTTTTTCTCTTTGAAGATTCAGGCCTGACCGATCTTGGCAAGTTCGGTCCCAAGATCGGTCGATTTCAGAGACTTAATCCGTACCAAGAATTCAAGCCCGACCGACCTTGCAAGTCCGGTCCCCAAGGTCGGTCCATTCCAGAGACCATTTCCGGCAGGGTAAACTGGGCTCGACCAACCTTGCAGGTCCGGTCCCCAAGGTCGGTCTGCTCCAGACCCTTGTTTTAAAATGCATGTTTGCCTCCAAACTTCACCTTACATAACTTAGTATGTTCTAACCTCATTTGGGCACTTCAACCACACCTTAAGACATCCAATAAACTCCTTAAACCACCCACTAAAATCCACCTCAAACATCACACAAGTTCTTGTAAAAAGGTTAACACTTGTAGCGTTTTTCACTAGGTTTCTAAGTGGTGTTTCATACCTATAATAACCCTTATGCCAAAATGTTTCCTCACCACTATAACATCATCTCCCAAGCATCTTTTCTTACTAACCACAACTCCTTTAAGCCACACCAAAACACTTAACACATCTTTCTTTCCCTAGTAAAACACTTAATCATTCCTAGCACTTCCTAGTTCACCACAGCTCATTTAAAACACTTAGAACATCTTGTGCATTATCCAAATTTTGACATGGATTCTCCTAGAACATTACTAAGCTAAAATACGTTGTTTCCACCATTAAACATCCAAGAATACTTAAATCCATCAAGAACACTCTCACACACAAAACTTCACCCAATTTACACTACATCACAATATAGTGCATAATTTAAAGTGCTTGGCACTTAGGCCCTTAAAATGCATAAACCTTAAACACTGAATTTCCCACAATATATTTGCCTTTGACCTGCAAATACATACAACAACACATATGCCCTTTACTAGTCTCCTTGAGAACATTTTACTAAGTCATTTACCATTGGCTCTTTAAGTAGTTTTGATAAACCACATAAGCTCATTTCTCCTTAGACACTAAACCATATTAGGTTAGCACATTTACCTCTTTTCCTCACAAACTTCTTTCTTGTTTCCTTGACTAAAATCGGTAAGGCCTTAGGATTGCTTGTCACCTTCTAAATAATATACAAGCAATGTAATGAGTAACCAAGCTTCATGCTTAATCTCATTATAAACCCTAGTTACATATTTTGCCTTAACACATTAAGATAGTTGTTTTACCTTGGTAATGAAAGAGAGTTTGGATATGTAGCAAGAGAGGACTCCACCAAGTCCTTGAAAGGTTGGAATGAAGCTAAGACAAGGCAAGAAAATGAGCACCATCAATGGTGATTTTCGGACAGCATCAAAACATGAAGGAAATGGAGTTTTTATTTGAGTTTCCTTACCTTGAAGCATAGTAGAACAATAATATGTGAAAAGATGAGCTCAAGCTCCTCCCATGGAGATTCCTATTGGCACCGAAATGGAGCTCTTAGAATTTTGAGAAGACAGAAATGATGAGCTTGTTGAGACTAGAAGAATGGTGGTGTTAGTTTTTTATTTGGCAAAGTGAGCTAGGAGATATAAGAGGTCAAAGATGAAGAATGATGGTGGTGGTGTTGTTGCTGTAGCAAAACCGTAGAAGAGAGCAAGAAGGAAGGTAGAAGACGGTGGGAACAAGGGAAATGAGAGAATGAGTTTGAAGTTGCTTTTGGAAGATATTAAGTAGTAAAGCAAATAGTAACTTGCTTTATCATTTGTTATTTACTTGTAAACTAGCAAGGTGGTGACTCACCTCATAAAAACCGGCCCCCATTAGTTATCTAGGGGTGTTTTGGTCATTGTTGACCAATTAAATTACTTGCATTGACTTATGTTATAAGCTTGCTTATTTTAGTTACTATTCATAAAAACAAGGCACATAGATGTGAAATTTTTTATTTCCCATTGATTTAGACTTCCTAATGTGATACTAAATAGTACACATGTTAATTAAAGAGTAATGATGGACATTTAGCCATTCAAAACTCATTTACAAGACAATTTTTCAAAAATGTGCTTTAAGACTCCTTAAAGCACATTTTGTGTTTTAACTTGTTTTCAAGCTTGGTTTTCTTTGGTAATTGGTTTTATATGTTCATTAATACATAAATAAAGTCTTGGTAAGCTTATTAAGTCTTAACCAAACTTATCCCAAGCTTAGAGCACATTTTGCCCATATTGACCTTAAGGTATTTATTTGTGTTTTCTATGGTTTAAATTGTTTACTAATGTTTCTAAGACACTTTTTAGTCTTAATAAACCATAGTTTAATATTTAAACAACATACCTAGGTTTGGGGTATTTCAATCTACCCCCCTTTAAAGAACTTTGTCCCCAAAGTTCACACTTCCCACATATCTTAAATATTAGAACACGGGGAACACTTACAAAACAATACTTCCATAACAACCTTAACAACATACTTACATAACATCGGACACAAGGTCCAAACAACACACTTACATCATTCAGACACCACGGTCTGTAACATAACAAGATAATAACATAACATAGACAATGTATATAAATACATGTCTCACACACGCATAACCGAAACGGCTCTTCCCCCTTAAAAGGGGTACGCCCCGTACCCTATACACATAATCACTAAGAAGTAAACAATGATGGGTACTTCGCCTTCATCTTATCTTCCAGCTCCCAGGTGGCCTCCTCGACGTCCTGGTTAGACCAGAGGACCTTCACCAGTCTCACAGACTTATGGCGAGTGTCTCGAGTCTTAGTATCCAGAATCCGTACGGGAGTCTCCACTGATCGCATGGTCGGCTCTAAGGTTAGCCTTTCAGGCTGAAGCACATGAGACGGATGAGACATATACTTCTTCAACTGGGACACATGAAATACATCATGTACCTTGCCCAGCTCGGCGGGTAAATCAAGTCTATAAGCTATCGGGCCGATCCGCTCCGTCACAACATAAGGCCCCACATATTTCGGGCTCAACTTGCCTTTCTGGCCAAAACGAAACACTCCCTTCATGGGGGATACCCTGAGAAATACCTGGTCGCCCACGGCGAACTCCAGGTCACGTCTGCGCACATCGGCGTATGATTTCTGCCTATCCCGAGCTGCCTTCATGTTAGCCTGGATCTGGCGAACTTCTGCTTGAACTTGTTCCAGATACTCTGGTCCTATAATGACCGTCTCACTCGACTCATCCCAGCATAATGGCGTGCGACATGGTCTACCGTACAAGGCCTGGAAGGGAGACATCTTGATTGAAGCATGGTAACTGTTGTTGTAGCTAAACTCAATCAGATGTAACTTATCAATCCAGCTGGTCTGAAAGTCAAGTGCACATGCCCGTAACATATCCTCAAGTGTCTGGATGGTGCGCTCACTCTGACCATCTGTTTGCGGGTGAAACGCCGTACTCAGTTTCAGCTCGGTACCCAGTGCTTCCCGTGTGGATTTCCAATACCTTGATAGGAATCTGGTATCTCTGTCAGACACAATTGTTTTCGGTACTCCATGATGTCTTACAATCTCTCTGTCGAAGAGCTCTGCAAGCTTAGCCACTTTCCAGGTGTCCTTCATCGGTATGAATCGAGCCACCTTGGTCAGTCGGTCAACAACAACCCAAATCATATTCAGACCTCCCCTTGTAGGCGGAAGCCCTACTACGAAGTCCATAGAAATGTCATGGAACTTCCACTCAGGCACTGGCATTGGCTGCACCATACCACCAGGCCGTCGGTGCTCAAACTTGACCTTCTGACAAGTGAGACACCTCCACACATAATCATTCACATCCTTTTTCATTCCAGCCCACCAAAAATATCTTTTCATACCTTTATACATCTTTGAAGCTCCGGGGTGAATCGAAGTAGTAGAACAATGGGATTCACTCAATATGCGCTCCTTCAGCTCAGCGCTACTCCTCGGAATACACAGTCGGCCATTCAGTCTAATCAGGTCATCATCGTGGAGTCGGAAGTTGTACTTCTGACCCTCGAATGTGCCATCAATAAGCTTCTGCCTGATCTCCAACATATACTGATCCGTCATCTGAGCACCCCGCACCTCTTCAACCAAGCTAGAATGAGAGACTAGCGAATGGAGAGAGTGTGCTCGGCGACTCAATGCGTCAGCTACCACATTTGCTTTTCCCTCCTTGTACTGTAAATTGATGTCGTAATCATTTAAGAACTCGACCCACCTTCTTTGTCTCATGTTCAACTCCTTCTGAGTGAACAAGTACTTCAAACTCTTGTGGTCAGAATAAATTGTCACGCTTACCCCATACAAGTGATGTCGCCATATCTTCAATGCAAAGACAATGGCACCCAGTTCTAAATCGTGGGTAGGGTAGTTTTCTTCATGCTTCTTCAGCTGTCGGGAGGCGTACGCTACGACCTTCCCGTGTTGCATCAATACACAACCCATACCTCTGCCTGATGCGTCGCAATAAACCTCAAAACCATCTGGACCGTCTAGTATAGTCAGGAATGGTCACTACTAGAAAAAAGCAAATTACCTACGGCAAATTCCGTAGGTAATCCGTAGGTAATCAAATTTACCAACGGATTACCGACTAAATATCCCTCAAAATTTCCGTCGGCATTCAATTGGTCGGTAACAAAATTACAGACGGAAAAACGATTCCGTCGGTAAATTACCTACGGATTACCTACGGAAATCTCAACGCTTGTTACCGACGGGTTACCTACGGAACTATCCGTAGGTAAATTACCTACGGAAATTCCGTCGGCAATCCGATGGCACATCAGTGTTTCCCACTTATTCACATTGTCGTAGGCATTCCGTAGGTAAAAGTTTACCTTCGGACATATTCTGTAGGTAATACTTTACCTACGGATTACCTACGGAATTTTACACCAACTATCTTTTAAAGACTTTCCGTAGGTAATCCGTAGGTAATTTAAATTATAATTTTTTTTACATTTATTTGATCATATTAATTGATATTATGAATTAATTTTAGAATTTAAATTATTAAACTATAAAATCTGAAATGTTTGATAGACATTAAACTATATTATAAAGCACAACCTTTTAAATATTTAATTTCATAAAATTAATAGATTTAATATAAATCAAATTCATATTATACATCCGAAAACTAAATTCGTTATCCAAATACAAAACAGTATAAACATACTAATAAGAATAAAAAATGTCAATGTGTAAAATATTCATACATATAAGTACACCGACTAAGTCACTACTATCAGACTTCTTATCCCCACCTCCCCGATTGATGATTCTCTCCTGTGGAGCCTCGACCAGCATAATGATCCGGTAGTTAAAACCTGCAACACCGAACGAACCAAATTGAATGATACATAGTACATATGATAACTATGATCAATGTCTCAATAGCGAACCCAAGACAGTTGAAACATACCTTATGACTTCAACTCTTTAATAAGGGTCACCCTTGCACTAGAGTCCATTAATGTTGAGGTCAATGCTCTGCATTTGCAAGTGGATCAAAAAGTCATACAAACTAGAAGGGGTATGAGTCAGCATACAGTGCTCTCTAACCACAGAAATTGCCATCAATATTTACCGCGAATCAATTGAAAATGCTAGCATTGTCACAATGCCCATACAAGCCTTATTTTTTTTACCATTTGAACAGCCATCTTATCAGGATTAGTGACAAGAATGTTCCCGTTAATTGTCCCTCTGCAAGTAAGCCATGTCAGCAATGAAACCTCCAATTAAGTCACAAGTACAAGCAAAAATATATACAAAAACTTATGATATGTCATTTGAGCAAAATTAATGATGTTAACATATGTTTTAGTCCCTGTCAAGAGCAAATCCCTGATCCTATGTTGCAAATGGCAGTTTCTAGCAATGATCGCGATGAATATACCAAATCTAGAAAATATCAAGGGGATCATACCAATATAAGCATCAGCATCAACATTAACATCAACATCAATCCATAGAACCATATAAAGCAGCACTCTAGACAACGGATGAACAAAATAAGGTAAATCATTTTGAGCATTTACTGACCAACCAGAAACAAATATGCTTTCTACATTTTTCATAATGTACAATTCATAAGAAAAGTGATTACATTGCAAACAGCTTCCCACGTCTGAAACATTAGAACCCAAACTATTCGCTTTGAATCATTCTTTGCCAAGTTGTGGGGTTCCATGTCACAATATATTCTCCTTTATCTGATAAGAGGAAGCACATAAAAGAATGTTAAAGAAGTAAAGTCGCACACACAAAAAAGTGATGCTTAGTAGTCCCCGGTTGAAACGTATACCTTGCAAAGTGGTAGTATACAAAACTACACTACCATTTTCTCTTTGCGAGAATCTACAAAATCCAAATACTTCATCCTGTTGAGTTCAAGCAACAAACAATGTCTAAAGTAAGTTACTCGACATAAAGTTAGGCATATCTAAAGCGTATCTCAGCTGATATATTGCAAATTTAAAACAACTCTCACAAATAGATATCACAAATTAGTCAATTAATCACATATAAGTACCAATCACATGACAGGAACTGAGAATGAGCGGCTTTTTTTTCTATCAAATTTTCCTTGAGTAGGGTGGTTCACAAGATAGGAACCGAGAATTTCACATGTGATGCAAGTATAACTCAAAGTAAGGAAACTAAAGTGTGTGTGTGTGTGTGCTCAATAGGATACAATGCAAGATGTTAAACCCTTGATGTTATTTTCCTTACTTTGAGAGATTGTGTTTTGATACAAGCCCATGTGAATGGTGATGGATATTTAAATTGTGGACAGTTTGTTGCCATGTCAGCTCGAAAGAGCTAATAAAAATATTAGCTGAAGACATATTGAAAGTAATAAAGCTACATACGGTTTTAAAAGGGGCCAGCAGTTCGAGCTGATTCAAGGATAGCAGTAGATAGTATAAATGGATTATGGTACCTGTAGCTAGGAATGGACAAGTACTAAGAGGAAAACATATGGTGCAACATTAACAAGATCCATGGAGATTCAGGTACGAAGAACAGACTGGGAAAGAGTGCAAAAGATGGGAAGATTCCTGCACATGACAAGAAATGGATGTAATGGCTTAATTATTTATCTTCAGGATCAAGTGGTTAACAAAAAAAGGATAAAGTTTTGAGACAGATGCGCACAAGATCGTACACTAAATGTTAACAATGTATGAGAGAAGCTCTAATTCTACCTCATCGAGACAAAATAAATGCAGGTATGACTCTTGACCATTAAAATCCCAATGCAATCAAACTGTTATAGCTAACCGCACTTAGTTATAATTTTTCTTCCTATTAAGCATTAAAACTTCAATCAGACTAAACCCTACACTCTTTCCTTTTCATTTTCCATCCTTGGGGGTGAGGCAATGCAAAAGTACATTCTAGAATCTAAAAAAGTAAATAACTGGTATCACAACATGATAAATCCAGTACAGGGAAAAAAGCTTATATCATCACATATTCGTACAGTAACTAGCTCCTAAGCATCAGATTTATACCATCGAAAGAATAGTAGCATGAGAAGGTTTTTCTGTTCTATATTAACGTCAAGGAATTTGAAGTTGGACAGTGAATGGATTTGTTTGAATTAGCTTTTTAACATTCATCATTAGGAATTACATAAAAGACGATAGGAAAAACAGGACAATTATATGTAGAAAACTTTTTGCAACTGATGTTGAATTTGTAAATTTACTAGCAGAAACAAAATTCGTTATGGGAGTTCAGGGTAATTTGATAAATTGAATCCTGATCATTTCACTGTCAATTATTGAAGGGAACCGAGGCAACCTGAAGTGCAAGAACACACAGACAAGAATCTATTCACAGATGGTATAATGATAAAGCAAGGGGTGGATTTCAGACATGTGTTCGACTACGAGTAAGTTACAGACACACATGAAATAAAACGCCAAGAGACTATGCAAGTTTGAGTATATTACAGGTTTCCGTCTTTAATTTGTTGGTGACTAGTGACTAGTGACTAGTGAACATAAGATATAAGTTTGAGTTGCTTGTTCAGTTCAGCCCCTGTCTTCAAATGTCACAAATAAAAAATGTCACTACTAGCCTACTAGGTCATTTTTCTGTAGTGTATGCATCTATACTTCTAGATACATTATCAGCGTTAAGAAGTTTGATAATTCACCTAAATAATGAGAGTAAAACCAGTTTGTATGTATCTAAATTATGTAGTTAAGCAATTGCAGCACCCTAAACAAAAAAATAAGGCCAGCCTATTCCTAATTACAACAAACAACAATGATTAAACAACAGTCACCAAACACCATAAACGATGAAACACGAACACACTATAGAGAAATGAAACACAATCTGCAAACAACAGCAGTCACATAAACAACAATAAAAATAAAGCTAGTCCAGTCTAATTACCCTTTGATTTATCTATGCAGTGTGGCAGAAATAACAATCAGAAAAAAAAGCAGTCTAGTCTAATCACCCATTGATTTATTTATGCTGTGTGACAAAATTTTAGACGTGTGTAAGTTTAAGTATATTACCGTTTCACAGTCTTCAATTTGGTCGCTTGTTCAGATCAGCCAGTCCCGTCTTCAATCTGGTTGGCGGTTGTTTGTTCAGTTCAGCGCCCCGGTATTCAATCTGGTGGTGAGAGACAAGATGTTTGAGTATATTAGAAATTTACCGCATATAAACAAGAAACGAAATGCCAAAGAGAATATGTAATTTCAAGTTTATTACCGGTTGGTGAATGGTGGCTGATGCGATGATCCATATGCGTGTTCGTGATTTTGGGTTGCAGAATTTTGGTGAGTTAAGATAGTGGAGATTGAAGACGTCTGGTGACTGAATGAGTGAATTACTGGACTGGATTGTGTCGAATAGTTGAAGACACGCGAGTTAGGGTAGCAAATTCGGAGATGAAATTACAACGTAGAGTTAGGGTTGCGAGATTCGGTGAGTGAGCATTGATTGAGCAAGTGAAGAAAATAAAGGGTTGCAAAATCTCAGTGATGAAGTGAAGACTGAAGAGAAGGAAAATTGAAGAAATTGCAGCAAATCGACGGAGAGGAGAGGAAAACTGGAGGAGAGGAAGGCTGGAGTTCCTTAGTTGTGGGCGTTTTTCAAGAAGAGAAAATCGATAGAGAGTAGATAGACTGGACAGAAGAGAACGACAGATTTAAGTTAACAATCACCGACGGAAACTAAGTTTACAAACGAGACAGTAGAAACGCCCGCTCAGTTGTAGTACATAGCAGTACTTACCGACGGAATTATCCGTAGGGAATTACCGATGAAAGCAATCCGTCGGTAAATATAACATAAAAACGACGGCGTTTTTTGCAGTATGAGCTCTTCCTCGCTGTATATATAGAGAAGTAATTACCGAGGGAAAATATCCGTAGGTAATTTGTTGGCATTATACGCGCCATTACCAGCCAATCCTCCCGCACTTTTCCCTTTAAATTTACCTACGGAATATTCCGTCGGTAAAATTTTTGTTGGAATTCCGTCGGTATTCCGTAGGTAATAACTTAACCAAGGGCTGGTGTTATGAACCGTAGGTATTCCGTCGGTAATTACCTACGGAATATATTCCGTAGGTAATTTCCGTAGGTAAACTACTGTTTTCTAGTAGTGGGTGCAGATGTCAGAGCATCCTTGAGCCTCTGAAAAGAACTCTCGCAGTCATTTGTCCACTCTAATGGAGCATCCTTCTTCATCAAGGAAGTCATCGGCTTCGAGACACTGGAGAAGTCCTTCACAATCCTCCTATAATAACCTGCCAGACCGAGGAAGCTCCGGATGTCGGTAACTGTCTTTGGTCTAGGCCAGGTACGCACTGCATCTATCTTTGCCGGATCAACAGCGATCCCGGCCTCAGAAATCACATGACCAAGGAAGGATACTTGGTTCAACCAAAACTCACACTTCGAAAATTTAGCATACAACTGATTCTTTCTTAACGTTTGCAACACACATCTCAGGTGGCTTTCATGCTCACCTCTCGATTTCGAGTACACAAGTATATCATCGATGAAGACTACCACTGACTTGTCCAACTGATCTTGGAACAAGCGGTTCATTAAGTCCATGAACTTGGCTGGTGCATTGGATAAACCAAACGGCATAACCGTAAACTCATAATGTCTATATCTGGTTCTGAATGCGGTTTTCTCAATGTCACTCTCACGGATGGCAATCTGATGGTATCCGGATCGTAGATCTATCTTGGAGAATACTGATGCTCCTTTCAACTGGTCAAATAAGTCGTCAATGCATGGTAAAGGATAACGGTTCTTCACCGTAACTGCATTCAGCTCTCGATAATCAATACAAAGGCGGAGGCTACCGTCCTTCTTCTTCACGAAGAGGACCGGCGCTCCCCATGGTAAAACGCTAGGGCGAATAAATCCCTTGTCGAGTAGGTCTCTCAGCTGCTCCTTGAGCTCTGTCATCTCTGCTGGAGCCATACGATAGGGCGCCTTCGCAATTGGTCCGGTGCCCGGAACCAAATCAATCTCAAACTCAACTTCCCGTGCTGGCGGCATGCCCGGCAGTTCCTTAGGAAATACATCAGGAAACTCCGACACTACCGGCACATCTGGGCTAAACTCAGGGTCTCTCTCTATGTCCTGGACATAGCAGAGGTATACATCATTCCCTCGTCGCAATTCACGATACATGGCCATGGCGGTGATGATCTGAGTCGAAGGCTCCCTGGGCCTCTGGCGGTATGATATAGTAACCCCAGATGGACTCCGAAGAAGCAGGCGGTGCTCGGCACATAGGATTCTGCCCTTGTACCTCTCCAACCAGTTCATCCCGATAATCACATCAAAACCAAGTCCGTCAAACTCTATCAAGTCGATCGGAAACTCTTCATCTCGAATTCGTACAACAGCATCTCGGTGGTAGCGGGTACATCTGATCCGCTCTTTCGACGGAAGAGTGACTAGAAAGTCTGGCATCCCTTCACCATCTAACCCCAGCCTCTTCGCAAAAGATAGCGAGATAAATGTATGTGAGGCTCCGGAGTCGAACAAGATCGATGCGTCCACGCCATTGACTGGAAAGGTACCGGTGAGAATTGTGTCGCTCTTGCCGGCTTCTGCCTCATTGCAGACACTCAGTATACCTCCCGTTCTGAGTGCACAACCTAATTCATTGGCAAACTAATAAGTATTTGGTGATAACACGGTTGATATACTCCAAAACAACATCTCTTTATTCATTAACACACTCTTTACACCATAAGTTGGTTTACATTGCTGACATAACTAACACATACAACATTCTTAACATACACTGGCTTAACACATTACATGATTACACAAGGCTTTAAAACTGTCTGAAGGACAAATTCAAACGTCCGGGTTTCATGTGTGTGGCATTGATCACTGTCGTCGGTGCAGTATTCAGTTTGATCTTCTTGATACCATGATATAACATCCTTGACTGCCCACCCATGATTAACACATCTCCTGATTTCAACACTAACTTCTTTGCGAGATCAGCACGCTTCTGCTCGCCATATATAAACACTACGGTATCACCAATGGACCAAGACACCACGGGTACTCCCTTACTTAGAGACTCGGGTGACTCATTCTTATCTTGGTGTAACCCTAACCGTCCACCTTTCTGGTAGAAGTTCACAATACATAGATCTGCCTTAACACTTGGTATTGATTCGGATTCCACTTGCTGAGCAATTCCCACGGTGTGGTTAACGACCGCAAGGAACTCCTCAGGTATCATTGGTACAGTTGCTCCATCTTCAGCTCGCACATCTTGATATGACTTGGTGTAAGGGTTCCAATCCTTACCCATGCACATCATCTTCAGTTTCATTTTCGATCCGCTCGGGTATTCGGGCGTGTAGAAACCTCCAGGTGCTGCTCCAAGTTCGTCGCATCGTCGGATAATGTGGATTTGTGCTCTAGGTGTCAGGTATCCATTTAAGAGTATCATACCTGGCTGGATAACCTGACATTGCTCTAGTGGAAATTCGGTGATGCTGATGGTTGTCTCTTCGGGGTTTGGTGTGGGCAGGATTGGATAACAGATATTGAAGGTTCCTAAGTTTCAAATTACCTAATTTAGGTGACTTTCACATTATACTTTAACTCTTTACTCATATGGTTATACACTTGGACTCACTAACACACATGCATGAAATGCGGTATGCAATCACTTATTTCATTTAACTGTTTAGGCGGTACCTGGTCTAGAAGACGGTCCTGGTGCCTCAGACCGGTCCACCACATTCAGGGCGGCCTTGCTAGGTCCCGACCCTTTCCCCTTCTGGGAATCTATGTTCCTCTGATCAGTGGGTGGCTGGTTAGCCGTCTTCGGGCCATCAGTGGTCGCAGTGGCCTTACCCTTCCACTGCCCCTTGGGCTTATTGTTTCTGCTGTTGGGGTTCCGGTAGCACTCATAGTCACGGTGACCCCACTTCTCGCAGTAGCGACACTGCACGTCGTTACCCTTGCAGTCTTTGCCGGGGTGGTCTCCGTTACACCACTTACAGTAGTAGTGGCGCTCCGGTCCAGAACCTGCGCTAGCTGCTATCACAATACACAATCAGTACTCACTTCATAGCTTAACAACATACACTTCGACTTGATACACATGATTAGGTAATTACCCTTAGGCGGGTAAGAGCGTAGGGGTTTCGCCGTATACGCGTATGTGAGCTTCAGTGGCTCCTCAGCTGTGGTGGTCTGGGCTTGGCCCTTGTCACCCTGGTGCTGACTCTTCTGGGGCTGGGGGTAATGCTTCTTTTTCTTTCCTCCCCCATACCCTTATGGACTCTGGCCCTCGCTCGTGGCCTTGCGCTTGTGCGCATTCTCCTCGTCCCTCAGACGGACGGTAATCTCAACCTTAGCAGCGGCATGATGGCACTCCTGAATTAGGATGTCAGTCATGCCCCGTAAAACATACTCACAAACTCACATTAATATTCACTTATGGTATACACTTATTCACATCACACTGTACTCTAGTTACCTGCAAGGTGGTATAATCAGCTGGCCCCATCCCATAGCAAAGACGGTGGCTGAGACCGTCGTAGAAACGGTTCGCCAACACCCGGTTCCAGTATCCCAGGTCCGGTAACAGGTGGATAAGGCCGGTGAAAGCGGTGTAGTAGTCATCGACCGACATCTTATCCCCCTGCCTCAGACTATCCAGCTCTAGGCGCTTGGCCTCTTGCACATGTACAGGGTAGTACTTGGCTCGCAGCAGAGCCGTGTACTCCCTCCAACCAAACTCAGGATCAGCCATCCTGTCCTCTCTCACAAGCTTCCAGCAACTCTGTGCCGAACCCTTCAAGTAATAAGCGGCAAGACGGACCTTAGCCCCTATAGGCACAGCCAAGGTCTCGTAGGCGGTCTCCAGCTCGGAGATGTACGCCTCCAGCTTACGAGGGTCGGTCTCCCCATTGAACGACGGTGGTCTCAAGTCAGCCAACGCCTTGACCCAGTTGGTCTCTCGTGGCGGTGGTGGTGGCTGAACTTCGGGCTGTTGCCCCTGCTGTATCGCGGCTACTAACTGGGGAACCATCTGGGCTACGGCGGCTGCTACTGCCTCAGCCATAACCTGAGCCGTAGTGTTCTCGCCCTGGTCTCCCGTATCTCCAACACCGCGCCCGCGGCCTCAACCTCTTGGTCTTCCTGACATCTGAATTCACACGAACATTTATTAGCATTATGCTTGCACACTTATCGGTCCAACAGTTGTAGCATCTTCCTGACAACAAGGTAATTCCACACTTAGTTAGTGGTTAACCTTCTCATAACTGTTCACTTAGGTAACTATGGTTAGGTTTCCTAACTCGGTATATTCCTAAGCTCGGTATTCTAGTCATCAGAGCGAAGTATCGCTCTGATACCACTTTTTGTAACACCCCTACTACTCACTTAACAACTAATCGAAATCGCAGCGGAAATAAACAACTAAATAATAACTAAACGGTTCGGTGCTACAACGCCGTCAACCACCCACGTGGTTAACAAGGCAGAATAAATACAAGTGTACCGGTCTGATGATCAGACTCCCGAGCATAGAACTAAAACCATAAATACATCGTATACAATACCGAGTATTTAAATACATTCCATCACTGTAAACTGTCAGCCAAAAACTGCCACTGTCACTGTCAACAACCGCCACTGTCAAATAACGGTACTCAAAATATAACGCCACGGGAGCACAGGGGCATCCCGGGCTCAACATCCAAAATAACCCAAAGTATTTCTACCACCTAGGATCTAGAGCCATCCCGCTTCTTCGATCCTCATCCTGCAATATAAATATGGAGCCCCCGAGGGGGTCAGCAACCTTCGCTGGTATGGTTAACGCGCAGCCCATCGGCTACCGGGATACGCGCAACTAATTGTCATGATAACATGGCATTGATTTTTAAACAATAACATATATAGCATAGCAAGAGTATTGCATAGCACAACAACACACATAACATTACAAGAACGGTACACTTTAGGTACCATCCTAACATAGTCAGATCACATGGGAGCCTAGAGATTGTTGCCAACCTCATGTTAAGCTCTTTACATAAACTCATTACCGTTCTGTTAATCGAACGAGTAACTTAACTCACAGGCGGATCGGATATTGTGACCCGAACACACCACACAAACACATGTTCCCACTAAACCGATCATAAGTCAGAATAGGTAAGCTTTGGAGGAAGCTAACGGGAGATTGGACACCAAGAAGGAGAACAACCTTAACACTGAAAGAGTCGAATCTGATACAGATATCTACTTTTACACCTACACGCGTGACTGGACAACCGGATTCCTCACTCCCCAGTTAGCACTTGTTAGAAGTTCAACAGTGGAACTTAACAAACAATTCACAACAAGTGGTAAGTCATGTTAGACACATACAAGGGAAATGAGTCACGTCATAACATCACAATAATATAAACAACTATAAACTCGTTACATGATTTAATCTTACAGGGTCACAAACACACAGAAAAACAAACAACACACAAGCCGGTGTAAACCGGTAGGCAACAGACTGCAAGAAAACCATACCTTGGTCCTTGCTTCGATTTGTTTCCACCGTAGGCCACTCCTATACATAATTAATAACGTCGGTTAATTAACTTACTTAACTTCAAATTTTACTAAGTATTTTACATGATTATATGACATGTTTTAAATGCCTAAACTTGCCCTAGATTACCTTCATTATACCCCCTAGGGTTAACTACATAAGTCATATTCTTTTCTTTTCTTTTTTATAAATTTTGGGTCGACCGACCTTACCCAAGGTCGGTCCATTCCAGAACACATTACCATTAGAAAATTCTACCCCGACCGACCTTGTAAGTTCGGTCCACAGGGTCGGTCTATTCCCGAGAGTTTTTCTCTTTGAAGATTCAGGCCCAACCGATCTTGGCAAGTTCGGTCCCAAGATCGGTCGATTCCAGAGACTTAATCCGTACCAAGAATTCAAGCCCGACCGACCTTGCAAGTCCGGTCCCCAAGGTCGGTCCATTCCAGAGACCATTTCCGGCAGGGTAAACTGGGCTCGACCGACCTTGCAGGTCCGGTCCCCAAGGTCGGTCTGCTCCAGACCCTTGTTTAAAATGCATGTTTGCCTCCAAACTTCACCTTACATAACTTAGTATGTTCTAACCTCATTTGGGCACTTCAACCACACCTTAAGACATCCAATAAACTCCTTAAATCACCCACTAAAATCCACCTCAAACATCACACAAGTTCTTGTAAAAAGGTTAACACTTGTAGCATTTTTCACTAGGTTTCTAAGTGGTGTTTCATACCTATAATAACCCCTATGCCAAAATGTTTCCTCACCACTATAACATCATCTCCCAAGCATCTTTTCTTACTAACCACAACTCCTTTAAGCCACACCAAAACACTTAACACATCTTTCTTTCCCTAGTAAAACACTTAGTCATTCCTAGCACTTCCTAGTTCACCAAAGCTCATTTAAAACACTTAGAACATCTTGTGCATTATCCAAATTTTGACATGGATTCTCCTAGAACATTACTAAGCTAAAATACGTTGTTTCCACCATTAAACATCCAAGAATACTTAAATCCATCAAGAACACTCTCACACACAAAACTTCACCCAATTTACACTACATCACAATATAGTGCATAATTTAAATTGCTTGTCACTTAGGCCCTTAATATGCATAAACCTTAAACACTGAATTTCCCACAATATATTTGCCTTTGACCTGCAAATACATACAACAACACATATGCCCTTTACTAGTCTCCTTGAGAACATTTTACTAAGTCATTTACCATTGGCTCTTTAAGTAGTTTTGATAAACCATATAAGCTCATTTCTCCTTAGACACTAAACCATATTAGGTTAGCACATTTACCTCTTTTCCTCACAAACTTCTTTCTTGTTTCCTTGACTAAAATCGGTAAGGCCTTAGGATTGCTTGTCACCTTCTAAATAATATACAAGCAATGTAATGAGTAACCAAGCTTCATGCTTAATCTCATTATGAACCCTAGTTACATATTTTGCCTTAACACATTAAGATAGTTGTTTTACCTTGGTAATGAAAGAGAGTTTGGATATGTAGCAAGAGAGGACTCCACCAAGTCCTTGAAAGGTTGGAATGAAGCTAAGACAAGGCAAGAAAATGAGCACCATCAATGGTGATTTTCGGACATCAAAACATGAAGGAAATGGAGTTTTTATTTGAGTTTCCTTACCTTGAAGCAAAGGAGATCAATAATATGTGAAAAGATGAGCTCAAGCTCCTCCCATGGATATTCCTCTTGGCACCAAAATGGAGCTCTTGGAATTTTGAGAAGATATAAATGAAGAGCTTGTTAAGACTAGAAGAATGGTGGTGTTAGTTTTTGATTTGGCAAAGTGAGCTAGGAGATATAAGAGGTCAAAGATGAAGAATGATGGTGGTGGTGTTGTTGCTGTAGCAAAACCATAGAAGAGAGCAAGAAGGAAGGTAGAAGACGGTGGGAACAAGGGAAATGAGAGAATGAGTTTGAAGTTGCTTTTGTAAGATATTAAGTAGTAAAACAAATAGTAACTTGCTTTATCATTTGTTATTTACTTGTAAACTAGCAAGGTGGTGACTCACCTCATAAAAACCGGCTCCCATTAGTTATCTAGGGGTGTTTTGGTCATTGTTGACCAATTAAATTACTATCATTGACTTATGTTATAAACTTGCTTATTTTAGTTACTATTCATAAAAACAAGGCACATAGATGTGAAATTTTTGATTTCCCATTGATTTAGACTTCCTAATGTGATACTAAATAGTACACATGTTAATTAAAGAGTAATGATGGACATTTAGCCATTCAAAACTCATTTACAAGACAATTTTTCAAAAATGTGCTTTAAGACTCCTTAAAGCACATTTTGTGTTTTAACTTGTTTTCAAGCTTGGTTTTCTTTGGTAATTGGTTTTATATGTTCATTAATACATAAATAAAGTCTTGGTAAGCTTATTAAGTCTTAAACAAACTTATCCCAAGCTTAGAGCACATTTTGCCCATATTGACCTTAAGGTATTTATTTGTGTTTTCTAAGGTTTAAATTGTTTACTAATGTTTCTAAGACACTTTTTAGTCTTAATAAACCATAGTTTAATATTTAAACAACATACCTAGGTTTGGGGTATTTCAACATAAAATGTTGTACAATAGATCTTATTCTATAATTAATGATAAACAAATGTAATACGTTTACATCTAGATATTCTTAATATATAAACCATAATAAAATAAGTAAAATACTTTTACATCTAAATGTGAGGTGGAGTAGTAAGTCTAGATTTAATCATTTCTTAACATTTATGGTATTGAAATATAACTTAATGTTTTAAGATAGAATCATTAAAAGGATTATGATATAACCTATATTAAACGATGATTTGGAAATTTATCTAAATAATTATCCTTAAGTTTCTTGGAATTAGATAAGCCATATAAAATACATTTATTACCAATATTCAGAATGTGAGTTTACAATTAAGTGAGGTATTTAGTAGTGAGAATTTATAGGAAGGTTTATAAATAGGAATTTGATACTTAAACCTTTGAACCTTTTATTAGATAAAACTAAGTTACATAAGATATTATATTGATATACTTTACGGTAATGGGAAGTAGTGATTGGTTATTTGAATATAAAATATGAGAATTTTCATAATAGATTATCTTATTAAATAATTAACAATTTCACTTACGAACCAGAATTTAATTCTTTGATAAATTCTACTCTATGTAGATATATTGTCCATCCTAAATACAATAAAGGAAATTAATTTATTAAGTTACTCCTTTGAAACCTTAGGTTTTGTAAAACAATTTAAAACGTATTTAAGGCTTAAGCTTATTGAAGGTTAGTACAAAAGGATTATACATAGTCTATAGAGTGTATGTGTGTAAAAATAAAACATTTAGGAGATTAAAGGTAAGTAAGGATGCATAAAAGGTTATATTTAAACACCTTATTATATAGGTAATAATTAAGCAAATAATGTACCTTGTGAATACTAAATGTAAGAGTTCGACAAGTCTAAGTTAACTATAATATAGTTGTTTCAATATGAGAGGTAATTCAACATCTTATGACAAGATTATTAGACGGTTATAATAGGAAGTCATTCTGAACTAAGGATATGATAATTGAGTTTAGTGGCTCAATTAAGTTATAATAAAATGTATCTACAACATTATGATTCCAATATACAGGATGTAGATCTTAATTAAGTTAAGAGAAAGACTTAATCATAATGGGTTATCTAGTATATATTGTTTAAATACATAATCTTTACATTGTGAGATAATAGTATAGTATTCTGAGATGAGTCCATCATAGGTCATAATACAATGTTTATTCTAAATTAAGAATAAAGGTATTGAGCTTAATATTATTATTGAAATTCTTAGATTTAATTATATAATATAAACACATTTATGTTATTAAGGTCTCAAAAGTCTTGAAAGTGAGGTTTGTGGTTAAATATGAATAAAGTGGATAGGAGTGGACAGTTAGCAGGTGTTAATAAAATACATTCCTTGATCCTACAACCTTGGGCTATACAACCTTCTAAAATAAGTCAAAGGTTATACATAACCTTTAAGCGAGGGCTTATAAGATAATTGAGATTTGGAAATAAGAGAGAGGAATTTATGTAAGTTTAACTTAGGGTACAGGTTATTGATAGTAAATTATCTTCAGTGTTCCTCAGAGAATTGTTGAATGTTTGCACGAGTTTACTAGAACTGCTACAGCGTTATCCAGGTACGATTTCTCGTCCTCGTCCTTTTACTGCTGGATTCTTATGAGACGTTTTCGCCGCGCTCCTGACTTTAAGAGGAATTTCTAAAAAGAAAATGGTTGTGTGACTAACTCAGCTTGTGTGACTAACTGAGCCTTGAATGTGAAACTTACATGGGTATTGGTTCCTTCTATTTGGTGCCCCGCTAGACATTGACTGCTTAGGGTTTACGCTTCTGCACTCTGTAGGACTGAGTGTTTTGGTATTGCTCTGGGTAGTTAGTGATCTAGTGGGAATTTCGAAAAAGGTCAATCTTAGAAATTCTTCTTTTGACTCTGGATATCGTTTCATCCATGAGCTGGTTCTTGAGGTTTCGACGTGCGCGCGTCTTTAATGGTAACAGCAGGGGGCTGTATATCCCTCGTCCACCAGGACATTTTTAATCTGACAGCAGGGGGCTGTATATCCCTCGTCCATACGGACATTTATATCTGGCGGTGGGGGCCATCTCTCCCAATTGGTATTATTCCACTCTTGAGTTATTGGTTCTTGGATCTATCTTTTCATTCCTAGTCCTTTGTGACTGTCTGAGTCTCTATACTCCTAACGGGAATTGGGTTTAACTAAGGCAATGGATGTTCACTAACACATGATGTGGTTTTGTTTCACTAACTTTACTTTTCTGTTATTAACCTTTTCTCTTATCTTGATATCTTGATTTGGTGATTTATGGAATGCCTTGCTCCTCTATGTGGTATAAGTGATTGCTTTCAAGCTAATATTTATTTAAGAGTTGTTTTATAAGTTTGTTTTTGGAGAATTGTACCAGTTCCATTCTAGAGAACTGACTCACCCCTCCCGGGGTGGGCTGCTTGGTTTCATCTTGCAGGTATAAATTGATTTACAGGTGGCCACGAAGAGCATGAGTGATTGGGATGGGATTAGGTTTATGGAGAGTGAATGTATTTTATTAATGTTAAGTTTTCTCGAAGTTCAGACTGTAACTTAGTTAATTGTAATGGTTGTAATTGGTGAGGTTGGTACCGGATGTTTGGAGCCTGATGGTCTGTAGCACCTTTAGTTTATTTTCCGCTGTTGTTTTATTATTATAGGGGTGTTACACTGAACTTCGTGACATGATGTCAGCCCTGATGAGTAAGACCCAGGATACTCACAATGAGATCTCGACCATTCGCAAGGAGCACAAATCGTTGCAGTTGCAATTACAGTAACTTCTGACGCAACCAAGACAGCAAGGTCAACTCCCATCCCAAACGCAAACCAATCCACGGGAGCATGCGAATTCGGTCACTATCCTGCCCAGGATCTCAGATAATGCCAAATAGCCTAAAAGGCTAAGTGTAGGGCGGTTCCTCCTCACGCCTTCACTATCCAACAGGGGAGTCCTTCGTATCATTTAATTTTTCTCTTTTTATTTTTATGTTATTGTTTTTTTTTAATTGCTTTCATTATAGTTATTTTTCTTCATTAAAAAAATCCCTTTCAATTTTATTGTTTCTTTTGAACACTGGGGACAGTGTTCCTGCCAAGTGTAGGGCAGGGACCCCCCTTAAAAAAATAAGTTTTTATTTATATGCATAAGTCGTGAGTTTTATCGATGTTTTGCTAAACTTTTTGCATGTTTTTGATTAAGATGAGATTAGGAATGACTAAAAGCTTGTTCTCTCAAGAGGTAAGCTTTCTAATGACTTGTAGATTCCTGTTTTTAACTTTTTGATTCTCTTTATTAACATGAGTATATGATATTGCTCCTAATTCTTTCATTTATATACTTCTGGGTATTTGTTTCTTTTCTTTTCAAATTGTGAAAAATCTTTTGGGTGAAAATCTTAAAAAGGGTTTTTGTGCAAAAGAAAGAAGAAGAAGAAAAAAAGAAAAAAAATCTTCTTCCAAAGGAAAAGCAATATATTCCTTGAGGTTGCATAAAATGCCTCAAAATAAAAGCAAGAAAGGAGAGTTTTTCCTTTTATTTCTCTCCTAAATTCCCCGTTCTTCAATGCAGAAAAAAATCATGGTTGATTCAGAAACCCTTGCAAAATAGGGCTGAATAATACAACCAATGATGAGTGTCTTGGCCACATTCAGAAACTCTTGAAAAGTAGAGCTGAATGATGGAAACCGGAAAAAGGAGAGATTGCAAAAAAATCCCTTATGCAAAATAGCCCAAAAGTTTTTGATCGGTTTTGAAATTCTTTGTTTTATACCCATTAGTATGTTTTGATAGAATAAGGTAGATTAAGTGATACTTATGAATTAGAGTCTAAAGTTAGAAATATTTATCTTATTGTCATTCTAAAGGTTATCTGTTTTGTGCATAAGTAATTACTCCTTTCTAATCTTGTTTTGCTCGAGGACTAGCAAAAGGTAAGTGTAGGGCCTTGATAAGCCGCAGACTTATCATATTTTATGTGCTAGATTTAGTATTATAATTATCTAAATAAGGTTAAATATATGTTATTTATGTTATATTATGTGTTAAAGTATATTATTTGTATAGACTTATATTTTTATATGTTTTTCATGCAAGGAAACACTTTTGACCAAATGCCGAACATAAGGCCGGTTAACTCCTGCACGGCACAAGCATGGAACAGAAAAAGGTGCTATGCCGGGTATGTTGTCGGGTACATCCTAGCCGGCACAAGTAAAAAGTTGCCTCAGTTCACCAGAAGTTAGCAGTACATGAAGAGGTGCCTTTTGATGAAGAGGTGTCTTTTGATGAAGAGGTTTCCTTTGATGAAGAGGTGTCTTTTGATGAAGAGGTGTCTTTTGATGAAGAGGTTTCCTTTGATGAAGAGGTGTCTTTTGATGAAGAGGTGTCTCTTGGCAAAAAGGTGTCTTTTGGTGAAAAGGTGTCTCATGGTGAAGAGGTGTCTCATGGTGAAGAGGTGTCTTATGGTGAAGAGGTGTCTTTTAGTTGGAAAGATGTCTTTTGGATGAGAAGACACTATGGAAAGACATCATTTGGTGATGTGTCTTTCCATACCAATACAACTAGGGTAAAAGGTATCTTTTTGCTAAAGACATGTCTTGAAGGTGTATCTTTATGGAAAGACATCATTTAAGATATGTCTTTCCATAGAATCACTTCCAACACCTATAAATACCCTTCCCATGTGGTCATTTGAAAACACACTTCAACATACCAAATTCACGCCATTCACTTCTATATTTCCGCCTCACTCCATTGTTGGTGTCCAAATAAGTCTACGGATCCATCCACGCAAGAGAAGAAGAAGACCTTGTTGGGTTAAGGCTATTAACATCTCCTTCTCCCTCTTTGTATTCTCTTCTTGTAGTTGTGTGGATGGTGATGTAGAATTCTTTGTCTTCTCTGGTTAGAAATGGTTCTCTTTGTAAACGTACTATGAGCACTCAATAAAAGATATAAGTTCAACTTGGAATTTTGTGTTTGTTGCAATTAGAAATGAAGTTGCTCCTTCTTCCAAGTACTTCAATTCTGACCTTGGTAAGGCAGAAAGGTTGAGGAATTCCAAGTGGTCTTTCTATTTGTCTTTTATAACTTAAAGGATGAAATTTAAGGCTTAGAATTCTCCCCTTTTCGGTTCGTTGATTACCTAGATATTGTTAGTTTTCGATAATGATTAGGGAGTGCTTAGTTCGGCTTCAAACTGGAAAAGTAAATTGACATTTTGGGAAGGCCGGATGGCATGCCGGGTGCAAGACGTCCGGCACATTCAAGGTTCTTGTCTTTGTCGGGCGCATCTTGTCCGGCATAATATCCGGCAGTACCAAAAGTTGGTTGGTTCGGAATTTATTCTTTTCCCTTGGTGTTCATTTGTGTTTTTATGACGTTGCCATTTCGAATCTGGGGTAGATCATTATACATACTATTTTAGATTAGGTTTTAGATAGTTTTTCTTAATTTGTATTTACACATTTACTTTTCCCCCTTTGTTATAGAATAGGCTTTTGCCCGGATACGACTAGTTTTCTATAAGTAATAACGGCGCCATTTTGCAGACGTTATAAAGTGAGTGGGTTAAACTGGTGTAAAATTAAAAGAAAAGAAATTAAAACTCAAAATAAACGTCGGGCTGCAAACAAATCCCGGTCGCAGTAGTATAGTGAAAATGTAAGTGACCGGATATCGAACCACGGGACTAATGTACATATTATAGTACCTAAGCGTGTCACAAAAGGGGGGAAGGATTAATTGACTTGTTTTTATAAATAAAAGGGAAAGGTAAAATTAACTAAATTAACAGATAAACTAAACGGGACTCTGGTTCAGATTAATATAATATCTGCTCTTTCATGCTAGGTCTACTGGTTTAATTATAATTGTTTGGCAAGATTCCTGATATTTTCTTAAGGTCCGATGAAAACTCATAAGAACTCGTTCACCTGTAATGCAAGGTCCGATGAAAACTCAAGCAAAAGCCTGCGAACGGCGGAGGAGTGTTGAGGGATTACATTTGCAACTGAGTACTAACTAATTAAACGATGAAAATAAGTTCCCCCAGTTTTACGGCTTAATTAACCCATCTGTTTCCAACCGATGAAATCAAAAACAGACTTAGTAAAGCATTTTAATAAATTCATGAGGTTTATTAAAAAGATGCGAGAAAACCTTTAAACGTAACAAACTTCATTAAAATTAAAACCAGTAAAACATATTGCATAATTAATACAGATACATAATAATTATTCCCAGTATATGTAAACTAATGAAATGAAAAGAAAACAAATGGAGAAGCGGGAGATTAGAAATGGAATGAACGAGTGAGTGAAAGTGTAGTGGTACGAAGATGGAATGATGGTGTGAATTGGAACTCCAGGAGGAACCACGGACGGAACCTCTGGAAGGACACTGGAGAAGGTGTTTTGAGCGTTGTATTTATAGAGGAAGAAGAATCAGCAGAGGAGCAGCTCATTGATTGAGCTCGTTGATTGAAGCTTCACTGATTGCAGGGGACAGGAACAACGCGTGAGTATTTTCTGGTAGGCGCCGTCCGAATCAAGTTGCAGAGCGAGTCGGTGAGGAAGATAACCCGTTTCAGATCTGTATTTTTATACACGTCCGCTAGATGTCCGCATGAAATAATAGGCGGTTGCATAGGCATTTTTAGTCACGTCCGCCTCCTCAAATGAGGCGGTTGCATGGGCGGTATGAATTGTGTCCGCCTAACCCATGCAATTTTCGTATCCCTCTCTTGTCCGCCTCCACGTCCTCTTGTTTATGGGGCGGTTGCATTGAGTTTGTCCGCCCCCTAATGAGGCGGTTGCCTCTATCTTCTCCATTTCTAGTGTTGTCCGCCCCCTAATGAGGCGGTTGCATGCAAATCACGCATGCATGTCCTCCTCCACGTGACCTTCTTTAATCCCTTATAAACATATATATATGTTTTAGGTATTTTTCCTACAATTTAACACATAAAATACATCAGTTAATATAACAAGATAATTATAGGAAAAACCCTAGATAAGTGAGAAACATTACTAAAAATGCTACAAATTATAGGGTGATTAAACCCTAATAAGTCTATATGTTTTGCACTTATCAATAAGTCCCTTGGGTACGATTCTCTCGGTCGTAATATATTTACACTATACTCCGACCGGATTTTTATTTGCTACCCGTAGTAGAGTTGTAGGTTTAGTTTATTATTTTATTCTTTTTATATATAGTTTTATCCTACAATTTTTCTGTTAGCAGATACCACTTGAAAGGATCGGGGTGCTGACCGAGTAGGTCTGAGGTGTTAGTCTCAGACCAAACCTGCTTAGAGATACGTAATTGCCAAGGAGATAATGCGGAAGCTTTTTGTGTAAAATTGACAAGATAGGATTCTGCTTATATTGAAATTCAATGTGAATTACAACCTAGCTTCCTATCTTGGGACTCGACAGAGGTACTCTATCTCATCCAACACTCGCTCTACTCTCGGCTTAGATCAATGCGTAACAAGGAGTAAAGGGGAGTGTTCTATGTGTGCTCTATAGGTAATAAATACCTAAGCTGATTGACTAAGTCTAGCTAAGATCTCTCAGAATGCTTTCTCTCTCAAATGATATTTTTCTCTCTCAAAGTGCTAGTCTAGGATGCGTTACAAGTGTGTGTACAATCCTATGCTTATATACAACTTAACGGTTCCTAAAATATCGGAAGTGTCTTCATGGAGCAACTCTTTGAATTCAGGTGCGCAAGTATCGGAGGCACTTAGTTGCTACACGATCGCCATAAGCGCATGTCGCGCATATATCCACGTCTCCGAGATAATCGGAGCCACTCGGTAGTTTCGCGCCTTGGTTGATCAGAGATAGGTGTCCAGGTATCGGTGCAGAGCTACTCGAGCTGGTGAATCGCGAGGGCAAGTCTTTCTGCAGAGCTACTCTGACTGAGGAGGCAATCATCTGCAAAACCAAGTCTCCAACAGTTTGTAATCATGTAAAACAAGGTTCGAATTCAGAAAATGTCTCTGACTTGGTTTTAAGAAAGAGTACCCATGTCCAGCATGAGTAGTCATCCACAATGACTAGAACATACTTCTTACCACTTTTGCTTTGAACGCGCATTGGGCCGCATAGATCCATATGTAATAGATCTATCGAAGATTTTGTAGACATTTTCGGTTTGCTTGAAAAGCTTGCTCTAGTATGTTTACATTACATTACACAATTCAAGGCAACCATACAAATAGTGCACACAACACTTACCTTCGTAGTGTTAGCCAGATTACGCATCCGGGTTAGTCAGAATGCTCATTACTCTTTTACTCATTATACATTGCTTACTCTTACTATACTTACTTACTTTCATTTACTTACTTACTCATTCTTACTTACTTACTTATACTCATGTTAAGTCGGTATGACCTCCGGCTCGGGGACTACACTGTCCCACCTCCGGGATTTACTTGACTCACCAATCCGGGATGCTACCCACTTAAGGGATTTGGGTCACGGACCAGTTTAAGAGTCAGGACTTGGATCCAACCTCTTGTGTCTCCGCATCCTCACGCGTGGCCAAAACTATATCGGACTTCTACTCATTCCAATTTAATTACCAATTTAAGTTAGATTGGTTAGCTTGTTAGGAATCAGTTAGAAGTCCAACAGCAATCACAATCGGTCACAACACAATACAACATACATACACACACTCTTATTCATTCATACATTTCATGAATTATACAAACTAAGATTTAAAGACAATATACAACAACATACAACACTACATATTCACAAGTAAACATGATAACTCCGATTCGTGCATTTATCTTATTTGGTGATCAATTAGCACACAACACACAAATGAGAGTAACCAAGATAGCATACGGGCATGAGGAATTCATACCGTTCACCGTTGTACTTGTGTCCCAACGTTCCTCCGGTGTTCACAATCAAATCTCATGATATACATACAATCGAATGATTAATCTAACCATCATTAACTTAACTCGACTACTCTTACGTTTCCTAACCCATACATACTACATCTTTACAATTCTTATACTTACATATGGTTTACTTATTCTTCCTTAGTTTTAAAACTTGTTTACACTCTTAATGACCTCTAAATATCCTTAACTAAGTCCTAATTATCTTATACCATCATTACCATTCACTTCCTTACCTTAATACCCATTTAGTGCACTTATTTTTACAAGTTTTGGTTGGTCTGGGACCTTGTCCAGGTCTTAAGTCCCGGACCAACTCATGGTCCAACTCTCGGCTACATTTGATGGTATGGTCCGGGACCTTGTACAAGGGTCAAGTCCCGGACCCAAGTGGCTTGAAACTCTCGACTTAAATTCACACCATGGTCCGGGTCCTCTTACAAGGAGTAAGTCCCGGACCTCAACATTGAAAAACTCTCGGGGTGTTTTACAGGGTGGTCCGGGTCCTTGTATGGGACTTAAGTCCCGGACCACCACCTTCCTGTAACTCTCGGCATGATTTTGCACCCTGGTTCGGGACTTAGTCCTGGACTTAAGTCCCGGACCCTGCTACAAATTCAACAGGTTTTACATTTTCAAAATCTGTTACATCCCATACTTTGCCTAATTAATTCCCCATTGTTCCTACCCTTAATCCCACATATTTTAGCACCTACTTAGCCACCTAAACATGTTTAAATCCATTGCCAACCTATTACTCCTTCTATGCTAATTCACTCACCTATTTTCTTAAGTCCTCATTTCAGCACTTACATTCTCTTCTTCTAGTTGCATTATGCTACAGATTCCAACTCCCACTTTCTCCATCTATTGCTCCCTCTTATAATGGCATTAATAGAGCTTACAATACATTTACTATCTCTCCAAACCTACCAACTAAACAGCTCGTATCAAAATCTGTTACAAGGACATACTTTTACCTAGTTTTCTAGTTCCTTAAGTGTTCTAGTTCTAGGTAAATTTTGACATAACCTCCCCTAAAATATTACATTCTCACCACATCATTTATTCACATTTTGTTACCCCATTCACCTGTTTTCAATAACATTAATATTCAAAGCTCTCATACACAATTTCCAAACACTAAACACTACTAAAAATTCCTGCACACTACATTTAATTCCCAACTATGTTTGTGACATTTTTTACTTGTTTTCAAAGCTTCAATACAATTCAATTCTCCTTCCACATTACATTAATGTTCATTACCATTTTACAATACAAATTTTACTCTTTTAAAATCTGTTACACATATATATACTAGGCTACACAAATGAGCACAATTACCTTGTTTCTCTTCTAGTTTTCTTCCTTCTTCTTGTTTCTTCTTTCTTCCTTCTCTCTTTCCACCGGTTTGTAAATCAAATCCTTACACTACAGCCCACACATTTACACACCATTTTAATACACTAAACTAAACCTTAATCATTCTTCCAAGCTTAATGTAGGTTTTTAGGGTTTAGAAGTATATTACCTTCCAAGGGTGTAGGTAATGCTTGGAATAGCTCAAGAGTAAGATTTCAACTCCACCAACAAGGCCAAAATCGGCTGGGTACAAAAGGAACCAAACAAGGGTTTAGCTAGATTTTCGTTTTGCCCATAAGGCTAGAAAAACAATGGAGTTTCAAGAAGATTTTTACCTCAAAAGAACAAGGAGAAGAAGGTGGTTCTAGTGGTGGTCTTGAAGCTCCAAATGCTCCATACCCATGGAGACGAAAGTTTCCCTTTTCGGATTTTGAAAAGATAGAAGTGTTCCCCTTGATGAGAGGATGACAATGGTGTAATTTTTACAATTTTGGGGGAAGGTTTAAGGGAGTAACAAGAGGAGAGAAGTAGTGTTTTGTGTGGGTTTGTTCATTCCTCCATTGCTGTCGCCAGGAACAAGGAGAAGAAATCGGAGAAGGGAGGAGGAGTGGGTCTGTACGTGAGAAGAGAATGAGGGGATAGGAGAGAGAGTGGTGAGTGAGGTAGTAAAGTAGATTTACTTTTTGACTTTTAATTGTTTTGTTGTTTTGTAAATAAGGAAGAGTAAGTGAGTGTGTGAGAGAGGGAGAAATTGGCTGGCACCAGCACACACACACAAACTTTACTTTTTATTTTAAAAGTGGACACATAAGTTTTGGTTATTTATGTTTCTACCCCACAACTTCCCGTTTTTGACAGTTTTTACTAATTTCTCGTTTTATTGATTTTATTGGTTCTAAAGCTTCACTGATATTTATTAATGATTATTTAGTTGACCAAAATTGTTATGAGTCTATTTGACCCGCTTAAAGTCACGTTTTCCCGGTTACCTCGAAAAACGTGCTTTAAGGTTCGTTAGCGTTTTTAATCCGTTTTAAGGATCCGTTTTCTTCGGGATTTGTTCCCTCATGATTATTTACACTTAATTAAGCTTCTAAATTATTCATTAGCCTAATTAATCACTTTTTTAATTATGGGGTATTTCAATCTACCCCCCTTAAGAAACTTTGCCCTCAAAGTTGCTCAAGGTTAATAGTTTAAGTAATTCTACTCATTAGGCAAACCAATTGCCATAGTGCATCTTACTACCACCTATGAGGTGTTTACTTCATTCCACATTGCAAGCATACACCATTCAAGCATCATACACAGCAATACGGATTCACATACACCATCCATCATTTCCATACATACCATCACACAATACATCGTTACAGTTCACATTCCACATTACACAATACATCACACATCGTACATACATATCCATACACTACACATTATGCATACATACATACACATACCAAATTCACTTGCACTACATGTGCCATACAAAAATCTATTACAACACCTACAAACTATGCAATGCTTACCCCAAAGCAATGCAAAATCAAAAGGGGCTCTACCCCCCTTAAAAGGGGTACGACCCGTACCCGTATTACTAAATACTAGACTCTCTAGTCTGTGAACAACTGTGGGTACTTAGCCTTCATGGCATCCTCCAATTCCCATGTCGTTTCTTTGACATCGTGGTTTGACCATAGGACCTTCACCATTCGTATAGACTTATGGCGAGTGTCTCTGGTCTTCCTATCAAGGATTCTCACTGGGGTTTCAACTTATCTCATGGTCGGCTCAATAGATAGTCTCTCGGGCTCTAGGACATGAGAAGGATCAGCAATATACTTCTTGAGTTGTGACACATGAAATACATCATGGACACGTCCCAAGTCCTCATGTAGTGCTAACCTGTAGGCTACAACTCCAACTCTTTCGGTGATAGTGTACGGCCCTACAAACTTTGGGCTCAGTTTGCCCTTCTGACCAAATCGGAAGACACCCTTCATAGGTGAAACGCGCAAAAACACTTGGTCGCCCACGGCGAACTCAAGATTGCATCGACGCACATCTGCATAGGATTTCTGTCTATCTTGGGCTGCCTTCATATTAGCTCGAATCTGCTGAACTTCGGCTTGCACTTGCTCAAGGTACTCTGGTCCTATGATGACCGCTTCACTCGACTCATCCCAACACAAAGGTGTACGGCAAGGTCTACCGTATAGGGCTTGGAAAGGCGACATCTTAATCGAAGCATGATAGCTATTATTGTACGAAAACTCGATAAGATGAAGCTTGTCTAACCAAATCCCCTGAAAGTCTAAGGCACATGCCCGAAGCATGTCCTCCAGTGTCTGGATGGTCCTTTCTGTCTGACCGTCGGTCTGAGGATGGAAGGCGGTACTCAACTTCAATTCTGTACCCAGCGCTTCCCGTGTGGCTCTCCAGTATCTCGAAAGAAATCTGGTGTCGCGGTCAGATACTATGGTTTTCGGGACTCCGTGATGTCTGGTAATCTCCTTGTTGAATAGCTCAGCTAGCTTCACTACCTTCCAGGTGTCCTTCATCGGTATGAATCTGGCAACCTTGGTAAGGCGATCGACTACAACCCAGATCATGTTGAGTCCTCCCCTGGCAGGTGGGAGTCCTACAACAAAATCCATGGAGATATCATGAAATGTCCACTCCGGAACTGGCATCGATTGTACCATTCCACCCGGTCTACGATGTTCAAATTTCACCTTTTGGCATGTTAAGCATCTCAATACAAATTTGTCACATCCGACTTCATTCCAGACCACCAGAAGTACCTCTTCATGTCTTTGTACATCTTGGAGGCTCCTGGATGGACTGACAATGTGGAACTGTGTGACTCTCGCAGGATGCGATCCCTTAGCTCAGCATTGCTTCGGGGGACGCATAGCCTGCCATTCAACCGAATCAAACCATCTTCATGTAGCTTGAAGTCATACTTTTTCTTCTCGAATGTACCATTCTCAATCTTTTGTCTGATTTCGGTTAGGTAAGGGTCGCTCAACTGAGTCTCGCACCTCATCAACCAAGCTAGAAGAAGCGAGTAGCGAATAGAGCGAGTGTGCTCGACGGCTCAGGGTGTCGGCTACAATGTTTGCCTTCCCTTCCTTATATTGTAGGTCAATGTTGTAGTCTGAGAGAAACTCCATCCACCTTCTCTGTCTCAAATTCAACTCTTTCTGCGTGAATACATACTGTAAGCTCTTGTGGTCGGAGTAGATGGTGATGCTTACCCCATAGAGATAGTGTCGTCATATCTTCAAGGCGAAGACAATGGCTCCTAACTCTAAGTCGTGAGTCGGGTAATTCTCCTCATGCTTTTTCAGCTGGCGGGAGGCATAAGCTACAACCTTGCCATGCTGCATGAGTACGCATCCCATTCCCTTGCCTGATGCATCACAATATACCTCAAATCCCTCTGTGCCCTCTGGAAGAGTAAGGATGGGCGCTGAGGTCAATGAGTCCTTTAGGCTCTGAAATGATAACTCGCACTCGTCTGTCCATACAAACGGTGCATCTTTCTTCATCAGTGTAGTCATGGGCTTAGCGACTTTCGAGAAGTCCTTGACAAATCTCCGGTAGTAACCGGCTAGACCAAGAAAGCTCCGAATGTCGGTAACAGTCTTAGGTCTAGGCCATGATCGTATAGCTTCAATCTTAGAAGGGTCAACTGAGATACCTGCGCTCGAGATGACATGACCAAGGAATGATACCTGATCTAGCCAGAACTCGCATTTGGAGAACTTCGCATACAGCTGGTTCTCGCGCAGTGTCTCAAGCACTTTCCTCAAATGAATTTCATGTTCTTCTGCTGATTTTGAGTATACAAGGATGTCGTCGATGAAGACAACAACCGAGGTGTCCAACTGCTTGCTGAATAGTTGATTCATGAGGTCCATGAATTTCGTTGGTGCATTTGACAAACCGAATGGCATCACTGTGAATTCGTAGTGGCCATATCTGGTACGGAATGCCGTTTTCTCTATGTCTTGCTCTTTGATAGCGATCTGATGATACCCAGAACGGAGGTCGATCTTGGAGAAGACTGAGGCTCCTTTCAGCTGGTCGAATAGGTCGTCGATGCGTGGTAATGGGTATTTATTCTTGACTGTGACTGCATTTAGCTCGTGGTAGTCAATACAAAGTCGGAGGCTACCGTCCTTCTTCTTCACGAAGAGAACCGGTGCTCCCCAGGGTGATACGCTCGGGCGTATAAACCCTTTGTCGAGTAAGTCGCGTAGCTGTTCCTTCAAATCTGTCATTTCCGCAGGTGCCATACGGTACGGTGCCCTAGCAATGGGACCGGTACCTGGTAAAAGATCAATTTCAAATTCTGCCGCTCTCGGTGGTGGCATGCCGGGTAGCTCCTTAGGGAATACATCTGGGAATTCGGATACAATGGGTACATCATCACTGAACTCTGGATCTCTTTCCAGATCTTGTACATAACACAAATATATTTCATGGCCCTTTCTGAGCTCTCGGTACATGGTCATAGCAAATATGGGTGTGGTCGAAGGCTCTCTAGGTCTCTGGCGGTAAGATACGGTAACCCCAGAAGGACTCTTGAGCAGCAATCGATGCTCGGCGCAGAGGATTCTACCCTTGTGCCGCTCCAACCAATTCATTCCGATGATTAAGTCGAATCCCAATCCATTAAACTCGATGAAGGAAATGGGAAACGCTTCGTTTTTTATTTTGATGGTGGCTGATTGATAATATTTGGTGCACTTTACTCGCTCCTTCGATGGGAGAGTAACCATGAAATTCGGTAGCTCATCCGCATCTAGCTTTAACCTCTTCACAAAGGATGGTGATACGAAAGTGTGAGAGGCGCCGGAGTCGAATAACACATTGGCATCAATGCCATTTACTGGGAATGTTCCCGTTAAGATGGTGCCGCTTCTGCCGGCTTGTGCTTCGGAGGATGCTCAGGTTACCTTCTGTACCGAGTCCACAACCTATTGAAGTCACAATTTCATAAGTATTGATGGTGGACACAAGTGGAATTTAAATCAACACTGCTCTTATTGATAAACCAACCATCATACATACCGTGTCTCTAATACACGTTACTAATATATTACATGATACTATGAATTTAATACTTTCTAAAGGTGAGGTTCAGGCGTCCTGGTTTCATGTGTGTGGCATTGATTATTGCCGGTGGTGCTGTATTCAGCTTGATCTTGTTGATCCCGTGATACAACATCCTAGAGTTTCCACCCATGATTAGGACATCTCCTGATCTCAATACCAGTTTTTGTGCGAGGTCCACACGCTTCTGCTCGCTATATAAATATGGCGTCATCACCAATGGACCAAGACACTACGGGCACTCCTTGTTCAAGAGATTCCGCTGTCTCGTCCTTGTCTTGGTGTAACCCAAGTCGTCCTTCTTTCTCATAGAAGTTGACGATACAAAGGTCCGCTTCAAGTACGGGGATCGGTTCATGTTCGTATTGTCGTGCAAGTTCTACTGCTTGTGTGACAAGTGTCTGAAATTCTGGTGGTATTGTCGGTGGCGTTGCTCCATCTTGTGTTCGTGTCTCTTGGTATGTCTTGGTATAAGGATTCCAATCCTTTCCCAAGCACATCATTTTCAGCTTCATCTTCGCTCCACCGGGGAATTCGGGTGTATAAAATCCACCTTGACCCGTTCCTAGTTCGTTGCATCGTCGAATGATTGAGATTTGGGCTTCAGGTGTCAGGTATCCCCTTAATAAGATCATACCTGGTCGGATGACCTGACACTGTTCGTTGGTGTAGTAGTGGTTGGTGACGTCGATCTCTTCTTGATTCAGGTTTACCGGTATCGGATAACAGATACTAAAGCTTCCTATGGTTACAAATTTCATCTATGGTGAGTACTAGTTTCAACTACTCCATTTCATGCTCATTACTTATTTCGACTTATTTACTCATGCATTCATTCAACAATTACTCTAATACTTAGACATGCTTCTTCAAGGATTAAAGGTTCGGATAATTACCTAGGCCGGACTTAGAACCGGACCCGTCGCGGTCTATGACATGCAAGACAGGCTGCCTCTGAGGTGCACCCCTCTGAGGTCCCCGGGATCCCTGTCCCTGTGGTGCCTGCTGGGTCGGTGCATCGCCAGATGCAACCTCCTTGCCTTCCCTCTGTTTGTAGCTTTGGAAGTTCCCTTTTGGCTTGGCAATTTCTGGGCATCTATTGGTTGTATGTCCCGGTTTCTGGCAGTTGTAGCATTTGATTTCTCTCCCATAGCAGTCCTTGCCGGGATGGTCTTGGTTGCACTTTCTGCACACATAGGTGCGGCCGTCGGAGAAGGTTTTGGTGAGACCGGAGCCAGAACCTGAGGTTTAGAGGGTTAGCACATGTGTGCGTGGATATACTAGATATGATACTTGTACGATATTTAGGAATAGAAGTTTACCCTTAGGTGGGTATGATCTCAGTGGCTTCGCTGCCACCGGCGCAGAAGAGCCTAGTTGAAGAAGTTCAATTGGCTTGCCCTGCTCAGCATGGGCACTGCTCTCACTTGGGAATTTCTTTTGGGATTGCTGAAAGAAATTTCCCTTCTTCTTTTTCCAGCTCTTACCCTGGTTCTGCTCCTCGGCACTAGTGTTTTTGTTGTTGGCCTTGCACTTAAGCGCGGTTTCCTCATCCCGTAGTTGTCAAGTGATCTCAACACGAAAGGCCGCGTGATAACACTCCTGAAGTTTCAGGTATTAGCCGGGATGCTCATTTAAGGAAGGGTAAAGACGAGATTTAAGGATTTCAAGGAATTGAAAGAATTGAAATGGTACCAAGGGTTAAACCGATATTTACCTGAAGAGAGGTAAATCGTGTGTAGCCCATACCGTACCGAAGGCGATGGCTCAGACCGTCATAGAAGCGATCGACCAACACCTGGCCGGTGTATCCTAGATCGGGTAGAAGACGGAGGATGGAAGTGAAGGTGCGGTAATACTCATCCACAGACATCTGGTCTGTCATTTTCAAGGCATCCAGCCTTTTCTTGGTTTTCACGTGCTCCGGGTAGTATTTGGATCGGAGGAGAGATGCAAAAGACTCCCAATCGAATGTGGGGTCATTGACGTGCTCATTTTTTATTAGCTTCCACCAATCCATGGCTGCATCTTTTAGATAATACGCCGCTACTCTAACTCGAACTCCAGCAGGAGCTTCGAGGGTTTTTTAATGTCGTCTCCATCTCGGAGATATAGGCTTCTAGCTTAGCCGGATCACTCTCGCCCCTAAAGCAAGGAGGGCGGAGTTCCGCTACAGCTTTTACCCAGTTGGCTTCTCTGGGTGGCGGGGGACGGATTGGCCCCGCTTGAGTTTGCTGGTTTTGCTGGTTTTGTTGCATTGCATTTATCACTTGTGGTAGCATCTGTGCTACCGTGGCGGCGACGATCTCAGCTATCGTCTGCGCCAATTCCTTCAGAGGCTTTGCCTCTAGCTCGGCCTCGTCCTGACATTGAACATTTAGCATTTACATTAGGCTCCGTAAGATATGACTCAAAGGTCATGGAATTTAAGCAAGGTATCGTTCATAAGAACGTCAAGGGTATCCGTCTTTAACAACGGTAGTTCCTCATTAGGTTTCTAAGTATCCGTCTTAAGACGTTGAAATCCTAACTCGGTAATCCCTATGCTCGGTAACTATGGACATCAGAGTGTAACTACGCTCTGATACCACTTTTTGTAGCACCCCTACCGTTAATCCTATGCGTACCGTCTAATCGTCCTGTTAATCCTATCAATTCACAGGGAAATACTACTATTACTACGGCGGGTGATACAACGCCGCTAGCCACCCATACGGCTAGCAAGGCTTACACTACTTACAGTGACGGTCTGATGCCTATGTATACCGAGCTACTAAAACATTGCTCACTGAATACAAAATACCATTCGTCTACATTAATGGACTACCGAGTATTCAAGTATATTCATTTACAACCTTTCGAGTTTACCAAAAGTATGAGTTTCTACCAACTACTCATCTATACCCAATCCAATGCTTTCACTATCCAAAAGGGTGTACCCCATGGTACACCGGCTAATCAAAAATCTACAGCCGTGTACTACTCAGTACACCATTCATAATTCATTGTTTACAATCCAAAAAGACAAAAGAAATAAGACCAAGTCTTCAACATCCATCCTTCTCGAGTACCTGCATTCATATTAAAAACATTGCCCCAAGGGGCTCAGCAAAAGCTGCGCATGAACTCCGCATATACCGCGTGCTAGCTAGGGCACGCCGACTAATTAAGGTCAAATAGGCATGCGGTTCATTTTTAGCATACATACATGCTTTGCATACAACATACATGCATATACATTACATTACAAAATTCAAGGCAACCATACAAATAGTGCACACAACACTTACCTTCGTGTTAGCCAGATTACGCATCCGAGTTAATCGGAATGCTCATTACTCTTTAACTCATTATACATTGCTTACTCTTACTATACTTACTTTCATTTACTTACTTACTCATTCTTACTTACTTACTTATACTCATGTTAAGTCGGTATGACCTCCGGCCCGGGGACTACACCGTCCCACCTCCGGGATTTACTTGACTCACCAATCCAGGATGCTACCCACTTAAGGGATTTGGGCCGCGGACCAGTTTAAGAGTCAGGACTTGGATCCAACCTCTTGTGTCTCCGCATCCTCACGTGGCCGAAACTATATCGGACTTCTACTCATTCCAATTTAATTACCAATTTAAGTTAGATTGGTTAGCTTGTTAGGAATCAGTTAGAAGTCCAATAGCAAGCACAATCGGTCACAACACAATACAACATACATACACACACTCTTATTCATTCATACATTTCATGAATTATACAAACTAAGATTTAAAGACAATATACAACAACATACAACACTACATATTCACAAGTAAACATGATAACTCCGATTCATGCATTTATCTTATTTGGTGATCAATTAGCACACACACAAATCAGTAACTAAGATAGCATACGGGGCATGAGGAATTCATACCGTTCACCGTTGTACTTGTGTCCCAACGTTCCTCCGGTGTTCACAATCAAATCCTATGATATACATACAATCGAATGATTAATCTAACCATCATTAACTTAACTCGACTACTCTTACGTTTCCTAACCCATACATACTACATCTTTACAATTCTTATACTTACATATGGTTTACTTATTCTTCCTTAGTTTTAAAACTTGTTTACACTCTTAATGACCTTTAAACATCCTTAACTAAGTCCTAATTATCTTATACCATCATTACCATTCACTTCCTTACCTTAATACCCATTTAGTGCACTTATTTTTACAAGTTTTGGTTGGTCTGGGACCTTGTCCAGGTCTTAAGTCCCGGACCAACTCATGGTCCAACTCTCGGCTACATTTGATGGTATGGTCCGGGACCTTGTACAAGGGTCAAGTCCCGGACCCAAGTGGCTTGAAACTCTCGACTTAAATTCACACCATGGTCCGGGTCCTCTGACAAGGAGTAAGTCCCGGACCTCAACATTGAAAAACTCTCGGGGTGTTTTACAGGGTGGTCCGGGTCCTTGTATGGGACTTAAGTCCCGGACCACCACCTTCCTGTAACTCTCGACATGATTTTGCACCCTGGTTCGGGACTTAGTCCTGGACTTAAGTCCCGGACCCTGCTACAAATTCAACAGGTTTTACATTTTCAAAATCTGTTACATCCCATACTTTGCCTAATTAATTCCCCATTGTTCCTACCCTTAATCCCACATATTTTAGCACCTACTTAGCCACCTAAACATGTTTAAATCCATTGCCAACCTATTACTCCTTCTATGCTAATTCACTCACCTGTTTTCTTAAGTCCTAATTTCATCACTTACATTCTCTTCTTCTAGTTGCATTATGCTACAGATTCCAACTCCCACTTTCTCCATCTATTGCTCCCTCTTATAATGTCATTACTAGAGCTTACAATACATTTACTATCTCTTCAAACCTACCAACTAAACAGCTCGTATCAAAATCTGTTACAAGGACATACTTTTACCTAGTTTTCTAGTTCCTTAAGTGTTCTAGTTCTAGGTAAATTTTGACATAACCTCCCCTAAAATATTACATTCTCACCACATCATTTATTCACATTTTGTTACCCCATTCACCTGTTTTCAATAACATTAATATTCAAAGCTCTCATACACAATTTCCAAACACTAAACGCTACTAAAAATTCCTGCACACTACATTTAATTCCCAACTATGTTTGTGACAGTTTTTTTACTTGTTTTCAAAGCTTCAATACAATTCAATTCTCCTTCCACATTACATTATTGTTCATTACCATTTTACAATACAAATTTTACTCTTTTAAAATCTGTTACACATATATATACAAGGCTACACAAATGAGCACAATTATCTTGTTTCTCTTCTAGTTTTCTTCCTTCTTCTTGTTTCTTCTTTCTTCCTTCTCTCTTTCCACCGGTTTGTAAATCAAATCCTTACACTACAGCCCACACATTTACACACCATTTTAATACACTAAACTAAACCTTAATCATTCTTCCAAGCTTAATGTAGGTTTTTAGGGTTTAGAAGTATATTACCTTCCAAGGGTGTAGGTAATGCTTGGAATAGCTCAAGAGTAAGATTTAAACTCCACCAACAAGGCCAAAATCGGTTGGGTACAAAAGGAACCAAACAAGGGTTTAGCTAGATTTTCGTTTTGCCCATAAGGCTAGAAAAACAATGGAGTTTCAAGAAGATTTTTACCTCAAAAGAACAAGGAGAATAAGGTGGTTCTAGTGGTGGTCTTGAAGCTCCAAATGCTCCATACCCATGGAGACGAAAGTTGCCCTTTTCAGATTTTGAAAAGATAGAAGTGTTCCCCTTGTTGAGAGGATGACAATGGTGTAATTTTTACAATTTTTGGGGAAGGTTTAAGGGAGTAACAAGGAGAGAAGTAGTGTTTGTGTGGGTTTGTTCATTCCTCCATTGCTGTCGCCAAGAACAAGGAGAAGAAATCAGAGAAGGGAGGAGAGTGGGTCTGTACGTGAGAAGAGAATGAGGGGATAGGAGAGAGAGTGGTGAGTGAGGTAGTAAAGTAGATTTACTTTTTGACTTTTAATTGTTTTGTTGTTTTGTAAATAAGGAAGAGTAAGTGAGTGTGTGAGAGAGGGAGAAATCGGCTGGCACCAGCACACCACACAAACTTTACTTTTAATTTTAAAAGTGGACACATAAGTTTTGGTTATTTATGTTTTACCCCACAACTTCCCGTTTTTGACAATTTTTACTAATTTCTTGTTTTATTGATTTTATTGGTTCTAAAGCTTCACTAATATTTATTAATGATTATTTAGTTGACCAAAATTGTTACGAGTCTATTTGACCCACTTAAAGTCACGTTTTCCCGGTTACCTCGAAAAACGCGTTTAAGGTTCGTTAGCGTTTTTAATCCGTTTTAAGGATCCGTTTTCTTCGGGATTTGTTCCCTCATGATTATTTACACTTAATTAAGCTTCTAAATTATTCATTAGCCTAATTAATCACTATTTTTAATTATGGGGTATTTCAGTTAGAGAGATCACATATTTGAGATACTTAGAAGGCTATGTCCAAGGCCATCTACCAGATTTACATTTTCTATTTTTTGAAGTATGAGGGATTTCCAACAGTTCCAATACCGATGATTTCACCATGAACATTGTCTCCAAAAGTGACTTTTCCCCCATTGTGTTGAGAGAGAGTCGTGAACTTGTCAGGGTCTCCTGTCATATGTCGTGAGCATCCACTATCCAGAAACCAAGAGTCATTGTCCACGGCCTGCTCTCCCTGTAATACAATCAATGGTTAGACTGGGGAACCCAGGACTGGGTTCCCTTTTTGATGAAAAAGAGCTTTGCATACATCGGGCTTCAAACAGAGCATGTATGCATTTCATGTTGAAGGATAAATCACAACCAAGTTTATGACAAGAAGAGTGAATATGCATGTCGTAACCAGAGTAACCGCAAATCAGTAATGAGGGTAGGTGAACATACTTCTTTTGCCAACGAAATTTATTTTCAAATTTTTCTTTTTGGATCTTTCTTCATCGGAGATCGTTGGGTTTTGAGGCAATTTTAGGTAGGTTGACTTTGCCTTTGTTCTTCAGCCAGTGAGGAGGACTCGATGACGAGACCGAATCCATCTGTGCCTTTTTGAGGGCGACGATCAGGGAGTCAATTTCTTTTTTGAGTTTGACTTGCCTTTCATTTAATTCACGAAGTTTGTTTTCAAAGAATTTTGGGTTTTGCATGGCATCAACCTCTCGAACAAAGGTGATCGGTTTGAAGAATTTTTCAGGAATTTTGGCTTTTGTTTGATTTTTCTGTAAAGATGTGACTTGATTTTTCAAAGAACTGATAAGACTATGTGTGTCTCTTAACTCACTTTCAAGTTTTTCAACTTTTTGCTCAGACTTTTGAAGTTTGAGACGGTCGTTATTGACATGACCTTTTAGCACATGAATTTCTTCATAAAGTAAAGATATTCTTTCTTGTTCTTTTGTTAAATCGAATTCAGGACGATTTGGATCTATGAAGTAAGTGGACAGATCTAAAGAAGGAACAGCACATGATTCTGAGAAATTTTCAATTACCTCTGAAGAGGGAGTCTTGCATACCTGATTTTTATGGGCCATGAGGCAGATTAAACCGGACGTCCCGATCTCTGGTTCTTCTGAGTCAGAGTCTCCCCATGCTACATTTGCTACCAATGATGATTGCTCTCGATCGTCTTTCTTCTTTAGTGGGCAGCTGTTGGCATAGTGCCCTGGTTTCAAACATTTAAAGCATACTCGATCTCCGGTTCCAGTGTTCCCTTGCTGATTTCTATTGTATGATTGACGGGCCGATTCTGGTTTTGACCCGATCTAATTTGACCATTCCTTTCTGACCGATCTCGCATGAATTTTCTGAAGTTTTTGACCAGCATGGCCATTTCCTCAAAGGTATTCGCAGAACCTTCCTCGATTATGTCGTCGATCAGTGTGTCACGCAGTTGTTGTATTAGTTCTTGATTGGAAGGAGTAGTCTCGTAGTGGAGCGACTTGTGCTGGTGAGCTGATATCTGGCTGGGTGTAGTCTTTACCTGCAGGGCTTGATTCACGTTAGGATAGGAACCTGTGTGATTAGAGTGAGAAGAATTACCTCTGTTTTTAACATTCATTTTGTATTTGTTGATGGACTGAAGATAGGACCCTAGATCGGTCAAAGTCCATTTTTCTAGGCTTTTGGAAGCTTTTGTAGAGATAACACTCTCAGCCCATTCTTCACCCAGGCTGTCCAGAAATTTGTTGTTGATATTTTTGTTTGACTCTCCAATCTGTAGCTCTTCCATAGTAGGAGTGAGTTCAGTGAATCTTGCAAGCATGTCGCTAAGGGATTCTCCAGGCTTTCCTACGAAGTTTTCGTAGTCCATCTTCAGCTCTTGTATCTTTGATTTTCGAAGCTCGGTGTTGCCTTCGTGAACAGCTCAAAGGTGATCCCAAATGTCTTTTGCCACCTTGATGTGATATACTCTTCTTCTTTCGGGTGGAGAGAGACTTGTGTAGATTACTCGTACGGCTTGGGCATTTAGCTCGACATATCTGCGCTCTTTAGCCGTATAAGAGCTTGGATCTTTCCCTTCAGGCACTCGAAAGTTTCCTTTAGTCACTACCGTCCAGAGTTGTTGATTGAGTGACTGGAGGTGCGACTCCATCTCACTCTTCCACATATTGTAGTTTGTGGAGGTTAGCTTTGGTTCTCCACCTGCATCCTGTTGTTATTGTTGGAGTTTAAGATTTCCGTCATTTTGAGAGAATTATCAGCCAACGCAGGCTCTGATACCACTTGATAAGATCGGGGTGCTGGCCGAGTAGGTCTGAGGTGTTAGTCTCAGACCAACTCTGCTTGGAGAACAAGTGTTCGCAGAGAATAATGACGCGGAAGCTTTTGTTTAAAATTGACAAGATAGGATTCTGCTTGTATTGAAATTCAATGTGAATTACAACCTAGCTTTCTATCTTGGGATTCGACAGAAGTATTCTGTCTCATCCAACACTCGCTCTACTCTCGGCTTTGATCAATGCGTAACAAGGAGTAAAGGGGAGTGTTCTATGTGTGCTCTCTAGGTAATAAATACCTAAGCTGATTGACTAAGTCTCACTAAGATCTCTCAAATGCTTTCTCTCTCAAGCAATCTTTTTCTCTCTCTCTAATGGATAGTCTCAGATGTGTTACCTAATGTCGTTACAAATTTGAGCTTATATACAACTTAAACGCGCCTAGAATATCGGAAGTGAAGTCATGGGGCAACGACTTGAATCTGGTGCGCAAGTATCAGGGGCACTAGCTACTACATGATCTCCAAGGAGTCTGTCGCGCATGTCGTCCACGTCTTCCGTGAAAGTCGGAGTCGACCGGTTCTTCAATGTAAGTTCGCGCCATCAGAAGTAGATGTCCAAGCGTGGGTGCAGAGCTACTCGAGCTGAAAGATTCTTAAGGGCTAGTTGTTCTGCAGCGTGACTCTGACTGAGGAGGCAATCATCTGCAAAACCAAGTATTCAACAGGATGTATGTATGTTTGGGCAGTGTACTTCCTTGGGTGTTTTGTGTACATAAATTTTCGGATGGTTGAGTAGACTGTTTGCTCATTTGAGCTTGATGAACTTTGTGGTTCCTGTTCCATGGCAAGAGTGAGGTAGAATGTGTATGAATTGTAAGAGAAGTGTTGATGATTATGAAGAGAGGTGATGAAGAATGTGAGGACTGGTCAAGTGATTTATACATGGCTTAAGGATAGGCATACCTATTGATCGGGGAGGTGTAATAAATGAGTCATCATCATGTTATGCAGTCTAGAGAGTAGGTTTCTAGTTGTCAAGTAATGAAGTTGGACTAGTGTAATGATGTGATAGAATGTCTCTCAACATTTTGCAATTTTTAATCAAGAAAGAAGCAGCCAATGCAATAACGTCATTCGTAAACACGTGTTGTATTCAAGTGAGAAATTGTAACAGTCGTACACTCTGTTGATATCAAAAGATTCACTTGAAACAGATTGTAAAAAATAAAAGACACAAAAATCTAACAAAGTTTTAAAAGTAGCTCACGGCTTCTCTCAAGCCTCTACAAGGCGTAGAACTCTCAGGCTATATATATTTGTCTATGTAATCTATGGCCCCTTGAACCATGTGTTGAACACTTGGTTCTTCGAAGACACCTGAACACCTGTAAGAGTCACTCTCACACGTTGAAGAACATCTTGAGCTGAAGCATCCAGACTGGTTCCCGACCTGTCTTGGACCGGTGAAAGACTTCTCTTCCTCTTCTTTGCCGAAGGCTTGGCGAGTGGGCGAGGCTCTGAGCGTGAGTTCTCACTCCTTGCAGGCTTCTATAGGACCATGAGCTTCTCTCTTTGAGTTTTGATCCCCATTTTTGATAACATCTTTGAGCTGATGCTGTCCTGAGCGGTCCGCACGCACTCTTTGAATTGGTCGGTGTCCACTCAAAACTCCTTTAGTGTCGCGGTGACCACTCCCCATGCACTAATGTGTCATAGCTGAGGAGTTTACGGTGATGCTTATGCGCTACGAACCCAACTGAGAAAACGATGGTGATTTCGAACCTGGCGCATACGCCAGGTTCTTATAGCAATAGATTTACTCTTTTTTTTTTTACTTTATCATTTTACAAAATTTTAAAATGTTGTATCTTATTATATATAAGTCCAAATAACATAAACTTTATACCATTGTTCATCATAATTCGAGCTCTTCAAAATAAGACCAAACATGAATATGTTTTGATAAATTTATTTTTTTAATTTTTTGTTTGTACAAAATATGTTTTAAGATTCATTGTGAATCTTAAGTTTAAGAAAAGTGAATCAAAGGTTGTTAAAAGGTGAACCAAAAAGGTTGTCAAAAAGTGAATCAAAGGTCATTAAAATGTCATAAAAATGCCTTCGACGTTTTTAGCATTCCTAGGGTGGTTTTTAGGGTGTTTGGGGAGTAGGGTAATCTTTTTGGCATTAGTTCTACACTTTATATTATCGTCACTGACTCGACAGTAACGACCCTAAACCCTGCACAACAAACCATAAAAATGTCTTCGGCGTTTTTAGCATTCCTAGGGTGGTTTTAGGGGTTTTGGGGGTAGGGTAATATTTTTGGCATTAGCTCTACGCTATTATTGTCGTCACTAACTCGACAGTTTTTTTAGGGTTTGTGGTTTAGGGTTTAGGGTCGTTAGACCCTAAACCCTGTACTACAAACTCTAAAAATGCCTTCGACGTTTTTAGCTATTCTATGGTGGTTTTGGGTGTTTGGGGGGTAAGGTAATCTTTTGGCATTAGTTCTACGCTTTATATTGTCGTCACTAACTCCACAGTTTTTTACGGTTTGTGGTTTAGGGTCGCCCTAAAATGCCTTCGACGTTTTTAGCTATCCTAGGGTGATTTTTTGGGTGTTTGGGGGGGGGGGGGTAGGGAATCTTTTTTGCATTAGTTCTACGCTTTATATTGTCGTCATTGACTCGACAGTTTTTTAGGGTTTATGGTTTAGGGTTTAGGGTCGTTAGACCCTAAACCCTGTACTACAAACCCTAAAAATGTCTTCAACGTTTTAGCTATCCTATGGTGGTTTTTTTGATGTTTTGGGGTAGGGTAATCTTTTTGGCATTAGTTCTACACTTTATATTGTCGTCACTAACTCGACAGTTTTTTAGGGTTTGTGGACCCTAAACCCTGCACTACAAACCATAAAAATGCCTTCAACGTTTTTAGCATTCCTATGGTGGTTTTTAGGGTGTTTGGGGTAAGATTCATTTTACTAATGAACATGGTTCATTTTATTATTAAAGAATATTCATTTTACTAATGAGTAAGATTCACTTTAAAAATACCTAATATACACTCATTCTAAAAACATAAAATTTTAAGTTTACTAAAACATATCCATGATGCATCTTGTTTTGAAAAGCACGAAAAATGATGAACAATGGTATAATTTTTTTTATTTTTACACTTATATTTTGTGGGCTATAAGATTTTGAAAAAAAATTATTTCTCTCTCCAATTAATAAAACCATATCCAATCCCCTCCCCAAAACTCTCGTAACTAACACGCGTGACTGTTTTTTTCTTTATTTATTTTTCTTTATTTATTCCTCCAACCACAATCTGACATATGTCAATCTCCATATAACACTCTGGCCAAGTGCCAGGGTCTCCATGCTAAAATGGATTTCTTGTAGGAAGCGAGGGGGGAGAGGATAATATGAACCGGAGTGTTGTCAGCGGAAGAAGTGAATTGTCCTTTTTTTTCTCAAGTAAAAGGTTGAAATGAAAAGATTGACCGGGATGCAAGCTCTACTTGGGTATGCACGTAATAATTTGTTTTAATAGTGTATTATTAGTCCATACGTATTTTTGGATCAATTTTAAGGTTCATTTTGTTTTGATCATTCTTTAACACGTTTTACTTTTTTATTTGTTAAATTAATAGTTTTGGTCAGTTTGTGTTTCCAAGTTGATATAGTTGCCTTTTTCTAGTTTGATTATTTTTCAATTTTCTTTTTACTTTGACTATTTGCTTTCGAATGAAAATGAAATAATGTAGGATTTGTTTACCAGTGAGTGACTATACTCCCACCTTATACAAAAAGTTTACATCAGTTTGATCATATTTAATCCGAGCAATACCCCGTTGGTTCAGTGGTGTTTGATACTAAACTTGGTAGGAAAAACCACGATTCGATCCCCGCAACGACTATTGGAAGGAGATTGGAATAATTGATTTTCGATCCAGATACCTGATGTCCAGAGAGGTAACCTGAATTGAGAACAACCAAATTAAAAATCACCGAAAACTCCAAATCAACTAGAAATTTGTACATACGTAATTTAACCCACTTCACCCACACTAATCCAACCCATACTAATAATTAACCAACACCATATAACCAAATTACAAGCGGCATATGACTAATACAAGTTGTGATGTACCAATTTCAGACCTAAAACGCATATGGTAAATTTTCTAAAACTAAGAAAATGGTAAAGACCTCATTCTATAAATGTAGGTTTTGCTGGGATTTTATAAATCTATTTTAAACTTACTATTGTTAACAAATGAGATAAGAACAACTGTATGGATCATACTTATAATAAATCAATATATTCAAAATATCTGTCATTTTAGAGATAAATCTGGATTTAAAACTGTCCAAATTCATCTCTAGAATGACAGATATTTTGAATAGGAGGGAATAGTTTCCTAACATCCGCCCATGAAACCAAAATCCCTTTAATTGAAAGCACAAAAATAATTGACCGCTTGTCCGCTCCTCTCGTTTAGAATGTGTTATTGCATTATTACTAATCTTTGAGAATGAACAATTTATGTTTCATTTTATTTGACTTCTGGGAGCACATTAAAATATCACAAATAGGGAAAAAAACACACAAGCATTGCAACGGGCAGAAATAGATGGAGAAAACTGAGGAAAATCTATGGATCTACATAAGATTATATTTCAACCAAATAATAGACAAAATTAAAAATGTAATTCACTAGCCCTCTTAACAACACAACTACATTTCTGATTCCACACCCATCCTCTTGATTATCAAGTTAGTTTAACATGAGACCTAGAGACAAAATACTCAAAAAGAATAGCATAATTTTCAGTTCTTGTCATCCACAACCTTCAAGATCTGCAGATTTCGTTTACAGCAAAACACCATTTTCCTCATCAACCTGCAATTTCAATAAATCAAAAGTGGCATCAACCTCTGCTATGTTTCAGTTATACCTCGGCTACAATAGTAGAGCAAAACCATGAATACAACATCAAGAAAATGTCAGCCACTGATTCAATGTCAAGCATACTAGATAAATGTAACAGATTTCAGGTCTGTTAATAACACAACATAATTATAAAACTGTCGCACAAAAACCAGAAAGCACAGAAAACAAGATAACGCATGAGAAGGCACCACTAGTTGGACAAATCTTAGTGTTAGGTGTATTTAGACATAACGCATGTGAAGGCATTCAACTTCATCACCTATGTGCCTACATTAGATAAGGACCTCTTTAAACATCAGCACTCTGATATGTTCCTATCTTCCTATAACACTCTCCTAAAACAGAACTAAAAGAATCCGTTTTCACCATTTTTAACCAACAGTATAGGATGCTCTTCGAAAGGAGTTTTATCTCTTACAAGCATCATAACCAAGCACAAACATAATAAAAGACGTAAATGCTAGCACTTCACAGCCTATCTGGCAAGAAATCATAAGCTGGAGAGCTAATTCTTAGATCACTAGTACTAGAATCAATGAAATATTCTTGCGACTGGGGAAATTAGTTCGGGAAAAGTGCACAATTTCATCAGCTGTGTAAAAGAAAAAACAAACTAACAGAACACAGATTGCATAAGCACAAACACAATAGAACAACTTTCCGCTAGATGAAGCTAAGTTTGAATATGGTATATTTGGGGTTTCTAATTTGTTAAAGCTAGACAGCTTTATGATCCCCTATCACCATTAGTTGCATTATCTTGAGAGATGTTTAAGTAAGATTTCGGATCCACAAACAAAGAGAAACTGGAATGTAATAACAAATATACAAATTCTTTATTTCAATCCCTTAGTTCTGTCTCCCCAGAAATCTCTTGATATAATAAAAATTGAGATACTGCCAATGTCTGTCTCAAGTTGTTTCGAGTTTGGTACTCCCTCCGTCCTGAATTGACCGTCTTGTACACTATTTGGACATATTGTTTGCCTTCAATATTTAACATATAAGATACAATAATTTTAAAAATTTGAGTTTTGCAAATAGTTCCTTACATGATAAACTATATATTACAAATTTAGTTTTATGAAATTATTATGGAATATAATATCCAATAGTGAGCACAATTAAGAAGCTCATAGTTGATGAATGGTGAATTTTGCTAATTGAAGTATAATCTTTTTTTACTAAGCTATTTGGAATATGTTAAAATGTGGTGGTGACTTTTCTTTGAAATTATTTTGCTAATTGAAGTATAATTAATTAATCTTATTTTATGAAATTATTTTATCTTATATGCTTTGAGGTGGAAAAACGTGTCATAAAACAAACAAGATGGTCAATTCAGGACAGAGGGAGCATGAAACTACAATGAGCCTAAGCAATATGAACACGACAGCATCATCTCTAATCTCCTCAAGCTATTATGCAACACCTTGACTCAAATCAGCAAATACTTTTTCTTCCAAAGGTGAAAGGTGTTCCGTTATAACTTACAGCAATAAAGAAACAGCTTTATCAAGGAAGAGTAACAAACTAGTAGTTACATAAATGCAATCCCCCACCATTTTAAGAAAAAAATTATTATCATATCCCTAAACATCCACCAAACCAACATACTTCCTCCAGTTCTAAATATATGATTTTTGAGCAGTGGGCACAAGAATTAAGAAGAAAAACAGAAGACCAATTTACCCTTTTTGCATTGGGAATTAAAGTAAATTGAAAAGTAGAGTTGTGAGATAGAAGTTTAGGGATAGAATTGGAAAGTAGATGACAAAAAAGACTAGAACATCTTATATTTTGAAATAAGACTGAATAAATCATATATTAAGAACGAGTATAAACTAAGCCACCCTTTATGCAGCGGATAGAAAACATAATGCCCAGTGCTAATCATTATGGCAGGTTCACATATGTTGGATTATACAAGATAATTTGGTAATTATGCACTCAAAAAATATTTTGGTAATTGGCCACATAAACAAGTTCCATTTTGGTTATTTAGAAATGCCAAACAACGCCTAACGAATGGAGCCTTTATGTAAAGAAACCTTTAGATATGTGACTCCATGGAAAGACATCAACTGGTGACATGTCTTCTATACCAACACATCTATGGATAAGACTTTATGAAGAGGTGTCTTTTGATAAAGACATCTCAAAGTAGTGTGTATCTATGGAATGACACTAAGAGATGTGTTTGTCCATGCCCCCTCCTTGTGATCGTTTTCAACATCACAATTTCCACTACTGAATATTATCTCTCTCTAAACAAACTTCGTCACAAAATTATGACGGTCGCATTAATTGTTGGAGGCATCTACTTCATGAACAATGTGGAATAATCTTTAACTCAATACCGGGATCCCATAGACTGAAGAAGAAGATCCATTATTGATAGAAGTTCAAGATATACTCTTCTACAAGTACGAATTTCATGCAACATCAATTTGCCCTCTGCTATATCATGTTCCTCTAAGCACTAATTCAAGTGAACAGCTACACTTAATAATGACACTCTTGCATCCCAAATACTAACTACAGCAAAACAAAGATGAAACTAGAAACTAACAAAATCAAACAGACATCTTCTTACAGACTGCTTACATAAATGTCACCTTAATAGGTGTACAACAAAACCACTATAGGTAGAAACCAGCCCTAAACACGGATGCAGTAAAACAGGCTCGGCCGAACTTTAGCAAATCAATGATGAAACTCAAAAATAACAGAAACAGACAAGATATAATCATACAGGCAATCTAACGTATGTATGAGCGCATGAACAAAAGAGAACAAACATGAGCTACTGCGCAGCATAAAGATTCAACCACAGTGCCATCATACAACATTGCATAGACTTTATGGTATCAAACAAAGCCTTGTGTCCAGAGAAAATTTCAACAAGCAAAGCAACAAATACATTTAGAGAGCAAAATAGGGAACCCAACACTTGTCTAAATCACCTATGTAAATTTATAAAAATTCAGACTGGGTGGAATAACAGCAACCAGCAAGTCCATGTTGTGTATAAAAATAAACCACCAAGAGGCAGAGAATAAAAACATAAGTTAGCACACCTCACAGACTCTGCCTTTACTGTTGATTCTGCGGTGGCTGTTGGGGATTGGGTGGTGGAGGCATCCCAGGGCGTGGCGGCCCATATACAGGCACGCCCCCACCAGGAGGAGGCGGCATTCCAGGCATGGGCGGGCCTGGCATCCCAGGCCTCATAGGAGGAGGCGGTCCCCTCATCATCCCTGGGGGTGGACCCATAGGCCTTTGTCCATACTGAGGCGGAGGCACTGGAAACGGACCTGGAGGCCTCGAACCAGGAGCAAACTGACCAGGTGGGGGAGGAGGGCCTCGGGGCGGACCTCCCTGAGGATACCCAGGCATCGGTTGCCCCGGCTGACCAGGCGGCCGCATTACCGGAGGCGGATATGAAACTGGAGGAGCAGAAAGCTGAGCACCAGCAGGGAGCGGCGGGCGCGAGATCTGGGGTTGCATCATGCCAGGGGCAGGCCCACCCACGCCCCGAACTGGACCGGCGAGACCCGGTTGGGCCTGGACAACGGGTGCAGTAGGAACACCACGGCCAGCAGCACGGCCGACGCCAGGACCAGCCATTGCGGCGGCGGAGACAGCCTTGGCACGCGATTCATCGGGGGGAGGAGGACCCTCAACGGTCATGGAGACAACTTCCTCACCGCGAAGAAGGAGAAGGCCAAGGGTGCGGCGGTCCTCGCGGTCGGTGTTCTCCCCAGGTTTCCTGCCCTTGGCCGGGGGAAGTTTACGGAACTCCTCGCAGTCGCCGAGGACGAGGTTCATGTGCCGATCAAAGGCCATAAACTTTCCGACTAGCTGGCGGCCATCTTGAATGGTCACTCGCATCCTGTAGTTGATGAACTGTAGCATCTTCGAGCTCTTTGAGATCAACATCTTGAAAGGATTTCTGAGAAAGAAGGTCGATCTCTTCTTCTTTTAACTTCGTTTATCGTTCGTCGGGGGAGTGAGAATGAGTAAGTCTGGCAGTGGAGAGTTTTTTTGGGTAAGAGGTATCGAGGAGACGGACTGCAAGTTAGGGTTTTTCTCGACTTAAGAACCAAATCCTGAAGTTCGGATTGAGCGGGACAAAACGCCGGGGAAAAAAGAGCTAATTTTTTTTTTAATAAAATAAAAGACACATAGAAAATGGTTGAAATTTGTAAAATATATATTCAAAATATATAAAAAAAATATTATAATTTATTTATCTAAATTCAAGCTCTTCAGACTAGTCATGACATTAAATTGATGATATGATTTATTAAATTTAATATTATGATTCAATAATTAATAAGAGTTGAATCAAATAGTATTTTTCTTGACGTATAAACTTTAGAGATGATTATAGATCATTATTAATATGTAGTGTATTATTATGTTTTTGTAGTGTACTATTACTGTTGTATGATGTATTTTTAAACTTTCAATTGTGAATTGCGTATTTTTCTTATGTATCAATTATTATTTTGTGTTGTAGTATTGTTTAAGAAAATTTATTTTTATATGTTTGCGATGATGTACTAATGATGATATGATTCATTAATTTTGATATCATGATTCATTAAAATTGATATTAGGATTTATTAACTAACAAGTGGTGAATTAAAAATCATTATCGTTTTATGTTGTACTATTATTGTTTTGTATTGTATTATTATTATTTTGTGATGTATTATTATTTTTTGTATGTAGTATTGTTTAAGCTTTATATGATGAATCTTATATTTTCTTGACGTACCAATTTTGGAAGAAATACTGAATCATTATCGTATTGTGGTATATTATTATTAGTGTGCGGTGTATTTTAAACTTTATATGGATATACATGTAGATAATATAAATTTTTTAAAATTGTCAAAACATATGTATGATTGGTTTTGTTTTAAAAAGCTTGACTTTAGATGCACAATGGTGCAAATTTTTTCATCTTGGACTTATTTTCTAAAGGTTGCGACCATCCTAAGCTAATGGGTTCGTTTGGGGACAGTTATTAGGGGCTACCGATGGTTTTGCAGAAACTATCAATTGTTGGTTGTGGGTGTTTGGTGGAAGCTTGTTGTTGGTTTTAAAAATCTATTCGCATTGTAATTAGTAAATTTCATGTTGCATTTACTAAAAAGCTGTTCATTTATGCACACAACCATATATGTCACATTACATGAGATTAAATTGTTTACATTTAATACAATAGCTACTTTGATAAACTATCTTTCAAAGTAAAGAAGACACTTTTCACACCCCTGGATAGCATTACATAACATATTTAATTGATATAGTCACATCCCATGGATAGCATTTAATAAACCACTTTACAAATTACGGTAGCTGATTCTAGACCTTAATAGACATAAAGTACTATAATTATCCTGATGTATAATATCATTCACAAAAATATGTATATATATTCTACTTTTGTTCACCCTTTTACATCATAAACACACCAGTTGTATTGCAAAACCAAAAATCGATATCATTCACAAAAAACAACATCCTGAAGTAAATATCTTCACATCAGCAATTGCATAACTGGTTGAGTCAAACTAAACAAATAAGATGTGAAGTCAAAACTTTCAAAATAACTGTTCGATATGCAGAGATGGTTGGGCCACCTGTTTGATTAACTTAATAAAGTGTGATATATTTTAAGTTTGAATAGTCCAACTGGTAAAATGTTTTCTGCTCAAGAGTAGAACATAGTTTGGTCTTAAAATAACAAATATATGTACATTAATATTTTATTTTTTAACATTAAGAAATATATTTTTGGGTTTCAGGTTGAGTCATGGGTTTGGATCTCTACCCTTATCCAACCCACAAAATTAGCTTATTACCCTAACCCGACCTAAAAAATAAATGGGTCAATAGTCAAGACTCTAACCTGTAAAAATATGGGTTGAGTTCGGGTTGAGTCAAAATTTTCAGGTCTACCAAGAACCACTTTGTGTTTATCATAATTATTTGTAACCCCCTTGAGGTTACTGTATCTCTAACTACAAGCCCCCAAACTATAGTTCCGTTAATAAATTATCCCATTTACTGACATGTCAGCTTATTCACTAAATACTGCCAGATTGGATAAAAAACACTGCTTAATCAGCATCATTTAAGTCTCCCATCCCACTGCTACTATCCTAAAAACGTCAACCTAACCCAGGAATGATCCATATGTTTTTAGGAGGTTGTTTATCTGCTACGCAGCGCTTAAGGATGGATTTGTTCTTAGTCTTAGACCATTCCTGGATTAGGGTTGACGTTTTTAGGAAAATACCGGTGGGATGAAAGAGACTTAGACGATGCTGGTTAAGTAGTGTTATTATCCAACCTAACATTATTTAGTGAATAACTTGACAGATTAACAAGGAGTTAACGATTTATTAATGAAATAATAATCCAGCAAAATCATTTCTTTTTTATCGACAATAATAACTTTTGATAAATTAATACACAAATGTATTGAATTTTTAACATATATATATATATATAAGGGGTTGCTATTCGCAGTACAAAATTACTAATCACCGCTGTACAAAATTTTTTTTAAATCATATTGACGTTGTAAACATGTAATGATGTGTCGCTGTGTTTTTTTTTCAAAAAATGATATATGAAAGTAAATTTACCCAAGTAGTTTGTAGTTGATTAGTAGCGAATTTTACTAGTTACTTTTTTGTTGTAATCAATACAGGAATCTTTTTTTAAAAAAAAAGTGGTGGATTACATTTTTATGTGTTTATACTATTAATATGACTTTAAATTAATTTGTACTGCGAATAACAAAAAACTTTACTATTTGCAGTACAATTTTTTTCACCTAACTTACTTGAATAAGTTGGAATGTTGTGGGGAGACACTTTTTTCTGTAACAAAGAGAATTGAATGACCAAATTTCATTCAAAATGATTAAAACAACTAATTAAAGAAAAACTAAGTCACAAAACTAAGTTAAAGAAAAACTAAGTTACAAACAAGTTAAAGAAAACTAAGTTACAACTAAGTTAAAGAAAAACTAAGTTACAAAAACTAAGTTAAAGAAAAACTAAGTTACAACAACTAAGTTAAAGAAAAACTAAGTTACAACGTTGTTCCATTTGTCTAACCTAGATTGTATTTGATGAATCCAAGGTCCAACAGTGTTTGGATCTCTATAAAAGAACTACTGCGGATAGAAGGGGGGAGTGGGAGTCATCAATAATGGTGGCCATCGGGTCCGGTTCTACCCGGAACGATTGGAACCGGAACCGGGCCGGGAACCGGTGGGAATCGGAACCGGAACCGAACCGCCTCAGCCGGTTCCGAATACGAATACATGTTTTGAGATTCGGGCCCGAACGGAACCGGAACCGCCTGGACCGTCGTCGGATTCGGAACCGGAACCGCCCCGGAACCGGTTGAAGTTACCGTTGAGTTTTAAAATGTAACCTCTTAATAGTTGTACTCTTTTCCTTATTATGGTTTTCCCAATGGATTTTTACCTAATAAGGTTTTAATGAGGCAGTGAATCATATAATAAAATTCGCTTGTTCCTTATTTTTTGTAAATTCAATAAAAATTCCTAAGTTTTTGTTTCTTACACATTAAGATTATAAACTTGAAGAATAACCTATCTAGGAGTAAAGTGGATGAAAAGAGCAACGTGTGCACTCAAACGGATCTCAATTGGAGCTAAAACGAAGCAACTGGAGCCGATCGAATCTTTCTAGAACCGGTCGGAAACCGATCAGAACCGAAACCGGAAACGGCTGGAACCGGCCGGAACCGGTTTTTGACCGAATCCAAAGCGAATCCAGATTTCAGAACCGGAACCGGAACCGTAACCGGAACCGCCCAGACCGGTTCCGAATACGAATACACATTTTCTGGAACCGGAACCGGTGGAACCGGAACCGGAACCGGTGGAACCGGACCCGTGGCCACCATTAGTCATCAACCACACAAAACCTTACGAAATGACCCTGGGGGCAAACTCCTATGTGGATCTCTCCTCTTGGTATATCACGATCGGTATAATTATCGATCGGAAGGTATGTGGCACTTGCCATACCCCCCCAGACAGTAGAGTAGAAAACTACTATCAAAGTGTACTTTGTCGCGATCACCATCCCCATTTCCGTGGTCATCCATTTCTCTTAAGGTGCTGGCCCATCCCTATTCCAATGAATCGCTTTTATCATGTTGTACGGTGCTTCGTTAAACATGCTCCTGTATACATGCTTCACGGTTCTATATCTTCATGTGATGGTGCAATCCTCTACGGACATTTTTCCACCTCTCTTCGTTTGAATACAGGTAATCAGCAATCACCCTGAAACCACAATTACCATCTCCACGAACATCAATATACCAGTGATATATCGATATAGGTTGGATGGGAAATACTGGTAGTATGGGAAGCTGTTTAAGGGCATGAATCGATTCGGATCTGATGATCCTCTATTAAGTGATCTTCTATTTGATGGTGCTCTTCGGACGGCTCGCCCTTGGTCGGTTACGTTCCCAAGATGAAGGTTCCCGTTGGTTTGGTCTTGAGGTCCTGGTAGGTCTGCCAACTGTTCTAATGGTTCTCCTAATTGGCACACCATATCTGGATGAAGGAAGTTCGGGATTTGACTGTAACATTTGGCCATCAGAGTCGGATCGTCTAACTGTGCTACCTCACCAATATCACGCCATTTGTTTTGTTCTGCCTCCTTGTATGATAGCATATCAATTGTTGACTCATGATTCTCCCAGCTTAGGGTATACCAGAAACGATGTATATCTGGTGGGCAAAATAGTAGTTAAACTATCTTGCTAACTATGGGCAGTGAACCCAATCTTTGTAGTACAACAAGGTCGTATCCACAGAGACTTCGCAACTCTCTAATTAATTATCCAGTTTAGTAAATGTACAAAAAGATAAATAAAAGTGCATAAAATGTAAATTGGGGATTTAGCCGGAGGCAAGCTTGATTTTTAGGATTAGTACAGAAATAATAAATACAGTAAAATAAAGTAATGGATGGAAAAAGGTATCCTAGGATAGCGGGGGAATTTCCTAAATTACCTAAACAATTTTATAATCCTGTCTCAAATATTTATTGTCTATTAGAGTCAATAATTGTCAGTTACGAACTCCTATTAATAGCCTTAGTATTTTCCTGCTCAATCCGGAGTGTAAATACCAAGGTTAATTCCTTTGTGGTACCTTGACTATCTCAAAATCATATGTTGATAGTTACCAAATAAATGCAGTAGTTTGTCACGCTAAGCATTTAACAATATTTGCTGAAAGGAATTAAAACAAGTTTAATAAGTGAAACAGGTGATAAATATTTATTTAAGTACAGACATTAATTATAATCCTAATTTGCTCTTATTTGTCTGTTAAGAATTTTATCTTGTGGCCTTTCTAAATCATAGATAAGGACAACTCTTAATTAATTCAGTAGACTCTTGCAATCAGAAGAAGTCTAAAATCATTAATTAGCTTTAAGCAAGAATTCTTTTAATAACAGCGAAGGATTTTATCTGCTAATCAAGGAGATAATATCTAACGTTTGTCTTTCTTTGTGGTCTATTCTCTAATTTACAAAATCATTGAAATAAGAGAAACCGGAAATGCATAAAAATGATCAGTTCTTAAACATTTAATAATTTAGAGAGACAAAACAAATATTTATAAGTAAACTTGGTATTAATAATAAGTCTGAATTATTTAGGGTCAAACCCCACCCTAGGATACGAGTAAAATCACTCAGACATTAACAGTAATAAAAAAGGAAACAGAAAAGCCATTAATTTGGAGACTGCCGGCGGAGACTGGACTGCGATTCGCTTCTGCTCCAGCTCCCTTTTCTTCTGTTCTTCTTATCGTGTTCCTGCTTCGTGGTGGAATGAAGAATAAAATAAGATGGAGAAGTGGAGGATTAGAGGATGAAATGAATCGAAGGTGTGGAAATGTGGTGAGCGGTGGTGTACTGTGGTCTGCGTGGTCTATTTTGGATTGTGAGGAAGGGAATGATTTTATTCGAGCAGAGGGCGTGGGTTTTATAGAAGAAAAGAAGAAGAGAAAATGAAGATAGGCAGACGCGTGAGCAAGTTGATTGAGGCGGTGGATAGGAGATAAGGGAGGTGCCTCGTTGATTGCTCCTCATTAATTGAGGGGACAAAGCTTGAACACAGGCGTGAATTAAGGTAGGCGCTGCAAGTTGGACGAGTTGCAGACAATCGGCGCGAGTTGCAGACGAAGACGGGCGAAGAAGATAAGGTCGCGCACATTTATACGCGTCCGCTCGATAACGAGCGGTCTCCTCTGTCTCGTCCGCCTACAATGGGGCGGTTGCCCCTCTGTTGTCCGCCTGTTATGAGGCGGTAGCCTGTGTCTTAACCGCCCAAAATGAGGCGGTTGCCTCTTGTGTCTTGACCGCCCAAAATGAGGCGGTTGCCTCTTGTGTGGTGTCCGCTTGATAACAAGCGGAAGAAGCATGTCCTTGTCCGGCTCTAGATTCTTCGTTTGGACTCCGTTTTCTGAGCCGTTTGCGTCTATGTGTTCGTCTCTTTGTCTACTTTACTTCCAGCTTGGTTTTCCTCATGTTAAACCAATAAATTTGTGAGATAATAATAAAACATAAACTAGAGGAAAACTAACCGAAGTGGAGAAATGAGCAAGAAAAGTGTTAATATTATATATGAAATACACCTATAAAACATGCTCATTTAGACACTTATCAATATCCCTCTTTGAGCACAGTATACCACTATCCAGCATGTAGTTTAATCTACATGTACATGGTAATCCATGAGAGGTTACCTTGTCACATCCACAGATTGAGCTATCCATTTGAACATAATCCGCCCTACCAAGCTCCTTTACTAGCTCATCCAAGCATAAGATACTAACCTTCCCGATCAGGTCAGCAATTGGAACCCTCATATGCTCTCTTCTGTGTTTTGTCCTGGCTGACTCGAAATCCTTTTTAGCTCCCTGATGCTAGTATTCACATGATCGTTAATCTTTGGAAAGATTACATCCAAAGTGTGTCTAGCACTCCTTAATCTCGCCTTTAGAGCAGAATGTGCGCTCTCCACCCTGTCAAATGTTTAAGTAAGTTTTATAGATCTATAACAATGACTGTATTATCTTAAAAATTACAAGACTAACAATCGTACCTATTTGTTGTTGTGTTGCCGAAGTGCAACACATTCTTGACCCAAGCCTCCACAAATTTTTCCTTGTGTTTCTCCCAGACTGATGCAACATACGTAATGAAACGTGGATAGCTTCGGTATGTATTCTTGAAATTTTGGAGGCTCTCGTTGTACCAGGTCGTGCCTTAAGCAAGCACCCAAAAAAAAAATTAGTATCTAACTTTTGTACCAGACACAGACGTCGCCTGCTCCATGTCACCGTTTTAACCTTACTTTTCTCAGTAGTCGTTGGACATGTCAGTGACCGTTACTCAAATATTATAAAAGAGGGTATTAGTGTCCCAACATACTCATTCCTTACCTTGTGCTCTCAGAATCTGTCTAATTACATCTTGCGTGAACTCTTCATACCTTACGTCCCATTTTGCTCTCAAAATCAAATGGAGTTTCCTTTCTGTTTGCACGTTAATTATGTAGCTACTTTTGGTCGTCATGGAGCACAATTGATAGAAGAATGGGGCAGACTCATAGAAGTTACTATGCCATATCCTAATAATCTCCGTGATCTACAACGACGAGTAATTCGAGCACTACGGTCCCTCCTAGCAGAATAAACCTAACAACAATGGTGTATTTGGGGCTGGAGGGCGACTACGAGTGAACTTTATTCATGTACGAAATGATACATCAGTTCGCCGGATGATGGAGAATTATATGGAGTATAATGATTTCATCGCTCTTATTCCATTACTTGTTATTTATGATCCTATTGAGCCCGATGATGATGATTTTCAACACCAAGAACCAATTTGTGAGATGCGACGTAATGTAATAGCACAGGGAATAGAGAGACAAAGGTCAGAAAATAATTAGGTTATTGGTTATTGCGTAATTGATCTTGTTAGTTCTCGTGCTAGTAACCTTAGGTTTGTAATGAAATGATCCCATATGTTAGTAACCTCTGGACGTGGAATAAACGTGTTGTTATACTTTTCTGGATTTATAATCTTTGGTAGATGTTTGGACGTGGAATAAACGTGTTGTTATATTTTCTGGATTTATAATATTTGGTAGATGTTCGGACGTGGAATAAAGTGTTGTTATACTTTTCTGGATTTATAATCTTTGGTAGATGTTTGGACGTGGAAAAAACGTTTTGATATATTTCATTTCTCGTGACATATACATTAGGTTTGCTCCAATCATCAAGCTACAATCTTGCTGATTTAAAAGCTCTACAGAAGATTAAAATAGATACTAAGAAAGAAAAAATGAATGTTTTCAGTTTATATACCCGATGCTGGTTTACAATAAAGAGCAATAGAAATGATGCATTTCTAGAAAATTTTGGCATAGTCTCCCCTGTTTTTCTTCTCTCCACCGGTTCTAAAACTCCACAAAATCAACCAAAAGATCATCAAAAAGGTCACCAGCAATTTCAGCAATAATTCCACCATCACCAAGTCCACTAGAAAAAACTACATCCACACAAATTGTACTAGAGTCTATTACACAAAGTAAAATAAAAGACAACAAATAGTTCCAAGATGTTACTAAAGTTTATTACATCTAAATCCTAGATGAGAACCACTAGGGTGCACCATGCTGGCGCTGGTAACTATCCCATATGTATAAAGAGCTGAACACATCCTCAAGACCATGAGTTGTAGCCCTTTGTTCATCTTCTGGCATCCCCTGACGATAGTATGACCAGTCCCATGCACGGTTCTCTTGATAGTATGGACATGCAAGCTCACTTGCCTCAGACAGTAGCTACAACACACTTGGTCAGGTAAGTACACATAAAAAATAAAAGTGATATCTCATGAAGTACTATAAAAATATGACTTACTAGACAGGGATCTGGACGATGAACCAATGTGGTCTCATAACTCTCAGGGTTTAGGATCTTCGGGTGTGTGTGCTAGGTGTACCAATCTAGGTAGAGTGGGTCGCAAGCATGCAACCGCGCATTTGTACGCTCATACCCAGGAACCAGCACTTTAGGTGTGTTATCCCACACACTAAACATGAGGGGTATACACAGGTGTATGGTTGGTTTTTCCTTTTTTCAGACCTTGGGTTGGGTCTAATAGGAGGTACCCTGAATGTACCCAAACTGGCGTAGACAACGCCCTGACATGTACGGCTCATTCAACCCCATAATCTGTATGGTACCTCTGTACCATGTACGCCCTTCATGAACATTAACATTATCCCGACCGTAGGGCAACCAATCAATCTACAGTGTGATAATAGTAAAATGTAACCAACAACGAAAGACAAAAATAATAATGGTTCAATGTGTTAGCAACTACAAACACTTACATTTAGAGCAGTCAAAGCATCTAGATGCTCATGATAGCCTTGCAGTGAACGATGATCATGAACTTGAGAGTTAGATCTCACCCATGTTAGAGCCCAAGGTCTGTCATCATTAGCACGCCAGTCTGGGCTAATCGCTGGTCTTAATGTAGGGAAGTACGCATAAATCCAGCACTGTGCATATAAAAACAATAGAATGATTAAGCAGTACCAATTATTAATACTCAGTGAGTTATCATATACTAGATGCAAATTAGGACACATACCTCAAGTAATGTCATAGAACCACCTATTCCACTGGAGCCGGCACGAGAGGCTATCCCTAGCTGGCGATATAACCATGCAAGGGTACCAGATGCTGTGGACTCAGACGACCATTTGATTTTCCAGCTAATATGGTTGTACCGATCAGATGATACAACCAACCACATGCCTGCTTCATTGGCTCTTCATGTTCATTCTACAGTGCTGCAACAAGCTCGCAATTGATACAGCACCGGTATTCCACAATGTCTCTGTCATAGTCTGAACATCTCCCTCAAAATTAAGACAATCAGTCATTACCTCTTTCAACTCAGGGGTGGATGACTCCCCTACCAATGGACGACCAACAATGGGGATTTGCAGTATCATCCACGCATCATGCAGGGTAATCGTCATCTCACCGAACACATATGGAATGAGTTTGTATCAAGCTGTCACCTCTCTACAAAAGCACTGATGAGGGACATATTGTTGTATGGCATCGTAATATCCTGTAGGTGTTGTATACCAGAATACTTAAGCATGTTCCCTGCTCTTTTGCAGGAAACTTGATCTTTTGGCCAGCTAGTAAGCATCACCTTACGAGATTTGAAACTCAAAACCCCACGATCCTAGATAATCACCAATATTTAACACTCACAAAACGTAGTATGATTTAAATGATCAAATACAGGAGAAGATAGAGAACATACCTTAGTCGAGGACCATAAGTCAAGCGCTACATGACCCCCGAAGCTAGTGATAACACTAGTGAGTAATGGACCACCAGTGAAATACCCCAAACTAATAAAACATGGATTAAATATCTAATCACATTAATTAAGGCCTAAACATGTCTTAAAAGTCAACTGAGAACAACAGTGGTCAACACAAAACAAGATGTTGCACCCTTTGACTATTTAGGGTAAATAAATACCCAAATGAACTACTTAGGACCTAAAAATTTGTCCTAAGCATATTAACACATTACTAAACATATTATAACCGTTGGACAACACTCCAACACAAATAAAAAGCATTTACATGTTTCAAGGTCAAAAAGAGCAAAAATGTGCTCTAAGAATACCTTAAAGGCCTAATGACCTCTAAATGATATGAAATTGGATACCATGATCAAATATCATGTAAGGGACACAACAAAACCGTTGTAAAAGAAAACCAATCTCAGAAACACCTTGCGACACAAAATGTGCACTAAAACTCCTTAAAGCACGTTTTTGTGTAATTGCCTTCTAAATTGATTTTAAATAGGCTAAAAGGTTATAATTACATTTAAATATGATAAAATATCATATTATATCATATTAGGAATTTAATTCCAGAAATTTACGAATTTTTACAAATTTAATATTAAAATATTAATAAAACCCTAAAGTGGGGCCCGTTTGGGTCAACATTGACTAAGTTGGTCAATGTTGACCATTGACCACGAATTGGACTGCATAAAATCGGTTCACTTAGTCTCCTAACAGACCAAGAGACAAGTCCCATGTGACAATTAAATATAGTCCTTTACTTTTGCATAAAATAACAAAAAGTTAACTTTACCTTATAAAACAAAAAAGGTTGTCTACCACTTACCTTACCCATGTGAGCCAGCCGATTTGGAGCCCCTCTTCCTCCTTATTATACGGTGCATTCCAAGGCTCCAAGCAAGGATAAGACAAGCATGGTGAGTCACCTATTCATTAATTGATTAAAGTAACAATATAACTACATAATTGAATCAATAATGTATAAACTACTCACCCACCTTCTCCAATCATGGGCTGCTTCCTTGATTTGTCTCCACTGATTAAGCCTCAATTATCAACACCAATCAGCCTTGGTGAGTCATCAAGTCACTAAAATCATAAAAAATGCAAAAAAATGTGTTTTAAGCAAATTAGGTCATTCTTTCTCATTAGTCCCATTCCAACCGTGGGACTCCTTGCCAAGCCCTCTCTTTGGCTTCCTCTCAACCGTAGGTAAGCACTCCAAGCACCATTGATGAGAGCTCAAGCTCTAGGTAAGCTTCTAAGGCATAAAAATGCCCATTTTCTTCATCTTTCTTTCCTTTTTCCATTGATCTAGACTCCAAACTTTTCTATACATCTATGTAGAGTGTCTTGGAGGTTAAAGGAAGGATAAATTTCGGCCATACCCAGATCTAAGGAGGAAAGTTCAAGTCTTGACCATTTAAGGTAAAAATGTGCTCTAAGCACATATCTCTTCTTCCTTGAAGATTTCGGTTGTAAACCTTGGTTCCCTAGCCTTATTTTCTTCTCCTTTTCATGTGGATTCAGTTGGTATACCAAGATCTACAAGGAGTAGCTAGATCCAAGCCAAAAACACCATTCTTGGCATCTTAAACAAGGTAAAACTTAGCTATCTTCCAAGCTAACTACCCATGGTTTTATACCTTGTTATTAGGAATGTTTTGATACTCTTTCTTTCTAGGAAAAAAAGGGCCGAAGTAAATCTCTAAGAAGCTTGAAGATCTAAGGTAAAAATCCACGATTTTCATGACTTAAATTACTTATCATGGTTTGCTCATGTTTGGAGTTTAATCATGTCTTGTTTTCTACATGAGGACAAGTAAATCAAGCTTTGGAAAATTCTCCTTAAGGTGGCGAATTCAAACAAGGAATTACCTAAGCTAAATCAAGGTATAAATCACTTAAACATTAACTTTGCTAAGTTAAAATGTTCTAAGCTATTTCTATGTTAATTGTCGTGAGAGAACATGGTAGTAAGGTCATTTTGACCTTAAAATGTTTAAAGAAATGGCTTAGTAAATTTATCTAAGTGATTAAGTAACATAAATGTCAAATTTAAGACATTATGTGGAAGTTTGGTAATTAAATGAAAAATCTATGGTGAGGCCGAGATTTGTAAGTATTTTTGGGACACTTATGTGTAATTATTTTGTGAGCAAATGTTTGTAATAAGGCCATGTATTTTAGGCCATTTTATTTATGCATTTACAAGCTTTTAATTAAGTTTAAGTGGTGAATGCATTACCGAAAAACAATGGGGTGTAGGTGTAATTTTTGGGGGCTTTAGAATATAAGGCCGAAAATTAGAGTTAAAAAGGAGTTAAATGGTGAATTTTGGAAAGTTAGGGGTTAAAACCGTAATTATTAGGAATTAATGGTCAAGGAAATATTAAGGAGGTCAACCTTGACCATATGCTAGGTTTTGACCAAAATAAATAAGTTAGATAACTTATTTAAGGTTTTATAATAAGATAAGTATCTTATGGTAATATTTTCATAACATATGTGGTAAATATGTTATTACCGAAAATTAAGGGTGTATAATGGTATTTTAAACACCCATGGGCTATTAGGAATTTTATTTATGAGTTGTTTTTGGAATTAAAATGAACTATATATGTATAATATATAGTTATTATGTCATTATGACACTTTGGAAGAAATATAGATGGTGGAATGGTAAATACCGAAAGTATATGGGTTAATAAGGATATTTATAACCCTTTGGTGGAATTTGGTGATTTTTAGAATTATATAAGAGTATTTAATAAGATATGTGTATAATATATGGTTTTTGTGAATTATTAAACTATATGTTATAAATAGGGCCAAAGGGCAATTATAAAACAGCACAAGGGCTGTTCGGAATTTACAAAAAATAACCATAGGTTGTGCTCTTTTATAAGTTAGAAATGTTATATTAAATGGTATATATAACATGGTATAAGTTAAGGGTGATTTTGTAAATTAAGGAAACTGTGGATTATGGAAAAGAATAAGATTTCCTTATGGTGCCTAAGAGGCAATATAAAATAGTTTTGTATAAAAACTATAGGTATAAGTTAAGGGGAATAAAAATATCACATAGTATGATATTAGTATATGGTATAACATTACAAAATGTTATGTGGTCAAAACGGAATTTAAATAAAGTTAAGGGCTATACCGAGTTATTAAGAGTTGAAAAATGAATTTTAGACTAAGGTCTATAATGTTATAAATGTTATAACAATTATATGGTTTAGATGGAAATAATATAAGGAAGGGTATTCACATTAAAGAATGTGACAAACTATAAATAAATAGGATTTATAAACTAAGGTATTTATGGAATAAACCTTAGGAGTTGTAAATATACAACATAAAATGTTACATAATATTAGGATAACAATCTTAATACAAGTTGTATAACATAATACAACTAATGGGAATAATCATCTAACATAAGATGATAAAATGTAACATAAAATATAAGAGTTTATTAAACTCATGAAACTTACCTACGTGGTAAATATATATACATACACAAGGATAATGTATATAAGGTGGATATATATTTTGGTTGGAAACCATATGATTTAATGATGGTGGTTATTTAAAAAAAATAGTTACAAACTATATGTTATGAGTTTAGAATGCAAACATTGTTTGCTAAGATAATAGATAATATAATACAATGTATTATAATGGATGGTGGGAAAATGATGCAATTAAAAAAATGATGATACAATACGAAAAAAATATAATATAATATAATCATGCATGCATACATGCAACTATGGGTTACGTACCTAAACTAGATGGTGGATAAGATTTAGGAAATATAACGAATTAAACTTAACAGTTGAAATATTATGACGTACGCGTTTTAAGTAACAAAACCGACTGTTTTAGAGAAACCCGTAACAAACAACTGTAGAAAACAGGGGTGAACTGTCGGGGTTACTTGTATTCGGAAATACCGGATGTAGTTAGTCATGGAGACTGACTTATAGTTTATTACCGTTTAGATTATACTTCTGACAAGGACGCTTGACAAGCTAGCGGACTACACGGAGCATAGGATCTTGCTGATTCATACTCCACCGTAATACGATCAGGGTGAACGGTATGTAAAGGGGTTTGATCCGAGTTGTCCTAAGGTTGCTCCTTGGGCTCGGATTTGGTTGATATAACTTGTGTGTTATGTGTGTGGTTACATGTATGTGATTTAGTGTTACTGCATTATTTATTTATGCACGAGCGTCCTACGGGACTAACACTACGTCAACTATAGATCGATATATAAACATATACGTTATTGTGATGACATGAGGTTACTTGATATAATACCATGATATTAATATCAAGTATATGGTAACCTAAGTAAAACACTTAGGTATGAGTCACGACATTGTCGGTCTCTAGAGCATGAATCTCGAACATGAATATAACCTAGATTACTTCTAGGTATGCGTGAGACCCATTGGGCAGCTAACTAATAATTATTCTCCATAAGACTAAGAGCAGATCTTAAACATTATGAGAGAGATGGTATGAGATGAGGTGAGGAATCGGTAGTTTACGAACTACTTGGTTGCGCATTTGTGATCACTGAGGGGTTTCCTAATTGGATTCCGCTCCAGGTTATATCCAACGAGCCCAAACTGGATCGTGGATCAGGTGGCTACGGCCTTTTTATGGACGTCTTACGAGACATAAGTGAGTCAGGGGCCTCCGGACCTCTGGCGAAATGAGCACCTTTGTGTGTACGGGGGACTACTGTCCATGGTGAGGTTATCGGGTTGTCCTAACATGACGCCCAACTGATATTAATAATTAAACATGGTTGGATGGGGCCTACAAGGCTAAGGTAAATTAAATATGAAAACTGTACGCCTCGGCGAATGTACATTGTACATAATTAACTATGGAAACTGTACGCTACGGCGAATGTACATTGTACATATGGATGGGGCTTGAAAGCCAAACTAAAATAAATTGACAATGGATGCTGAACGCTACGGCAATTGTACATTGTACATGATATTGTTGTTGTTTCGATACGTCGATATACATTTGTGGTTTGTTATATTGATTGAATGTTTGGATGGATGGTTAAATGTTTATGGATATTTAGATGGATGGTTATGTATATTATACATTATATATTGCAGTATTGATTATAACTGTAAAATGGTAAAGCATAAAACCGATCTAATTATAAGATGGTTAAAATGACAAGTGACCATTAGGGTCCAGGCCCGGCATACTCAGCGTCTATCGCTGATACTACACCATTACAGGTTGTTGATCATTGTCGGAGCTGAAGAGCAGGTACAGGGTAATTGGAGTTTTGCTTTTGTTACCGCACATGGAGTTCATTTGGTTTAGCAATGAAGATGGTGTATGGTCTTATGGTAAGGTTATGTATTTTTCAGGATTGGGTAGACGCTCACTTGTCGATGTATATGGTTTATGGACTTAGTATGATGTATAGGAGTTTCTCGTTATCACGACGGTTAGCAGTTTGTTTATGTTGGAAGTTGGATGTAGTTTGGCTTCGTTGCTCGCATGGGCGAGTAATGGCCGGTGACACCCGAGTGAGTTTTGTAATTGTTATTTATTTTTCCGCTGCGAGACGTTTTGTTTATTGCTACGTGAGGGATTATTACGTGATTGTGGAGAGGGGTGTTACAAAAGTGGTATCAGAGCGGAGTACCTCTCTGATGACGAGAAAGTAGGTTAAGACAGTGAGCTTAGGACTTGGGAAATTAAGGGAAACATTTGGGAGGTACGAGACGATTCGTCTTAGAAAGATATTGTGTCTAGTAGCGCAAATTGCGTGACAGGTTAGCCTTTAAGACAAATCAATATCTATTGGTTGTGTACGGTAATTTACCGAGTATTTATGTGACATACTGTACTACAGATGTCTGGTGGAACAAGAGGGCGTGGTACTGGTAGAGGTGGAGGCGGTGACCCCGGCATTCCAGGAGTTGCTGAGACGGTCGCAGCCGTTCTTGCACAGCTGGGTACTCAGATAGGAGGAGCACCAGCCCACCCGCCACAGCCCAGGGAAACGAACTGGCTGAAGTCAGTTAGCGAGACCTGACCACCTACATATTATGGGGAACCAGACCCCGTGGCTTTGGAGCGTTACGTTGTTGAACATGAGAAGGCCTATGAAGCTTTACAGGTACCTGACGACAAGAAGGTCGCCATTGCTGCTTTCCATCTGAAGGATGCAGCCAGCACTTGGTGGAGGTTGGTCAAGGACCAGTACCTGGCTACGCCCGACTTTTCGTGGGCTGCCTTTGTCGAGTTACTAAGAGGGAAGTACTACCCGGCGCATCTCAAACAGAAGAAGCGCCATGAGTTTGAGACATTGAACCAGGGAAGTCTGACCGTGGATGAGTACTACGCTCGATTCATTGGTCTACTGGACTTCATCCCCGGTGTGGATTACTCGGAGACCGTAAAGATCGAGAAGTTCCGGGGAGGACTATTGTTTCGCATCCAGATGGCGATGGGTGCTACCCTCTATACTACCATCCAGGTAATAACCTAAAAGCCATGAATTCTATACTTACTACATTACCAATTAACCATGTGAGAACTTATCAATGAGATTCCAGGAGTGTTATGATGCTGCCTCGAGGACGGAGCTAATGCTCCAGACTCGGGAAGAGACTCTTGGGGCAAAGAAGAGAAAGAACCCTGAAGGAGAGTCTGAGGGTGGAGGAGCATTTCCAGGCGGAGGCCAGAAGAAGGGAAAGTAAGGACTTATCCCACTCTAAATTGTTTACTATATTAAATACCTTATGAATGCTGACCCGAACCTCGAACAGGAAATTCTTTAAAAAGAAAGGGCAGCAGGGTCGCCAGGGAGACAAAGGGAAAGAGCCCGTCCTTAGGTTGACCGGCCCACTATTGATGCTAAGCCTCTGAGATCTGCACCTCCTAAGGGTGAGAACACCTACCTCTTAAATTAATTATAACCTTAACCTTTATATCAACAGTTATTAACTTAAGCTTAAATACTACCATCAGGCACCGGACAGCCCCAGCACCATTTTTACTGTAAGCGTTGTGGGAAGGACCATCCAGGGGTCGACTGTGAAGGCCGCAAAGTCGAGTGTCGGTGCTGCCACAAAGAGGGCCATAGGGAATTCGAGTGCTGGATGAACCTAGAGAGCCGTAATTACCGACCACCAAAGATTATTCAGAAGACCTCAGCTGGAGGATCTGGAGTACCACGAGGCGGTCCGGATGGCCAGACATCTACTGATGCTGGAGCCCAGAAGGGCAAGGGAGTAGGTAGGGCATTAGTACCCTAACTCCATGAGACCGCTGGTGGAAGACTTTGCTTACTTTCTATGTATTTACCTTGGATGTTAGACAAAGACATGTTATGAGTATGTGGGAGTGTGTCATTGACCACTTACCTTTTGTGTATGACTTTGGAGACTAGTTTGGTGAACTCGATGCGAGTATGTAACACCTCAACTACTAACAACACACTTAATAACATATCGCAGCGGAATTCATAACTCACAACATCACTTAACTCTTTGGTGTTACACGCCGTTAGCCACCCACGTGGCTAACAAGGCTAAAACATACATTGTACCGGTCTGATGGACTAAATTCCCGAGCGACTACACATAAATCCCGTTCCAGGTCCAACAGTCATTATACACTTACATTACAGCTGTACCGAGTAATTACCAACTAACGCCGATACATTTTCGGTCTTACTACACCTATAATACATCCACAATTCTCATGACTACCACATACAACACTACCCCGTCCTACTCTCGAACGGCTTCCAGTACCTTGTACCTGAAAAGTATGGGAGCCCCCAAAGGGGGTCAGCACCTTTGCTGGTATGGTAATCCCGCAGCCCGCATGCTACCGGGCCACGCACAACTATTTGTCGTCTTAGCATGCGGTTTATTTATTTCAAACATGCACAAACTCACATACATATCATGCTTATAAGCAAACAATCATTAATAGGGCACAAGCACAAATTAACACACACACTCAATAACAGTACACTTCACTTTATAACATACTCAACTTAATTTCTCTCCTCTGAGAGGATATAACTTTATTTAGGGAATGCCGGGGTAATATAAGCCCGAGCACAACATACATACATTTCCTTTACTTGAGTGGCGGCCTCATATAGGACCGATCACAACATACAAAGTTTCCCCCTAACTCCAATAGTGATGAGGTAGGTAAGCCTTGGTTAAGCTTGTGGGTGGTTGTAATTCCAGGAGGAAGGACAACCGTAACATAACAAAGAGGGAGTCGAAGCGAACTTAGGCATCGACACCCTACCAACATTATACATAATTTCCCTCCTAGCCCGATGTGGAGGTCGGGTAGGTAAGCTTTGGCTAAGCTAGTGGGAGGTCGAAATCCAATGAAGGAAAACAACCCTAACATACCAGGATGGGAGTTAATTCTCATATATGTATTAACTCCCAAACAACACGCGCGACCGGAACAACCGGATTCCTCTCCATACATAACATATACTTAATAGTTAGAGGTTCCCTTATGGAACTTACCACATACATACATCACATAGTGTTACTAACTCGGTTAGACACATATGGGGAGTAATATCCCCTTTTAACAAACATGAATAACTGTATCCAATAACAACAACAACATATCCAACAAGTCACATACACCACTCATAATAACAACATACATTAACGCACGGATAGCCGTAGTTAGAACGTTCCCATGGGTTGGGACGTTTATTCCGAATACCGATCTCTTATGTGAACCTAAAGTCAGTTAACTATTACTTAACACATAACTAAGGTTAAGCGGTATCGGAATTAATTACGCCACCATAATGAATTACTGTAAACTCATTTCATGCTTTATCTTGCAAGGTGGCAAACACACAGAAAAACACATTGGCATACAAGCCGGTGTAATCCGGTAGGACACAGGTTGCAAGAAAACCATACCTGTCACCGAAGGTTCACTCTAACATCCCATCACACGTTCCTCGAAAACTCTTTGAACAACTGGTAACATTACATTTGTTTCCATTAAATCGGGGCAATACAATTGTTAAACGACTAGTGCGCCCATAGTTAACCCCGTTATACTTAATTTTACTCTCGTGATCTTAAGTTCACAACTCTCACATCAAGCCTAACACTTGTTTACACATTTTAAGGCCTTAAATGTCACCAAACAAGGCCTAAACATCATCCAAAACCATTACCATCCAATCCCCTATCATTAGAAGGCTGAAGCACACAAAAATGGAGTTGAAAAGATTATCGGTCATTTTAAAATCAAAATATACATAAACATATGACAAAACATGTCAAACATAGTACTCAAAAGAGGAATCCAACGCCGCAAACGGCACTCAAAACGGAGTTCAAACGAAAAAGTTATGCAAAAACAAAGGTTGGTCCGAACATGCGTCCGACCTTGCATGTTCGGACATAAGTCGAGAGTTCTGAAAATTTTCCGTCGTATGATGTCCGAACTTCAATGTTCGGACACATGTTAGGACATACCGAAAACTGCAAAATCCATTACGGAAAACAACTAGAACCAAGCCACAAATCCCCCACAAAACATACATACTTATAGTAGCAAAATAGCCCATCGAAAACACATTTCCACGGGGTTTTAACGCATCATACACACATTAAAATCAACCAAAAACATCACCAAATCAAAGAGTCAAAACAATCATATACGAAAAACAAACAAAATCAGAAATCCCCATGGACGAACACACACACAACCGAATCCGTCTACCACCTACACTCTGTTCAACATTACAAACACCAAGGTTCTCCAATTCACCAAGTCATCTTAAAAGTGCTCATTTTCTACTAAAATTTCGCCATAACTTCGTTACAAACCTAACTTATCCAAATTCATCACCTTCATCACCTAATCCCAAAAACATTTACAAACCAACTAGCCAAACCCTTAATGGGTTATAACAGCACACAAAATTCACCAAAGCTCCATCAATCACCACATAGTGCATTAACTCAAATGTTTGGCTCTTAGGCCCTTAAAATCAAAACACAACTTAACATTGCACCAAACATTAAACATCATCACAAATTCCCTCTTACATTCACTAAACACATTTTCAACACCATTTTTGATTCATTTATTTTAAGTTACCCAATCCAAAATTTAAAAGCAATTAAGGGTAAACATTAGGGTAGTTTATTTACCTTAAATTCACAAATGTTCCCTTCTCACTCCTCCTCCTGTTCTTGGATTGCAACCGGTCATGATGGAATTCATTTGCCAACTAAATACCGGTGCCCAAGGAACAACAATAATCACTAAACAACATCTAAAATTGGGATTAACCCTAGAACACAAGGGAGTGTTTTAAAGCACAAAAGAAGGAAATTACCTTCTCACTTTAAATGAAGCACTTTGGCTATCTACCTAGCAATGCTCCAGCACTTCTTAAAGATAAAATGGAGCTAGAACAAGAGGAACAATGGGGTTCAAAAATCTGGAAAAATCGGTCACAAGGAAAAGCTAGGAAAAGAAGATTTTTCAAGCTTTTCTTACCTTAGGACCAACAAGGAGTGGAAATGGTGTTCTTCTCTTCAATTTGAGCTACAGCCATGGAGATGAAATTCCATATTTTCAGATTTCGAAAAGAGGGAAAGAAGCTCCAAGATGAGGTGAGCAAGTATATGTAATTTTTTTGTCGTTTTGAGTTGGTTTAAGGCTTAGAAATGGAAGAAGAAGGCATGAGCTGGTGGAGGAGTTTAAATCGCCATTAGAGAGAGCAAGAAGAAGAGAGAGTTCTGAAAGGAAGAAGAAAAACGTGGAGGAGAAGGAGAAATGGAGGAGAGAGACTCCAAAAAAGCAAACTTGTATTTTATTACTTTATTCCTTTGTCTTTTTGTCACTTAAGAGTCTTATTTAATTGAGAGGGAGAGGGGCGGCAAAGTGAGTGTGTAGAGAAGGAGGGGAATCAGACTTTTATTTTACAAATGAGGGAGAGTAGTTTACTCTTATTACAATTTATACCCCACAAGTTCCCGGTTTTTACAATATTCACTAATCTGGGCCCGTTTTCCGGATTTTTCTCGTTTCTTAATTTTAATGGTTATTAAACTCCCATTAATGTTTAATTATTGTTACATAGTCAACTATTATTTTTACGGGGTCATTTAACTGTTTAAAGTCACGTTTTCAGATTTTCTCGAAAAACGCGCTTTAAGACTCCGTTAGCTTTTAACGCATTGTTTGGATCCGTTTTCTTCCGGAATCTTTCCCACATGTTCTTAATGTGTAATTAGGGTATAAAAAATATATTTATAACCCTAATGAAGGTTATATACCTCCTAAAATAATTAAATACGCGTTCTCACGTTTTGTGACTTTTACGCATTTTCTTTCTTTTTGGTTTTCATTTCTTCACCAATGATCTTAAGGACTTAATTAGCCTTAGAAATTATAATTACATAATTAATTAGCACATTAAGGTTGGGGTATTTCAGAGTAACTTTGAGATCTTGATGATTATATATATATGAACAGGATGTTAAAGCTTACATTAACATGTAGCTATACTCAATGACGGAGAGTCAATGAGTCCGGAGATTACTGAACCAGAATTTCCACCTGCATGGCGCACTTGCTATTGCAAGCGCTATGACAAGAAAACCACTGAAATTTCCATCTACCTTGCACACTTGACAGAGCAAGTGCAGCAACAGCAACACAACAACAACAGCAACTGCAAACGCAACTGCAACAACTGCTACTTTTTAGCCTTTTATTATATGTATACCAAAAAAAAATGTTTTTCGAACATTTCATACAAACCCTAAGATTAGAAACTTATACTACCACGGGAAGACCGTTAGTCCAACCACTGCAACGGGACAAATTATACAGCCACTGTGACTGTGAACCACGCCAGTTTAAACGTTCGAGGAAGTTTCAGACAAGGCTTATTAGCCAAATACCAACAGTGTATATCAACATTAAATGCTAATCACTACTAGTGATAAATGTTTGGTCCTCATGGACAAGCATACCCTTTGTAGATGCACCATCGTCAGTGAGGATGGTTGGGAAGTGAAGAGCCAAGTTGCTCAAGCTATTATGCAATCTGTAATACATCCAATTACATGGATGAGGGGACGAATATGAACTATGGATGAGATATGACCAGGAAAAAAAAACAGGGAGAAAAAGGAAAATGTGTTGTACTCAATGAGATAAAAAAAAAAGGAGAAACAAGTTTGCTAATATAGCACGGATTTTACTTACACCGAGTTGAATAATACCAGTCTATGGCACAAATTACCACGGATGCCACAAAGGCAATAGCACTTATTACAGGATAACTGATAACATGAACTATTACACAACAAAAAAAGCAGCAGCAAGCAAAAAGAAGAAGAAGAAAAAAAAAGGGATATCCATCAGAGGGAGGTTGACAACAGAATACTTCACAACAACGTGCGACAGACTTACCAGTTACTAAACGAGACATGGGACGACCGCACTCCGATAGGAGCATGTGGGCCTGACAGACTTATTTATTGAGTTAGTCAGGTAAGTAGTAATGTATCAGTACGGTACCCCATGCAAGTAGACAAGTAGTGTTAGGAACACGAGAAGTAGTCAACTCCATTCTACGGACAGTAAGACAGATTACCTCGAAGATGGACGAGAAGAGCCACAGTTAAACCAACGGGCTAAAGAAATCAAGAACCATCAACAGAGAACAGTAGACAGTATACAGTGAAGACAGGGAAACAGTTCAAGGACAGGAACCAAAAAAAAAGGAAAACCCATTATGGACGAATATTAGAATCCTCATAAGGATCGAGTAAATTCTTACAATCCAGAGGAAATCTACCAGATGATATGGATATAAACGCGTGACTACGCAAGGAGAAAAGATAAAGCTATATGATAGCAGATACCTTGCTTAAGGAACAGTGGATTCGGAATGTACCACTCACAGGATAATTCGCACATCTTTTCTGTTTGCCTCATTGGATATTAGCTGTTGAGCGTTTACGCCTCTGCACTCTGTATGATGACTGAGTGTTTTGGTATTGCACTCGTGCAGTTATTAATATAGTGGGAATGCAGGAAGATAAAGTGGATATCAACAAGAGTGTGTAAAAAAAAGAACTACAACAGTGTGTTACTCCGGAACAAAACCACTAGGAGACATGGATGACAAACATCATCTTTGTGGACATATAGGCTGGTACGTCTTAGTATTACAAAGACAAGTGCAAAGAGCACTAAGTACTAACAGTAGCCAATGTCATATTACATCTCAAACTGAATATCAGTGAGAGAAGACACACGCATGTATGCTAGTGATCCAAACGAGTGGATTCACAACAATATTAAAAAAAAGAGGCAAATTGAGCCTATGTTCATGGGTCTGCACCTCATACGGAGCGAGTGCGCCCATTATAATGAACTTGGGAGAGAGCACAAATAGATCAGTGCCTCACCTTTATGCATTGTGGAGCCCTGAAGGGCTAGAGTCATACCCGTCTCTCTGACATGAGGATAATCCACGTGTTGGTGAACTCTTTGAGAGCCAAGTATCCAGCGCTCCTTGTTGAGCGGCTGTTGTATACTTGTGGGGTACGGGGGCGTAACCCTTTTAAGGGGGGTAGAGCCTCTTGGTTGTGCACATGTGTGCACTAAGTTTTGTTTGTTCTGTATGCATTGCATACAAAAAATTGGTGGTGTGCGGGGCATACGAGGTTTGTTTGTTTGGTATGCATGGCATACAGTGAATTGGTTTTGTTGGTTATGTTTGGTACGCGGGGCGTGCGTTGTTAAGTTTATTTGATGTGTGATGTGCACTGGTATGTATGTATCTCACGAGATACTTGTTTGAATGTTGTATGTACACCATTGTGTGTAGTACCTGTCTTATGATACTGTGATATGTATTCATATTGCTTTATAGAATGATTACATAGGTATCGCCTAGATACGAAATGAATCATTAGAATGGAATTTGGAACGATGGTATGTTATGGACACCTCAGGGAGGTTGTCAGGGCTTGTAGAACTGATAGGAAATGATGGAGCTGATGGATCACCTATATCCATATATGATTGAACTAATGCCACAACGTGAGGATGTGCTGATAAGCGCAACACGATGTGTGTAAATGATATATCACATAGATATACATTATGGGAACAATGGGTAGTTATACATTTTATATACTTACCTACTTGATTAAGAGACTTCGGGACGAAGTCTTTTAAGGGGGGTAGATTGAAATACCCCAAACTAATAAAACATGGATTAAATATCTAATCACATTAATTAAGGCCTAAACATGCCTTAAAAGTCAACTGAGAACAACAGTGGTCAACACAAAACAAGATGTTGCACCTTTTGACTGTTTAGGGTAAATAAATACCCAAATGAACTACTTAGGACCTAAAAATTTGTCCTAAGCATATTAACACATTACTAAACATATTATAACCGTTGGACAACACTCCAACACAAAGAAAAAGCATTTACATGTTTCAAGGTCAAAAAGAGCAAAAATGTGCTCTAAGAATACCTTAAAGGCCTAATGACCTCTAAATGATATGAAATTGGATACCATGATCAAAAATCATGTAAGGGACACAAAAAAACCGTTTTCAAAGAAAACCAAGATCATAAACACCTTGCGACACAAAATGTGCACTAAAACTCCTTAAAGCACGTTTTTGTGTAATTGCCTTCTAAATTGATTTTAAATAGGCTAAAAGGTTATAATTACCTTTAAATATGATAAAATATCATATTATATCATATAGGAATTTAATTCCAGAAATTTACGAATTTTTACAAATTTAATATTAAAATATTAATAAACCCTAAAGTGGGGCCCGTTTGGGTCAAACATTGACTAAGTTGGTCAATGTTGACCATTGACCACGAATTGGACTGCATAAAATCGGTTCACTAAGTCTCCTAACAGACCAAGGACAAGTCCCATGTGACAATTAAATATAGTCCTTTACTTTTGCATAAAATAACAAAAAGTGAACTTTACCTTATAAAACAAAAAAGGTTGTCTACCACTTACCTTACCCATGTGAGCCAGCCGATTTGGAGCCCCTCTTCCTCCTTATTATCGGTGCATTCCAAGGCTCCAAGCAAGGATAAGACAAGCATGGTGAGTCACCTATTCATTAATTGATTAAAGTAACAATATAACTACATAATTGAATCAATAATGTATAAACTACTCACCCACCTTCTCCAATCATGGCCGGCTGCTTCCTTGATTTTCTCCACTGATTAAGCCTCAATTATCAACACCAATCAGCCTTGGTGAGTCATCAAGTCACTAAAATCATAAAAAATGCAAAAAAATGTGTTTTAAGCAAATTAGGTCATTCTTTCTCATTAGTCCCATTCCAACCGTGGGACTCCTTGCCAAGCCTCTCTTTGGCTTCCTCTCAACCGTAGGTAAGCACTCCAAGCACCATTGATGAGAGCTCAAGCTCTAGTAAGCTTCTAAGGCATAAAAATGCCCATTTTCTTCATTTCTTCCTTTTTCCATTGATCTAGACTCCAACCTTTTCTATACATCTATGTAGAGTGTCTTGGAGGTTAAAGGAAGGATAAATTTCGGCCATACCCAGATCTAAGAGGAAAGTTCAAGTCTTGACCATTTAAGGTAAAATGTGCTCTAAGCACATATCTCTTCTTCCTTGAAGATTTCGGTTGTAAACCTTGGTTCCCTAGCTTATTTTCTTATCCTTTTCATGTGGATTCAGTTGGTATACCAAGATCTACAAGGAGTAGCTAGATCCAAGCCAAAAACACCATTTTTGGCATCTTAAACAAGGTAAAACTTAGCATCTTCCAAGCTAACTACCCACGGTTTTATACCTTGTTATTAGGATTGTTTGATACTCTTTCTTTCTAGGAAAAAAAGGGCCGAAGTAAATCTCTAAGAGCTTGAAGATCTAAGGTAAAAATCCATGATTTTCATGACTTAAATTACTTCTCAGGTTAGCTCATGTTTGGAGTTTAATCATGTCTTGTTTTCTACATGAGGACAAGTAAATCAGCTTTGGGAGAATTTCTTAAGGTGGCGAATTCAAACAAGGAATTACCTAAGCTAAATCAAGGTATATAAATCATTTAAACATTAACTTTGCTAAGTTAAAATGTTCTAAGCTATTTCTATGTTAATTGCCGTGAGAGAACATGGTAGTAGTAGGTCATTTTTGACCTTAAAATATTAAAGAAATGGCTTAGTAAATTTATCTAAGTGATTAAGTAACATAAATGTCAAATTTAAGACATTATGTGGAAGTTTGGTAATTAAATGAAAAATCTATGGTGAGGCCGAGATTTGTAAGTATTTTTGGGACATTATGTGTAATTTATTTGTGAGCAAATGTTTGTAATAAGGCCATGTATTTTAGGCATTTATTTATGCATTTACAAGCTTTAATTAAGTTTAAGTGGTGAAAATGCATTACCGAAAAGAAAGGGGGTATTAGGTGTAATTAAATTAAATTTGGGGGGCTTTAGAATAATAAGGCCGAAAATTAGAGTTAAAAAGGAGTTAAAATAAAGTTTATAAGATTTATAAGATTTTATAAAGTTTTAGGGTTAAATGGTGAATTTTGGAAACTTAGGGTGTTAAAACCGTAATTATTAGGAATTAATGGTCAAGGAAAATTAAGGAGGTCAACCTTGACCATATGCTAGGTTTTGACCAAAACTAATAAGTTAGATAACTTATTTAAGGTTTTATAATAAGATAAGTATCTTATCGGTAATATTTTCATAACATATGTGGTAAATAGTTATTACCGAAAATTAAGGGTGTACAATGGTATTTTAAACACCCATGGGCTATTAGGAATTTATGAGTTGTTTTTGGAATTAAAATGAACTATATATGTATAATATATAGTATTATGTCATTATGACACTTGGAAGAATAAGATGGTGATGGTGGAATGGTAAATACCGAAAGTATATGGGTTAATAAGGATATTTATAACCCTTGGTGGAATTTAGTGATTTTTAGAATTATATAAGAGTATAATAAGATATGTGTATAATATATGGTTTAGTGAATTATAAACTATATGTTATAAATAGGGCCAAAGGGCAATTAAAAAACAGCACAAGGGCTGTTCGGAATTTACAAAAAATAACCATAGGTTGTGCTCTTTTATAAGTTAGAAATGTTATATTAAATGGTATATATAACATGGTATAAGTTAAGGGTGATTTTGTAAATTAAGGAAACTGTGGATTATGGAAAAGAATAAGATTCCTTATGGTGCCTAAGAGGCAATATAAAATAGTTTTGTATAAAAACTATAGGTATAAGTTAAAAGGGAATAAAATATCACATAGTATGATATTAGTATATGGTATAACATTACAAAATGTTATGTGGTCAAAACGGAATTTAAATAAGTTAAGGGCTATACCGAGTTATTAAGAGTTGAAAATGAATTTTAGACTAAGGTCTATAATGTTTATAAATGTTAAACAATTATATGGTTAGATGGAAATATATAAGGAAGGGTATTCACATAAAGAATGTGAAAACTATAAATAAATAGGATTTATAAACTAAGGTATTTATGGAATAAACCTTAGGAGTTGAAATACAACATAAAATGTTACATAAATTAGGATAACAATCTTAATACAAGTTGTATAACATAATAAAACTAATGGGAATAATCATCTAACATAAGCTGATAAAATGTAACATAAAATATAAGAGTTATTATTAAACTCATGAAACTACCTACGTGGTAAATATATATACATACACAAGGATAATGTATAAGGTGGATATATATTTTGGTTGGAAACCATATGATTTAATGATGGTGGTTATTTTAAAAAAAAATAGTTACAAAACTATAGTTATGAGTTTAGAATGCAAACATTGTTTGCTAAGATAATAGATAATATAATACAATGTATTATAATGGATGGGGGAAAATGATGCAATTAAAAAATGATGATACAAATCGAAAAAAATATAATATAATATAATCATGCATGCATACATGCAAACTATGGGTTACGTACCTAAACTAGATGGTGGATAAGATTTAGGAAATATAACGAATTAAAACTTAACAGTTGAAATATTATGACGTACGCGTTTTAAGTAACAAAACCGATGTTTTAGAGAAACCGTAACAAAACAACTGTAGAAAACAGGGGTGAACTGTCGGGGTACTTGTATTCGGAAATAGGATGTAGTAGTCATGGAGACGACTTATAGTTATTACCGTTTAGATTATACTTCTGACAAGGACGTTGACAAGCTAGCGGAAAGGAGCATAGGATCTTGTGATTCATACTCCACCGTAATACGATCAGGGTACGGTATGTAAAGGGGTTTGATCCGAGTTGTCCTAAGGTTGCTCCTTAGGCTCGGATTTGGTTGATATAACTTGTGTGTTATGTGTGTGGTTACATGTATGTGATTTAGTGTTACTGCATTATTTATTTATGCACGAGCGTCCTACGGGACTAACACTACGTCAACTATATGATCGACTTATATAAACATACATATACGTTATTATGATGAATGAAGGTTACTTGATATAATACCATGATATTAATATAAGTATATGGTAAAGAAAACACTTAGGTATGAGTCACGACATTGTCGGTCTCTAGAGCATGAATCTCGAACATGAATATAACCTAGATTACTTTTAGGTATGCGTGAGACCCATTGGGCAGCTAACTAATAATTATTCTCCATAAGACTAAGAGCAGATCTTAAACATTATGAGAGAGATGGTATGAGATGAGGTGAGGAATCCCGGTAGTTTACGAACTACTTGGTTGCGCATTTGTGATCACTGAGGGGTTTCCTAATTGGATTCCGCTCCAGGTTATATCCAACGAGCCCAAACTGGATCGTGGATCAGGTGGCTACGGCCTTTTTATGGACATCTTACGAGACATAAGTGAGTCAGGGGCCTCCGGACCTCTGGCGAAATGAGCACCTTTGTGTGTACGGGGGACTACTGTCCATGGTGAGGTTATCGGGTTGTCCTAACATGACGCCCAACTGATATTAATAATTAAACATGGTTGGATGGGGCCTACAAGGCTAAGGTAAATTAAATATGAAAACTGTACGCCACGGCGAATGTACATTGTACATAATTAACTATGGAAACTGTACGCTACGGCGAATGTACATTGTACATATGGATGGGGCTTGAAAGCCAAACTAAAATAAATTGACAATGGATGGTGAACGCTACGGCAATTGTACATTGTACATGATATTGTTGTTGTTTCGATACGTCGATATACATTTGTGGTTTGTTATATTGATTGAATGTTTGGATTGATGGTTAAATGTTTATGGATATTTAGATGGATGGTTATGTATATTATACATTATATATTGCAGTATTGATTATAACTGTAAAATGGTAAAGCATGAAACCGATCTAATTATAAGATGGTTAAAATGACAAGTGACCATTAGGGTCCATGCCCGGCATACTCAGCGTCTATCGCTGATACTACACCATTACAGGTTGTTGATCATTGTCGGAGCTGAAGAGCAGGTACAGGGTAATTGGAGTTTTGCTTTTGTTACCGCACATGGAGTTCATTTGGTTTAGCAATGAAGATGGTGTATGGTCTTATGGTAAGGTTATGTATTTTTCAGGATTGGGTAGACGCTCACTTGTCGATGTATATGGTTTATGGACTTAGTATGATGTATAGGAGTTTCTCGTTATCACGGCGGTTAGCAGTTTGTTTATGTTGGAAGTTGGATGTAGTTTGGCTTCGTTGCTCGCATGGGCGAGTAATGGCCGGTGACAGAGTGAGTTTTGTAATTGTTATTATTTTTCCGCTGCGAGACGTTTTGTTTATTGCTACGTGAGGGATTATTACGTGATTGTGGAGAGGGGTGTTACAGCCAGGAACTGGCACCTCTGTTAACTTCCAAGAGGTAGGAATGACTGGAACCATCGCTAGCGCTGCTTTCTCGTCAGTGTCATCCTCCTGATTAGAGATGTCAATCTTGACCTGAACCCGAAACCCGACCCGAAACCGACCAGTAAAAAGCCGGGTTCGGGTAGAGATTTTTGACCCGAAATGATTTTCGGTCGGGTTCGGGTTCGGTCATTGAAACCCGCTTCGGGTTCGGGTTGAACCCTCTAACCCGTAACCCGAAAAAAAAATTAATTAAAAATAGAAAATATGTTATATTTAATGACTTAATTAGTATTTAATGATTAATTTATGACTAAAATAAACATTTAATCGATAACATATGAGTATATATTGTACATAATAATTATTTAATATTATAGTATTATATTTTTTATTAAATAATCCAAAATTTAAAAAATAAAATAAAATTTTGAAAAAACGGGTCAGGTTCGGGTTAACCCGCTCCGGGTTCAGGTTAAAGAAATACAACCCGCTCCGGGTTCGGGTTGACCAAAACTATTTTTGGGTCGGGTTCGGGTTGAGCTCAACCCGACCCGAAACCCGATTTTGACACCCCCTACTCCTGATCCATGACATCATCATCTTCATCATCCTCCTCCCTATCCACGTCGGGTGAGTCCTCATCATCATCACCACCACCATCGTCATCAACATGTGGGGAACACTTGGTCATCACATGGTCCTCATCAGCACGGGCGGGTGACGGGCGTGGTGGACGTGATGAACTACCACCGCCTGACGTCTGAGCTTCTAAGGGAGCAATCTGGTGGCTTTCTTCGCCCGAGATGTTGTAGCTAGTGTTGTGCAGTGTTCTTTCAGACCAAACAGTACTAGATGATGACACCACTGGCATGCGTCTCCTCGGTATATGATCATACATCGCCGAGTCATCCTCCGCTACCATTGGTGGTGCAGGTACTTGAAACGTCGGGTCGTTGAAAGATTGACCCGGATGGAACGATGAATGACGTGTTGCTTCCATGCGGGGGGCAGGATTACTCGGCCCTTCACCAGGAGCTCGTGCATAACGGTACGAGGCCGTCATAGGCTGCTCCGTACCCCGGTCTTTCTTCTTCTTCGAGTATACATTTTACACTACTTTTTTCAGTCGATCCATCACTACATATGAATATCACACAGTTATAATTCATCCATAACATTAAAATTCAACATAATTTTTTTTAAAAAAAATAGAGTCGAGCCCTTTTGTCTTGCTCGACTCAAAATTAAGAAAAAAAAAATGGGTTCGAGCCCAGTAGGGGCTCATCTTCCTCCGGGTAGAGCCGCGCAGGGGCTCTAGTTGCTCCAAGGAGAGCCGCGCAGGTGCTCGAGTTTCTCCAAGACGAGAAGCGCACGGGCTCTAGGAAATCGCAGGCGAGCCGCGCAGGAGCTCGCGTCCCTGTACAGAAGAAAGAAGACGACATCGAGCCGCACTAGGGCTCTACTTCGCCACCCGCAAGCCAGGGCGGTACTCACCCCACTTTCAGCCGAGCAGCAACGGTGCTCGCCCCGCTTCCAGTAGAGCCACGACGGGGCTCTCCACTCTGCAGGTCGAGCCGCAGCAGGGCTCGCCCCTGTCTTCTTTTTTTAAAAAAAATTTCAAGTTTCATCCGAATTATGCTAGATCTAGCTCAATTGATGTTGAATTTCAAAAAACTAACACCAAATTCATACTCCGGATACCCAAATCTATAAGTTGGAAAAAAAAATTCAAAAAACTCACCAGAAATTTTTTCCGGCGGTGGTTCGCGGCGGCGGGTGGCGGCTCCGACAGGCAGAAGGGAGCTTCTGAAGGAGAGAGAGAGAGAGAGAGAGAGAGAGAGAGGATAGAGAGTAAGTAAAAGAAAAATGAAGATTGTAAGAGAGGTTAGGATATATATAGTGAGAGCGTTTTTTACCCGAAAATGACGTTTTGAACTGCGATTTCAGTACGACGTTCTGAAAGTGTAACAATGTTGGTAATTTAGTCAAATCCGACGTAAAATGTCTCTAACTTACGTGGAGTCGCAATTATAACGTTTAAATCCAATTTAAAATGTTTTAACTTCTTTTATTACAATTAGAGCGTTTTTCACCCGAAATTGACGTTTTTAACTGCAAATTCAATACGACATTCTGAATATGTATCAATGCTTGTAATTTAGTCAAACATAACGTAAAATGTCGTCCAAATTACATGGAGTCACAATTACAACATACAAACGCAATAATTACGGGTTTATAATCTTTTGTTACAATCAGAGCATCTTTTACAGTTTACACTAAAGAAATTATTTTAAAAAAAACAAAAATTACAACACGACATCATTACATGTTTACAACGTTAATACGATTTAAAAAAAATTTATACTGCGGTGATTAGTAATTCCGTACTACGAATAGCAACCCAGATATATATATAGATATAACACTACATGTAATTGCAGACGTGTTATCGTGAGTGGTTAGAACTGGTGTAATTAAAATAAAAGAAAAGAAATTAAAACTCAAAATAAACGTCGGTCTGCAAACTAATCCCGGTTGTAGTAGTATCGTAAGTGTAAGCGACCGGATATCGAACCGTGGGACTAAGGTGAATTATTAAGTACCTAAGCTTGTCACAAGAGGGGGGATTAATAGACTTGTTTTTGAAAAGAAAAATAGCAGATAAGAAAACTGAGTGAAGATGAATTAAATGGAACTCCGGGTTCAGGTTAATATAATCTGATTAGTTATGCTATCTCTACCGGTTTAATATAATAATTTGGCAAGATTCCTGTTATTATCTTAAGGTCCGATGAAAACTCATAAGAACTCGTTACCAGAAAATGCAAGGTCCGATGAAAACTCAAGAAAGCACTAGTAAATGGCAGAGGAGTGTGAGGAATTTTATTCTTGCAACTGAGTACTAACTTATCCGATGAAAATAAGTTTCCTACAGTTTTACGGCTTAATTAACCTATCTGTTTGTCACCGATCAGATTAAAAACAGATTTAGTAAGGCTTTTTAATAAATCGATGAAATTTATTAAAAAGGGAGAGAGATAAACTTTAATCGTAACAAACTGAATTTATTTTAACCGGTAGAAATATAGATTACACAACTAAACAAACCATAATTAAACCTTCACCCGGAGTAAATCCTCCTTAGCCTGACATATTAACTGGTAATAAGTCAGACAAAGGTTGGACGTAATAATAATACGGAGGTGTGGATGGTGAATGGAGAAATGAGGAGAACGAAGAGTGGAGCGAGTACTTAGGATATTGTATGTGGAATGAGTGATTTGGAGTGTTTTAGTTCTGGGGACTGAATGATGTGTTGTGGTGTACGGGAGAGAATTAATGGAAGCGAATGGTAATTGTGGTGAGCGATGGTCTGATTTTCTGGTTTTCTCCGTACGCCTGTTTAAGGTTGCAGGTGCTGGGTTTATATAGAGGAAGGGAAGAGGCAATCTGGAGTGGAAGAATTGATTGCAGATTGATTGCTCATTGATTGCAGGGGACAGAGCTGAAGACAGACGCGTGAGTGAATTAAGGTAGGCGCTGCTCGGAGTAGATGGATATGGCAGAAGCAAGTTGCAGACAGTGGGCGAAGAAGAAAACTGTCGCGTGAATTTAGTCACGTCCGCCCTTGTGTCCGCCTGTTATTATGCGGACGAAAATGGAGTTCGTGTGTTGTCCTCGTTGGCGTCCGCATAGATTTGGGCGGACGCGTTGTGTCCTCGTTGGCGTCCGGTAGAATGGGGCGGACAAGGCTTGTCCTCATGGGCGTCCGCGTAGAATGGGGCGGACAAGGCTTGTCCTCATGGGCGTCGGCGTGGCTGTCCGCGTAGAACAAGGCGGACACATTGTTTAGGCGCGCTCTCAAGTCTTGTCCGCATGGCTGTCCGCGTGGCTGTCCGCGTGGTTCTATGCGGACACAGGGGTGGACACAAGTTTTTGACTTATTTTCTTCTACGAATTTTGACTGGCTCTAGATTCTTCGTTTGGACTCCGTTTTTCGAGCCGTTTGCGCCTATGCGTTCGTCTCCTTGTCTACTTTGCTCCCAGCTTGGTTTCCTCATGTTTAACCAATAAATTCATGAGATAACAAAAAACATAAACTAGAGGAAAACTAACCAAAGTGGAGAAATGAGCAAGAAAAGTGCTAATATAATATATGAAATACACCTATGAAACATGCTCATTTGGACACTTATCACACCCCCACACTTATCTTTTTGCTTGTCCTCAAGCAAAACCACGTACCCAAGTAAGTAGGGAATGCTCAATACTAACAAATATTATTATGAAGGGTAGGATAAAGAGGTGAACAGTTCATGATCTTTTAAACTTATTGAGGAGTGTGATCCATCAACTGCTGGTGGCATAGGTGTGCTCAAGGTGAAATAAAATAGAGTTCGGGGTATGATCCAAGGTACTTCAATGCTTCTTTGTTTAGGCGACTCTGAGATCTTTTACCATGGCCAACTTCTCTCAAGAATGGGCATTTGAGGAGAAAACAAAAGGAAAATAGATTCATGCATTTGTTTCACTTTTGCATAAGGGATGAGAAGATAAATGTAGGCATCACGCCTTTGTATTTAAGAACACTCAACTCTCTTTGTTGGTTACCAATGGTGTCTCGCAAGTCCCTTATTATTTTTTGTATTTTTCTTTCTTTTCTTTTTTTTTAACAGAGAAGCACCCCTTAGCAATCCCTAAGAGAGAAGACAGAAAGAAACCCTGAGCAATAAAATCCAACCATTTGCAGATTATTGGGTCACACCGCATAAGAAAAATGCTCCTCAAAAGTAATCAAATGAAAATTTTAAATTTGTACCATTTATCCCACAATTCATAATAGTATTTGTTTTTAAAGAGAACAACCTACATTAGCAGGGTACATAATTTTAATTTTTGAACAAATGCAAGATAAGCAGAGAGATTTAAACAATTTAAGCACAAAATGCCCTGAAAAGGTTCTTCCCCCACACTTAAGCTCAAGCAATGCCCTCATTGCGTAGATGGAATTAAATCAATAGGGCATGCAATTAATAAAGGAAAGAGTGTACTCCCCAGATTCCGTAGAGTGTGTAGAGCTCCCCCACACTTGAGTGCAGCTGTGGAATGTCATGAAATGTACCTGTAAGGAATATTCTACACAGCCAGAAGAACTCAAGTAAAACCTGCATTTATTATAACATATGAAAGGGAAATATAGTACAAAAAGGAAAACAACATTAAATTAAAGGAAAGACAAAAGATAGATAGTGGGTTGCCTCCCACCAAGCTGCCCGGGTTTAACGTCTCTAGCTAGACGTATTTGACCAAGCTTTAGGTTGGAGAAGAGTTTGAGGGCGAGGTATCTGAACTGCTGGTGTTAGGAAGTTTGTACACTTTTTTAAACTTCTGATGTAGAGGTGTTGTCTGCTGTTTGTGGGCTGGAGGTTTCCTCGTATTCCTGTAAGAAAGAAATTGTGAACAGAGCATTATTATTTTCAAGAATTCCGGCATACCTTTTTAGACGGGATCCATTGACTTTGAAGCATTCTCCTTTTTGATTCTGGAGTTCGTAAACACCAAAAGGAGTGGTTCCAACAACTTGAAATGGGCCAGTCCAGTGAGATTTGAGTTTTCCAGGAAATATTCTCAATCTGGAATTATAAAGTAGCACCCCGTCGCCAACCTTAAAGTCGCGTTTGTGGATCATTTGGTCATGATGTTTCTTGTGCGCTCCTTGTATATTGTCGCACTACGGTATGCCTGATCTCTTAACTCCTCGAGTTCAGAGAGTTGAAACTTTCGCTTTTCTCCTGCGGCTTCTAGATCGAAGTTTAGGGCCTTGAGTGCCCAATATGCCTTATGTTCCAGCTCTACAGGCAGGTGGCATGATTTCCCATAAACAAGCTTAAAAGGAGACATCCCGATGGGAGTCTTGAATGCGGTGCGGTAAGCCCAAAGCGCATCATCTAACTTAAGTGCCCAATCCTTTCGTGATGAGTTAACCGTTTTCTGGAGAATCCATTTTAACTCACGGTTCGAAACTTCTGCTTGGCCGTTTGTCTGGGGGTGATAAGGTAGAGCTACCTTATGACGTACCCCGTACTTACCCATAAGCGCTTCAAATGAACGGTTGCAGAAGTGAGATCCTCCGTCACTGATAATAATTCTAGGCATGCCAAAACGGGTAAAGATGTGCTTCTTAAGGAATCTGGTTACGGTCTTTGCATCAGCATGATGACAGGGTATGGCTTCTACCCATTTCGACACGTAATCCACTGCCACTAAAACATATTGGTGGCCCTGTGGAAGGGAACGGTCCCATAAAATCAATGCCCCAACAATCAAAGAGTTCCACTTCTAGTATTCCCTGTTGTGGCATTTCATGTCTCCTAGATGTGTTACCCATTCTCTGACAATTATCACATTGTTTGCAGAATTGGTAAAATCTTTGTGAAGAGTCGGCCAATAAAATCCTGAGGCCAGGATCTTAGCAGCGGTCCTTGTGGGTCCATGGTGACCTCCGGCTTCCCGTGAGTGACAAAAATGTATGACGCTGTAAACCTCATCTTCAGGGAGGCACCGGCGAATCAACCCATCAGCACAGACTCGGAACAAATATGGATCTTCCCAGAAATAATGCTTTGAATCAGAAAGAAATTTCTTCTTCTGGGAGTAAGATAGATCATATGGTATTGTTCCAGAGACTAGATAATTGGCCAGGTCCGCATACCATGGCTCTTGTACTTTGGTGATAGAAAAAGCAGTCTCATCGGGGAAGAATTCGTTGATAGGCACACTATCAGTAGGAGTGACTAACCGGGAGAGATGGTCAGCGACGACATTTAATTTTCCGCTCTTGTCTTTGACTTCGATGTCAAACTCTTGCAGTAGAAGAATCCAGCGCAACAAGCGAGGCTTGGCTTCTTGTTTTGCAAATAGGTATTTGAGAGCAGAGTGGTGTGTACTATGACTTTGCTTCCCCATAAGTATGACCTGAACTTGTCAAGGGAGAAACTATAGCCAGAAGCTCTTTTTCAGTGGTAGTATAGTTCTTCTGGGCATCGTTTAGTGTCCTGCTGGCATAAGCAATCACTCTCAAAATTTCTCTTTTTTCTGGCATAGAGCTGCCCCCACTGCGTAGTCACTTGCATCACACATGATCTCAAATGGGAGAGACCAGTCGGGTGATATGACAACAGGTGCGATACCAATTTTGTGTTATTGTATGGAAAGCAGCTGAACACTTATCATCAAAATGAAACGGGGCATTTTTGTAGCAGGTCGGTCAATGGTTTAGTGATTTTTGAGAAGTCTTGTATAAACCGCCGATAGAATCCTGCATGCCCGAGAAACGCTCGAATGTCTTTAACAGTAGTTGGTGCCGGTAATTTCTCTATAACCTCCACCTTGGCCTTATCCACCTCTATTCCTTCTGCCGATATTTTATGTCCAAGGACAATCCCGTCCTTGACCATAAAATGACATTTTTCCCAGTTCAAAACGAGATTTGTATCCTCACACCGTCCTAGGATCAAATCAAGTTGTGCCAAGCATTTATCAAAACTAGAGCCATAGACCGAGAAGTCATCCATAAAGACCTCTATGCTCTGTTCGATGAAATCAGCGAATATTGCTTGCATGCATCTCTGGAAGGTAGCAGGGGCATTACATAGACCGAAGGGCATTCGTCTGTATGCAAAGGTACCGTATGGACAAGTGAAAGTGGTCTTGTCCTGGTCCTCTGGTGCGATTGGTATTTGGAAATACCCTGAGAACCCATCTAAAAAGCAGTAGTACTCTTGCCCTGCTAGTCTCTCTAACATCTGATCGATAAAGGGGAGAGGGAAGTGATCTTTCCTGGTTGCCAATTTAAGCGCCTATAGTCGATACACATGCGCCAACCAGTGATTTTTCTTTGAGGGATAGCCTTCCCTTATCATTACAACTGCTCGATGCCCCCTTCTTCGGGACAACTTGTACGGGCTTACCCATGGACTGTCAGAGATAGGATAAATGATGTTCGCATCTAGGAGTTTCAGAACCTCCTTTTTAACTACCTCCTTTAGGTTAGGGTTTAGCCGACGTTGGGGTTGCCTGATAGACTTGTAGTTTTCCTCCATATAATGTGGTGCGTGCAATAGGAGGGGTCAATTCCTTTTATATCAGCAATAGTCCACCCGATCGCTGTTCTGTGTTTCTTCAACACCTCGAGTAGCCTTGTTTCCTCCCCGGAATTCAGAGAAGAGGAAATAATGACAGGCAAATGGTCATCTTCAGCTAAGAAGGCATACTTGAGTTTAGAAGGTAGCTCTTTAAGCTCGAGCTCTGGTGGTTGTTCTATTGATGGAATTGATTTTTGAGGTTTTCTGTCGAGTTCTTCGATTGGTGGCCGGTAGGCTTGATAACCAGTTTTCCTTTTTCTACATACGCCAGCATGGCGTTAACTTCCGGATCCTCCACCTTTTCTTCTAGAGAAGTAAATAATACTTCTCTAGCGGTTCAGTTTCAGCTTTCGGGATGGAAGATAGGGAATACATGTCCTCATCTGTAGAAAAATCGCCTTCCTCCTCCTCATCATCTGTTAATCCCACTGTCTTAGCATGAGGAGAAAAGTTAGAGCTTTTCTTCATTTTCTGCATTGAATTCGATCGTTTCGTCCTCGTACCGCAGAGTGATTTTCCCATCGTGGATCAATGATGGCTTTGGCAGTACTTAGAAACGGTCGACCTAGAATCAGGGGAACCTCAACATCGTCATCCATTTCTAGAATGACGAAGTCAGCTGGAAAGATAAAGCGAGAAACTCCAACACCAGATCTCGGACTATTCCCATGGGCTTGATCTCTGATCTGTCAGCTAGTTGAGTTTGAAAGGAACCGGTTGCATTTCTCCTCCTTTTACTTTCAAGAAGGTGGCGTAGGGCATGATATTAATGCTGGCTCCCAGGTCGCATAAACCGCTTCCACAGTCCACTCCACCTATAAAACACGGGATTACGGGATTTCCCGGATCTGTTTGTTTGGGAGGGAGTGCTCGAAGAAGGGCAGCTGAGCATTCCTCCGTGAGGTGCACTGTTTCTTTTCCAGGTTTCTTCTTCTTCTTTGTTAAGAGATCCTTAAGAAATTTGGCGTAGTTAGGCATCTCTTGCAAAGCATCAATTAGAGGTATGTCGAGGGTCAGTTTCTTGAAAATGCTCAAGAATTTGGAGAACTGCTCATCTAGGTGTTTCTTTTTCATTCTGTTGGGAAATGGGAGTTCACTGTTTTTAGGAGTGGAAGATGGAATGTCGATAGTAACTCGAGATGGAGGTGGAGTAGCAGGAGTAGGAACTTGGATTTCTGAGGGAGGTGAGGCTGGATTGGTTGTGTCTTCATCATTGATGTAGGCCTCTTCATGATTTTCTTTTTCTTTTCCTTTTCTGGTGGCAAGTTCCCTTCCACTCCTTAAGGAGACTGCACACAAGTTTGTTGATTGGAATGTGCCATCGTCTATAAGGATTGAATTTGCTTGCTCTCTTGGATTAGGGTTGTCTGTGAAGGGAATTGACCAGGTGGTCTTTGTTGGGTGAGTAACTGTTGAATCTGAGATTGCAAGGCTTTTTGGTCTTTGCGCAGAGCTGCGACCTCTTCTTGCGTGTCTCGGGACTTACCCATCATCGCTTTAAACATCTCTTGCATTTGAGACATTTCAGACTCAGGATTCGAAGGAGGTTGAGCTGGTCGACTGAAGAAGCTTCATTGCCATAAGGCTGTTGTGATATTGCCTTTGGCCTCCTTGGAAATTAGACTGAGGTCTGTAATTTTGAGATGGTTGAAGTGTATGTGGGTTTTGAATATTGTCGGTGTTTGAGTAGCGAAGGTTGGATTGCATGTTACGTTGCCAAGGTTGTCTGTATCCTGAATTGTTGGTGAGATAGTTTGCCTCCTCTGCTGCTTTTAATTCTTGTAGTTGGGGGCATTGTTCATAGTCATGAGGCCCACCACATTGCGTACAAGAAATAACGGGAGATGATTGGGACAGAGGTGCATAGCCTGGAGGGATTGTAGATGATAAATCATGACTTAGCTTGCTGGGGTAGGAATTCATAGCCATCTGCTCAACCACTTTTGCAGAGTACTTACTTTTGTGCCTGCTGAGCATTGCTTTCCATGAGTTGTTCATGGCTTTTCATCAGCTGGTCAAACTTGTTATCACTTTCCCCAACATGATATAAACCTGGAGTACCGCTCCTTGATCCACCGGAGGCCCAGTCTCTGATTTCTTCACAGAGAGACTCCATGCTGTTCAGAAATTGTGCTCCTGGCTTTTTCAGAATATCGGCCCCTAAGGAGGATAATACCATTGTTCTGCACGGACCGATCAAGCCTTTGTAGAACAATTGTGATACTTGTTCTTTCGTCAGACCATGGTGAGGACAAGTAAGTAGTAGTCCTTTGAAACGGTCCCAAGTTTCACAAATATTCTCCGACCCAGGTTGCTTGAAATTATAGATTTCAGCAATCATTTCCAACGTTCGGCTCGGGGGTAGGAATTTGTCGTAGAACTTGGTGGCCATGTCATCCCAAGTACCAATGGTACTTGGTGTCAGGCTATGATACCACTTGCTCGCACTTCCCGTCAGGCTGTGAGGGAATAATGACAATCTTGCGTACTGGAGTACTGCGTCGGTTGCAGTAAGACTGTTAGCATGTTGCAAGAACTTTGTAACATGTAACAGGGCTTCGTCTGGACTGGAACCATCAAACATCCCAACTCCTTTACACATCTGATTTGATGATATGGCTTCAGTTCTGCCACTCATCATATTCGGATGGGCTAAGGTGAGGAAGGATGATGGCAGGCTGTTGTCCTTGATTAGACGGCCTGTTAATTTCGAACTGTCGCTGGTGAAATTGCCATGTCAGCTTCCGGGTCAGATTCTATCACTGTGGTGGTAATGTTTTGTTGAGTTCGGTTCTACCTTAGGGTGCGCAAAAGGGTTCTCTCGATCTCTGGAATGTAACCAACCGTGTGATTATTAATATTTTCTGGGAGGCTGTGTGACCTGGTAAAAGGCATTCACCACTCAAAACAGAGAAAAGAAACTCGTTATGTGTTAAATAAATAAAAATGTTAGGAATTAGTTGACAGAAATTATAAGTTAGTAGTTAGAGACAATGGAAATGAAAAAATGACAGAAAATTAAATGACAGAAATTATAAGTTAGTAGTTAGTATACTGGAAATTATAAGTTAGTAGTTAGTAAGAAATTTGAAGGACAATGGAAATTAAATGACAATAATATTAAGAAGTTAGAAGTTAGAAGTCAGATGTCCAAGTCAGATGTCCGAAATTAGATTATCAACAAAAAATATTAACAGATTATTATAATATAACAGGTGAATTAACCGGGGCTTAGGGACTAGAATAAATCAAGTCCCCGGCAACGGCGCCATTTTGCAGACGTGTTATCGTGAGTGGTTAGAACTGGTGTAATTAAAATAAAAGAAAAGAAATTAAAACTCAAAATAAACGTCGGGCTGCAAACTAATCCCGGTGTAGTAGTATAGTAAGTGTAAGCGACCGGATATCGAACCGTGGGACTAAGGTGAATTATTAAGTACCTAAGCTTGTCACAAGAGGGGGGATTAATTGACTTGTTTTTGAAAAGAAAAATAGCAGATAAGAAAACTGAGTGAAGATGAATTAAATGGAACTCCGGGTTCAGGTTAATATAATCTGATTAGTTATGCTATCTCTACCGGTTTAAATAATAATTTGGCAAGATTCCTGTTATTATCTTAAGGTCCGATGAAAACTCATAAGAACTCGTTACCAGAAAATGCAAGGTCCGATGAAAACTCAAGCAAGCACTAGTAAACGGCAGAGGAGTGTGAGGAATTTTATTCTTGCAACTGAGTACTAACTTATCCGATGAAAATAAGTTTCCTACAGTTTTACGGCTTAATTAACCTATCTGTTTGTCATCGATCAGATTAAAAACAGATTTAGTAGGCTTTTTAATAAATCGATGAAATTTATTAAAAAGGGAGAGAGATAAACTTTAATCGTAACAAACTGAATTTATTTTAACCGGTAGAAATATAGATTACACAACTAAACAAACCATAATTAAACCTTCACCCGGAGTAAATCCTCCTTAGCCTGACATATTAACTGGTAATAAGTCAGACAGAGGTTGGACGTAATAATAATACGGAGGTGTGGATGGTGAATGGAGAAATGAAGAGAACGAAGAGTGGAGCGAGTACGTAGGATATTGTATGTGGAATGAGTGATTTGAAGTGTTTTAGTTCTGGGGATTGAATGATGTGTTGTGGTGTACGGGAGAGAATTAATGGAAGCGAATGGTAATTGTGGTGAGCGATGGTCTGATTTTCTAGTTTTCTCCGTAGGCCTGTTTAAGGTTGCAGGTGCTGGGTTTATATAGAGGAAGGGAAGAGACAATCTGGAGTGGAAGAATTGATTGCAGATTGATTGCTCATTGATTGCAGGGGACAGAGCTGGAGACAGACGCGTGAGTGAATTAAGGTAGGCGCTGCTCGGAGTAGATGGATATGGCAGAAGCAAGTTGCAGACAGTAGGCAAAGAAGAAAACTGTCGCGTGAATTTAGTCACGTCCACCCTTGTGTCCGCCTGTTATTATGCGGACAAAAATGGAGTTCGTGTGTTGTCCTTGTTGGCGTCCGCATAGATTTGGGCGGACGCGTTGTGTCCTCGTTGGCGTCCGCGTAGAATGGGCGGACAAGGCTTGTCCTCATGGGCGTCCGCGTAGAATGGGGCGGACAAGGCTTGTCCTCATGGGCGTCCGCGTGGCTGTCCGCGTAGAAGAAGGCAGACACGTTGTTTAGGCGCGCTCTCAAGTCTTGTCCGCATGGCTGTCCGCGTGGCTGTCCGCGTGGTTCTATGCGGACACAGGGGTGGACACAATTTTTGACTTATTTTCTTCTACGAATTTTGACTGGCTCTAGATTCTTCGTTTGGACTCCGTTTTTCAAGCCGTTTGCGCCTATGCGTTCGTCTCCTTGTCTACTTTGCTCCCAGCTTGGTTTTCCTCATGTTTAACCAATAAATTCGTGAGATAACAATAAAACATAAACTAGAGGAAAACTAACCAAAGTGGAGAAATGAGCAAGAAAAGTGCTAATATAATATATAAAATACACCTATGAAACATGCTCATTTTGACACTTATCAGTAATAGACATAAACTAGCATATCAACAAATTTCTCTTTTTATTTTTCATATTTTTGAACCGACCTGTTAATTTAAAACAGCCGTACAACCTGAAGCGCGTCAATAACATACAGCGACATCTGGCCAGAGACACTACAAGCAAAGACGAGCTATGAACGGCCAACAAAAAAAACAATAGACGAGCCATTAGCTCCGCACAAGCTAAATTCCTTCCTCATATGGAAGTCATGTCAAGGCTCACTTGGAATAACATCAAAGAAATGATAAACCTCGTCTTTGTCAATGGCTCCCACTTCAGTAGAGCAGACTTGACAGCATACTTGTTGGAAAACAGAACTACTACTAGTCTGCGAACTCCCTTGCATCACCACCTCGTCCTTTTGTTTCCTTATGCTATGTCTCTTCCTTTTCTGGGTTTCTTGATTGTACACTTGCTTTTCATTGATTTTGCAATTGACAACAAAGATTGCTCTATATTGGGTCACATACTTCTCATGCCTGCAACACAGGGAAGTTGAATGATTGCATGCACGAGATCTCATATGAGTCACATTAGCAGCCTTTAAATGGAAAGGATTAGACACGTATGATTACAGAAAAAGGTGTTGGATTCTGAAACATAAAGGTCTTCTGGATATGGTTCTTCAGTTTTCAGCAAACTGTATCAATGAAGTAATTTCACTGGCAACGTTTCTAGCACAAATTTAAGTAAAATTTTTGAGACTGATGAAACCACACCTTATGAGCTAAAACAATGTAATAGTTACAGATAGTGACACAGGCCAATTACGGCCAATCCACAAAAGTGGCCAAGGACAATACAAATCAAAGCATGCCTAAAACTGGTAACTACCAGGAAAATAGCTAGCTAAACAACTGACCTACTGCCACAGCACACACACCAACTACACGACAAAGCATTTACACACACACCTACTATGTAATAACCAACCACGCCGGCACCACCCACAGCAGCACTCACACAACAGTAGTCCTCCTATTGGTCCCCCTATCATTCCCAAACTGGTTCTATCATTCATCCTCGTTAACAATCAACTTGTCCTCAACGTGGTGCATAAAAAAAATTGAAGATTATTTGGTCTCTTTATATGGTCTTAATTAGGTCTCTTCTGGTGACATGGTGTCGGGGCCCGACAACTCCCGTCTGATCGTGTCTGGTCATAACATTGTGAAGCCAAGCCTACAATGTCTTCTTTCACCCATCCCTCCGTGGTAGACAAGGTGGTGCAGGAATTATTGATTGCAGTAAGTGCTGCTCCCTTGATGGATGAAAACCCTGTGAGGAATTTTGATTTTGCCTGGCCCAGAAGTCGATGATGAGCACGGTTGTGGCAAGCTTGGCAGGTGTCCGTCCTGATGGTCGCCCCAACCGAACCCCCGCTGACCTTTGCGTACCTCCTCCCACGTACGCAATTAACTATGAATTTATTTTGTGACTGTTTCAAGCGGTGAGGAGCACAGAACTTCCATTTGGCCCGGCCAAGAATTTGATGATCACAATTGGGGCAAGCTCGATTTTGGAACACCCGACTGGATTTAGGGTTAGAAATTGGAAGTTGGACCCGTAAGTCTTGCTGCAAATTTGGGTTTGCTCGTGGATGCCTTTGAATTCTGATTTGCTTGTATAGACCGGTTTGGAGGAGATAGGCTGGTTGTGGGCAGGTTTAGAGAAGAATAACCGGTATCATCCTTCCCCTTTTTCTTTTTTTCTTCCTTCTCTTCTTTTCCTTCTTCATTCGACAAATTTTTTTCTTTCTTTTTTTCTGTTTCTCCAAACCACATACCAGTTTGATAGGACCAACAGAGAGAGTCCTCCCTTCCTTCCCTTCGATTACCTTCTCTCTTTCTAGAGTTCAGTTTCCAACCCCTCTTCCTTCTCCTTGCCTTCGATTTTGCCTTTGATTCTTGAATCATATCTTCCTTGGCAATTAAAGTCGCTAGATAGTTCCAGTTCTTCCCACTCCGGTGAGTCCTCACGAACTTCTGGCAAAAACTCCAGGTTCGAGAATTCCATCAGTTCCAATTCCTTGGTATCTTCATTCCTCTTGTCGATTGGTTCCTCAATCTCGATTTCTTGTGTCAATTGAGATTGATAGAGTTCCCAAACCTATCAAGTAGTTTAAGGAAATCTAGCCAAGACAGCTCTCCGAAGTTAATCCACACCCCTTCAAACCAGCTATGAGGTTCTCCTTTCAAACACGCATCCACTGCTTGAAACCAGAAATAATCAGGGATGACGTTGACGATGAAATACTCCTCAACCTTGTTCAACAGACTACGAGGGTCTTCTTCGATGAAGATCAGAGGATCGTATGCGCGTATTGGTTCCATTCCAACCCCACTAAACAGGATCTAAGATCTGATACCGATTTGTGAAACCACACCTTATACAGCTCAAAACACATTCAACTTAACACAAGCATAGCCGATAGTTTCCATTAATGATTTGGAAAACAATGGAATAGTTACAAATAGTAACTCAAGACGTAGTCCTGCTGCCTGCCAATCCACAGAAGTGGCCAAGGACAATACAAAACAAAGCATGCCTAAAACTGGTCACTCCCCTTTCCTTAAATAGAAGCTAAACCATTGACCTACTCCCGCAGCACACACAAACCAACTACATGACAAAATATTTACACACACCTACTGTCTAATAACCAACCACACCCGACACCACGCATAACAACACTCACACACCAAGCCCCGGTGGCTTGGTCGGTAGTGGAAGAAGTGGAGAGATACCCTTGAACCAAAGGTTCTGGGTTCGAAACTCACCCACTGCTGTCACCGATAAAAAAATAATAATAACAACAACACTCACACAGCAGTGGTCCTTCTTTTGGCCCATGCCATTCCCAAACCGCCCTTAGCTCAGATTCTATCAGACTCCAATGGGTGATCTAAAACATTTTAGACCACAACAGATATCCTAGACGATATACTGTCACTTCTCCTTACTTTCCTTCTTTCTAAGACATTACTTGAGGTAAAAGGAGGACAAATGAGCTTCTACGTTGTTCAATCACCATTTTCAAATAAAGCCTAAGGGAAACATTCCATTTTTATTCACCTTTCTCAACCTTATTCATGGTACTAACTTCTGCAAACTTATCCCAAAGTAACGGGGCTGGCCTGATCCTACCATGGAACTAGACAGAGGAGCCAGCGAGGAAAGTTGAGTTGCCCAGCTTCTACAGAGGCAGGGGGCCGAGCTTGCTCAACCGCTTGAGACATAGGCAGGGGTTCGATGTTTACCGTTGAGGAGGGCTGAGATCATGCTCAACTGATACCATTTTCAGTTGTGAGGCGTCAATGTCATATACGAAGTGGCTTGGCAGGAGACTTTAGGGAACATCATTTCAAATTGGTCCAAGATGTATAGCCATTACAATCAAAAAGAGATAAGTTTGCATGGATATGCGTCTCTCAATCAACATTCGTGCAGACCATGAGCCATTTGTTATATCCACAAGGTAGTTTTCAAGGCCATAATTTTAGAAGTTCACCAACTAAGCATGCAGCCGGATCCATCCACACGGGCAATGGATAGAGAGTAGCAAGATGATTTATCTACCTTCTCGAGCATCACAAGGCTGAGTTTCTAGGAACTATCAGCATTGCCACTTAGAGAGCCCATGGCTCATCATATTTGACTGCAGCCAGGGACTTTTGCTGTCAAAGTTAGCTGTACCAATATGAACATCATCTAAAAGATGCAAAGCTGGTGATCGAAATGCTTGCACCTTGGGTCACTCAAGCGAGCACCAACCCATAATTAATTTCTGTATTGGAGCTGGTGATTCTGCATGGACTACCACACACTAACAAGGTGGCCATACCGGAGAAGTACCCAATTGGTGTAATTCCAGGAACTTTTGGACGAGCTTCACATGGTGCAGTATTTCTCCAAAATCAACCTCCACTCTGGGTTCCACCACATTTTTGGGTTGCCAAGTTAGACACCCACGACATGGCAGTTTGGAGTGTGCACCATGAACTATGGATGATGCCATTGGGGTCACCAATGCCTCAGCGATGTTCCAGCCGACCATGAGCGACGCCCATACCTTCAGAGTTTTGTCCTTGTTTCTTTTGTCATATCCTGATCCATAGTACTAATGGGGTGATCATCAGCAGGACTTAGCCATTGTGTTTGAGATTCTGTGTCAGTATCAGTTCTACGCTAACAGCAAAAATGTTGTTTTGTGACGCATGAAGTAGAGTATCTTGGTGATATTGTTTAAGAACAACGTGTGGCAATGGACCCTAGTAACATCAAGAGCATTCTAGAATTACCCGTTTCTCAATCGGTCAAGGGGGTTTGTGGCTTCCTGGGCCCGACCGGTTTCATCCGTGGGTACAGGGTGCTGGTCAAACCATTGACATACCTACTGAAGAAGGATGCTGCCACTAATGAAAATAATTACAGCCCAAGCTGGCCCTCCCCAACTTCTCTATAGAACTTATAATAGAGTGTGTTCCTCGAAGCTGGGTTAATGGCAGTGTTATGGCAAAACGGTAGACCAATTGCATTTTTCAGCAAAGCATTGTCAGGGAGCAACCAATTGAAGTCTACATTCAAGGAGATGATAGGTGTGGCTTTGGCACCTTCACTTGTGCCCCAACCTGTAAGGACGTTGATTTCACATCCGTTCTGACCAACGCAACCTTCATCATCTTCTGCAATGGTTACTACCTAGCTCAACAACATTGGTTGGCCAAAGGGTATGTGGAGTATAAAGCCAGTACCACCAACTGCGTAGTAGAATTTTTCCCGTCTAGGCTGGAATCGGAACTAATAACGGTGATAATACCGTTTCAGATAGACGTTGATTAAATCAGAAAGGACGCGGACAAGACCCCGACTACCAGAAACTCCTGCAAGACCTACATTACAGCCTGAACTCCCACCCCCAAGCTGAAGGCAAGTTGTTCTACAAAAGGTATGTGGTACTGCCTGCGACCAAGTCTGGATTCCTTAGCTGTTGCAGGAATTCCATTCCACTCCAACATGAGGTCATTCTGGAGTGTATCCCACATACCCACAATTGTCCAACCACTTCTATTGGCCTTGATGATGATAGGTTGTCCAAAAGATTGTGGTAGAATGACACACCTGTCAGCGCAGCAAGAGGAAAGCTCTAGTCTAGCCCCGGTCGGCTAGCTCAAACCCTTTTTCATACAAGAATACACTAGGTAAGATATCTCGATTGATTTTATACCAGGTTTGCCCCAGTCCAATGGAATTGACAGTATCATGGTTGAAGTGGACAGACTAAGCAAATACGTCCACTTTGTGAGAATATGGCACATGTTCACAACCAAGATAGTGGCTGAGTCATTTGCGGAGGATGTGGTGTGACTGCACAGAGCTCCCAGTTTGATCGTCAATGACCGTGAACCCATGTTCCTTAGCAGCTCTAGGAAAAATTTCAGAGTACAGGGCTCTTTGATGCGTATGAGCAGTGCTTATCACCCGGGGACTGATGGACAAAAATTGAGGTGCTCAATCGCAGCCTAGAGATGTTTCACAGCTAAGCAACCAAAGTTTTGGTCCATATGGCTGAATTGGGCCGAGTTTTGGTACAGTACAAACTAACATGTCTTAACAGGTACCACCCCCTTTTAAGATAGTTTAAGACAGGTAACCCCCTCCATCATACGTATCTGTCTGGCAAATGCAAGGTCACAGCGTGGGCAAACTGCCAACCTCTGCCAGCTCAAGTTCCACCAGAAACAGGAAACAGGAAACAGGATCAGGTGTGTGTGTCAAAGGCTGCAAACGCCCACTGCCGGGGTGTGGAGTACGAACCATGTAAACTGGTTTGCAAAGTCCACCCATACCAACAATCCTCAAGGGCAAGAGGGCAAAACCAGAAGCTTTCCTTCAAGTTTATGAACCTTTCCGAGTGCTCGAGTGTATGAGAGCAGTTGCATAACGCCAAGACCTACCACCCACATCAAAATCCACCGGGACTATCATGTATCCCGGTAAAAACAAGTCACAAGTGCAACCAAACCTTCCACATCAATTGTCCAGCGACGAGCTGGAGTTTCAACCCAAAACATCCTAGCAGTATGACCTTGAATCAGAGCTGAGGACCCTGCCATCAACTACTGATTGGTGAAATGACCCCCAGAGCATCTATCTTATCTTATCGCCCTTTGAGCATCTAGTGGACATTAGGATGGAACGGTGTTTTGAACAGAAGCATCAAGTTGTTATAAAGAAAGCAACAAGAAAGCATTGCAACATAGCAAATGCAAATTCTTCCTCCATCGTATAAAGCTAAGACAAAACCAAACGAACAAACAAAGAATCAGGTTATCAAGTCCATGCTAGGAATCCCCAAGACTAAGTACCTCTGACACGCATAGCAAAGAATCGTGAAGCAAGCTGGGCAGCTCAGAACCGCATCCGAGTATTGACACTTTCTTTTCTGTTCCACCCATCGCTCGTCTTTATCATCCAGGTCGGAGTCGTAGAACTCTGGCGTGATGGAGTAATCTATTTCATCGTCATCAGAAACTGACGAAATGAGGTAGAGCTGGCATGTTAGTCATCAAGAACGAACACATCATCACAGCCAGGTATGTATTAACAGTTAACTTGGATGAACAAGCAAAAGGCTCCACTGTGTCACACCGCATTAAGTATATTTCACTGTCCTCCTTCCTGATCCTGAACAATAATAAATTTGACAAATTGCCCTCTCTTTCCGAACGGAGCTGAAGAGGCTCATACATTCTAAGCAGACAGCTCCGCGCCAAATCTCTAGGGTTTTTGAAAACTCTCTACTTTCTATGTCCACAGATACATGCGCACATTGAAATTCACAAATCTGTATATTAATGAAAACAAATCATACGGAGAAGATGGAACTTTTGGAAAACGAACGATTAGGATAACAGAAGAGAACACGACACCTTGTAGGGAAAAAAAAAAGAACGCAACACCACTGATTTGAGCAAAATCAAGAGCAGAGAATACAATAGCAGACCGATTTGCTGCGAACATGTGGGAGATGGTTCTCGGGTCCGGTTGCTAGCCCTTCCCATCCCTCTTTCTGTCATCCTCTCTCTCCCTCTTCGTCAGTCCAACGGATTAGCTGCCTTGGCGGTTGGTCTTCCGCGAGATTAATGATTAATTCTGTGTTCACGGGTGCTTTGGTTTCTAGAATATTAATTTCCGGAATAATATTCCAAGAATGAAATTCTAATAATAGGATACGATCTCATTTGGTTATTATGATTGGAATACTTAGAATTTAATGTATTTTTTGTTTGGTTGTGAGAATAATAAAGATAATAAATTTAGGATAAATTATACAGTTATGAATCTGTCACTGATAAGTAACATTATTATTATGATAATTGTACGATTTTAACTGTATAGATTAAATTGAAAATTTGTAAAAATATATTTGGTTAAAAATAATTGATAAATTTTATTTTCATAATTATAAGAACCCAATTAAAAAGTCAATAAATTTATTTGAAAATTTTCACTTTATTTATATTTAAATTTTGTGGATAATATATTAAACTGTCATGAATATAAACTTGTAATTATTCACTATGGAGAACTAAAAAGAAACATTAAAAACTTTTAATAAGTAAAAGCAATACTTAATTTTAAGTTCATATATATTCGCTTATAGTTAATAATTTCATTATTAGAAACATTTTTCAAATTTAAATCTATAACCTTATTTATTTTTAGTATTAATTAAAAATTTCATTATTTTTATATTATATTTTAATATATGGTATATAATATAATATTTTATTTCAATATATATAACATCAAATATATGTGCCTATAACTAAATCATTTTTTTCTTTTTTAAATGTATATATAAATAATATATTTATAAATTAATATATTTATTGTTAATTAATTATAAATGATATATGAATAAAATAATAAATAAATACTATAATTAAAAATATTTATGAGAGATATGGAGCGAGAAGAAAGAAGAGACGGACAAAAATAAGGAAGAAAGAAAAAATTAATTTCGTAGATAATTGAAGTTACACGGAATTCACTTGGAATAACAATTCCTACCTTATTTGTAGGGAATCAAATTCCCGGTGAGTTGCCAAATATTTGGAATTTTAATAATTCTTGGAATTTAAATTCCATCAACCAAATGCTAGCATATTTTCAATTCCGGGAATTGTTATTCTATGTCCTTGTACCAAACGACCCGTCAATGTTCACAAAATAAAATCAAGAAAAATATCTTATGAAATATACCGGACTCATAAGAGTGGTATTATAAATTCGACAAAGATGAAACAAGTTAAAACATGGGCTAAACACAAATTGAAAAGAAAGAGAACTAAAACTTCCCTGATTGGATATCCTTCCTCACACTTAAGTTTTTGGCAAGGATAGAGATGTTCCTCACACTTGCTTCCACGCAAGTGTCCAGTCTTGGAGATAGAATTATCATCAATAATAGCACCAACTTGCAAACAAAAACATCAAAACCATCAAAACCGGGAAGATAAGCATGGAGCATTTCATTAGTTAATATTAGTACCACACTTAAGTTAAAAAGATAACTAGAAGAACAAAGGAAATACAACTCTAATAAAAATAAAAAGTAAAAGGAAAAAGAAATTAAAATAACAACTGAAATAAGAACAAGTTCAGAAAGAAAGTAAAAATGAAAAGAACAAAGTCATCAATCGCTGTGGAGGTGGGTAGAAAGCCTGCCATTGCTGAAACTGCACGAGTAGGGATCCATAATTCTCCTGGGAGCGACGAGCTTGCTACTGGAGAATCTTAATCTCCTCCTGAGAGCGACGAGCCTGGTCATGAAGAGTCTCTATTTGCGCCTGATAACGCTGATCCAAGGCTTCGAAGCGAGCCTAGAAGGTCTGCTCCTGGTGCTCAAACTCATATTGCGTGACGTACTCGCTCTTTGGGGCCGGCAGCGCTGCATAGGCATCCTCAGCTGCAGATGGAGGAGCTGGCTCAGAAGGTCCCTCACCCGCATCTCGCTGGCGCTTCTGTGATCTCGGTGCAGCCTTTTTCCTCCATGCCACCCCATCAAACTCAAACCACATCTTCTTCAGAGCACCGACATCGATAGGTGACCTCGCAGGATGAAGCCCCTCGCTAGGAATGGGAACAAACTGCTGTCGGAAGAGATGACACAGCATGACAGGGAAGCCAAGCTTGTGAAGGTCTTTATGCTCTATGATGGAGCGCATATGGTGGAAAAGGAACCTCGCTAGGTAAGTAAGCTCAGCAGCTCCAGCAAAGGCGGGGTTCAGCACAACCTGCAGGAGATAACAATCTGTATGGTTTAGGTCAGAGCTATGTCGGGGAGTCACGTTGGTGACCAGTAGCGCGAAGAGGACTCGCTCGCGCGAGTCCTGAAGCAGATTAGCAGGGATGACCTGCTTAGATGGGTCATCGCCTTTGCGTCGACCGGGGGGGGTGGTCTGCACCATAACCACTAAATAGTGGTTGTTTGCAGTAGCCTGGAACTCATTTTGCATCCGTGTGTGACTGTGGTCATTAGGCTTAGGAGGAGTAGGATAGGGGATCCCTAGATAACGAGCTATTATCTCCTCTGTAACCTCTACAACGGCACCCATAGTGGTGGAGGTAATGGTGTCGTCCTGAAAGATGGCATTAGCGTAGAACATACGCACCATCCGTGGGTGGTACGGACCCCACATATCTAGAATATTGGTCCACCCATAGGTGTTCAGAAGCTCAAGTAAACCAAGCTGACGTTGAAGCTCAGGTGCAACGGATCGCTCTACTATAATGTCCACTTCCTTATCGAACCATTCTCTCGCCGCCTCATCTCTGAAGTTTCTTGGCGGCCCTTGGCGACTCGAACTAGCCCCAGCTCTGTCACATTTCTTGGACCTTCCAGTAAAATTGGGCAATATCTGCTCAAAACAAATCAATCTGTATCAACAATGTCAAGAAATGTAACAACTCATTAAATGCTTGCTCAAATTCTACTCAAAATCCAATAGAATCTCCCTTGAAAATCTATAGTTCTCCACTACGAGATTCAACCAATTATATCCTTTGCAATGACTAACCTCAGCCACACATTGACCAGCAGAGATTAAATTGACTAAAAGTATTTTCTTCATCAAAATGTATAACGTAGCAAAGCTTTCTAACAAATGCAATTCAATCTCAGTCAACTCCGCAATCATATTGGCAGTAAATCATACAATAAATTCCACAACTATGATTACAAGAATTCACTTTACTCATCTCTACTCATCACCATGGTATAACAGATAATGAATCTCAATTAAGCAAATAAACTTCAGAAAACTCAACAATGAGCACCAGATTTTTCGACCATGTATATCCCCAATTTTGAAATCAATCAAAAACACCACAAATGAGAAGGGAAGGTTATGAAATGACCTTATATGAGTTGAATATAGTTGTGGTGGTAGGGGGAAGAACAACAAAATATAAAAGATTGAGCACAAAAACCTCCAATTTCGCAAGTTAGGGTTCGGAACTTTCCTCCTCAAAATCGGACTGAGACAAGAAGTTTTAGGTTCATTTATGGTGCTAGAGTTGTAGAGAATTCAAAAATGAAGAGATTGATACCAAGATTGTGATTTTTGGTGGGAAAATGAGAAAGTTATGAGAGATTGAAGATATAGGTGTAACACCCCATCCAACAACATACACACTTAACAACAAACTGCAGTGGAAAACAAACTTCAACACATTACTTAACTTCTTGGTGTTACACGCTGTTAACCACCCACGTGGCTAACAAGGCTAATACATATACATTGTACCGGTCTGATGGGCTAAATTCCCGAGCTTAGAGCACTTTTTAGCCCATATTGACCTTAAGGTATTTATTTATGTTTTGTTTGGTTCCAATGTCTACCAAGGTTTCCTAAGGACTTAATTAGCCTTATAAAATCATAATTAAATGTTACTAAGTCTTGGTAGGCTCCTTGGGTCCTAACCAAGTTCACACAAGCTTAGAGCATGTTTTTGCTCAAACCGTGTCTTAGTGTTTTATTGTGTTTTACCATGGTTTAAATGGTTCATTGATGTCTCTAAGGCACTTTTTAGCCTTTATATACCATAGATTAATATTTAGGCCACATATCAAGGTTTGGGGTATTTCAATCTACCCCCCTTAAAAGAACTTCGTCCTCGAAGTTCACATTTCCCCACACATCATTAGATTAGAATACGGGGATTACTTATAGCCATAAAACTTCCATAACCAAACATACTTTACATCACAACCTCGGACTTAATGGTCCGGGTAACATATTCACATCCATACATAACATAACATACTCACATGATAACCTCGGACTCAATGGTCCGGGTATCTTAACAACATTTACACATACATACAACCCTTAGACTCTCTGGTCTTGGGTAACATAATAACATTTAGACACATAGGTCTTGATAACATAACAGCCTTTAGACGCATAGGTCTATGTAACACAACAACATTTAGACTCATAGGTCTTGATAACATACACTTTAGGAACTCAAGGTCAAAATAATATTTATTACACATACCACACAACATGTCATAGCATGTATAGCAATCAAAAATATCTTTGATATACACTGTTATCCCGCAGAACCCGGTCGCGATGGACACCTTCCGTCCCCGTGCCTTTGGGAGATCAAAACAATCACTTAAATTTAAAATTTTCCTTGTGAGGTTAAGTAAGAGAACTTTAATTATGTAAAGCATCTATCGACGTTTTATAAATGCCAATTCAAAATCCTTTTGAAAACACATACAACTCCAAGTCCAACTTATGCTCTTAGCTTCTTTTCTTAGCGTGGTTATTTGTGACCACTTAAGGGGAGCTTCAAGAATCATTCAACCCTAATGTGATCAGCATCAGTGTCGAACTATCCTTCCACTCCAATTTGTGTTCGGCTTCCCTTGATCACATGCAAATCAAGTTCCACCTCCCACTTCATTTTCAAGCATCAAATAAATCACTCATTTCCAATTTTCTATCTTTTTTTTTAATCATTCTAATCATGATCATAACATCTCCAAGGGATAGAACTTCGTCTATCAGTTATTTCCATTCACTTTAATGTTGTTACCTAGGGAATCTTATTCTCACTAGGTTCTAGGTCAGTTTCATAACCTTTCATGAATCACTATATAGTATATATATACACATATATTTTATCAAAATACAACACACAGTTTCACATTTATACACTGTCGGGGTTTTGTTCCCCGGGAGTTTCTCTACTCCCCACACTTGTACTATCACACACAACTATTAATAAATCAACACACTTATCACAATGGTATTCGCATCATCTGTGCGCAATTACCACAATTAAACCATGAACGGATGCGTATGTTTAACACACACACCAATCATCAAAACAAATTATTTTGTGCTATGCACAATATAAGTCACATACACTACGTACACTTGTACGGTAATACACTAAGTGGTTTTGCGCTCTACCCCCCTTAAAAGGGATTACGCCCACGTAATCAATCACTAAACATTGGCTTAAAATGTTCTGCCGTCGTGAAGTGTTTTAACTTCCACGCGGTCTATTACACAATGGATTCTGATTAGAGGATCTTAACCATATTAGCGGTTTAGTTCCTAAACCAAGAATTCTCATTGGAGTTTGTTTAAACTCATAGTTGGTTTCGATTCTGGCCTGTTAGGTTTCTAGGCGTCAATAATTAGCCATTCAGTCATGTTCACCATGTGCATTCAACACTTGTATCACTGACTCACTAGTTTCTGCTGCGAAACTCCAATAATTGTAGAGCTTAATTGCCCCTTTTTTTTGTTATTCTTACTGTATTGTACATCTCCAATTGTCACCTTCATCTTGGTAACAATGGTTTCTTAACCGCCGTGTGGTATCTCTTACCGTTAGCGAATTCGGTGAGTTATAAACATTCTATCCACTTCCATAATAATTGACTGTATATATTGTTACGTATTTCACAATGATTGACTTGTTTCCTTCCGACTTACTGTCGGTTGAGATTGAGCTACTACCTAGTGTGCAGTGCTCTCTCAGCTATTTACAACATTTGGGGTATATTCCATACCGATATTGGCAGTTAGTGCTACTATAGTCACTTACTGTTAATCATGTCTCCACATTTGGTTTTGTACATGTATTCTTTCATTGGTGCGGCCTTGCATTTCCTATGCATCGACCATTATAACATTATTCTTCCACAATTAACATGTTTCCAATTCCTAGCTATCCCACTTGATCATTACTGCGCACGTGCAATACCAAAACTGAAATACCCCAAATTTATTAAACATGGATTAAATATTTAATTACATTAATTTAGGCCTAAACATGCCTTAAAAGTCAACTAAGAACAACAACGGTCAACACAAAACAAGATGTTGCACCCTTTGACTGTTAAGGGTAAATAAATACCCAAATGAATTACCTAGGACCTAAAAATTTGTCTTAAGTATACTAACACATTACTAAACATATTATAATTGTTGGGCAACACTCAAACACAAAGAATAAGCACTTTAAGATGTGCTCTAAGAAACCTTAAAGGTCTAATGACCTTTAAATGATATAAAATTGAGTTACATGATCAAATATCATGTAAGGAACACAACAAGACCGTTGTCAAAGAAAACAGAGCTCAGAAACACCAGGCAACACAAAATGTGCGCTAAAACTCCTTAAAGCACGTTTTTGTGAAATTGTCTTTTAAATTGGTTTTAAATGGGCTAAAAGGTTATAATTACCTTTAAATATAATAAATATCATATTATATATTAGGAATTTAATTCCAGAAATTTACGAATTTTTACAAAATTAATATTAAAATATTAATAAAACCCTAATGGGGCCCGTTTGGGTCAACATTGACTAAGTTGGTCAATGTTGACCATTGACCACGAAATGGACCATATGAAATCAGATAATTAAGTCTCTTAACAGACCAAGGGACAAGAGACATGTGACAATTAAATATATGCCCTTACTTTTGCATAAAATAACAAATAAAGACAAACTTTACCTTATAAAACAAAAAAGTGGGCTCCACTTACCTCACCCATGTGAGCCAGCCGAATTGGAGCCTCCACTTGCTCCTCTTCCTCCTTGTATTTCGTGGCTCCAAGCTGGTACAAGACAAGAGATGAGTACCTTACAATAAATGAACTAAGTAACATTATTTATCTCCATTTTCAATCAAAATTTGAATCAAACACACTACTACCTTCTCAATCAAGGACGGCTACCTTTGTCATTGTCTCCTCCTTGTCTCCACCGAATCCTCCTCCAATTATCAGCATCAATCAAGCATTGATGAGTCATTAAACCAATAATGACCTAAAATATTCAAAAAAGTGCTTTAAGGCAATATTAGGTCATCCTCCTTCATTATTTCTTTCCAGCCGAGTTTTCTCTGCCCAAGAGCCCTCTTTGGCTCCTCTCCACCGTAGGTAAGAGTTCCAAGCACCATTTATGAGGTTTCAAGCTCTAGGTAAGCTCTTAAGGCATAAAAATGCCCATTTTCTTCATCTTTCCTTCCTTTTTCGATTGATCTACACTCCAACCTTTTCTATACATCTATGTAGAGTGATTTTGAGGTTAAAGGAAGTGTTTGTTTCGTACATAACCAGATCTAAGGAGGAAAGTTCAAGTCTTGACCATTTAAGGTAAAAATGTGCTCTAAGCTCATAACTTTTGATTCCCTTCAAGTTCGGCTGTGAAACTTTGGTCATAGCCTCATCTTCTTCTCCTTTTCATGTGGAATCTGTTGGTTAGCCATTTGGAGCAAGGGTGGCCGAGATCCAAAGGAAATACCCTCTTTTAAGGCATTTTTCCAAGGTAAAACCTAATAACAAGAGAACTTGTTGTGATCTAACTATTTCCTATGTCAATATGGTGGATCTAACACCTTGTGGTGTGTTTGATTCAGGCCGAAACCATCTTGAACTCTCCTTGCCTTCTTAAGGTAATTTTTGCCTTAAATCTTACATTAAATTACTTCCTATGGTTAGATCTTGCTTGGAGACTAACTAGGCCTTGTTTTCTGTTTGAAAACATGTAAAACAAGCTGTGGAGAATTTCTACTTAAGGTGGCTGAACCAAACAAGGATTACCTAAGCTAAATCAAGGTATAAATCACTTAAACATTAACTTTGCTAAGTTAAAAATGTTCTAAGCTAATTCTAATACTATTGTCGTGAGTGAAGAAGAATAATAAGGTCTTATTTGACCTTAAAATGTTTAAGGAATGGTTTAATAAATTTTACAACTAATTAAACAAGCATAATTGTCAAATTTAAGACATTATGTGGAAGTTTGGTAAATAAATGAAGATATATGGTGAGGCCGAAAATTTATATGTATTTTGGGACATTTATGTGTAATTTATTTTGCAAGACAATGTTTGTAATAAGGCCATGTATTTTAGGCCATTTTATTTATGCATTTACAAGCTTTTAATTAAGTTTAAGTAATATAAATGCATTACCGAAAATAAATGGGGTATTAGGTGTAATTAAATTAAATTTAAGGGCTTTAGAAAAATAAAGCCGAAAATTAGAGTTAAAAAGGAGTTAAAATAAAGTTTATAAGATTTTATAAAGTTTTGGGGTTAAATGGTGAATTTTAGAAAGTTTGGGTACTAAACCGTAATTATAAGGAATTGGTGGTCAAAGAAATATTAAGGTGGTCAACATTGACCATATGCTAGGTTTTGACCAAAATAAATAAGTTAGATAACTTATTTAAGGTTTTATAATAGGTTATGTATTTAATGGTAATATTTTTATAACATATGTGGTGAATATGTTATTACCGAAAATTAAGGGTGTAAAATGGTATTTTAAACACCCATGGGCTATTAGGAATTTTTAGGAATTTATTGAGTTGTTTTTGGAATTAAAATAAACTATATATGTATAATATATAGTTATTATGTCATTATGACACTTTGGAGAAAAATAGATGGCGGAATGGTAAATATCGAAAGTATTGGGTTAATAAGGATATTTATAACCCTTTTGTGGAATTTGGTGATTTTTAGAATTATTGAGAGAATTTATTAAGATATGTGTATATAATGGTTTAATGATATGGAAGAACTATACGTTATAAATAGGGCCAAATGGCAATTATAGAATAGCACAAGGGCTGTTCGGAATTTACAAAAATAACCATAGGTTATACCCTTTTTTATAAGTTAGAAATGTTATATTAAATGGAATATATGACATGGTAAAAAGAAAGGGGTGATTTTGTAAATTAAGGAAACTATAGTTTGTGAAAAAGAATATGGTTTTGATATGGTGCCCATGCGGCAATAATAAATAGTTTGGTATAGAAACCATGAGTTATTAATTAAAGGAAATAAGAATATCATGTCAAATGATATTGGCATATGGAATAGCATTACATAATGTTATGTGGTCAAAATAGAATTTAAATAAATTCAAGGGCTTTACCGAATTGATAGAGTTTGGAAAATGAATTTTAGACTAAGGTCTATAATGTTATAAATGTTATAACAATTATTTGGTATTAAGGTGGTTTAATGAAATTAATACAAATAAGGTATTCACATTAAAAGGTGTGATAAACTATAAATGAATGGGATTTATAAACTAAGGTACTTATGGTATAAACCTTAGGAGTTGTAAATGTACAACATAAAATGTTACATAATATTAGGATAACAATCTTAATATAAGTTGTACGATACAATACAACTAATGGGAATAATCACCTAATAAAAGATGATAAAATGTAACATAAAATATAAGAGTTTATGAAACTCATGAGAATTACCTACGTGGTAAAAAAATATATACATACACAAGAATAATGTATATAAGGTGGATATATACATTTTGGTTGGAAACCATATGATTTAGTGGTGGTGGTTATTTTAAAAAAATGTATATAGTCATGAACTATGAGTTATGAGTTTTGGATACAATACAAAAAAATAATAATATACTACAATCATGCATGAATACATGCAACTATAGGTTACGTACCTAAAATTAATTGGTGGATAAGATTAAAAGGAAATAATGAATTAAGCTTAATAGTTGAAATAGTTGACATATAGTTTAAGTAACAAAACCGACTGTTTTAGAGAAACCCGTAACGAACAACTGTAGAAAACAGGGGTGAATTGTCAGGGTTACTTATTATTCGGAAATACCGGATGTAGTTAGTCATGGAGACTGACTTATAGTTTATTACCGTTTAGATTGTACTTCTGACAAGACGCTCGACGAGCTAGCGGACTACACGGAGCATAGGATCTTGCTGATTCATACTCCACCGTAATAATCAGGTGAACGGTATGTAAAGGGGTTTGATCCGAGTTGTCCTAAGGTTGCTCCTTGGGCTCGGATTTGGTTGATATAACTTGTATGTTGTTATGTGTCTCTGATTGTCCCTGAGGGCTTCCTCAGTTCAGACATCTGTGTGATCTGTGATAAGATTGTTTGTCTGAATGTGATAATTAATATGCATGAACTGTATATTTATACTGCTTATTATTTACTGTTGTTGAGTTAACAGTATTGGTTCGTATATATGAACCTATATATATAAAACGAACTAGCGGCTATGGTGCTATCTTATATGAAATATAAGGGACGTAAGTAAAACGTTGTAGCACTATGATATAACATATACATATTATCTGAACTTTTATACGGAGCATTGGCCTTTCTATACGCCGCTCTTGTATCTAGCACTAGGATCCCGAATTTACAGACTCCGGATTGGACTAATGACCTTAGTCTGCTGTGTTAGAAAATTTGGTAATGCGATGCGATGGTATAATTAATTAATTAATGGAATGGAAGTAAAGCCAAGAGGATGTGGCTCTTGGTGCGCGCTGTGATCACAAAAACGATACCAGGATGTCCGCGTACGGGTCCGTAAGTATCAAGAAAATTTCCCGTGAGCTAGAATGGCTCGTTGGTCGGAGACTCTACCGTTGGAGTGGCTACTGCCGTGGGTGACCCGCCATAATATATGGGTAACTAGAGACATGTCGTTTTAACGAGACATTGTCACTAGGTATAACTAAACAACTAAAACAATTGGGACTTATACAGTGGCGAACAATACTATGGACGAGACTTGATACTTGTTTATTATTCTCGTTGTTTCGCTTTGTTGTTCATTGGTTATACTTGTGGTTATTTTATTGTGTGTTGATGGTTGGATGGAGCCTACAAGGCTAAGGTAAGTTAAATATGAAAACTGTACGCTACGGCGAATGTACATTGTACATTATATTGTTATTTCTCGATACGTTTGATATATAAATGTTGTATGGAATATTAAATGAATGTTTGGATTGGATGGACGGTTAAATGATTATGGATATTGGATGGTAGATAATATATATTATACATTTATGCTTCAGTTTTGATTATAACTGTAAAAAGGAAAAGCATGAAACCAATCTGATAATAAGATGGTTAAAATGACAAGTGACCATTAGGGTCCAGGCCCGGCATACTCAGCGTCTATCGCTGATACTACACCATTACAGGTTGTTGATCATTGTCGGAGCTGAAGAGCAGGTACAGAGTAATTGGAGTTTTGCTTTTGCTACTACACATGGAGATGTTGTGTAGCACTGAGGATGGTGAATTGTAATATGGTGAGGTTGTGTATATTCAGGTTTGGGTAGACGCTCACTTGTCGATGTTTATGATTTCTGGATTTAGTATGATGTATAGGAGTTTCTCGTTATCACTGCGGTTAGCAGTTTGTTTATTTTGGAAGTTGGATGTAGTTTGGCTACGTTGCTCGCATGGGCGAGTAATGGCCGGTGACACCCGAGTGAGTTTTGTAATTGTTGTTTATTTTCCGCTACGAGACGTTTTAATTATTGCTACGTGAGGGATTATATCGTGATTATGGAGAGGGGTGTTACAAAAGTGGTATCAGAGCGGTACTCCGCTCTGATGACGAGATAATAGGTTATGACAGTGAGCTTAGGACTTGGGAAACATTGGGAAACGTTTGGGAGGTACGAGACGATTCGTCTTAGAAAGATATGGTGTCTAGTAACGCAAACTGCGTGACATAGTAGCCTCTAAGGCAATTCAATATCTACTGGTTGTGTACGGTAATTTACCGAGTATTTATGTGACATACTGTACTACAGATGTCTGGTGGAACTAGAGGGCGTGGTACTGGTAGAGGTGGAGGCGGTGACCCCGGCATTCCAGGAGTTGCTGAGACGGTTGCAGCCGTTCTTGCACAGCTGGGTACTCAGATAGGAGGAGCACCAGCCCACCCGCCACAGCCCAGGGAAACGAACTGGCTGAAGTCAGTTAGCGAGACCCGACCACCTACATATTCTGGGGAACCAGACCCCGTAGCTTTGGAACGTTACATCGTTGAACATGAGAAGGCCTATGAAGCGCTACAAGTACCTGACGACAAGAAGGTCGCCATTGCTGCTTTCCATCTGAAGGATGCAGCTAGCACTTGGTGGAGGTTGGTCAAGGACCATCACCTGGCTACGCCCGACTGTTCGTGGGCTGCCTTTGTCGAGTTGCTGAGAGGGAAGTACTACCCAGCACATCTCAAACAGAAGAAGCGCCAGGAGTCCGAGGCACTGACCCAAGGAGGTCTGACCGTGGACGAGTACTACGCTCGATTCATTGGTCTACTGGACTTCATTCCCGGTGTGGATTACTCAGAGACCGTGAAGGTCGAGAAGTTCCAGGGAGGACTATTATTTCGCATTCAGATGGCGATGGGTGCTACCCTCTACACTACCATCCAGGTGCTAACATGAAAGCCATAAAAAAAAAAAATTCTTTACTTACTACATTACTAATTAACTTTGTGAGAACTTACCAAGGAGATTCCAGGAGTGTTATGGGGCTGCCTCGAGGACGGAGCTAATGCTCCAGACTCGGGAAGAGACTCTCGGGGCCAAGAAAAGGAAGAACCCTGAGGGAGAGTCTGAGGGTGGAGGAGCACCTCCAGGCGAAAGCCAAAAGAAGGGAAAGTGAGGACTTATCCCATTCTAAACTATTTACCATATTAAATATTTTAAGAATGCCGACCCGAAACCCTGAACAGGGAATTCTTTCCAAAGAAAGGGCAGCAGGGTAACCAGGGAAAGAAAGGAAAAGAGCCCGTCCTTCAGTTGACCGGCCCAGCTATTGATGCTAAGCCTCTGAGATCTGCACCTCCTAAAGGTGAGAACACCTACCTCTTAAATTCAAATACAAACCCAACCTTTATACCACCAGATTTTAACTTAAACGTAAATGCTACCATCAGGCACCGGACAACCCCAGCACCATTTTTACTGTAAGCGTTGTGGGAAGGACCATCCTGGGGTCGACTGCGAAGGCCGCAAAGTGCTGCCACAAGGAGGGCCATAGGGAATTCGAGTGCTGGATGAATCCAGAGAGCCGTAATTACAGGCCACCCAAGAATACTCAGAAGACCTCAGCTGGAGGATCTGGAGTACCACGAGGCGGTCAGGATGGCCAGACATCTACTGATGCTGGAGCCTATAAAGGCAAGGGAGTAGATAGGGCATGAGTACCCTAACTCCATGAGACCGCTGGTGGAAGACTTTGTTTACTTACTTTGTTATGTACTTACCTTGAATGTTAAACAGACTTATGTTATTAGTATATGGGAGTGTGTCGGGGACCACTCGCCATTTGTGTATGACTTCTGAGATTATGTGTACTCAGTACCAGTAAGCTTTAAACCTTGACGGAAAATATATATATGAACAGAATGTTAATGCTTACATTATCATGTAGCAATACTCAAATGACGAAGAGCCAATGAGACCGGGAATTACTGAACCAGAATTTCCACCTGCATGGCGCACTTGCTATTGCAAGCGCTATGACAATAAACTACTGAAATTTCCATCTGCCTTGCGCACTTGCTACAGCAAGTGCAGCGACAACAACAGTAACAGCTACTGCAAATGCAACTGCAACAACTACTACTTTTTAACCTGTTATAAAAAAAACTGTTTTTCAAACTTTATCATACAAACCTTGAGATTAGAAACCCATGCAACGTTGGAAGGACCGTTAGTCCAACCACTGCAACTGGGGAAACTATACAGCCACTATGACTGTAAACCACACCAGTTTAAATTGTTTAGGAATTTTCAGACATGGCTTATTAGCCAAATACCAACAGTGTATACGGCATTTAATGCTAATCACTACCAGTGATAAATGTTTAGTCTTCATGGACAAGCATACCCTTTGTAGATGCACCACCGTCAGTAAGAATGGTTGGGAAGTAAAGAGCCAAGTTGCTCAGGCTGTTATGCAATCTGCAATACATCCAATTACATGGATGAGGGGACGAATATGAACTATGGATGAGATATGATAAAAAAAATAGGGAGAAAAAAAAAGAAGAAAATGTGTTGTACTCAATGAGATCAAAAAAAAAAAGAGAAACAAGTTTGCTAATATAGCACTTATTACAGGATAACTGATAACATGAACTATTACAAAAAAAACAAGCAAAAAGAAGAAAAAAAAAGGAAGAAGGAAGAAGAAGAAGAAGAAAAAAAGGGATATCCATCAAAGGGAGATTGACAAAAGAATACTTCACAACAACCGTGTGACGGACATTACCAGTTTACTAAACGAGACATGGGACGACCGCACTCCGTTAGGAGCATGTGGGCCTGACAGACTTACTTATGAGTTAGTCGGGTAAGTAGTAATGTATCAGTACGGTACCCCATGCAAGTAGACAAGTAGTGTTAGGAACGCGAGAAGTAGTCAACTCCATTCTACGGACAGTAAGACGGATTACCTCGAAGATGGACGAGAAGAGCCGTAGTTAAACCAACGGGCTAAAGAAATCAAGAACCTCCAACAGAGAACAGTAGACAGTATACAGTGAAGACAGGGAAACGATTCAAGGACAGGAACCAAAAAAAAAAATAGGAAAACCCATTATGGACGAATAATATGTAGAAGCCTCACAAGGATCAAGCAAATGCTTGCAATCCAGAGGAAATCTACCAGATGATATGGACATAAACGCGTGATTACGCACAGAGAAAAGATAAAGATGTATGATAGCAGATACCTTAAGCAAGGAACAGTGGATTCGAAATGTACCACTCACAGGATAGTTCGCACATCTTTTATATTTGCCTCATTGGATATTAGTTGTTGAGCGCTTACGCCTCTGCAATCCGTATGACTGAGTGTTTTGGTATTGCACTCGTGCAGTTATTAATCTAATGGGAATGCAGAAAGATAAAGTGGATATCAACAAGAGTGTGTAAAAAAAAATACAACAGTGTGTTACTCTGGAACAAACCTACCAGGAGACATGGATGACAAACATCATCCTTGTGGACATATAGGCTGGTACGTCTTAGTATTACAAAGACAAGTGCAAAGAGCACTAAGTACTAATAGTAGCCAATGTCATATTACATCTCAAACTGAATGTCAGTGAGAGAAGACACACGCATATATGCTAGTGATCCAAACCAGTGGATTCACAGCAATATAAAAAAAAAGGAGGCAAATTGAGCCTTTGTTCATGGGTCTACACCTCATACGGAGCAAGTGGGCCCATAAGAATGAACTTGGGAGAGAGCACAAAAAGATCAGTGCCTCACCTTTTATATATTGTGGAACCCTGAAGGGCTTGAGTCATACCCGTCTCTCTGACATGAGGATAATCCACGAGTTGGAGAACTCTTTGAGAGCCAAGTATCCAGCGCTCCTTGTTGAGCGACTGTTGTATACTTGTGGGGTACGGGGGCGTAACCCTTTTTAAGGGGGGTAGAGCCTCTTGGCTGTGCACATGTGTGCACTAAGTTTTGGCTGTTTGATATGCATTGCATACAAAAAAAAAGAGAATTGGTGGTGTGCGGGGCATACGAGGTTTGTTTGGTTAGTATGTGAATTATTTGGTATGCATAGCATACAGTGAATTGGTTTTGTTGGTTATGGTTGGTACACGGGGCGTGCGTTGTTTGGTTTGTTTGTGTGTGATGTACACTTGAATGTATGTATCTTATGAGATACTTGTTTGAATGATTGTATGTACACCATGTGTGTAGTACTTTTCTTATGCTATTTGTGATATGTATTCATATTGCTTTATAGAATGATTACATAGGTATCGCCTAGATACGAAATGAATCATTAGATATGGAATGTGGAACAATGGAATGTTATGGACACCTCAGGGAGGTTGTCAGGGTTGGTAGAACTGATAGGAAATGATGGTGCTGATGGATCACCTATATCCATATATGATTGAACTAACGCCACAACGTGATGGCTATGTGCTTTATAAGCGCAACACGATGTATGTAAATGATATATCACATAGATATACATTATGGGAACAATGGGTAGTTATACTTATATATATACTTACCTACTTGATTAAGAGACTTCGGGACGAAGTCTTTTTAAGGGGGGTAGATTGAAATACCCCAAATTTATTAAACATGGATTAAATATTTAATTACATTAATTTAGGCCTAAACATGCCTTAAAAGTCAACTGAGAACAACAACGGTCAACACAAAACAAGATGTTGCACCCTTTGACTGTTAAGGGTAAATAAATACCCAAATGAATTACCTAGGACCTAAAAATTTGTCCTAAGTTTATTAACACATTAATAAACATATTATAATTGTTGGGCAACACTCCAACACAAAGAACAAGCACTTTCATGCTTCAAGGTCAAAAAGGGCAAAGATGTGCTCTAAGAAACCTTAAAGGTCTAATGACCTTTAAATGATATAAAATTGAGTTACATGATCAAATATCATTTAAGGAACACAACAAGACCGTTGTCAAAGAAAACAGAGCTCAGAAACACCAGGCAACACAAAATGTGCGCTAAAACTCCTTAAAGCACGTTTTTGTGAAATTGTCTTTTAAATTGGTTTTAAATGGGCTAAAAGGTTATAATTACCTTTAAATATAATAAAATATCATATTATATGATATTAGGAATTTAATTCCAGAAATTTACGAATTTTACAAAATTAATATTAAAATATTAATAAAACCCTAATGTGGGGCCCGTTTGGGTCAACATTGACTAAGTTGGTCAATGTTGACCATTGACCACGAAATGGACCATATGAAATCAGATAATTAAGTCTCTTAACAGACCAAGGGACAAGAGACATGTGACAATTAAATATATGCCCTTACTTTTGCATAAAATAACAAATAAAGACAAACTTTACCTTATAAAACAAAAAAGTGGGCTCCACTTACCTCACCCATGTGAGCCAGCCGAATTGGAGCCTCCACTTGCTCCTCTTCCTCCTTGTATTTCGTGGCTCCAAGCTGGTACAAGACAAGAGATGAGTCACCTTACAATAAATGAACTAAAGTAACATTATTTATCTCCATTTTCAATCAAAATTTGAATCAAACACTACCCTACCTTCTCAATCAAGGACGGCTACCTTTGTCATTGTCTCCTCCTTGTCTCCACCGAATCCTCCTCCAATTATCAGCATCAATCAAGCATTGATGAGTCATTAAACCAATAATGACCTAAAATATTCAAAAAAGTGCTTTAAGGCAATATTAGGTCATCCTCCTTCATTCTTTCTTTCCAGCCGAGTTTGCTCTGCCCAAGAGCTCTCTTTGGCTCCTCTCCACCGTAGGTAAGAGTTCCAAGCACCATTGATGAGGTTTCAAGTTCTAGGTAAGCTCTTAAGGCATAAAAATGCCCATTTTCTTCATCTTTCCTTCCTTTTTCGATTGATCTACACTCCAACATTTTCTATACATCTATTTAGAGTGATTTGGAGGTTAAAGGAAGTGTTTGTTTCGTACATAACCAGATCTAAGGAGGAAAGTTCAAGTCTTGACCATTTAAGGTAAAAATGTGCTCTAAGCTCATAACTTTTGATTCCCTTCAAGTTCGGCTGTGAAACTTTGGTCATAGCCTCATCTTCTTCTCCTTTTCATGTGGAATCTGTTGGTTAGCCATTTGGAGCAAGGGTGGCCGAGATCCAAAGGAAATACCCTCTTTTAAGGCATTTTTCCAAGGTAAAACCTAATAACAAGAGAACTTGTTGTGATCTAACTATTTCCTATGTCAATATGGTGGATCTAACACCTTGTGGTGTGTTTGATTCAGGCCGAAACCATCTTGAACTCTCCTTGCCTTCTTAAGGTAATTTTTGCCTTAAATCTTACATTAAATTACTTCCTATGGTTAGATCTTGCTTGGAGACTAACTAGGCCTTGTTTTCTGTTTGAAAACATGTAAAACAAGCTGTGGAGAATTTCTACTTAAGGTGGCTGAACCAAACAAGGATTACCTAAGCTAAATCAAGGTATAAATCACTTAAACATTAACTTTGCTAAGTTAAAAATGTTCTAAGCTAATTCTAATATTGCCATGAGTGAAGAAGAATAATAAGGTCTTATTTGACCTTAAAATGTTTAAGGAATGGTTTAATAAATTTTACAACTAATTAAACAAGCATAATTGTCAAATTTAAGACATTATGTGGAAGTTTGGTAAATAAATGAAGAATATATGGTGAGGCCGAAAATTTATATGTATTTTGGGACATTTATGTGTAATTTATTTTGCAAGACAATGTTTGTAATAAGGCCATGTATTTTAGGCCATTTTATTTATGCATTTACAAGCTTTTAATTAAGTTTAAGTAATATAAATGCATTACCGAAAATAAATGGGGTATTAGGTGTAATTAAATTAAATTTAAGGGCTTTAGAAAAATAAAGCCGAAAATTAGAGTTAAAAAGGAGTTAAAATAAAGTTTATAAGATTTTATAAAGTTTTGGGGTTAAATGGTGAATTTTAGAAAGTTTGGGTACTAAACCGTAATTATAAGGAATTGGTGGTCAAAGAAATATTAAGGTGGTCAACATTGACCATATGCTAGGTTTTGACCAAAATAAATAAGTTAGATAACTTATTTAAGGTTTTATAATAGGTTATGTATTTAATGGTAATATTTTTATAACATATGTGGTGAATATGTTATTACCGAAAATTAAGGGTGTAAAATGGTATTTTAAACACCCATGGGCTATTAGGAATTTTTAGGAATTATTGAGTTGTTTTGGAATTAAAATAAACTAATATGTATAATATATAGTTATTATGTCATTATGACACTTTGGAGAAAAATAGATGACGGAATGGTAAATATCGAAAGTATATGGGTTAATAAGGATATTATAACCCTTTTGTGGAATTTGGTGATTTTAGAATTATTGAGAGAATTTATTAAGATATGTGTATAATATATGGTTTTAATGATATGGAAGAACTATACGTTATAAATAGGGCCAAATGGCAATTATAGAATAGCACAAGGGCTGTTCGGAATTTACAAAAATAACCATAGGTTATACCCTTTTTTATAAGTTAGAAATGTTATATTAAATGGAATATATGACATGGTAAAAAGAAAGGGGTGATTTTGTAAATTAAGGAAACTATAGTTGTGAAAAAGAATATGGTTTTGATATGGTGCCCATGCGGCAATAATAAATAGTTTGGTATAGAAACCATGGGTTATTAATTAAAGGAAATAAGAATATCATGTCAAATGATATTGGCATATGGAATAGCATTACATAATGTTATGTGGTCAAAATAGAATTTAAATAAATTCAAGGGCTTTACCGAATTGATAGAGTTTGGAAAATGAATTTTAGACTAAGGTCTATAATGTTATAAATGTTATAACAATTATTGGTATTAAGGTGGTTTAATGAAATTAATACAAATAAGGTATTCATATTAAAAGGTGTGATAAACTATAAATGAATGGGATTTATAAACTAAGGTACTTATGGTATAAACCTTAGGAGTTGTAAATGTACAACATAAAATGTTACATAATATTAGGATAACAATCTTAATATAAGTTGTACGATACAATACAACTAATGAGAATAATCACCTAATAAAAGATGATAAAATGTAACATAAAATATAAGAGTTTATGAAACTCATGAGAATTACCTACGTGGTAAAAAAATATATACATACACAAGAATAATGTATATAAGGTGGATATATACATTTTGGTAGGAAACCATATGATTTAGTGGTGGTGGTTATTTTAAAAAAATGTATATAGTCATGAACTATAAGTTATGAGTTTTGGATACAATACAAAAAAATAATAATATACTACAATCATGCATGAATACATGCAACTATAGGTTACGTACCTAAAATTAATTGGTGGATAAGATTAAAAGGAAATAATGAATTAAGCTTAATAGTTGAAAGAGTTGACATACGAGTTTAAGTAACAAAACCGACTGTTTTAGAGAAACCCGTAACGAACAACTGTAGAAAACAGGGGTGAACTGTCAGGGTTACTTATTATTCGGAAATACCGGATGTAGTTAGTCATGGAGACTGACTTATAGTTTATTACCGTTTAGATTGTACTTCTGACAAGACGCTCGACGAGCTAGCGGACTACACGGAGCATAGGATCTTGCTGATTCATACTCCACCGTAATACAATCAGGGTGAACGGTATGTAAAGGGGTTTGATCCGAGTTGTCCTAAGGTTGCTCCTTGGGCTCGGATTTGGTTGATATAACTTGTATGTTGTTATGTGTCTTGATTGTCCCTGAGGGCTTCCTCAGTTCAGACATCTGTGTGATCTGTGATAAGATTGTTTGTCTGAATGTGATAATTAATATGCATGAACTGTATATTTATAGCTGCTTATATTAATGTTGTGAGTTAACAGTATTGGTTCGTATATATGAACCTATATATATAAAACGAACTAGCGGCTATGGTGCTATCTTATATGAAATATAAGGGACGTAAGTAAAACGTTGTAGCACTATGATAATAACATATACATATTATCTGAGATTTTATACGGAGCATTGGCCTTTCTATACGCCGCTCTTGTACCTAGCACTGGATCCGAGTTTACAGACTCCGGATTGGACTAATGACCTTAGTCTGCTGTGTTAGAAAATTTGGTAATGCGATGCGATGGTATAATTAATTAATTAATGGAATGGAAGTAAAGCCAAGAGGATGTGGCTCTTGGTGGCGCGCTGTGATCACAAAAACGTTACCAGGATGTCGCGTACGGGTCCGTAAGTATCAAGAAAATTCCTGTGAGCTAGAATGGCTCGTTGGTCGGAGACTCTACCGTTGGAGTGGCTACTGCCGTGGGTGACCCGCCATAATATATGGGTAACTAGAGACATGTCTTTTAACGAGACATTGTCACTAGGTATAACTAAACAACTAAAACAATTGAGACTTATACAGTGGCGAACAATACTATGGATGAGACTTGATACTTGTTATTATTCCGTTGTTTCGCTTTGTTGTTCATTGGTTATACTTGTGGTATTTTATTGTGGTTGATGGTTGGATGGAGCCTACAGGAAGGTAATAAATTAAATATGAAAACTGTACGCTACGGTGATGTACATTGTACATTATATTGTTATTCTCGATACGTTCGATATATAAATGTTGTATGGAATATTAAATGAATGTTTGGTTGGATGGACGGTTAAATGATTATGGATATTGGATGGTAGATAATATATATATACTTTATGCTTCAGTTTTGATTATAACTGTAAAAAGGAAAAGCATGAAACCAATCTAATAATAAGATGGTTAAAATGACAAGTGACCATTAGGGTCAGGCCCGGCATACTCAGCGTCTATCGCTGTACTACACCATTACAGGTTGTTGATCATTGTCGGAGCTGAAGAGCAGGTACAGAGTAATTGGAGTTTTGCTTTTGCTACTAAACATGGAGATGTGTGTAGCAATGAGGATGGTGAATTGTAATATGGTGAGGTTGGTATATTCAGGTTTGGGTAGACGCTCACTTGTCGATGTTATGATTTATGGATTTAGATGATGTATAGGAGTTTCTCGTTATCACTGCGGTAGCAGTTTGTTTATTTTGGAAGTGTGATGTAGTTTGGCTACGTTGCTCGCATGGGCAGATAATGCCGTGACACCCGAGTGAGTTTTGTAATTGTTGTTTATTTTCCGCTGCGAGACGTTTTAATTATTGCTACGTGAGGGATTATATCGTGATTATGGAGAGGGGTGTTACAAAAACACTCAGTCATACAGAGTGCAGAGGCGTAAACTCTTGACAGCAAATCTCTCATGCGATTCGCGACGGAATTCACACTGTGTTACATTGAGATTCTGATCTCGTAATACTGGCCACTGGCTTACTGCCTAGTTTGTTTGGTATCACTTACTATGCATCTCCACTGAGTTTAACTCATAACTGGTCTTATATGCCACATTATTATTCAACAACACTTATACAACGGTCGCTTACTGCGCACCGTGCTCATTGTATAACATAACACTAACTTACATGGTATTTACTGTCACATTAACTTCCACACATATACCACTTTTTGTAACACCCCATCCAACAACATACACACTTAACAACAAACTGCAGCGGAAAACAAACTTCAACACATTACTTAACTTCTTGGTGTACACGCCGTTAACCACCCAGTGGCTAACAAGGCTAATACATACATTGTACCGGTCTGATGGGCTAAATTCCAGCTTAGAGCACTTTTAGCCCATATGACCTTAAGTATTTATTTATGTTTTGTTTGGTTCCAATGTCTACCAAGGTTTCCTAAGGACTTACTTAGCCTTATAAATCATAATTAAATGTTACTAAGTCTGGTAGGCTCCTTGGGTTCCTAACCAAGTTCACACAAGCTTAGAGCATGTTTTTGCTCAAACCGTGTCTTAGTGTTTTATTGTGTTTTACAATGTTTAAAAGGGTTCATTGATGTCTCTAAGGCACTTTTAGCCTTTTATACCATAGATTAATATTTAGACCACATATCAAGGTTTGGGGTATTTCAATAGGAGTTTTTGCGTAGTGCTGCTCTCGCAACTGAAGGTATGGAGAAAATGTGTACCGTGATGTTCGGACGCGGCATGTTAAATTCGGATTTTTGAGTTCTTTGAACTTGCATTTTCGAACGCAAGTTCGGACAGACTTATCTGCCCTGCGTCTCGCAAGATGTCTGAACTTCCAAGTTAGGACGAAAGTGTAACACCCCAACTCGTAAATCGCAATTAATGGTAATTAACAACGCCAAACTTAAATGAAATCGCAGTGGAAAAATAATCCAAACTCCTGGTGTTACCGCCGTTAGTTACCCACGTGACTAACTAGGCCTTACTAACTCCAATGTAACGGTCTGAATGACTGAATACTTAACCAACTTTAAACTCTAGCAACTACTTATACATACCGAGTTCTACTATTTGTTCCAAAATACAAGTTCGTTATACCTTACCGCAATATCCATAAATGTATGAATTCTAACTGGGGTAATATAAAAAACAAAAGTACGCCCGGTCCAAAAGTCTACCCCACCTACACTCGGTCGGGTCGAATCTCCATCACGTACCTGAAAAATGTTAGGCCCAAAGGGCTCAGCAACAGCTGGTATGAAAACGTGCAGCCCGCAAGCTACGGGCCACACACAACTACTATGTCGTCGTTAACATGTGGTTCATTATTACAATAATATGAATGAAACGGTAAACACCCAACATGCAACATATAAAGCAAGCAAACATTCAATACAATAATATAACCCAACAGAGACAAGACATCTGTATATCAAGTCAGTATTATGTTCCTTCCTAGGCCTTGAGATTATTTTAGAATCTCGTTATGGACCTTAACTTAAGTTGCAATGGACAATCCGCACAATGGGTTTGTCAATTCCTTAATCAATAGCTTAACTTATTTTGGATATAATTAAACCCAATTAGAAGAGTAACGAAACTCTAATTAACCACTGTTGCTATGACGTACATTGATTCGGGCATGATAAACCCTTTAGATGAGATAAAGACTCTCGTATTGTAAAAGAAACGGGTACCTTTAAACCCGTAGGCGAGTATAACTCCTTTAACTGCCGTCGAGAATGACGTATATTTAATCAGGTAGATATGAACCAGAGAGATGAGAAATAAGTTCTCAAATACAACTAACCACCGTCAAAAGTGACGTATTAAATCGGGTATATATGAACCCAGCGGGCTAGTATACAACGTCCACCGCAACCATCGTCCATGAAAGATGTACATTTAATTTGGGTATATTAGAACCCAGTGGGCGAGTATAAAACTTCCCACAACCACCATCCATGAAAGACGTACATTTAAGATGTACATTTAATTTGGGTATATTAGAAACCAGGGGGCGAGTATAAAACTTCCCCACAACCACCGTCCATGAAAGACGTACATTTAATTTGGGTATATTAGAACCGAGTGGGCGAGTATAAACTTCCCCCACAACCACCGTAATGATGTACATTTATAATTGAAGTCGATCTGATGCAGATACGACCTCCCAAACTCAGCATGCATTGCCAGAACTTCTGGGCTCCTCACTTCCCGTTACGTCGATCGTGTAGAAGTCTTAATGGAACAAATGTCCTACTTCTAGGGTGATAAGTTCGAACATCACATTTCGGATGCCGACAATTTATTAAAAGGGAAGTTAGTGAGAAATTTGTGTACAAGTTCTCATTACGTAAATACACAAACTCGTATTCCTCTTGTTGTCGCATATATCGGATGTGTGAATTATTCATTACTCTAAGGTATAGTTAGCATTTCGCAACATGTAGTGTTCAGTCAAACATGAACAATAAAACGAACATACAACATTTTACATACAATTATCTTGGTCATTATCACATACAACAAATAGCACACAAGCCGATGTAACTTGGTAGCAAACAAGCTGCAAGAATTCATACCGTTCACCGAAGAAGAAGTCGTCTAACTCCCGCCTGCCGTTTTGACTATCGTCCCAACTATCCTGATTCTATAATTGGATCAACCAAGTGTAAACACCCCAACCGCTAATCCTTCCATTATCCTCTAATCAATCCCATACTTACCCTTCTCGCAGCGGAATACTTACCTACTCCCGGCGGGTGATACAACGCCGTTAACCTCCAAGGTTAACAAGGCTACTATTACTTACTGTTTCGGTCTGATGATTAGAATGAATACATACATACTACTTACTTTACAATACCAAATACTTACTTACATTTGATTACCGAGTGTCTAAAGTATATGAATACATTCCAAGACTACTTCCCAAAAATGAAGAGTTTATACAACTACTCCTTTCTATCCAATCAAGAATTCAATATCAAAAAGGTGTACCACATGGTACACGACTACACAAAAAGGCCTTAGCCGTGTACAACTCAGTACACCGTTCCAATCCTACTACTACTCCAAAAAGAATCACATCTTGACCTTACTTTACCTTCGCCCTCGGGGGTACCTGTGGGTAAAAACATTCCCCCTAGGGGGTCAGCTTACGCGCTTATGATAACCGCATACCCCGCGTACTAGCGAGGGTACGCCAACTATTTGGTCGAGTACATGCGGTTCGTTTCATTCATACATACATACATGCTTTATACAATACAATACAATACATTCATTTTACCAAGCATACATACATACAAGGAGTGCGATACAAGTCATTCATTCATACTTACCATACTCACCGCATCACGGAGATACAATTCTCCAATACATACAAAGGTCTTGTTAGCCTTATTACACACCCGGGTTAATCGGGTGTTCAATACTTTTACTCCGGGTCAATGACTTACAATAGCCAAGACCAATACAAATACAATACATACTTCTTACATACTTTACTTCCAGTTAAGTCGGTATGACTCCGGGCAGGGATTACTACATCCCACCACTGGGCTTTAGGGTGGCTCACTAATCCAGGATGCTACCCATTCAAGGGATTTGGTCCAAGGAAAAGATTATAGCCAGGATTCGGTTCCAACCTCTTGTGGTTCCTTATCCTCACGCGTGGCCGAAACTATATCGGGCTTCTACTCATTCCATTTTACTCATTACTCATGTTAGGAGTTAGGTTGTTAGGAATTAGTAGAAGTCCATACTTACTTCCATACATACATACATACACAAGTACTCATACTTACACATACACTTCATTTCCTTCATTCATTCATGAATTATACAAACTAAGTGTTCAAGAGCAATAAACAAGAACAATATAGTTCAAACACAAATTAAGTGCAATATAAGTCCGATTCGTGCATTTATCTTATTGGTGATCACATAAGCACACAAATCGGGGTAACCAAGTTAGGATACAGGGCATGAGGAAATCATACCGTTCACTGTCGTATTCGTACTACCGGGTTCCTTCGAAGGTCAACTATTCGATTCCTATACATACATGAAGTAGTGTGATCAACGATCTATTATTGATCTACTTACTCCTTCATTGATACTTCCAATGCACACTTACTACTCCATTACTTTCTTACTTGGTTATAAAACCACTCTCTTCCTTTACTACTTCATAAACTTACTTCCTTACACATTACTTACTTTCTTACCATTATTACTTCATTAATGGTGTATTACTACTTATACATGCATACCGGTGTATAGGCATATACATATACATACATATGATTACTATAGTCATATTATAAAACATTTTTTTTTTGTAAGTGTTTGGGCCGTCCGACCCACCGTCGACCCAACCCTGGGTCGGACCATTCCAGTAGGTTTTCGTCCTCTGAAATTACTCCCGTCCGACCCAGCACTATTCCGTCCGACCCATGCCCTCTGGGTCGGACCATTCCAGAAGGTTTCAGTTTTGTCATCCAAGCCATGTCCGACCCACGTCCGACCCAACCTCTGGGTCGGACGAAGTCAGAAACTTCGATGAAGAAAATTTTTGCCTGTCCGACCCATGTCCGACTCACGGCCCTGGGTCGGACCATTCCAGAAAGGTTATTGTCGATTATCAAGGCCCGTCCGACCCCGTCCGATCAGGCACGGCTCTGGGCGGACGGTTCCAGAAAGTTTATTTCCGTTGCTCAGGCCTTGTCCGACCCAGCGTCCGATCCAGGTGTGGGATCGTCACAGCGGTGACTTGCTGTACGGAGATTGTTGTTACAGGCCTTGTTTTCTTTTTTCCCAATTTTACCCATTGCTTCCCTATTCTTCCTACATGCATCCTAACATGTTTTAGTGCTATTTAGACACTCTAAATCACCTTAGTTCATCCATTAAACTTACTACTCAATCCTTACACACTTACACTCATTTTCCTCATTCTTCCCTCAAACACTACACTAGCCCTTACTTTCTAAGCTACAGATTTTAACTTCCTCTTTATGCTACAGATTTTCACTCAATCTTTACATTCCATTACTCTCCCAACTAACGTCATTCTTAGCATCCAAAATACATTACTAACATCCTAGTTCCATCCCCTTCACACACTCTCTCAAAATCTGTTGCAACTACAAAAACAATCCTTTTAACTCTCCAAATACTTCCTCCTCTTAAACATCTTAAGTCCTCATACTCCTACACAAAATTTGACATAGTCTCCCCTAATTTTTAACATTCTCCACACACCATTTCGGCTCACAATCTCACATTCTCACACCTGTTATACCACATTATACACACAATTCAACACTACTACAACAGCATAATTTCTTGCAAATATACACTTACTACCCATGTTTCCCAAGCTTTTAAACTCATTTGAAAACTTCAAAACTGTGTTCAATACCATTCCTCATTATACTTCAACATACTCATTACTCATTATCATACACATTATTGTTTTTGATACTCCAAAAACTGTTACAGCACCATAATACAAACTAACTCAAGGTAAGGGTATTACCTTGTCTTGTTAGTTTTCTTTCTTTCCTTTCCTCTTCTCTTTTCTTCTCCTTTTCTCTTTGTCTCGGTTTCAATGGGTTTCACACACACAAAGTGCTACAGCCCATAATACATACACAATACCATTAGCATTCATTTTTTACTTAACCCTAGAATTTGAGTTTAGGATTAGAAAAGAGTGTTACCTCCGATGAATGGATGAAGCCCTTGACTAGTGAAAAGAACAAGATTTCTAGCCCAACAAAGGAGCCAAAATCGGCTGGAACAACAAGGAACCAAGGGTTCAAAAACTGTAAGTTCTTAAAATGCTAATGAGAGCTAGGAATGTGGATTTTCGAAATTCTTTTTACCTCAAGATGGTGGGGGGGAAAAAAGGGGAGGGGGAGGGGAAGGCGGCTTCTAATGGTGGACATTGAATCTTAAAAATGGGGGACACCCACAGAAACGAAAGTTGAGCTTTGGATTTTGAAAGGAGGGAAATGTTCTCCTTTGCAAGGGGATTCTAGTGGGTAGGAGTTTTATAATTTTTGGACAAGTATTTGAGCTAGAACAAGAAGAGAGAAGGAGTGGGGTTGAATGAGTTTTCTCATTTCTCCATGGCCATCGCAGGGGAAGGAGAAAAATCAGAGGAAGAAGAAGGAGGGGGTTACGTGAGAGAGGGTAGAATAGGAGAGAGAGTGGGTCTTGTTTTTACTTATTTCCTTGTCTTTTAGTTAATAAGGAAACAATAAAGAGAGTGAGAGTGAGAGGGGGAAATCGGATCCCACACCCACACACACACACATTCTTATTTTTATTTGCAAAGTGGGACACACTTAGTTTGTTTATTTGTACTCTTACCCCACAACTTACCGGTTGTTACAGTTTTTACTAACCGGTACCCGTTTTCCGGAATTTTCTCGTTTAATTAATTTTATTGGTTCTAAAGCTTCACTAATATTTAGTAGTGACTATTTAGTTGACCAAAATTGTTACGAGTCTATTTGACCCGCTTAAAGTCGTTTTCCCGGTTTCCTCGAAAAACGCGCTTTAAGGTTCGTTTATGCTTTTAACCCATTTTAAAGGTCCGTTTTCTTCGGGATTTGTTCCCTAGTATTTATTTTAGTGTAATTAAGCTTTTAAAAGTATAATTAGCCTAATTAATCACTGTTTTTAATTACGAGGTATTTCACCGAGAGTGTCATTTATTTATTGCACTCATTACAACGGTTCTCGTATACGTTTTCCTAAACTTACCAACTATATATACATGTGTAATACATGTGTACATATGTTCACATAATTCCTTACCACTTTAGGCACACCATTAAACCCTTTTATACTTAATGTAATATAATATAATTCTCACACTTGGTGTTACATATATATATATATATCACAAATCCATTTCAATAAGCTCATATAATTGGGCTCTTTAATTCGTTCTCTACTAAATAACTTCAACTCCCTTTTGAAAGTTTAATCTAAATCCTATTCCAACCCCATGAGTTATACAACTCTAATCTCTTACTCCATTAACCAAGGTCTCAATCCTTTGATTGTATATTCATATACTTCCTTCGAATTAAATGTCATGCTAAGTGACTTCTATCCACTAACCCTGGGTGCATTTATATAGGCACACTTGTTCTTATAATTGTTATTGTTATTAATAACATCATATCAATCCTCCAATAATTCCAACTTTATAATTCAACCACCATTATGTAATTCCAACCCTTAGATCAATTGTTCAATCCTTCGATTATATATATATTTATGAGTTTGTTATCACAAGTTTCAAAGTCAAACTTATATTACATTAATCCTCGTGACTTATAAATGTTCCCATAAATTTTAATGTTACACTAATATATACCTTCATATCCTCCTAATCTTTGTCCCTTATTAAGTCTTGAAATTATAATTTATTATAATCCAACTTTATATGATAAACCTATAGTCATGTAACTCATTGATCAACCAATCAATCTCTAATTCACTATCTTAACAACTTAATACTTTATTCTTTACTCTCGGTTTACTATTTCATTACTCATTTCGTCCTATACTTTCTCAACTACTTGATAATTCGTTATTTACTACATATAAATCATTTATCTCTTACATTATCACATCATTTCCATTTTCACACGCGCTTAGTATAATTGTATTTTTCCTTGTTTATGTACACATAATTGATCACTACGTTGTATCAACTTTCACTTGATCTCATCACTACACACATCTACATAGTCTTTTCTTTCTTTTTTTGTTATCATTGGTTTTTTTCTCCTAAAATACAACTCAACAGTGAGTCTTGAATTTTAACATTTAAGTTCATTCCTCAGCCTAGTTAATATCATATTTATACTTAAACCAATATTAAATCTCTAAAAGACTCACATCCTTCAAAATACTAAAATAAGGATAGCACTTTAGACTCATTGTTAAGTTACTAAGTTTCGGCTGAATAAGTACCGAGCTACGCTTTACCATTTTGGATTATTCTCTTATAACAATTTTAATCCTCACCACACCAAGCCTTTTTTCCCACTGTCATTTTAACCCAAATGAATGTTAATATCCACCAACCAGCCAATTACATACTAACACCCTAAAACTTTCGATTTGCAATAAACGCTTAGTACTCAACTTCAAATCCAATAAATCACGCAATCAAATAGCTCATCATTCTCATTCAACTAACCAGTTTAATACTTATATTAACTGAGTCACTTAATGACTTAATGAGCTATTCACTTAACCATTATGCTATCCCAAATTAACACAGATTCATCAGCTACCAAAACTCTAAAAAAACAAATTAGTGTGTAAGCTAGGGTTGGTGACAAGGATTTGAACAGGGAATTGAAACAGGAATTTTTTTTGATAATTGGCTGGTTGCCCAGCTAACATAGCAGTACTGAGACATGAATGCCTTTCCCGCTTAAGGATACACCGACTCAACTCTTACATAACCATTCTAGTCCTACCTTACAGAGAATCTTACTATAAAGCTTAGAAATCTTGTCCTAGGGACCTTCATTGACCTCTTCTTACTACCTTCCAGGCTGGGTAATCGGAGAGTAAACTCCTTCCCCCACCACTGTCCTTCACGGCGCACCTTCCTTGCATCTCTGACGACTCTTCCAGGCTGGGTAATCGGAGAGTAAACTCCTTTCCCACCACCGTCCTTCACGACGCACTTCCCTTGCATCTCTGACGACTCTTCCAGGCTGGGTAATCGGAGAGTAAACTCCTTCCCCACCACCGTCCTTCACGGCGCATTCCCTTGCATCTCTGACGACTCTTCCAGGCTGGGATCGGAGAGTAAACTCCTTTCCCCACCACCGTCCTTCACGGCACTTCATTCCTCCACCAGGTTGGGTAATCGAAGAGAGAACTCCATTCCTCCACTCCCCCAGAATGAGTAATAAGAGAATAAACTCCTTTCCCCTACCAAAGGGGTGGTAAGAGGATTCGAACTCAGGACCTTCCGTCCCCTTCTTCAGTCCTCTACCACTCGGAATTGAAACAGGAATGACAGGAACCTTTACTTCAGTTTGCACAAATAAATAGCCAGAACATTAATTCCCTTATAGAGTTAAGATCTAACAATAACACAAGAGATAAAAATTAGTCTCGGATCAGTTCAACTTGAAATTTCCAGGTGCAAACAGACAACCTCTTAGCACATGTGTTTGAATCAGAGAAAAAGGAGTCCTCTGATTCCCTTTACGCTAGGCTAAAGCATCTCAAATTTCTCTCAATCTCGATTTGACAAAACAGAAAGTAAAACCCAGGGGTTATTATCCGTAACAACATCAAAATTGAATCATTAACCTTGTCTAATTTCCAGAGTGGTTTTTATACAGCCTTTAAAGCTCCAGAATTCATAGATTTTTGACCCTGTTTGAAGGAAAACAGAAGTCAAAATTGGAGTATTCACAATGGTAGAGTTTGTGGATTAAAAAAAATCGAGAGAGGCAGGTTTTTTTTCAGAACTTACCTCACAAGAACCCTAAAATTGGTTAAGGTTAGTCCTTGTTCTTCTCTTTCGGTTTCCACTAGTTCCAGCCAAGTCTGGCTTCTAAAATGCCACGCAAGGAGGGGAAATACAAGGGAACGAAATTCAGGACAATTCTTAAAGCCAGAAATTAGAAACAACCGCAAAGAAAAATAAGGAATTACTTCTCGATTCCAGTTTAAACCAAACAGGGACACTTTTGTCTTCCCTTCTCAGCCTCGGATCTCTACTGAAGAAAACAACACTTCTTATTTTCTTTGCTCTCGGTTTGATTTGCATAGCATGGTTTCAATCTGGTGTTTGAGATGCAAGATTCAATGATACGAACAGTGGAAGAATGAAGGCAACCATGTATATTCCTTGTTCGCTGCAAGGGCTCGTGAGTGAAGAAAAAAAGAAGATGAAGGGCAAGGCATCAATCACTAGTAGGGAGGGGATGAAGAAAGACTTGTGTCGGTTAGGGTTAACACGTGAGTGAAAGAAGAATGAATGAGTGGGATGATTAGGTAGATTAGATTTTTTTGTATATGGGTTAGCACATTACCGTGAAGGAAGGGAAGATTGGGTCGGCCCAGTTCCTTCGGGCTGGTCGGCCCATTTTTTTAACGTTATAACTATGTTGTTTTAACTCATTTTTTGGTTAGTTTTTGTGTCGTTCGTGACACGTTGTCTCGTTTAACGAGACAGACTATTAATGACTCTAAATTTATACTTTCAAAAAATAATTATTATTGTTATTTATAAATTCTATTAATTAGTATTTTAAATCTAATTGGTTTATGTTTTGCCATTTTCAGTGAAAACGTGGCGTCTCTTATTCCAATTCCTTAACCAATTTTCCAATGCCTCTAAAATTACCCAAATAATCTTATAAGGTGTCTAAGACCTCGGTTTCACTTCTAAAATATTTGTGACACATTTTTTGATGTAAAAATAATTAATTCTATTTCCGTTTATATTTCTCTTCTAAAACATCCTCAAGGTCATTTTAAGGTTCGTTAATGTTTCCTAACGACTTCTTAGGGTTTATTTAAATATTATGTTATTCCTCTTTACTTATTTAAGGATATTTAATTCATTAATATCTCATTAATTACTTTTATTTAATTAATTTGTTATTAATAAAAATAATTAATATTTGGGATATTTCAGGAAGTTCATACTCATCGTTTTCTTCTTTTGAACTCTCGCACGGTGTCCGAATGTTGTTGTTCGGACGTAAGTTCGAATAGCTCGTTCGACACTTTAGTTTTCCTTTCGCTCTATGTCCGAACATTAATGTCCGCACATATGTTCGGACATCTCGTTATTTCCTTTTAATTCCTTTCGCAACGTGTCCAAACATTGATGTCCAGACATAAGTTCGGACATCTCCTTCTTCAGTTTTGATTTCATCTCACATTGTGTCCGAAAATTGATGTTCGGACACATGTTCGAACAAGGCCAAAGATTCAAAAACTTGCTCTTTCTCAACTAAAAACAATGCAAACAAACGGTTAACATAAAAACAAAGCTAAAACAACAAAATAAAGCAGAAATAGAGTACTGAAATCACTAGGTTGCCTCCCAGTCAGCTGCTCTTCTTTAAAGTCTTTAGCTAGACTCTTCCTAATTTGATTCAATTGAAGGAAGGTGGTTGGGATCCCCATAACATCTTATAGCAAGCTTCTTCAATCTCCTCAGCTCTTTCCGCATTCGCCAAGAGAATTTCTTCTTCATGGTCGAGCTTGTCTCCTGAGAAACTAGCTTGTTACAGAACTGGAATCATTGTCACTAAAGAACACCGCATGCATAGAAAGAAGCTCATGATCAGTACCAATGTAATGTTTTAAGTGAGCACCGTTTACCTTGAATGCTTCACCAGCTTTATTCTCAAGCTCATATGCTCCATAAGATGTAACTCCCACAACTCTAAAGGGATTGAAACTAGCAACCTCTCCATATACGTCCTCGACCTATCGTGGACGTGTCGTTTGTGCTGGATAAACGACTTGATATTTTATGGAAGAACGTGATAAACTCAAACTAGAAACTCCTTTTCGATTGAGAATTTACACTCTTGAAATTCACTCAACCTCCCTCCGCCCAACCTATGGACTCCGGGACAGTTATGGACTTATCACCAAAGTCCTCTACCCTCTCTTGACTGCAGGCCTATGGTTCCACAACCGTTCCCCGACTAGTCAGTTCACCAAATACTCACAGTATTAACTTAACACCTAGTCCTACTAACTCACCAACTTCCTATTTCTTACAGACATTCAGATACACTAAGTCTGACTCACACTTGCTATGGTTATCTATCTTCGTATATGTGACCTTATATGTTTAACATATGACAATATACATCATATTTATACACATAAGTTCGTTAGTCTTATACCAACTGATCTATATCTTTGCTAGACTCTAGAATCTGTTTGTCCCTTGGTCTTCAACTGAGTATCTGCGCTCATACATAGGCCGGTTCTCAATCTTGCTTTAGTTGGAGTAGTCAAGACATGTGGCGTCTGTAGACACCAAAAATTCTCACCCCATAAAAAGCAAAATTCAGAAAAATAAATAAAATAAGAGGGTCATCGCCTTTCTTTTCAAAGCTTGTTCATGTGCATACCGAAATGAAGCTGTCATTTTGTGACAAAATTTTAAAATCCATTTTCAAAGCATTCGTTTTCGAACCCGTCCCTTTTCGTTACCTACTTATTTTATCATTTTATTTTGATTTATTTCATGTTAGTCAGTTTCATTTTACATATATTTTTTTTCCTATCTGTTCTATCTTGTGTCATGCTATTTCGTTAATTGTTTATTTTATCATTTTGTTGACACTTTTACTTATATTCTCTTGATTAGTACTTGTTTTAATTTTGCCTTTATCGTTATTTTTTTAGAATCGTTTTCATCTTTTAATGCACATTTTCACTATTATATTTCATACTAACATATTTCATTTTTATCGTTAATTCGACTATACTTCGTCTCATCCCATTTTATTTTGTTCCTTCTTTTTCCTATCTTATTTACTTTTATTCGTTGTTATGATATTTCATTATTTTATATTTTTATTATGTTTTGTATTTTTATACACATTCCTTTATTTAATGACCTTTAATCAAAAACCAATTCCTTTTAGTGGATTAAACCCTTTCGTTCTACTGCATTTTTTCCATAAAAGTGACTCATTCAATTCGAAGTAGAATTCCAATATATATTTTTCACACTTGTACATAGAGTTCTGTCATAGTGTAATTGGCTAGTGTATAGATGGAGGAATCCAAAAGTCTTGATCTCAAAACTGGGTAAGGACCTCAAGGTTCCTTTTTTTCCTTCTTCCTAAGACCCACATTTTCAAATCAATCAAAGGTATTTCAGCCCAGCCTATGGTCAAACCGAGCATAACCAGCCCAATTCGGTTTAATTGCTCCATTCAAGCCCAAATAAAGCCCATGACTCAACTAAAACCCTAATCTATCTACCCATATCTTCTGATAATAAAAACAACATAAAACAAACCCCAATACTGTTCGATAGTAGCGACATCCGATTCGTTTTTCCCGACCATCTTCTTCACTCCCTTCTTCATCCTTCTCTTTTCTCACATTTCACTCCACCAGAACCTTCCATCCCCTCTGCCCTGCTCCTTCATTGGTTTTTCTTACCTTCACCCGCCTCCAGAAAACCCTAGAAATCCTAGCTCCAACTTCACCCTGTACTTTTCCTCCATCACAAGATAGTAATCCACGCTTTTCCTCTCTGGTTGAGAAATTTCATTCCTCATCTTCACACCCTGGAAAGCCTCGACAGATTTTTTTTGAAAACCCAGAAACGTGACAACAACTCCCTTCGCCAGAAATTACAAGCCCACGCCTAAACTTCTCCTTTCTCTCTTCCTGTGATTTTCGTTTCTCATTCGACGTGAATCAACAAGAACCACACTCCCTCACGATCTCGATAAAAAAGGCAATCGTCGCTGACCCATCGATTGAAGTCTTCCCAGTTTGCGCGAGCAGACGCAAGAAGGAAGGCGGAGCAGGCTCAAACTGAAGCCGATGTGCGAAGTCCCAACTCAGTTTTACAGAAACCACTTTGAAATTCCAACCGTCATTTGCTGATTCAGCCAGCATTTTCTCGGTACCCGCTGAATTGGTGTGTTTTATCTCGGAGTGGATGTTGGATCGTGAAAGCAGTACCACACATTTTTTAAGTCCAACCAGATGCAACACCCAGTTCAAGATCAACCTGCTTGAAGAACCTGAATATGATTGAAAAAATGGACTTCGGTTCACTGTGACTCTTCCCCCAGTTTTTTGTTTCTTTTATATGCAACCTTTTGCTATTTAATCTGCACTTTATCTGGAAGAAACCCACAAGTGGGTTTGGGACTGCCCGATTACTTTCAAACATAATATGCCTTCTCTTCTTTATCTGTTTTGCTGCTCATTCAATTTGCTTGTAAATTAATGTTTCTTTTTAATTATGTTTGTTGGAGTTTCTTTCTTGGATCTTCTATGTAGGAAATCTCTATCATCCTCTCATGGTTTTATCCTGACCTTTGTAGCTCTGAAAATGATCAAGTCCCACTCGTTTTTTCTCACTTCTACTCTGTAAATGTCCACATTATTACTCGAACTTGCGCTAGCTTTTGTCCTCTCTGTATATGTTCGTCTGTAACATTAGAATCTGAGTTCACTTTGTTTTTGTCAAAAAAAGAAAGAAAAAGAATGAAAATAACAAAATGAACTCGCAACCCAAGTTAGCAATTACTTTTCAGGGATTCAATCCTCGTTTCTTTTTTGCGAATTGACTTCACCCATATTTGATTCCTATTTGTGTTTAAATTTGATTCGTAATTTTGTGTTTAGATCCCTTGATTAATATCTGTGTTGTGACTTCACTACTTCCCTTCGGATTTTGTTTGTAAAGGCCCTGTTTCTTATTTTCATTATTCCTGATCAGATTGCAACTTATCTTAGTTTGGTGTAAAATCATTCATCTCGTTTCAATTCAATTTTATTTATTTGTATTCTTGTTTGGCTCATAATTAAGCCCTAGTTACTAGACTTTAGGACCAAACCTTAGGATAGTGGGTGAACTCAGAGATTTAGGTGAGCCATGGTCCTAATAAAATGGGTGACCCCTAAACCCAAACCACATCTTATTATGTTATTAATAATAAAAAAAGAGGGTCTAACCCAAAAAAGAGAATAATTCAAAGTCTCAGGTCTAAAATCAATTCCAAATAAAGTCCATCTTTAGCCAAACCCAAAACTGACCCAAACCCACAAAAAATGATCAAGTTCACAAAAGGCCCAAGTTCATAAAAAGCCCAAATCAGACTTGGCTCAAATTGAGGCCAAATTCAAAGCCCAATTCAAAGTCCAATTCGAAGCCAAATTCAAAGCCCAATGCGAAGCCCAATGTGAAGCCCAATGTGAAGCCCAATGTGAAGCCTAATTTTAGGCCCAATGCGAAGCCCAATAGAGGCCCAATTGAGGCCCAATCCGAGATCCAAATCTAGTCCACTCTCAAACCCGGCCTAAATTCAAATCAGCCCAATCTGGTCCAATTTTACTTCAAGATCGGTCCAAAAATCAGCCCAGCTCAAATTAATGCCAAATTGATTTAATCCAATTTCAATCCAATTTTATCAAATTCTAATCCAATTCCAATCAAATTCAATCCAACTTGATTCCAATCAACTCAATTTGGCCCAATTCAACTCAATTCAGCCTAAATCAATTCAATTCAATTACAAATTCATTCAATTTCAAATTCCAATCCAACTCCAATAAAAAATCAATCCAATTTTAATTCAACTTCAATTCAATCTCAAATTTCAATTCAATTTCAATTCAAATCAAAATTCATTCAATTCCAAATTCAATTCAATACAACTGCAATTCAATTTTGAACCAAAATCAATCCAATTCCTCAAAAAACTTCAAACTCTTCAAAGTCTCAAATCCCCAAACTCCAAATATCTCAAGGACTCAAATCATCTTCAAAGTTCCAAATTACCCCACACTCTGAATGTCTCACAGACCCGAGCGTCACACAGACTTTGTCATTCCAATGATTCGAATGTCTCACAGACCTGATCGTCTCACAGACTCGAGCGTCTCACAAAAACCCAAGCGTCTCACAGACTTCGACATCTCTAGGTTTCAAACGTCTCATAGACCCGAGCGTCTCACAGACTAGTATCTCAAACCCGAAACTTCTCAAAACTCCGAACCCTTCTAAATCTCAAACACCTCAAATATCTTCAAACCCCACAAACATCAAAACTTCCAAAACTCCAAATCACTTCAAAAAGTCTCGTAGGCCTGAGTGCCTCACAGACTCAAACATCTCAATTTATCCATCAAACTTAAGATTTCAAAGTCTCACAGACCGAGCGTCTCACAGACTTCGATATCTCATTCTTTCACCACCTGAATATCCCAAATGTCTCATAGACCGAGTGTCTCACAGACTAATCTCTCAAACCCGAAACTTCCCAAAACTTCAAATATCTCAAAAATCTCCAAAACCCCAAAATAACCTGAACTACGTAAGGTCTGATCTCAATAGGGAGCTGAGTACGTAGGCAACCCACACAGGGTGCGACCCATTCCAATCCAAAAAAACCCCTTTTCCCAATTCTAAGGCGATATTCATGTCTGTCAAACATTCAAATCCCATCTGACTCCCACAAACCTTGACTTCTTCAGCTCTCAAAATCAACTCCTAATCTTTCATTCTATACTCATTTGAATTCATCAATTCTTCTTTTGGCGCTAGCTTGGCAGAAAAGCTCATCTTATCCACTATATTTCTCTCTTCCTGTCCTAATCCTATCCTTGTGGCCCTTTGAAATGAATCTCTCTAAAAGGTTTTGAAAGAAGGCAATCCCGACAATCGGAGACCGAGGTTTCCTCGGGCACCAATCCGAAGTCGTGGTCGTTGCCACTTTTAAGGGGTGTAACCCAGTGCGAACCCACCATAGAATCTCTAGCTTGATCAGATAAGTCCTATCCATAGGCAATAAATCATCAGAGTCAATTAACAGTTCTTAGAACCCTTCTCCTCCCTTCCTAGTTCCTTAGGTCAAACTAGGTGGCGACTCTAGTCAATTTCCGCCTTTAGGGCATAAGTCCGCGTGGAGCCCATTGAGAGCGGGTGTAGTGCACACTTGCACTCTCCCTTATGCTTTCTGGAAAGACGAACGATTTAGTAGGTTTGAGGGTTGCCATGTATAACGGTTTTCACCCTCCACAGAATGGCATTTTCTAGGACCTGGACTTCTCAGTCAGACCATATCTAGATAGACCCCCCTCATACTGAAAAATCACCCTCCATAGAATGGCGACTCTGCTGGGGAAAACTTGAGTAAGTTTTTCTCAAACTCAAGGAAGACTGAACTCCATCCAAAATTGTCGGGATTCCCCAACTTCTTTCATAACCTTCCAGAGATTCATTCCAAGCCTCTAGGATTATTCTACTCCACACTTAGAGTGTGTATCTGATGAGGACAGTTAGGACTTGATAGATCCTCAACAAACATGACAACAATTGGGTTAATAATTAGCTCACGATTATAAGAGACACTTAGGATTGAATGAAGCTAACTTCCCTTTAGGTTAATAAGCAACCAATTTGGAATCACTTTCAAGATAAAACTCTTAGAAAGTAGGATGATACTAACTTCATCACTTTTATATTTATGATATGATTGTGGGGTGCATTGGGTGGGTAGATTAGGCCATGCATTCCTTTGTGTCACCCGATTTATCCACGAGTCACGGGATCCCAACCGGTCCACGGTTGATTCCCCATGAGCTGGGTCATTCATACGAATGGCTAAAACCCATGGGGCAAGATGGTCATCGACCTACGCCCTGCAGGCTCATGATCCAAAAATACCTTCCATTATCTGAGTCTAAGCCTGCACATAGTGACCTTTGAGCCTTCAGTGTCCAGCTGCCTGATCCGGTGTCTAGGACGGGTTTTATGGGTAGTTACCCCCTCGTATGCCGTCTGGCGGATCCCGTATTTACGGATACCCATACATGACATAGCGTAGTCAACAAATAATTTGGACTTTAGACACACCTTATCATGCAGACGATGGGAGACCTGTTCCTATGCAGTACTTCCCCAAGTTTCCCAAAAGTGAGTATGTTGTGATAATCCCCGACCGTGGCTCGTGTGACTGTATCACTTTGGGTATCCTGACTTTCGAACTTAAGCACTCTGGACTTCTTGATGACGTGCCCACAAGGCATAATAAAGATAAATCCTGAGAGATGAACAGTGAAGGAATGACGGTTCCCCCGGTGGTATGGAAGCATTGATTGACCTGAAAGGTGATTATCCCAATCATTCGCACTCAACTCCACATAAAACCAGCCACGATTTATATTTTCGTTCTTATGTCTGTGTGATCACGATTTAAACACTTGAAGACTAGAAAACGAATCATGTCAAACGCTCTAATGAAATATCTTCAAAGCCGTTCATCTCCAATGATTTCAAAATTGTTATTTCCAAAGTAGTTTTCAAAATCAATTTCAATCAAATTCTTTCAGAAAATAAACTTTGTCCAACGGTTTGTAAAGACCTGATTTCAAAAATCTATTACTTTCAAATGATTTTCAATCAATATTTCTCACAATGGTAATTCAAAAACTGTTTCAAAAAACAGATTTCAAAAACCTGCTTTTACAAACGAATTTTAAACAACTTTTTCACAAATATTATCTCAAACTTGTTTTTGAAAGCAGTTTTCAAGTTGATTTTCACAAATGTTTTTCAAAATAAATGATTTAGTCCCCATGTTGTGACCCCGCTATTTTTGAAGTTCGACCCACCTTCAAGAGCAGCGGTTATTACCGTGAGGAGCGTACTAGTCATTTCGTGTTTTCACAAATGTGGTGGATTTTCACAATAATTTGTGCTCGATCATTCACCTTTCCTTTCTCAAAAAACGTCCCTTATTTTCCTCGTCGGAGCAGGTGGATCGGATGAAGATCGACAACGACAGTTCGAACCAAAAGTTAGAGGAGCACCGACTCGAGTCAAGACTAGCGAACGACCCATTCGAATTCAAAACTGTCGAGAGTCAGAAGAACACAAACCCATGAAACAAATCGAAACACAACGACCGACCACATCCAAACAACCATCGAGTGCAAGTATGAAATAATTAGAGGAACACCAGCTTGTATTGCTACAACTTCGTTGCAAGAGCCTGAAGACTAGCGAGCAGTCAGTCAGAAGCTTGAAGACGAAGCTGAAGAGTTTAGAAGAAGTTGTTAACTCGAATCCCCGTTTAATGACTTTTAGAATGGATGTATAGGTTTTCCCTAGAATTCTTTTCTCTCTTGTCAATTTCTGAATAGACTGCATGTATAGGTTATGCACCCCCTTTGAATTTATTTAGAACATTGTGTATAAGGTTCCCCACTCCCTATTTTATTTGTGAATGACCAAGCATCAAAATTCCTACTGCAAAATCCACCACTTCGAAAAAACACGTTTTCAAAACCGTTTTTCCAAAACATAGCTTCTTTTGGAAACGAGCTAATAAAGCAACCAACAAACAAAAGCATGCACCACATTCATGGCAAAAAGAAAAAAGAAGAAGAGTCGCATGCATTCTCATTCAGTGCAGTTTCATTAATCATGCTTGAATCAAGATCATCTAAAAGAAATGCATAATCACATGTTGCATTCCTAACACACCACACACAAGCATTCATCTCATTTTTTCAAGCATGCTAACATTTGTCAGATTCTTTTTCTATTATGACGATCGTGTTTGCAGGTGATTAACTATTCTTACCGACGAGTGAAAGCGTGATCTTCGAGGTGGTAGTAAGAAATACTAGGGTTCAAGCCTTTTCCCATTCAACATACCATGTACATAGAGAACAACAACAACAAAAAAGGAAATCCAAAAACAAAAAAATCCAAAAAAATGCAGACATCCAAAAATCCAAAAAAATAATAATGTATACATCCAAAATCCAAAAATGCAGTCTCTGTCATATCGTGGGGCCACCATGTGGGAGTTTTCACTCCCTAAAAGTCCAACCCAGGAGCCAGTCACCAACCCGCCCTCACTCGAGAATTTCTTTTTCGACAACAACCCCGACAGCGGGACCACTGTTGGGACATCAGAGTGTTGCAGAGATAGCCAATCACCTCGACAGAGTCAATCATCCTTAGTCAAACACAAAGAGCGAGCCACTTCAATGGAGTCCATACAACTAAGGAGACCTCAAAAACTCTCCCGTTCCGTTGCGAATAATAAGGAGCTAACTCGGGAATGCTTCAACACCACAATGGTCATAAAGTCCTCCCATCACATCCGAAGTTCGCGGCCCAAGTCAGAAGACCACTCAAGAACGTTGGACGTTGCTCACTAAGTTAGTTTCGGTATTTGCGGAACTAACTCCCTCGACCTGCTGGTTGTAATGATAGTATAAATAGGTTGTGTAATAGCTAGTTTAAGGTGTGCTTTCATAGAGAAATATTTCAGAGTTTAGAGAGAGAGAGAAAGAAACTACTTTGTAAGCAGAGAGAGAAAATACGTACCAAGTTAGTTAGTGCATCTAGATAGACTCCGCCTAGGAAGATCCTAGTTTCGCTACGCTTACCATTGATCCGATCAGAGAGTGTATTGGGTGAGTGAGTGAAAAAACCGCTAAGTAGATCCCTTCTACTTAGTGGGCATTTGTAAGTTGTTTTATTTTGACCAGGAAATGAAATAGCTTATTTGTGTATCTCTGCTGAGTGTCACAGAGTCCTTCTATCTTTCCAGCACTACTTCGTTTCAGTTACTTCAAAGTCTTTCGCACCCTTAGTTTAATCAATTCGATTGAGTGCCTCTACATCACAGAGTGTTTCTTACTTTCAAAGATTGATTGAGTCAAAACAACTCTTAGACTTACATCTTTGGTTAGTTTGAGTTAGCCACCCGATCCTACACGTGGTATCAGAGCCTTGCTTAGGCTAACGGTAATCAACGAAGTAATGGCAGACCTCTTCGCCATCAAAACAACAAAATGAACTTCGAGCACCCGGACTCACCTCCACTAACTACGACCATTGGAAAAAACGAGATCGAGCAACACATTGAGTCAGTCAACTCTGAACTTTGGGAGATAGTCACTGGAGGAGACCTTACAGTCAATCCAGATCGATCCACATGGACTGCTGCAGATCGTAAGAGGTATGAGCTAAATCGACAAGTATCCCGCGCAATCTACACTTGTCTGTCCATTCTAGAACAAAGAAGAGTCAACCACTGCAAGTCTACAAACGAAATATTGGACTCTCCTTCAAGCTACCCACGAAGGAGTCGCTGAACTCAAGAAATGCAAAGCTCAAAGAACTTCGAATGGACTATGAAAATTTTCTGCAAAAACTCGGTGAGTCTCTGGAAGAAGTGCTGATCGTTTTATTTACTAACTACTACTATGCAGGAAGTTAACATTTACGGATAGAGAGAGTGTCTTGCACAAGCTGCTGGACAGTCTCAGAGAAGAATGGGCAGAGACGGTAATCTCCACCAAAGCATGCAAGGATTTATCTAAATGGAGCTGCCAAGACTTAGGTTCCTATCTACAATCTGTAGATAAATATTACAAGAATAATGTTTCGAAAGAAGTGTGGTAATACTTCTTCTTCTTCTTCTAGCAAAATTACTACTTTGATACCAGTGTAGTTTGTGAAACATGAATGGTTCTAATGGTCTTTAATGTCTAATTTGTATACGCGAATTGATACTATTCCACACTTATCTTGCGTTTTCTGTGGTTTGTTGTTTTTAAGGCTTGATACACTTTTTCTATGTTAAATGCAGAGAAAAGCCAAGGAAACACTAGATTAACTCACAAGGGAGGTAATGCAACAAACGGGGGTCGAATCAAGTCAAAATGAAGAAGTTAGAGGATTTTTAAGGTGTGTCCGAGCTTGTGTCCGAACTTCCAAGTTCGGACGCAAGTCGAGAGTTTGTATGCTGCGCCTGATGGGTCCGAACTTCGGTCCGAACATCGAAGTTCGGACATAGTTGAGAAAAGCCGGAGGTCTGAAGTACGGAGCATGTCCGAACTTGTGTCCGAACATCAAAGTTCGGACACAGGTCGAACTTTCTGAATTGAATCGCGCAAAGCATTGTGTCCGAACTTTGAAGTTCGGACCAATGTTCGGACGGCACGAAAATTACAGCACAAACTCGGCGTTTTGAAGGGAAAAAGAGAGAGAAAGGTCTATTTAAATGACCTAATCAGAGGGAGAAGGCATTCACATCATCGATCATTACACACTCTCCTCACTGATAAACGAGGTTCTCTCCAATCATCCACGCCAATTGCATCGGTTCGCCTTCATCCACATTCACCAATCATTCCATCATTCTGGAGGAGCATCGACAGAGGGAAGTGCGACTATCATCTTCAACCTTGCACCTGCATCCACGATTCTGGATAGTTCAACAAAAGGGTTTTTCTTCCTTTAGATTTCTATGTTGTTTGTATTTATCTTTTCATTGGCAATGTCTGGCTAGTAGGGATTTAACTCTGGGGTAGGGTTGTTCAAGATGGATTCAATGTAGTTAAGAATTCTGCAATTTGATTATGAGGCTGTAACGGATTGTTTTCAGGTTAATGATTATCAATTTTCTTCTCTATTAATTTCGCGAGTTATAGAGTTGTTCTGCGAAACCTATTAAGATCAGACAAGGTGATTAGTAGGGAGTTCGAATTAACCTGGGAATTTGGGGAAGGATTAGTCGGATAGATAATCTTTCCTACAAACGCTAACAATTCTTTGTGCTTATTCCGCCGTATGTGTTTTGCCAACTGCTAGATTAGAGTTGACATGTCCTGATAGGTGAGCTCTTCAATGAACTAGGATTTAGCATTGAAGAGATAGAAAGAATTGGCCTTTCCGTTCTCATAATTAAGTTGTAGAAGTTACTAGATTTAATCAAGAAAGAACAACCTGAACCCGGAGTTCCACTCGTATATCAAACTCATCATTCATTTTTACTGATTGCTTATTTCAATTCTGATTTGCATTTATTCGATTCAAAAACAATTCACAACCCCCCTGAATTTGCAGTTTTCTTAGGATTTAGGATAGGACTTAGGCTTATTTATTCAAGTCCCGTGGATTCGATACTGGTTACTTAATTTCTATACTATAGTGACCGGGATTTTTGCAACCCGACAGACTTATTGATTTATTATTTTCTAGATTAATTGTTTAGTTTTAGTAGATCAATTACCTGTTTGCAAAATGGCGCCGTTGCCGGGGACTTGACTTTGTCAAGTCCTTTGCCTTGGTTGTCAATTGTTTTTATTTTATTTGATTTGTTTTTTTAACTGTGCAGGTGTTGGTGAATGCACGGTACTCGATCTCGAGGTCCACCAAGATTCAACTTAGACTTAGAGATCAACCGTACAGCTCGAAGAGCAGAAGAGCACTCACCTTCGCCATGGCTAACGGACCAGTCAATCCCAATGCCAATGCTGAGCAGTCCACTTTGGGAAGAATTAATCGCCCGCCAGCTGCTCCTAGAAGAGGACCTGTGACTCTACCTAACCTCACAGCGGAATTAACAGCAGAATGGCAGAAGTTGAAACCAAGCCATCAGACAAATGCTGTGAGAAATCATCCAGCAGGGACCTTCTCAGGCGCAGACCCGGCTGATGCACTCGACCATGTCCATCGGTTCTTAGTCCATTTGGATTCGCTGGGGATGTCTCAGGGGCTTGAGGAATATGCTCGGCTGTGCTTATTTCAGCACAGTCTATCAGGGGAAGCCTCGAAGTGGTTCCACCGTCTACCACCAGGTATCATCACTACCTGGGAGCTGCTGACAGAGAGGTTCTATGAGAAGTATATCCCCATCTCCAGGACCAGGCAGATGATAGCTGATCTGACCGCTTTCAGACAGTCCGGCAACGAGACGATCTGTGAAGCTTGGGATAGGTTCAAGGAGCTGCTCCGCCAGTGCCCGCATCACGGTCAGAACATGACATCTTTGGCCCAGGGGTTCTTCCAAGGGCTGAGAGATGAGCACAGAGCCGAGGTCAGAGCTGCATTGGGTGGTAATTTGCTGGCTAAGAGTGGAGAGGAATTTATGTCAGCCATGGAGTCCTACTGCGAGGAGCTCCGCCAGTGGAGCAACAGTGGTGGTAGGGTCTTCACAGTTGGGCAGACCTCTCTCGGGCTCCAGATCCTATGATGGAGCAGATTGCTGCTGAGCAGGCCCATCTGAGTACCACAGTGGGCAATATGGCGAAGATGCTCGAGAGGCTCACTATGGGACAGACATCTGTGCAAGCCGTCAAGCAGGTGTCTTCTGGTCCGAATGAAGTATGCTGTTCTCAGTGTGGAGACAGCCATGACTACGAAGACTGCCCGATGGTTGCTGAGATGAGGCAGACTGAGGAGGCAATGTATTGGTCAGTACAACAGGCAGCCTTGGATGCAGAACCAGCATCCAAACCTGAGGTACGGTAATCCAAATAATGCCCTCAACTCACAGCAGATGCAGCCTCAGAGGGCAAGTCAGGGAGCACCACCCGGTTTTGTTAGGCCCCCATTCAATCAGTTTAGGCCACAACAGTCTCCAGCTCAGCCATCGTCACTGAGCTCGAATAATGCTAATTTAAGGGAGATGATGGATAAACTGATGGCTCTCAAGAGCAACAAACAGTGATAAATCAGAACCTGGCAGCTGGCCAGCAGAAGCTTGAGAACGCCATGGTTGAGATGCAAGGAACGATGAGTCAGTTGACTCAGTTCCTCCTACAGCAGAGACCGTCTGGCTCACTGCCTTCCCAAACAGACCCCAATCCTAAAGCTCAGTTGAAGGCAGTGACGGTCTCAGAAACCGTGGTAGTAGAGGATTGCTCAGATACAGAAGAGGTGGCAGCAGTTACTTTACGAAGTGGGAAGCAATTAATCAATAGAAAACAAGTGGCTGAGGATCAAGCTGATGAGGAGACCGGTCGCCCTTCTTCTAGCACTGGTGCACCATCAGGGCCCTCAGCCCCTCCTGAGGTAGTTGTTGAGGAGACCCAGGCTCCTATTTCTTCCCCTTCTATTTTGAATGCTAAAAACTCCAAGGGTAAGGCGGTTCCTAAGGACCTTCCTTTCCCTAATAGATTAAAAGAAAAAGAACTTGATGATCAATTTGGGAAATTTCTGAGTGTATTTTCAAAGCTTACTATTAATTCCTTGATTGATGCTATCAAGCAATGCCTAATATGCTCGCTTTGTGAAGGATTTAATTTCTAACAAGCGAAGGTTCAAGGAAAAGGAGATTGTTCAGCTGACAGAGACGTGCTCTGCAGCTATCCAGCAGAAGCTCCCTCCGAAGTGTGGAGACCCAGGCCAGCCCATCATCCCTTGCACCATTGGAGACATGGACTGTGGGTACGGACTCTGCGACCTTGGAGCAAGCATAAATTTGATGCCATATTCGATGTTTAGGAAGCTTCATGCTGGTGAGCTTATCCCTATTAATTTTAATTTGCAATTGGCTGATCGTTCCTCAATCAAACCTCGTGGTATGGTTGAGAACGTTGTGGTAGGTGTTGGTAACTTCTTCTTCCCTGCTGATTTTGTTATTTTGGATATGGATGAGGATGTTGAAGTACCATTAATTTTGGGTAGACCATTCCTGCGAACTGCTAAAACTGTCATTGATGTTGACAAAGGAAAAATCACCCTGAAATTTAATAATGAGGAGCTTAGTTTTGATATCACCAAATGATGAGAACGAATGCTTCTTCTCATGCTGTACTTTCTATTGATGTCGACTACACTGATGATTATGATGCATTTGTCGCTGAAAGTACTAATGACTCTTCCTTCCTGTTTGAGAATTCTGATCTGTTAGAACAGGTGTTATGCCATTCGATTGAGGATGATAAGGAGAGCACTGAGGTAGCTACTGTTGTCCAGCAGCTTAACCAGGGACGAACCTATTTTCGCCCTCATGCTCCTCCTGTGGAGCCACTGGACAGGCCTACTCAGAGGCTCATTCCTTCAGTAGAGAAACCCCCTACTCTTGAATTAAAAACTCTCCCTTCAAATCTTAAATATGCTTTCTTGGCAGAGGGTAGCGCCCTGCCGGTTATTATTTCTTCTTCTTTGTCTGTTTCGCAGGAAAGCAGACTTCTGGAGGTATTGAGAAGGCACAAGGGAGCGTTGGGGTGGTCAGTGGCAGACATAAAAGGGATCAGTCCAGGGTTCTGCACTCATCGGATCTACATGGAAGACAGTATCAAACCAGTGAGGCAACCCCAAAGGAGATTGAATCCCAACCTGAAGGAAGTAGTGAAGGCTGAGGTTTTAAAGCTGCTGGATGCGGGCATCATCTACCCCATCTCTGACAGCCGCTGGGTTCTCCTGTGCAAGTCGTTCCCAAGAAGGGAGGAATTGTGGCGGTACCCAATGATAAGGGAGAGCTGGTGCCTCAAAGACAGACCACTGGCTGGAGGATGTGCATAGACTACAGGCGGTTGAACGAGGCCACGAGAAAGGACCATTTCCCGCTGCCGTTCATCGACCAGATGTTGGAGCGGCTGGCTGGGCAGGAGTACTACTGTTTCCTTGATGGATACAGCGGGTACTTCCAGATCCCCATTGCGCCAGAGGATCAAGAGAAGACCACCTTCACCTGCCCTTATGGCACGTTTGCCTATAGGAGGATGCCATTTGGTCTCTGCAACGCACCAGCCACCTTCCAGCGGTGCATGATGGCCATCTTCAACGAATTTATTGAGAAAAGCATAGAAGTCTTCATGGACGACTTCTCGGTGTATGGTCAAAATTTTGATGTGTGTCTGGATCAGCTGGATCAGATACTAGCAGATGTGAGGAGACCCACCTGGTTTTAATTGGGAGAAGTGCCATTTTATGGTACATGAGGGTATAGTGCTTGGGCACAGGGTCTCCAAAGACGGCATCCAGGTGGACAAGGCAAAAGTGGAAGTCATTGAGGGGTTACCTCCTCCCACTTCAGTCAGAGGAGTCAGATCTTTTCTGGGTCACGCGGGGTTCTATCGAAGGTTCATCCAGGACTTTTCAAAAATCGCGAAGCCCTTGTCTGATCTCCTGCAGAAGGATGTAAAATTTCATTTTTCAGAAGAATGCTTGAAGGCTTTTCAGACCATCAAGGATAAACTCATCTCTGCTCCCATTGTGGTTCCCCCTGACTGGACCCTTCCTTTTGAGGTAATGACTGATGCTAGCGACTTCGCTGTAGGTGCTGCTCTCTGTCAAAGGAAGGATAAGATTTTGAGGGTCATCACATATGCCAGTAAAACTCTGACGGAGCCTCAAAAGAATTATACTACCACTGAGAAGGAACTACTTGCTGTGGTGTTCGCTCTGGACAAGTTCAGACCTTATCTGCTGGGGAGTAAGGTAATTGCCCACACCGACCACTCCGCCTTGAAGTATTTGTTTCAAAAGAATGATTCCAAGCCCAGACTATTGAGATGGATCCTGCTTCTCCAAGAGTTTGACTTGGAAGTGGTTGATAAACAAGGGAAGCAGAATGGGGTTGCAGACCATTTATCAAGGCTTGAGACTCCAGATGACGGGGTCCCCATAAATGAGTTCTTTCCCGACGAAACGGTCTTTGTAATTGGGAAAGTCAAAGAGCCATGGTACGCTGACTGGCTAACTATCTTGCCTCTGGGTTGGTTCCCCATGATCTAAGCTACAACCAGAGGAAGAAGTTTCTGTCTGAGACCCGTCATTATGTTTGGGAGGACCCCTATCTCTTCAGAGTATGTGCCGATGGTCTAATCAGAAGATGCCTCCCTGATGAAGAGGTGAACAGTGTGATAGAGTTCTGCCATTCTCGAGAGGCAGGTGGTCACCACGGTCCTACTAGGACTGCTGCTAAAGTTTTAGAGTGTGGTTTTTACTGGCCCACTCTACACAAGGATGTCCACCGCTTCTGTACTCACTGTGATAACTGCCAGAGAATGGGGAACACTTCAAGAAGGCATGAGATGCCGCAGAAGGGAATCCTAGAAGTGGAATTATTTGATGTCTGGGGTATTGACTTCACCGGCCCATTTCCCTCTTCTCACGGAAACCACTACATCCTTGTTGCTGTAGATTATGTTTCCAAATGGGTCGAAGCAATCCCCTGCCCTTCTGCTGATGCTAAAACTGTGGTAAAATTCTTGAAGAAGAACATCTTTACCAGATTCGGTGTGCCAAGAGCTATCATCAGTGACGGAGGTTCTCATTTCTGCAAACAAAGCTTTTAATTCGCTGATGACTAAGTACGGGGTGACTCATAAGGTAGCTTTGCCTTATCACCCCCAAACTAATGGGCAAGCAGAAGTGAGCAACCGAGAGCTCAAATGGATTCTTCAGAAGACAGTCAATTCCTCCAGGAAGGATTGGTCTGTCAAGCTTGATGATGCTCTATGGGCCTATAGAACCGCATTTAAAACTCCCATTGGGATGTCCCCCTTCAAGCTGGTATACGGGAAGGCTTGTCATCTCCCAGTTGAGCTAGAGCACAGAGCCTATTGGGCTTTAAAGGCTCTTAATTTGATTTACATGACGCTGGAGAGAAGAGGCGATTTCAGCTTTCTGAGTTGGAGGAACTGAGGGACCAGGCGTACGAAAGCTCTAAGATCTACAAAGAGCGCACCAAAAAGATCCACGACCGGATGATTCAAAAGAGAGACTTCAAAGTGGGGGATCTGGTGCTGCTCTTTAACTCTAGACTACGTCTCTTCCCTGGGAAGCTAAAATCACACTGGGCAGGCCCCTTCAGAGTTGTAGGAGTTACATCGTATGGAGCATACGAGCTGGAAAATAAGGCTGGAGAAACATTTAAGGTAAATGGTGCTCGTTTAAAAAGCTATCTTGGTACTGATCTAATCTTTTTCCCTTGCAGGCAATATTCTTTGTGGAGAGTGAACCCAAGCCTACATCGAAGATAAATTCTCGAGACGAGTTCAAACGTGAAAAAGAAATTCTCTTGGCGAATGCGAAAAGAACTGAGAAGGCTGAAGGAATTCACTGTAGGCTGTTGTGGAGTTGCTCATCACACCTCTTCTGATTGATCAAGCAGGATTGTCTAGCTAAAGACATTAAAGAAGAGCAGCTGACTGGGAGGCAACCCAGTGTTTTCGGTACCTTAATCTTGTGTTTTTATGTTGTTTTTAGTTTTGCTTTAGGATAATGTCTTTGCTGCAGTGAATTGAGCTCAAAAGAAACAAAGAGGTGCATTTTTGGGGATGTCCGAACTTCAGTCCGAACATTGAAGTTCGGACTCAGTTCGAGAGATAGAGACCTGCGCAAACCAGTATGTCCGAACTTCAGTCCGAAGATTGAAGTTCGGACTCAGTTCGAGAGTCCGAGGGCTGTGCAAGAGGCTATGTCCGAACTTCAGTCCGGACATTGAAGTTCGGACTCAACACGGAAAATCTAGCGGAAGGCAAACACGGGATGTCCGAACTTCGGTCCGAGCATCGAAGTTCGGACACAATACGAAGCTTATCTCAGGTATGACGTCCGAACTTCTGTCCGAACATCGAAGTTCGGACAGCTCGAAAAGTTCGAATTAAAGGGCGCGCGGACATTAAAAATACCCAAACTCCATCTTCTTCCTCTCGACACCGCGGCGCCCCCATTCTTCCTCCTCTCCAATCTTCCATAACTCCCTCAAAACTCCACCAAATCATCCATTCTTAGTATCAATCTGTTCATCTTTCGATTCTCTACTACTCTAGGCCTGAAAATCGAGCAGAAACCCTCACAAAACTGCCCGATTTTGGAGCATTCCTGTTCGAACCCTAACTTCCGAATTGGGGGTTTTTGAGTTCGATTTGTGCAAATTTGTGCTGTTCTACTCTCTCCTAAGCATTCATTCTACTCAACAAGGTAATTTTTCTACATTTCTACTTCGTTTAATGGATTTGTGACAAGAATTGAAAACAGAGGTATGTCTAGTCGAGAATAGGATGTTATTTTTGAAGATTTCTGCGATTCACTTGCATACATGGGATTAATCTTCTACTGTGATGTAACTTGCTGGCTAGAACTGTTAAAACGTGCATTATTGTGATTCCATTGAAGACGTTTGAGGTGTGGTTTTATTGTGCATGGCTAAATCTGGATTAGTAACTATCTTTTTCTGCTGTGCTGAGGTTGAAATGTTAGTAGAAGTGGCTGAACCGTATTATTAGGATGATATCTTGAATCTGTGGATTTTGTATGACTGAGACTATGTTTGACTGAACTGCTGTTACAGCCGATTGGAATTGATGTATCTTTGTCGGTTAAGTCTCTGCTGGTCATTAAAGTTGAGGTTTCTCATTGCAAATTGAAAGGTTGATTGACCATTGTTGTGGAGATTGATGAATTTTTAGGGGACACTCTGTCAAATTTTGGATAAATTCAGTGCATGTTAGACTATTCCATTGCTTTCCTTTATTTGACATTGTCACCCTTGTTGAGCAGATGCTGAGCCGAATCACAGGCCGAGGTAAAAGGGCTGCAAGAGCTGGTGCAAGCTCCAGCCGTCGAGGTCTGGAGCCGGAATTCAGAAATGATGAAGCCCGGGTGTGGTTTGAGAAGGAGGTAGACATAATTGCTGAGCGCTGTGTGGTGCGGGAACTGGAGCAGCAGCTGGGACTGCGGGCTTTATTGGACCCATTTGGCTGGGGCAAGATCTTGGATATGGGAGGCCCTACTCTGAGAGGATTGTGCGTTGTTCTATGCCAATGCGATCTACCAGCATGGTCAGATCACGTCCCTTGTAGATGGAGAAGAGTAACAGTCTCCACGATGGAGATTGCTCAATATATGGAGATCCTTATCCTGCCCCAGACCGCCCTGAGCACCTCAACCCTGTTGATTTCAAGAACGCAGCTATCCACCACTACACCCCTCTTATGGTTCAGGGGCCTCGACGACGCAGGGGGATGACCCATCAAAGCAGGTCGTCCCTGCTGATGCGCTTCAGAGCCCGCAGGAGAGAGTTCTGCTCGCACTACTGGCTGCAAACATTGTCCCACGTCAGAGCTCCGACCTCAACCAAACAGACTTTCTACTTCTTCAGGCGGTGCTGAATCCGTCGTTTGCTGGGGCTGTTGAGGTTACATATTGCCTTGGGTCATCCTCGAGCACATGCAGCATATCCTGGAGCACAGGATCGCCACAAGTTAGGCTACCCAGTTATGCTCTGCCACATCCTTAGAGGCAGATGGTTACCATTCCGTCTGCGGGACTGCACGCTGCGCGGTCCCCTATTGATGTGGGAGCTCTCAAGAAGATGTGGTTTGAACTGAGAGATGGGGTGTGGAGGAAGAAGGCTGCAGCGCGACCGCAGAAGCGCCAGAGAGAGGCCGGTGAGGGACCATCAGAGCCCGCCCTGCTGCTACACCTGATGAGGAGGAGGCCTATCTTGCACTGCCGGCCCCTGGGAGCGAGTACGTCACTCGCTATGAGTTTGCTCAGCTGGAGTCTCGTTTCGAGGACATGGATCGGCGCTATCAGGCGGAGATCGAGACTCTGCAGCAGCAGGCCCGTCGCTCTCAGGAAGACTATCAGGCTCTGCTCGATCAGTTCCAGCAGTGGCAGGCGTACTATCCGCCTCCACAGTGATTAGTGCTGCTTGCTGTTTTTGTTTAGAAGCCATTCTTGGACTTCTTTCTGGATTTGTTTTTGTTGTGTTAACTGATTACTTTTATTTCGATTGGGTTGTAATTTTTCTTTTGATTTTTATTTGAATCTTAACTCTGAATATTGGCTGTCACTAATCGATGCTTCTAGCACACTTTTATGTTTTGTTTGAATGTGTGCGAGTGTACCTTATTGGGCTGACTCCATGCCGGACCCTAGCTTCAAGCGAGTGTGAGGAAACATTCTTCCCTGCGAGGACACTAAGTGTGAGGAAGAATCACTTCCTCAAAGCATCACAAAAGAAATCAGGGGAGTTTTTAGTTTCTTTTTCTTTTTGGTTACTGTTCGGCCTGTGCTTTAAATTGTGAATACCTCTGTCACTGTTCAAATTCCCCTTGTGAGTCTGACACATTTAGTCCGATCTCCTTCTTGTGATTAATTTCTGAACAATGCGGACATTGCTCTTCATTAAGTGTGAGGAAACATTCTCCCCTGCGAGGACACTAAGTGTGAGGAAGAATCACTTCCTCAAAGCATCACAAAAGAAATCAGGGGAGTTTTTAGTTTCTTTTTTCTTTTTGGTTACTGTTCGGCCTGTGCTTTAAATTGTGAATAACTTTGTCACTGTTCAATTCACCCTTGTGAGTTTGACACATTTAGTCCGATCTCCTTCTTGTGATTAATTTCTGAACAATGCGGACATTGCTCTTCATTAAGTGTGAGGAAGGGGGAGATCTTTCTGAATGTGTCAGTCATTTTCCCTTACCTAATTTTTGTTTGGTTTTGGGCTATGTGGGGGTAATTCCCTTAGAGTGCTTCTTAGTGTTGAATACTTGGGTGGATCTTTAGTTGTGGAGTTGAGTCCGGTACTGACCTTTAGAGTTGGTTTGCTCAAAAATTGTGTGCTCTCTTATCATATTTTCAAATGGCTGAATTTTGTTAAATATCTGTGAAAAAGTTGGTTGTGAAGTTAGAACTGGTTTAACTTGGAACCCTGGGAATGATGAGAATGTCTGGAATGAAGGATAAAGGCAAGGTACTCCTCTGATCTAAGTTTCTTTTTCTGAACCAAAAACAGGCCTCTTCCATCCGGTTATTAAGTCCTAGGGGTGTTTCATCACCCATTTACCTAAGGTCGTCTGATCTGGGATAAAAGACCCAATACCGTTACAAGGATGGAGAGAAAAGTCTGGGGGATGAATTATGTGCGAAAAATTGATATATATGCAAGAAAAACAAAGGAAGTTCTTTAAAGTCTTATGTTTATGATAATTCCTTAAAATTAGATCATGAGTACGTGGTGTTGAAAGGTTCTGCGGAATATGGCATAACTTCACACCCCTTGTCATCCACGGGTTTGAGAAGAGAAAAGGTTGGAAGGTTCTGGGTTACTCTACGTTTTGACTTCATGATTTAGCTTCTTCATAGTCTTTTGTTTTAAAAAGCGTACTTCATTGTTTGAGAGACATGCAGTTAAGAGCAGATCGATTCTTGGGTGATTTTGTGTCTTAAGCTCCTTATTTATGCAATCCCAAGGTTTGACCCTGAGGCATTCTGAGACATTTTACTCCTGCTTTGCTTGAGGACAAGCAAAGGTTAATGTGAGGAGGTTTGATGAGTGTGTGAAACATGAATGGTTCTAATGGTCTTTAATGTCTAATTTGTATACGCGAATTGATACTATTTCACACTTATCTTGCGTTTTTCTGTGGTTTGTTGTTTGTTAAGGCTTGATACACTTTTTCTATGTTAAATGCAGAGAAAAGCCAAGGAAACACTAGATTAACTCACAAGGGAGGTAATGCAACAAACGGGGGTCGAATCAGAGTCAAAATGAAGAAGTTAGAGGATTTTTAAGGTGTGTCCGAGCTTGTGTCCGAACTTCCAAGTTCGGACGCAAGTCGAGAGTTTGTATGCTGCGCCTGATGAGGTGTCCGAACTTCGGTCCGAACATCGAAGTTCGGACATAGTTGAGAAAAGCCGGAGGTCTGAAGTACGGAGCATGTCCGAACTTGTGTCCGAACATCAAAGTTCGGACACAGGTCGTAACTTTCTGAATTGAATCGCTCAAAGCATTGTGTCCGAACTTTGAAGTTCGGACCAATGTTCGGACGGCACGAAAATTACAGCACAAACTCGGCGTTTTGAGGGGAAAAAGAGAGAGAAAGGTCTATTTAAATGACCTAATCAGAGGGAGAAGGCATTCAATCATCATCGATCATTACCACACACGCTCTCTCACTGATAAACGAGGTTCTCTCCATTCATCCACGCCAATTGCATCAGTTCACCTCCATTCGCATTCACCAAGCATATCACCACCATTCTAGAGGAGCATCGACAGAGGGAGTGTGGCCATCATCTTCAACCTTACACCTGCAGCCATCGACACTGGATAGTTGTTCAACAAAAGGGTTTTTCTTCCTTTAGATGATTTCTATGTTGTTAACTGTATTTATCTGTTTCTTGGCAATGTCTGGCTAAGTAGGGATTTAACTCTGGGGTAGGGTTTGTTCAAGATAGATTCAATGTAGTAAAGATTCTGCAGTTTGATTATGAGATTGTGACGGATTGTTTTCAGGTTAGATTATCAATTTTCTTCTCTATTAATTTCGCGAGTTATAGAGTTGTTTTGCGAAACCTATTAAGATCAGACAAGGTGATTAATAGGGAGTTCGAATTAACCTGGGAATTTGGGGAAGGATTAGTCGGATAGATAATCTTTCCTACAAACGCTAACAATTCTTTGTGCTTATTCCACCTATATGTGTTTTGCCAACTGCTAGATTAGAGTTGACATGTCCTGATAGGTGAGCTCTTCAATGAACTAGGATTTAGCATTGAAGAGATAGAAAGAATTGGCCTTTCCGTTTCTCATAATTAAAGTGTAGAAGCTACTGGATTCAATCAGAAAAGAACAACCCGAGCCCGGAGTTCCACTCATATTATCAACTTCATCATTCATTTTTACCGATTGCTTAATTTAACTTTGACTTGCATTTATTTAATTCAAACACAAAAACAATTCACAACCCCCCTGAATTTCCAGTTTTCTTAGGATTTAGGATAGGACTTAGGCTTATTTATTCAAGTCCCGTAGATTCGATACCTGGTTACTTAATTTCCTATACTATAGTGACCGGGATTTTTGCAACCCGACAGACTTATTGATTTATTATTTTCTAGATTGATTTGTTAGTTTTAGTAGATCAATTTTACCTGTTTGCACCAAGCCTTGCAGGTTAATTCGACTCAGTACACTCAAGAAGGAGCCTATGTCGCTGATACCCAAATCAGACAAGCTAAGGCTGAGCTGGTAGATATTATTGTTGAAGAAAGTGAGGCTGAGACTATGGAAGACTTTGTCTTCATAGTAAAGAACTTCCGAAAATTCATGCGTAACCAGCCAAATCGACAGAGTTAGTCGTTCTCAAATACCTCCAAACAAGTCTTCAACTTTGTCATCTGTTTCAACTGCAATAAACCCAGTCACTTCAAGAAGGACTGCCCCTTACTCAAGAATCAGTATGGAAAATCCCAAGGAAGGTCGCTCATGGCAGTTGTTGGTTGGGGTGATTCAGACTTCGACGATCAAGACACAGAGTCTAGCGGCCTGGTATGTCTCATGGCACATGATACGACGGAATCCATGATCCCCGACAATGAGGTAACTCGTTCTCATCTTGAAACAGACCTTTACCGCATTACTCCTATGGGTGACCTTAATTGCTAAAATTGTTTTTGAGACTAACTCTCTCAAAGCAAGTCTCACCAGCAAAATAACCGAGTTATCTGAGGAACTCGAAATCTCAAGGGGTCTTATGTATGCCCTAAGAGATGAAGCTGAGGAACACAAGACCATCTCTTGTTCTCTTAAACTAGATCTGCAAGAATCAAGGCGTCATGTTGATTCCCTCCAAAAGGAACTCCATGATACCATAGAGCGAAATCAATCCAGCCAGAGCGACCAGAAAGAGTCTCTCACTCTGATCGACTCTCTCAAACAGGACCTCACCATTTTTACTAATAAGTGCTGCTCTCTTCAAAATGATCTAAATGCTTCTGAATCCAAAAACATCTCCTTAAACACCATATCAAAAACCTCACTCAAAAAATGAAAGAGAAAGAGCACGCTCTCTCTCTCAAGCCTGTCAAATTTATCAAACAAGTCACCTCTTCCGAACTACCTGAGTGGGCCAACTCTAAAATCAAGGAAGTCAGTCAAGATCGTGATGATCTTCATTTAAAAGTAGAACAACTCTCTCAAGAGATTGCCAATCTTAAATCTGGAGTCAGATCCACTCCGTCTAAGCCCAAGTGGCAAAAAGGGAAGTTCAATATTCCAAAAAATATGTCCAAACTCGACAACAAAGCCAAACAATATCAAGAAAAGGAAAAGTTTGACTCCTGGTGGAAAGGACAGCAGAAATATGTCAATCTTCCTCCAACCAAGATCTATGGCTACTGCGGGAGTCTTGGGCATAGGGACAGTGCTTGTGATAAACTGAATAAAGATCTTTCATTCAATGTCAAACGAGTTAGATTGATACTTGAAGCACGAGAAGAATTAAAAAGATCTGGCTCGAAAAGGGAACCCAAGTACATCTAGGTTCCCAAATCTAACACATGATCTTTTATTTTGTAGGTGAAGGCGAATGGAGACAGCTGGTACTTGGATAGTGGATGCTCCCGTCACATGACTAGAGACCCAAATCAATTCAATTCACTTTCATCCTACCAAGGAGGTAAGGTTACTTTTGGAAACAACAACCAGGGTGAAATCGTGGGAGTTGGCTCTGTAGGGAACCCCTCAAAATTTAAAATTGATGGAGTCCATCTGGTCACTGGACTTCAACATAGTTTATTAAGTATTTCTCAAATTTGTGATAGATTCAATTTGGTACTTTTCTCTTCTTCCGATTGTAAAGTTTATGATGAGCGTACAGGTTCCTTAAAAGCTGTGGGACGCAGAGAAGGAAATCTCTACAAAATGTGCTTAAACTCCATTAATCCAGATGATCAAGTCTGTCTAAATGTGCATTCCAAGAACTCACTACTGTGGCATTCCAGACTTGGTCACGCAAATCACAGGCTGTTGAATAAATTGAAAAACAAGGACTTGGTGATTGGTTTACCCGATACAAACTTTGACACAGACTCCGTCTGTGAAGCATGTATAAAAGGTAAACACACCCGGTCTTCCTTCAAGAGTAAATCAACTCTCTCTACTAACTCTCCGTTGGAATTGCTCCACATGGATCTTGTTGGCCCCATGCGTACACAAAGCAGAAGTGGTAAAAGGTATATTCTGGTCATAGTCGATGACTATTCTAGGTGGACTTGGGTCATTTTTCTATCTACGAAAGATGAAACTTTTGTGGAGTTCGTCAAACTCCATAAAATGCTTATCAACAAATTTTCGTTTACATTGAAAACCCTGAGAACAGACCAGGGTACTGAATTTAGCAACAAGTCGTTTGATGAGTTTTGCAGGGACAACAGAGTTGATCACCAAATCTCATCCGCACACACTCCGGAACAAAACGGGGTGGTTGAACGAAAGAATAGAACCTTGGTTGAAATGGCACGCACCATGCTCATTGACAGTCAATTCACTCCATCATACTGGGCAGAAGCTGTTAACACAACATGCTATGTGTTAAATCGTGCGCTGATTCATCCATTCCTTCACAAGACACCCTACGAACTACTCTGTCAACGAAAACCAAATCTCATGCATCTCAGGCGTTTCGGATGTAAGTGCTTTATCCACAATAATGGTAAGGACAACTTGGGTAAGTTCTCTCCTAAAAGTGATGAAGGTATATTTCTTGGCTACTCTTCTTAAAGCAAAGTTTATCGTGTTATCAATCTGAGAACTCAATGTTTAGAAGAGAGTCCCCACGTCAAGTTCAATGAGTCCCACAATGTTGGCTCATCTTCTGATCAACTTGACTTTGCTCCAAATGATTACCTCACTGATCCACACTTCATCACTGTACCTATAGGAAGACTCCAAGATTCCCAATCCATCACACCTAATGACTCTCCAGAAAACAAAAGCAATGCATCAGACTCTGACAATAACCCTGAGACACCCTTACCATAAAACTTGAACTATGACACCTCTGACAAAGACACACCCCCTCCTGCTTCACGTCGACAGTTCCAACAAAAATCAGCTCACCCTCCTGACAACATATTATCTGACCCAAACTCAGGTGTTCAAACACGTTTCCAAGCTATGCAAAACCTCTGTGCCTTTGGTGCTTTTCTCTCCAGTACTGAACCAAGAAATGTTAAAGAAGCACTCCTTGATAGTGATTGGGTCACTGCAATGCAGGAGGAACTCAACTCTCTCCAAAGACATGCTGTCTGGGAGTTAGTTCCTCGACCCACACATCAACAAACCATCGGTACTCGTTGGGTCTTTTGTAATAAACTTGATGATGCAGGACAAGTTTTCAGGAACAAAGCTAGATTGGTCGTTCAGGGCTACAATCAAGAAGAAGGGTTTGACTATGATGAAACCTTCGCACCTGGAGCTCGTCTTGAAGCAATTCGCATGTTAATTGCGTTTACTGCATTCAAAGGTTTCACATTATATCAAATGGATGTCAAGATATCCTTCCTCCATGGCTATATTGATAGAGAAGTCTATGTCGAGCAACCCCCAGGGTTTACAGACTCCGTCCATCCCGACTACGTCTACAAACTATGTAAGGCCCTTTACGGACTGAAACAGGCTCCACGTGCTTGGTATGAAAGACTGTCTACATATTTGTTGCAAAATGGTTTCTCTCGAGGTACCGTAGATAAGACACTATTCATTCTTCACTCATCACATGACTTACTTCTAGTACAAATTTATGTTGATGATATCATTTTTGGCTCTACAAGTAACACCCTCTGCGATCATTTTGCTAACCTTATGAAGCAAGAGTTTTCCATGAATGAGTTAGGTGAGCTCAAGTTCTTCTTAGGATTACAAATTCAACAAGAAAAGGAAGGGATTAAGATCCATCAACAAAAGTACATCAAGGAACTCCTTGATAAGTACAATCTCAAAAACGTCAAGAGCATGTCTACACCAAGTTGTACATCTGCCAAACTACATCTTGATGATGACGGAGTCGGTGTCAATGCCACAGAATATAGAGGAATGATAGGGTCCCTCTTGTACCTGACTGCCAGTCGCCCCGACATTCTTCACGCAGTCTGTCTTTGTGCCCGCTTTCAAACAGCACCAAAGCAGTCTCACCTAAAAGCAGTCAAACGTATCTTTCGATATCTTAAAGATACAAGTACACTCTATCTATGGTATCCTCGATCTCCTACCTTTACTTTATCTGGATATAGTGACTCTGATTGGGCTGGTTCCCTCCAAGATCAAAAGAGTACTTCATGTAATGCGCAGTTCTTGGGTCTTTGCCTTGTTTCCTGGTCCTCCAAAAAATAGAACTCCGTAGCACTCTCTACAGCGGAGGCAGAGTATGTCTCTGCTGCAGCCTGTTGCTCCCAACTCCTTTGGATGAAACAACAACTTCAAGATTATTATGTCACCCAAGAATAGATCCCAATCTTTTGTGACAACAAAAGCACAATCAAAATATTAGAAAACCCAGTCCAACACTCAAGAACCAAACATATTGAAATTCGTTTTCACTTCTTGAAAGACTGTGTCGAGAAAAAGCTTATCCAACTTGACTTTGTGCCCACAGAAGACCAACTTGCAGATATCTTTACTAAACCCTTGTCTACAGCACGATTTGAAGCACTTCGATCAGCAATTGGGTTGACTCCGTCTACCTAGACGGTCGCATCTCCTTGCCCCTACCGCAATCTTCAGCAGGTACTTCCTCATGTCTCATCGAGTCTGTCTTTGTTTGCGCTTGAATCTGTGAACTGTGTTTTCTTGCTTAAAACGTCTCTATAATTCTGGCACTATGCATCCACGTCATCTATCCACACCCGCTCCGCCTCAATCCACGCCCTTAATCTCGCGTCTGCCGATTTTTCGCGCCTGACACAAGAAACCTCTGCGCCTTCCTCTTGTCACTTCCGTCTTTATATCATCAATCCCCCAACTCCGTCTCTCTCACTTTCATCTCCCTTGCACCCAAAGCTACAATATTTCCAAATGGCGGGCATTAACTTCAACGACATCAACATCTCGGTAGAAATCTTCCAAGACCCTATTCGCCTTCAGGCGTATCTTCAATCCATGACAGCCCAAAATCCATCACCACCCACTACCACCACCCATTCTCCAACCAAAACCACAACAACATCGTCCCCCACACACTCCGCTACACCACCACCAACCACCCGTGACACTTCCACTCACCAAACACCCCCATCCGCCGCCAATACTGAGATTCTTGAGACGGATATAGACGATGCCACCCCACTTCAAACACTGCCACCATCTCCACCACCTCAAGACCCAAACCCTACTACCGATACCCAAGCAACTGATCCCCCACAAGCTCCACTGAAAAAGTCTCCAACACCAACTCCACAAGCCTCTCCTGAAAAATCAGCAACCCCAACTCCACCCCGTTCTCCAAAACCTAAACCAGGAAAAAGAAAAGCTCAAACCACTACCCATCCCACAGCCAAGCGCGTACTGCGATCTTCCGTCAGGGCCCAACCAGTCTCCTCTGGTTCCGGCGAGTCTTCCCCAGTCCAGGAGTTGCCCACCCACAGCCATGATACATCCACTGGCGTAACCTCCACCGGAATTCAGAAACCCCCAAAGCCGCAACGTCGATGCGCAAAGATCAACCCTTTTGGTCAGCGCTACATGCTCAGTGATTCAGCTGCGGACAGAAATATCGTAAGGGGTAAGTTCCTCGATTTTTCATGGGCTATGTCTTCAAATTTAGGAGAGTTAGTGACTATGCTAGAGGTTCAAGGGTGGAAACACCTTTTCTGTGAGATAACAGAGTGGTACCCCCAAGAGTCTATCGACTTCTATCAAAATCTCGTTATCAGAAATGGTGCTGCTCAATCCTTTGTCAATTCCACCCCTATCTTCTTTAATCTTGACAAGCTGTCCCAAATACTTGGAGTCCCTCATACCGGTCTCTCTTTCTATGAAAAAGGAGTCCTTCCAGAAATCCCCGGGGTCCCATAAAATAAGATCTACCGCTTTTTCTCTTCAAAGAAAAAAGTGGGCTCCCCAATACCCCGAGGCGATCTTTCAATTCTCCACCAACTCCTGCACATCCTTGTTATAAAAAACATTGTCCCCCGAAAAGAAGGAAATATCATGGTCAATTGCTTGGACCTCACAATAATGTACTGCATAATCAACCGTCATTCCGTCAATCTGGCCCACATTGTTCTCCATCACTTATCCCAGTCTGTCGACACCCTGAAACACTCCCTGGGGTATGTATTTTGGCTGCCTCGAATTCTCAAATTCTTTCAGGTACCCCTGGCGACATCCACGCCGGAGTCCATCGACGAGGCAAACACCATCAACCTCCCCTATCTGAATCGGCTGACTTCTATCGACAAATCCAAGCTGCTACCCCCTCCATCAACTCCAACGACGGGGGGTACTTCCACTTCTCAAGAGGCAGTCCCTCAAGATGCTCTCCTACCTCTCCTAGAGAAAGTGGAGCGACTCCTCCCACAGGCAGTAGAGCTGATTCAGGGTCACTCGCGGATGATGGACAGACTCTCTGGGATCGAGACGACTGTGACGGCCCTGCAAGAACAACTCCTTGATATCCAAGCCTCCCTGACCCCCAACCCTTAGACATGACGTGCGTGTGTGTGTGTGTAGTGTTAGGACTTAGGCTGTTTTTAAGTTCTAAACACTTTTTGCTGGTTTGTGTGTGAATTTTTGGACTAACTCTTTCGTGACTGTGGGCTTCCCTCCGATGAAAGCAAAAGGGGGAAGCGGTGAATCCCGTCTGGTGTACGGGCGACTGACTCTGTTGTTGGTTTAAACTGCTTTCAGATTTTTTGCTGCTGGACCGTGTGGTCTAGTACTATAACTGCTCTATATACTATGCTTTATCCTGCCTGTTACACTGCCTATTCAATATTTGCTTACCTGGAGTCCCTCTATGATTAAGGGGGAACCTAAATGAAGTCTTTGAACTCAACTACTACTGCTGCTATTAAGGGGGAACTTTGACAGGGTCGGTTCCCCTAGTTCTTTGTGTTTTTGTTTTTCATTTCAGGATTGACTCCATCGGGATTCACGGAGGTTTGCTATCATCAGCAACAAGGGGGAAACTGTTGGGACATCAGAGTGTTGCAGAGATAGTCAATCACCTCGACAGAGTCAATCATCCTCAGTCAAACACTGTAACGCCCCTATTAACCATAAATACAGCGGAAATAAAACTCTAAGGCGATTACAGACCATCGGGTTCCAAACACCCGACACCAAACCTCACCAATTACAACTTACAATCTACAAAAGCTACGGACTGAACTCGAGAAAAACTTAACACAAACATAATAGAAATTAAACACATTAACTCTCCACAAAACCTAGTCCCATCCCAAACGCTCATTCTCTTCGTGGCCACCTGTAAATCAATTCGTACCTGCAAGATGAAACCAAGCAGCCCACCCCAAAAGGGGCGGGTCAGTTCCCTGGAATGGAACTGGTACAATTCTCCAAAAACAAACTTATAAAACATAACTCTTCAAAATAAACAGTAACTTGAAATTAAACTCTTGAAAGTAAAGCAGGGAAACAAGGCACTTAAAAATCACCAAGTCAAAGGTAACAAGTTAAGGATAAAGATAAATGATAGAAAAGGTAAAGTTAGTGAAACACAATCACATCATGTGTTAGTGAACATCCATTTCCTTAGTTAAACCCAATTCCCATTAGGAGTAGAAAAACTCAGATAGTCACAAAGGACTAGGAATGATAAAACAGATCCAAGAACCAAGAACTCAAGAGTGGAATAGTTTCAACTGGGAGAGATGGCCCCCACCGCCAATCACGTCCTTTTAGGACAGGGGATATACAACCCCTCACTGTTTATCACGTCCCCTTTTGGGGACAGGGGATATACAGCCTCTCACTGTCTATCACGTCCCTTTTTGGGACAGGGGATATACAGCCCCTCACTGTCTATCACGTCCCTTTTTGGGACAGGGGATATACAGCCCCTCACTGTTACCATTGAAGACGCGCGCACGTCGAAACCTCAAGAACCAGCTCATGGATGAAACGATATCCAGAGTTAAAAGAAGAATTTCCAAGATTGACCTTTTTCCAAATTCCCACTAGATCACCAACTACCCAGAGCAATACCAAAACACTCAGTCCTACAGAGTGCAGAAGCGTAAACCCCAAGCAGTCAATGTCTAATGGAACAACCAAATAGAAGGAACCAATACCCAAGTGAGTTTCACAACCAAGGCTCAGTTAGTCACACAAGCTGGGTTAGTCACACAACCATTTCCTTTTTTAGAAGTTCCTCTTAAAGCCAGTTAGCGTTTTCCAAAACATTCCACAAGTCAATCAGCCAAAATAACGTAGTACGAGAAACCGTACAAAACATTCCATAAGGTCCAAAACACAACAAGCTGAGTACGAGAAATCGTACCTGGGTAACGTTGTAGCAGTTCTAATCTACTTGCGCAAACAATCAACAGTACTCTGAAGAATATTAAAGGTAGTCTATCATCAATCACTTGTAGCCCACGTTAAACTTAAATAAACTCCTCACTGTTATTTCTAAATCTCAATTGTCTTTTAAGCCATCACTTAAATGCTATGAATAACCCTTGACTTGTCTTAGAATGTTGTATAACTCAAGGTTGTAAGACCAAGGAATGTATTTTATTAACACTTGTTAATTGTTCCACCCTTATCCACTTTACCCATACCTAACCATAATTCTCACATTAAAGACCTTTATAACATAAGTGCATTATACGTTATTCAATCAATCTTAGAATTTCAATAACAATTCTTAAGCTCAATACTTTTATTCTTACTTTAGGACATACATCGTGTTACGACCAATGATGGGTTTATCTTATAATACTATACTATTATTTCACAATTTATTGACTATGTATCTTTATCAATATCTACTAGATAATCCATTATAACTAAGTCTCCCCCCTTAACTTAATTAAGATCTACATCCCGTATACTGAAATCGTAGTGTTGTAGATGCATTTTAGTATAACTTATTGGAGATACTAAACTCAATTATCTTATCTTTAGTTCAGAATGGCCTTTAATTACAATCATCTATTAATCTTGTCATAAGTTGTTAAATTACTTTTCATCTTGAAATAACCATATTATAGTTAACTCAAACTTATCGAACTCTCACATTGTATCCACAAGGTATATTATTTACTTAACCACATCTTTATAATAAGGTGTTTTAAGATAACCTTTTATGTATCCTTACTTACATTTAATTCCCTAACTGTTTTACTTTTACACACATTCTCTCTATAGACCATGTATAATCCTTTTATATTAAACTTCGTTAAACTCAAGTCTTAAATACATTTTATATTGTTTACAAAACCTAAGGTTTCAAAGGAATAACTTAATAAATTAATTTCCTTTATTGTATTTTAGGATAAACATTATATCTCGACATAAGGTAAAATTTATCTAAGAACTAAATTCTGATTCATAATTGAAATTGTTAATTATGTAATAAGATAATCCATTATGAAAATCCCCATACCTTATATTCAAATGACACATTAATATTCCCAGTGTCAAAAAGGTAAATCAATATAATCTCTTACGTAACCTAGTTTCATCTAACTAAAGGTTTAAAGATTTTAAGTATCTAATTTCTATTTATAAACCTTCTTATAAATTCTAACTACTAAATACATTACTTAATTATAAACTCACATCCTGAACATTGGTATTAAATGTATTTTATATGGCTTATCAAATTCTAAGAACGTAAGGATTATTATTTAGATTAATTCCCCAATCATAGTTTAATATAGTTTTATATCATAATCCTTTTAATGATTTTATCACAAGATATTAAGTTATTACTCAATACTATAATATTAAGAAATGATTAAATCTAGACTTATTTATCCTCTTCACATTTAGATGTAAAAGTAACTCATTTACTTTATTATTGTTTATATAATAAGAACATTTAAATGTAAAAGTATTTCATTCATTTTATTATCAATTAAATAATAAGATCTATTTGTGTAACACTTTATGTAATTAATAACAATATTCCTAAATTTCAACTTATTAATTTCTTAACCCAATTATAGATTTACATTGTGGTCACTGACTAAATATATACACGTATTTTAACACTGTTTTATAAATCTTAGAAATTCAAGGGTAACTCAAAACTCAATTCCATAACCATAAATTAATAACACCTCATATAATATTCTTTTATTAGTATCATGCAGAGGTTTAGTTTAACTCATAATTCCTTCATATTATATTTTCTATAAGGTACTTATTCCTTTTATTTTATGTGTACTTATTAGGATGAATTCAAAGCATCCTTTAGTTAGCTTTATTGCATTTAATTATTTATATTAACCTTCAGACATATCTATATCCAAAATATGGTTTATAAATAAAGTATTTTCCTTAGTTTCAATTAAGTATATTAACTACTATATCATATAATTAAT